>OU015750.1:14028890-14081102 GCA_907169655.1 Acomys percivali | reverse complement strand
AAAAAAAAGGGGGGGGTGTAGCTGTGGTTATGATTGCTTTGACAGACTGAAAAAGACTGCATTTTGGTGCTATATGCCTAGCGTACAGCTCGTGTATGCTATGGTTTTCATTGGCCTTGGCCTTCGGGTGACTGATTAATACAAGGTTGAAGGCCTGAAAAAAGGTGGCCTTGGCTGTGACCCAGAGCATTGATACGGGCAAAAGATACACTGCTAAGTGCTTGGGGCGTGGCAAGCCACAGGGTGGTGGACACCTTGAGACAGAGCCGAGGGAGTAGGCAGCCAAGCAGGAACTGAGTGAGATCCTGAGGGAGGAGAGCTTTGCGTGAAGACCCCTGGGAAGGGCCTCTGAGAGCTGCTGGGGTGTCATGCACCCAAATACCTGCTGTATAAGCAGCCTGGTCTATTTAAAGGTCCAGAGACCAAACAGCCACTTTGGAGATGCCATAAGATTTCCTGGGAGATGAACAGGTGTGAGTCCCATGACCAAGGGCAGCAAGCTCAGTATGAGCTATAAGTCAGGGAGCCAGAAGCCAGTGCAAATCATGGCAGGCTTCTCTCAGGGGCTGGCTTCTCGGGATGGTCAGAGTAGACTATAGAGAGAGCCTCAGTCTAGGAGGGAGGGAGGGAAGCACAGAGGCTGGACCACAAAACTTGCATTAGGGGGAAGAGATGAATCTTTAAAAAGTACGCTGGTCATCATGGCACACGCCTTTAACCCCAGCACTCCGGAGGAAGAGGCAGAGGCAGGTGGATCTCTGTGAGTTCAAGGCCAGCCTGGTTTGCAGAGCAAGTGCCAGGACATCCAAGGCTACACAGAGAAATCCTGTGTTCCCAAAACAAAACAAAAATTATTAAGGGATGAGGGGATGGGTGGCAAAATGGCTCCTTGGGTGAAGACTTGATGCGTAGACCTAGAGGCTGAGACTAAGTTTGAGCCCCTGAACCCAGTGAAGGGTAGAAGGAGAAACGACTCTAAACATCTGTTCTCTGACCTCCACACATGGACTGTGGCATGCTTACTCTCTCTCCCTCCCTCTCTCCCTCTCTACCCTGCCCCAATACCCCCTAGCTCCCCCCACTCCCTCACCCCTGCACCTCATGCTTTTTGAAGGAGTTACTAGAAAACACTCCCAGGGCATGCTAAGTATATTGAGATACATAATTTTTTTCTTATTCCAACAGATGTAATTTTATTGAAAAAAAAATTAGCAGTGGAGGAGGTGGGGGCAGATGCTGAAAACACAATTAAGGAAAGGGGGAAGTGAAAGAACTTCTTTCAGTTTTTCAGCCACACTCCCAGGGATAAATAGCGATCACATCCTGAGTGCTTGTTTCGCCTGTTTTCTATGCGTGCTGCTGCTGCTGCTGCTGCTGCTTTTTTTTTTTTTAAGCAAAAATGGACTCCTATAATACAAACTGCGTGTGACCTACTTTTTAGAATGTATCATGAACTGCACTCCTCGTCATTAAATGAGCTTCTTTGCCATCATTTAATGACTTTATAGTAACTCTCATATGAATGGAACATAATTTATTTAAGTAATTTTCTATTCTTGGATATTTAAGTGGTTTCTAATTTTTTTCAGTATCATGAGCATCTTCCAAATGATTATCCTAGCGGCTGAAACTCTGTGCACATCCTAATTATGTCCTTGGGATACATTTCTAGCAAAAGAATCACTAGATAAAGACTATGTGGAGTCTAAAGAATTTTGATACACATTGTCAAATTGCTCCCCAGAAGGCTTGCACAGATTTATGCTGTTAGTAGCAAAATATGGGCTGCCTATTTTCTAGCATTTTTATTAACATTGGTTATGGTCCCCCACCCCCTTTGTGAATTTAACAAAGACCAGAATTCACGAACCAGACAGGTGAGATGGACATGATAACAAGAGGCTTTTTCACAGGTCTTTTGTGGCAATCAAGCCACATAATGGAAAGAAAACACAGTTTACAGCCAGGAAGCTTCCTGAAGCAAAGGTAGTTGGGGAGCCAGCTAAACAAAGGGCTTATTTTCCCCTTAAGTACAAAATTGGTGTATATTTATAAAAATTGAGATAACCCACAGGTCTGATGGTAAGAAGTGAAATCACTTCTTCACCCACCCCCACCCCCACAGTTCTCTGCCCAGAGGTCAGGTGTGCTTTCAGCTAGACTGTAAGTGTGTACAAAGTCTGTGTGTGCGAACATGTGGATGAGTATGGGTATGCATGTGTGTACACACCACCACATGGTTTTTAAAGATGTATTTATTTGTGTGAGTGTCTGTATGAGTGTATGTGCATGCAAAGGCCAGAAGAGACTGTCTGATGTCCTCCTTTGTCACTCCCCGCTCACTTCTTTGAGGCAATATCTACCCCTGATCTCTGGCTTTCTCAGCTAGGCTGGAAGCCGGCAAGCCCCAGCGAGCCTCCTGTTTCACCTCCCTGAGAGCCAGGGTTGTAGGCGTGTACACATCACTGGGCTTATAACATAGATGCTGAGATCCAAACTTTGATGAGCAGTCTCTCCAGCTCCAACCTGTAGCACGTTGTTGCTGGTGTCCACGTGTATGTGCATTCATGTGTGAGAGTACGGGCACATGCGTCCACAGTCCGTACATGGAAGTCAGAGAGTAAGCTTGGGTCTGGCCCTGGCTTCCACCTGTCTCAGGTCCTCACACATACGCAGCCGTCTCCTCACATCCTGTGTTGTTTGGAACAACGGAAATGCACGTAGGGCTTGATTTTCATGTCTGACCTCATTCTTTGTAAGGTCTGCTTGGGTTTTATTGCTGGTTCAAGCATTCTCCGGTTGTTCTTTTCCCTGAACAACGTGGCAGCAACCCATCCTCACGCCCTTTTCCTTGCACGCTTGAACTGCCGTCTGTTGGATCTGAAGTGGCAGAATCCTGGCGAGAGTAGGCAGTTGCTCACGAAAGAGTGAAGGCCAATGTTCTCAGCTCTGCAGCATGTGGGGAGGGCTGGGCATCCCAGGCTGGGACGTCTGGCAGCTCTTTGTTAGCCTAGCCCGCGTCAGAACCAGCTGGTCAGCCTCTGACTCTTTAACTACCAAACTTCTGAAAGACTCCTGCAGTGAAGTATGGATCTGCCTCCAGCGCACTTCTTGCTGGCCTCTACTGTGAAGCAAACCACTGAGGAATCTTTCTCTTGTTAATTAACTGGGGCTTTATTAAACACCTTAGCAGCGTAGCCAACTGCTCTGACCCAGCCGTTCCTGGGAGACATTCTGATGAGAGATCTTGTGTTCTAATTCGTACATCTTCGGCGACAGCCTTTGTGTCAGAGCACACATTGATTAAATGAAGACGCCACTGTCTGTTCAAGCCGGTTCTGCAACCTCCATTGTGTACCAGGTTCCTGCTCCCTGACTGGTACCAGTCTGGAAATTTATATCTAGGATAATAATAAAAAACAATGATAGGGCTGGAGAGATGGCTCAGCAGTTAAGAGCACTGTCTGCTCTTCCAGAGGTCCTGAGTTCAATTCCCAGCAACCACATGGTGGCTCACAACCATCTATGATGTGATCTGATACCCTCTTCTGCAGATAAAGCACTCATATACAATAAATAAAATAAGTCTTTTTTAAAAATTCAAAGAATGCCTAGTAACAGGGAGTTTTCTGCTCTTGTTCATTTATTTTTTTCATTATTTGTTCTTTATATATTTTTCTGAGGATCCAAAGGAGGCCTACATACCTGCTGGGCAAGAGCTCCACACCCTGAGGCAAAGCTGGGTGTGGTTCCACATACCTGCAACCCCAACACTGGGAGATGGAGGGTGAGGGGTTAAAGGTCATCCTTGGCTACTGTGTTCAAGACCAGCCTGGGCTACATTTGACTAAAAACAGAAAAGAAAGAAAACAACTGAACAAGTAAATGAGCATGTGAACAGTCTGCTCTTCTATAGGTTAAAGGTCATCTGTGAGGGGCACAGGGCATGGTCTCAGTTTGTTTTCTTTCTTCTTCTTCTTCTTTTTTTTTTCCTTTGGTTTTTCAAGACAGGATTTCTCTGTGTAGCCTTGGCTATCCTGGCTTTGTTGACCAGGCTGGCTGCCTCTGCCTCGCTGAGTGCTGGAATTACAGGAGTGTGCCACCTCCCTTAGCTCTCTTAATTTGATTTTCCATATGTGCAATCTTTGTTTTCAGCTTTCTCTATAACCTGCTTCTACCTTCGCTGTCTAAAGAGAAATACACCACGGTCCACTGTGGCTGTCAGGCTGGATTTATCCTCTTCATAGTGTGACCTAAACTTTCTTCAGTAAGTATATACTGATCTACCATGTACATGAAATAGTTTTTATTTTTTTAAGTTTTTTGAAAAGGCAAAGAAATCCATGAAAGTAGAAATGATCCAAATGACTAATAAACATGCCAACTCCCAAGCTTGTTAATTATTAAAATGCAAATTAAAGCAGTGTTGTGATGCTCTATTTTAGCCTATCAACGTTAGAAGAAAATCTGCTAGTGAACAGTATGTCCTGGCAGCAACGAGGCTTGAGAAACACTGTAGACTGCACATTTGAGGTTGACTCTGTTTGGTCTTTCTGAAGAGCTCTTTGGCTGGATGTCAAAGCCCTTTAAAATATGCAATTTATCAATAAAGTTGATTTAAAGATCAGTGTTTTTATTCTTCAGATATCTTAAGGAAATTGAGGAATTGTATACAGGTGTATGAGGGGGAAAGCCTGTCACAGCACTTTGTTTTCGCTCTTAAATACAGAAATAAAAAATTGTTTAAGGCAGGCCTGTTGGCCAGTGCCTATAGGACCAGCACTAGTGAGGTAGAGGCAGGATGGTCCAGTGCAAGTTTGAGACCAGCCTGGTCTACATAGTGAGTTATCCAGTCAGAACTACATAATGAGTTATCCAGCCTGGTCTACATGAGTTATCTAGCCTGGTCTACATAGTGAGTTATCCAGCCTGGTCTACATAATGAGTTATCCAGCCTGGTCTACGTAGTGAGTTATCCAGCCTGGTCTACATAGTGAGTTATCCAGCCTGGTCTACATAGTGAGTTATCCAGCCTGATCTACATAGTGAGTTATCCAGCCTGATCTACATAGTGAGACCCTGCCTAGAGAGAAAAAAAAAGAACTTGAGACTAGAGAGATGGCTCAGCAGCTAGAAGAGCACTTCTTGCTCTTGCAGATGACTCTGCGCACCCATATGATGGTTCACAGCTGTCTGTAACTCCAGTTTCACAGATCTGGAGTCTTTTTTTTTGGCCTCTGTGGGCACCAGACCCACAAACGGTGCATAGACAGTCTTGCAGGCAAAACACCCATAAACATAAACTGAAAAAAATCATTTTAAAAGGCAAGAAAACACCAGCAAAGAATTGTTTAAAAGAATACTGTATCAGGGTGGTGATAGCAGGTACCTTTAATCCCAGGCAGAGGCAGGTGGATCTCTGAGTTCGAGGCCAGCCTTGTCTATAGAGTGAGTTCCAGGGTAGCCAGTGCTACCCAGAGCTATCTTTTGTTATGTTTTGGTTTTTTGAGACAGGGTCTCTCTGTGTTCACCTTGGCTGTCCTGGACTCACTTTGTAGATTAGGCTGGCCTCAAACTCACAGCCTCCTGAGTGCTGGGATTAAAGGCGTGCACCACCACACCCAGCTCCACAGAGCTATCTTGTCTGGAGTGCGTGAGGGGGTCTGAGATTGAAAACTTCAGTCAGCAGGTTAGCTAGAGGCTCTGAGGGGGGAGAGAGTGCAATAGCAGAAATGGGTTGCAGGAAGCTGTCTGCAAGAGGCTCTCTGCAAGAAACAGAGTCCTGCTTTCTTGCTCTATGGGGAATGGCTCCTTAGCCTGCATCCTGGAGACCAGCAGGAAAGGAGGCTGGGAGAGGCCCAGACCTCCAGGACTGGCTTGAGCCTACAGGTTGGGAATGACCTGTTTCTCCAACATTGCTTTTTTGTTTTGTTTTGTTTTGTTTTTTAGATTTTTGCCATTACAACCTCCTCATTTGTGGGCCAGGAGAGATGGCCAACTTGTTCTTGCAGAAAACCTGGGTTTGATCCCCAGCACATGTGTGGTGGCTTACAACTGTCCATCATCCAGCTCTGGGGGATCCTATAGGCACACACATGCATGCGGGCAAACGATGTACACACATGAAGTAAAATGGGTAGATCTAAAAAATGCAACAAAGGACCACCTCGCTTGAAAGCTGCTTTGTCTAATTCCGGTGCCTGAGCAGGCAGGTATCTTGTCCCTGCATAGCAGCCTTCCCTTTCTGCAGCCCGCCCCCAGCCTGGCCCACTTATGTTCTATTCTGTACACGGGCAGCTGGCCAGGCATCAGTTACACGTCACCAAAGCCCAAGGACAAAGTACGATCCCAATGAGTAGGGTCTTGAACTTGACCTCTGTCTATCTGTACCTCTCAACCTTTTTTTTTTAAACTTTCTCTAGCATAAACCACTAGTATGAGTAAATGCTTCATGAGTGAGTGAGTGAGTGAGTGAGTGAGTGAAGGGAGGGGTGTGGCCTGGGGGTGAGTGCAAGAACCCCTAAATCAGAGACAAGCAAGAGCAGGAGAGTCCGTCAAAGAAAAGGGAGGCAGGCAGTCATAGAGAATCTGGAGGCAGCACCTGACAGAGTCCAGGGATTGATTGACTCAGAAGCTGAAGGTCAAACCACATTCTGAGGGGCCTGAATCATTTTGGAGAAGGTAAGGACTGTGGGTTTAACCAGACTGAAGCGCAATAATAATAAAGTAATATCTGCTTTATTGTCAAAGGTTGAAGTGGGTTTAGAGTGAGGCCTGTTAAGAGCTGTTCACGGTTGACACTGTTTAAACTGAAGTTTCTTTGCTGCTGACTAGCCATAGTGGAGAGGGGCTGGTATAAACCAAGGGTTCTCTTCCCTCCCTAAGAGACAGCATCTTATCTCCCGTTTCCCCCACCCCCTCGCCAGCACAGGATGCCGTCTATCCCTTAATCTTTGCTGCAGTGCTTGGAGACCCTGCCAGTTTCCCTGCATTCTTTTGCAAGGCTGTCTTTGTGAAAACCTCCTGTCGCCTAATGCCAGAGAGGCACATATGCTTCGGCTTATGCTTCTATTTAGAGCCGAGGGTTTGAAAAGGGTGTGTGCGTGTACATGTGGACAAGCATTTGGGTACGCATTCCTGTGGGTTTGTGGTTGTGAACACACACGTGCATGCATATGTGCTTGCAAAACCCGTACTGTATACTTACATTTGTTCATGCACATGTGATCTTCTGCATGACTGCCTGTGCATGAAGCTGAGTTTGCATATAAGGTGTACAGGCTCATGTGTTAACAAGCATCAATGCCTATGGTGGGGTGTGTGTGAGTGTGTGTGTGTTGGTGCTTGTGGTATAGCAGGGAACCCTAGAGTGGTGCCCAAATGCATATGTGTGCAATTGTGCCTTAGAGTGCTTATGGTGTGAGTTTACTTCCCTTCGTGCCCCAGGAGGCATCAAGGCAAGTGGAAACTACAAGAAACAAAGGAATAATCTACATAATTTAGCCTTTGATCTCTGTCACCCCTGAGTCCTCTTTGCTTTCACTCCAGCTGCCAAGCTGCTTCCCAGCCCACTAGACTCCACCTCTGAGCTTTGTCTTATGGAAGCCTTGGCTTTCTCTTGCCCGTTTACAAGGCTAACAGGACCAGAGAAAGATGAGCATTCAGTAAGCATGTTTGGTGTATGAGGAAGATATAACAGAGCTCTTACATGCATTCGCAAGTCATCAGGAATGCTACAAAGTATAGCAGGTTGAGGTTTGAAGAAATTAATGATGGGGGATAAAGCTATTTACCTCAGCAATGCATTGACAATTGAGCTGCAAATGCTAAACCTGTGCTTTTTTGTTTTGTTTTTCAAGACAGGGTTTCTCTGTGTAGCCTTAACTGTCTTGGACTCACTTTGTAAACCATGCTGGCCTTGAACTCACAGAGATCTGCCTGCTTCTGCCTCTTAGTGCTGGGATTAAAGCTGTGCGCCACCACCACGCCTGGCTGGTCATCACAATGTTTTCTTTTTCTTTCCTTTTTTTTTGGTTTTTCGAGACAGGGTTTCTCTGTGTAGCCTTGGCTATCCTGGACTCACTTTGTTGACCAGGCTGGCCTCAAACTCACAGATATCCACCTGCCTCTGCCTCCCGAGTGCTGGGATTAAAGGCGTGTGCCACCATGCCCAGCTTTTCTTTTCTTTTTTAAAAAAGAGTTTATTTATCCACCACTGCCCAGTGAAACCCTGTCTTTAAAAAAAAAAAAAAAAAAAGGATTTATTCATTATTATGTATATAGTGCTAAATGCTTTGCCTGCATGTACACCTGCAGGCCAGAAGAGGGCATCCAATCACATTATAGATGGTTGTGAGCCATCATGTGGGTACTGGGAATTGAACTCAGGTGCTGAGCCATCTCTGTAGCCCACAATGTTTTCACAAGTTCATTTAAACTACTGTTTGCTGATCTCTTACACATCTAACCAACGCTCCCTTGTGATCATTCTGTAAGATGTTTCCCAATACTATCCCTATTTTACACGTGAGCTTAGGCTCAGAGAGGGTCGCGTTGATTGACTTAGAAACACAAACCTGGGTGTTAAGACCAAAGCTCTCACTGGATCTTCTAGGTTATTACTGTTGTTGTTGTTGTTATTTTTGAGACAGAGTTTCTCTGTGTAACAGCCCTGGCTATCCTGGAATTCACTCTGTAGACTAGGCTGGCCTTGAACTCACAGAGATCTGTTTGCCTCTGAGATTAAAGGTGTGTACCACCACTATGTAGACTACTTATTTATTTTTTACATGTTTTTGCTTTTTAAAGTGTTTAAAAGATTTCAAAATAAGTGTGTTTGGTGGTATGTACAGGTGAGTGCAAGTGCCCACAAAGGCCTGAGGCATCAGATCCCCTGTAACTGGAGTTACAGGTGTTTGTGAGCTGTTTGATGCGGGTTCTGGGAATCAAACATGAGTCTTCTGGAATATCAGTAAGGTTTCTTTATTGCTGAACAATCTCCCCAGCTTAGCCTTCTAGTCCTAAAGCTTAGAGTGTGTAAAATATCAGAAGAATGGTAGTCATTAATAACAGGTTGATAATGGTGAATGTGTTGTATTGATAGTTGAGGATGATATTAACTCATTAGATACCAAAATTGCTAATAAATCACATACTTTTAGTAATTATTTACATATATATGTATATACATATATACTTTTTTTTTTTTTTTTTTTTGGAGACAAGATCTCATGTGGCTTAGGGCTGGCCTTGAACTCACTATGTCACTGAGGAAAACCTTGAACTTCTGATTCTCCTGTCTCTACCTCTCAAGTGCTCAGGTGAGGTGTGTGTCACACCATGCTTGGTTGCTGTAAAACTAGGGGTTGAATCCAGGGCTTTGTGCATGGTAGGCAAGTACTCTACAAACTGAGATACATCTCCGGGCATAGTAATTGTTTTAAGAACAAGAAATGCTGTCTCCAGGGAGGTCAGCGATAGCTATTATTAGTTCTCTAAGGAAGCCAGACCAGCCTCAAAGCCTAACCATACTTTTTAAGCTGTGTGGCTTTAAGAGACCTACTTCTCAGGGCCCTGTTTCCTTATCTATAATACGAGGGTAAGAATAGGCTTACTTAGTTCTTCAAAAGACAACACGGAGTTACTATATGACCGAGCAATTCCACTCATAGGCACACATCCAGGAGAACTGAAAACATGTAGACACTGGCTGGCCGCATGAAAATGTGAATTGAAATCTCTGCAGTATTATCCCTAGCAGCCCCACAGCAGGGGCAGTCTAAGCCTCCCCCAACTGATGCGTAAATGAAGAAAGTGTAGAACATTCATACAATAGCATATTATCCAGTCATAAAAGGAAGGAAGTATTACGAAAATCACAGTGAGACCCTCGTGTACAGCCTGGGATAGCAGGAGGAAAAATAGGGATTGGAGAGATAGCAAAGGGGTTAAGGGCATTTGCTGCATTCACAGAGGACCCAGGTTTGTCTCCCAGAACCCACATGGCAGCACACAACCATCCATGGCTCCAGGTCTAGGGAATCTAATGGTTCTTTTTGACCTCCATGGGCATCAAACATTCACACACACACACACACACACACACACACACACACACACACACACACTTGCAGGCAAGACACTCATACACTCATAAAATGAAATAAATAATTTTTAAAAAATTAATAAATGGGGGACTGGAGAGATGGTTTAGCAGTTGAGAGCATTGACTGTTCTTCCCAAGGACCTGGGTTCAATTCCCAGCACCCACACAGCAGCTCACAACTGTCTGTAACTCCCAAGATCTGACACCCTCACCCAGACAATACATCAATGCAAGTAAAACAAAAATAAAAAGTTTAACAATATTTAATAACTGGAAAATAAGGCTGCTGAGGTGGCACAGTGGGTGGAGTCACTCCTCGCAAAGGCTGATGACTTGAGTTCAGCGCTTGGGGCCTACATGGTGGAAGGAAAGAACTGGCTCCTGAGAGTTTTCCTTTGACTTCCATATGTGTGCTATGGTGTGCCCTCTCCCCCAATATACGCACAAAGTAAATAAAAGTGTAATTTAAAAGTGTTAAATAGAAAATAGCAGTGATGATGACTATAGAGCCCTCATGTGATGCTGATGGAAATATAACACGGTGAAGCCTCTGTGTACAACTGTGGCAGCACATCCAAGAAATTACATGGAGCTGCCACCTGACTCAGGGGACCCGGGGACACCAGAAGCATTAGAATCAGGAGACTGAGCCATTGTTCATAGCGGTGTCATTTATACGAGCTGAAAGGTAGAAAAGACCCAAACACCTGCTCACAGATAAGCGGGGAAACAAAATGTGTTCGATGCTTACCATGGAATATGGAATGACATCTTGATACACACGGCACAATGCAAATGGACCCAAAGAACATGGTGCTAAGGGAAGACAAGGCCGGTGTAAATAAAACGCATGACTCCACTTGATGAAGAGCAGGCAGCATCATAGAGGCGGAAGATGGAGGCTACCAGGGGCAGGAGGGATGCAGGAATGAGGGCTTGCTGTAAGTTGGAACAGAATTAATATCGAAGACTTTTTGGTTTTCTAATTTTAGGTATTGCTGTGGTCTGGGTAACTGTCCCCCTTGTGCCGTAGGTTAAAGGCATGCATAGAGCTGTGTGGTGGTACGACTTTAATCCCTGCATTCAGGAGGCAGAGCTACACACTGAGACCCTGTCTGGGGCGGGGGATGGGAGGGGGTGGGGAGGGTGGGGGGGTTGGGAGGGTTGGGGAGGGTGGGGGGGTAAGGGGGAGCTAGGAGACGACAAACAAGGTCTAGTGTAGGTCTGTAGGGTGCTACTGCAGGATGCCGTGGATCGCCATGGATCTTTAGGTGGAGGGCCTTGTGGGAGGCTCTTAGGTCACTGAGGAAAAGCCAGTGAATGGGGACTGTGGGACTCTAGCCACTGTTCCTTTCTCTTTGTTCCCTTGCCCACGATGCAAGTAGTCAAATGATCTGTCATGATGTGTTACTTTTCTATCTCAAAACAGCGGGGCTGGCAGGTCACGAGCCAAGACCTCCAAAACAGTGAGACAACAAACGTCCCCTCTGCGAGTCGGTTCTCTCTGGTGTTTCATTATGGTGATGCGAAGCTGACACGCTAGAGATAATACGAGTGATTATTGTATGACTTTATGAATTACTTAATGCCACAGAATCACATGTTTGTAAATAATTATAATGATAAGTACTTTATATAGTTTACCACAGTAAGGAAAGGGAGGGGCTGGGGAGATTGTTCAGTCAGTGAAGTGTTTGCTCTGCAAGCGTGAAGACTTGAGTTTACCGTCACTCAGGTACAAAGCATGGCATGGTGACCCATGCTTATAGTTCCAGTGTTGGGGTGGCAGAGATGGGAGGGTCCCTGGGGCTTTCTGGCCAGGCAAAGCTAGCTGAGTCAATGAGCTCCAGGTTTAGTGAGAGCACAGATGTACTCAAACGTGCACGCATACCCAGGGAAACAATGCACACACATGAACATGTACACACACAAACACATATACCCAAAAAGTAAACTAGAGCTGGCCAGTGGTGGCCCACACCATTAATCCACTTGGGAGGCAGCGGGAGGTGAATCTCTGTGAGTTCAAGGCCAGCCTGGTCTACAAAGAGAGTTCCAGGACAGCCAGGGCTACACAGAGAAACCTTGTCTCCAAAAACAAAAACAACAACAAAAAAGAATGTAAAATAGGCAAGGCCTGTAAATCCAGCACTTGGGAGGCTGAGGCAGAAGATTGCCAGTATTTTGAAAACGGCTTGAGTTGCATAGAATTCCATATCAGCCTGGCATAGCTATGAGAGTGAGATCTTTTCTCCAAAAGACCCTAACTGGACAAACACACAAACAAAGAAACAAAAGGGTCTGGTGGGTGGGAATGTAGCTTAGTCAGCAGACACCTGCCTAGCATGCTCGCAGCCGTGGGTTACATCCCTAACACCATATGAACTGAGCATGATGGCACATGCCCGTAATCCTAGCTCTTGGGACAAGGGAGGCAGAAGGATCAGAGGTTAAGGTCATCCCTGCATATTGAGTTTAAAGTCAGCCTTGGTTGCATGAGATCCTGCCTCAAAAAAACTAAACAAGCCAACAAACCAAAAACCAAGCTTCAAATCCTATGGGGTGAAGCCAGGCGTGGTGGTACACACCTTTAATCCCAGCACTTGGGAGGCAGAAGCTGGTGGATCGCTGTGAGTTCGAGGCCAGCCTGGTCTACAGAGTGAGTCCAGGACAGCCAGGGCTACACAGAGAAACCCTGTCTCAAAAACAAAACAAGCAAACAGCAAACAAAAAACCCAAACAAATCCTATGGGGGGTGAAAGGGCCTGGCTAGTGCCTCTGGACCACTTCTTCACAGGGGAGGATGGGGGAACACTTGACAGACAGTCTCCGCAAGGCTACAAATGTAGAAGAATGAGTGGTGACACCCAGCGAAAAATCCAGAAGCAAGCCAAGGAGTGCTTAGCAGCAAAATCAGCCCATGCTGCTGCAGGTGCCCTCCTAGAAGGTTCCTGTGAGGGCCAGAGGTGCTGTGCTCACACAGTGAGTGCACGGAGACCGAAGTCCCAATTCCCAGCCAGCAGCTTTAGGTTTGTATGGTCTTTACCTTACAGGTTTGGCGAGTCTGGACAAGGCATTAGATGCCGTCCTAAGGGATCTGCACTTTATTTGGAGAAACAAGTGTGGTATCCTCCTCCCAAGCCTCCTAGCTGTGTGGCTCTGGACTACTTACCCAGTACCTGCAGGCTTCAGCGTCCCTGTGTGAAAAACCTGAGCACATTTTGGGTTGTTGTGGGACTTAAAAGGAGATCTTTGCGAAGTCCCTGGGATGGTGGTAAATGCTCAGTAAGTTGTAGCAGTTACATTTAAGATGAAGTCTAAAAGCTCAGCCTTGCAGACCGAGGGGACGATCGATGGAGATCAGAGAGGCCATAGCACTTTGAACACAGGAAAAAAAAAAAAAAGCCACATCTCGTAGATGCTTTCCTGGTTGCGCTCACTGTGATGATAAGACTTGCCTGCATTTGTGCTACCGTTTTTTTCATAGAAGTAAGAGACCTTAGATGTGCCCATTTGTTATAAGATGAAGTCTACTCCAGAAACATCAAGTATATGAGAAGAATGAGTCTTCAAATTGAGCATATAAAATATTGATAATTTACTGTTTCAAATAGTTAAGAAACACTCTCCTACAGCCTATTACCAATTTCCCAAAACTTAGTGCGCAATAGCGCTGACTTAATGCTAAGATGGCTCGGAAGATAATTTGATATTTCCTTGAAGCTTTAGCATTTCCTTGATGGCAAGGTCAGCACTTTTGAATACACTTTTGGATCTCTAGCTGAATAGTTCCCAACCCTGGCTACACATTAGCATCCGCTTGGGAGCTTTTTACAAATGCTGGTTGCCTGGGTCCCAGTTCAAGCCAATTAAATCTAAGTCTCTGGGGGAGGAGTCTGGGCGCTGGAATTTTTTTAAACTCCCCAGGTGATTCAGTTTCAGAGAGTGTTTGAGAACTGTATCTCTTAGCAGGGGCCTAACCTTCAGAGGGTGCCAAATGCAGACCGAGGTGCGGCTAAGAGGGTCAGCAGAGCTTGGGCCGTGGAGGCATGGTAAGCCACAGGACATCTTAGAAAATGGAACATTCTAAAGGCTTTGAATGAAATGCTTGCTTCAGTGAGAGTTCACATTTGCATGACTGTCCTGGTGATCTTTGAAGACGAACTGGAATTGGTATAAAGTTGGAGAGTCAGAATCTAGGGTGGAGGCCAAATTGTATCAGTTGTTTTTGCTGTGTAACAAAACAGTCCTCAAATCTAGGGGCTTAAAGCAATGCTTTATTGTGTCTGGGGATTCTATGTGTTGGCTGGGCAGTTCTGTAGACCTCCCTGGACTCGCTCAACTAGCTCTGGCAGGTTGGCTGGGGTCTGGAGTAGGTGTGTTCTCTGTGCCTCTCCAAACGGTCTATCGCTTAGCATGATAGTCTCAGGCCAGTGTTCCACAGAATAGGGGTGACAATTGGCAAGGTCATAAATTTGGAGGTCATAAGATAGCCACTTGTACCTCATTCTGCTATGTTCACTCAGCCAATCAGTCAGGTGGCTCATTCAACAGGTGGCTCTTGATAGTCCCATATAGTAGACACTCTTCTAGGCACTGGGGAGAAAGTTAGGAGTAACAGTGAGAGAGTCCGGCTCTTGTGGAGCTAACAGATGTAGGGGTTTGCAGAAGCATGCTGCAAAGAGCAAATCAATACGTCACAGGAAGTCCAATCCCTAAGTGCGTCTGAAGAAAGAGGAAACAGAATAAGGGATCACCTTTTACAGGCACATTTATACTCAAAGGAGGGATCTGAATAAATAAAATCAGGGCAGAAGTCTGAGTGAAGCGAGGGAGTGAGGCAGAGAGAAGAAGTTCAAAGGCTGCCGAGACAGAACACGTTCATCATCCCCTGTGAGAACTAGTTAAGTCCTGTGTGGTCACGGTGCAGCGGGAGAAAGTGAAAGTAACGAAGTGGGCGGGGCTGGAGTCGGAGCGTATGCACTTGGCAAACCGCAATAATGAGCCTGAATTTGACTTCAGGTGTACAGAGAGAAGTTATTGGCAGGTTTGTGTGCAGGTCCGACCTTGCTCTCGTGTTTCTTGGGCTCATTCTAGTTACGGGGATAATAAAGATTGAAAGTAGGAGGACCAATGACAAGGCTGTCGCCTGGATGGCATTTGTGGCAGGGGAAGTGGCGAACAAAGGTCAGGTTCTGGGTGTATTCCGAGGGCAGAGGGGAATGACACTTCCTGAATTGCTTGCCTCGTGCGGTGTGCGGCGATGGGGAGACGGAGGTGAGGTGGAGGGCGGCGCTCTTTGCTGAGGTTCAGGTGGTGGCAAGGAGGGCTAGGTAAGTGGGGTGGTTTGTGCCCAGGGTTGACCTCGGGCATAGTAAATGTGAGAGGTACTTGCTAGTGCTCCAATGAAGGAAGCAGGAGGCCACAGAGTAGGAGTTAGGTTGGGTGTGTGGATAGAAATCGGAGTCTTGGGCTGGAGAACCAGTTCGGCAGTAAAGAGTGAATACTGCCCTTGTCGAGGACCTGAGTTCAATTCCCAGCACCCACGCTGGGCAGTTTATAACCACGTGCAACTCCAGCTCCAGGAGGATCAGATGCTTCTGGCCTCTGTGGGCACTGTAAGCACATAAATTAAAAAATGATTTTAAAAAAATTTAAAAAGAAAGTTGTGTGGCCGGATAGATGGCTCAGTGGTTAAGAGCACTCGTTAGTCTAGCAGAGAACCAGGGATCCCAGCACCCATATGGCAACCCACACTCATGCTAAACCTCGTTTCAGAGGATACCGCGCCCCCTATTGGCGGCTGCAGGCATTACATGTACAGGGTGTGCATAGTTACATGCAGGCAAAGCACCCAGAGACATAAAATAGATTGTTTGTTTGTTTTGTTTTTTGTTTTTGGAGACTGGGTTTCTCTGTGCAGCCTTGGTTATCTTGAGCTTGCTTTGTAGACCAGGCTGGCCTCGAACTCACAGCGATCCACCTGCCTCTGCCTCCCAAGTGCTGGGATTAGAGGCATGCACCACCATGCTCCGCTTATAAAACAGAATTTTTAATTAAAAGGAAATTGGGCTAGTTGTGGTGCCACATGCTTTTAACTCCAGCATCTTGGGAGGTAGAACAGGTGGGTCTCTGTGAGTTTGAAGCCTGGTCTTCAGAGTCAGTCCAGGACAGCCAAGGCTACACAATGAAACTCTGTCTTGAAAAACCAAAACCAAAACCAGAAACAACAACAACAAAAAAAAACAAAAAAACAAAACCAAAAAACACCAAAAACAAAACAAAACAAAACAAAAACAAAATAAAAAACCACCAACCTCCCCCCAAAAAAACCCCAAAACCAAACTAACCAAACAGCAATAAAAAACAAAGGAAATTTGATTGTAATCAACACTTCTATCAAGCCAGACAGAATAGATGTCTCCAGAAGGGAGTTTGATATGGGAAGAAAATCCCTGAAGCCCGCTCCTTGGGTTACCCCAGTCTGCAGAGGTAGAAATGAGAGAAGATGTGACCCAGGCCAAGGCCTTGCAAAGTAGAAAGCTTGGGAGGGGGACGGCACACCGAGTCCTGCATGTAAGAGAGTCTTCCTACAGAGAACAAGCGAGACACATGGTGCTGAATACTGCCGAGGGGCCAGGTAACTGGGGCAGAAAAGCAGAACTGACCGTTTCAAGATGGCGGTGTGGATGGAAGTCACTGGTGACGCTGACATGATTAAATGGAGCAGAACAGACTGGGCTGAGAGAATAGGACAACAGCAGAGAGATGGGCCTGCGTGAGGATTTGTACCTAGAAAGCACAGAGTGGTTTGGGTCCGGGTGTAGCTTGGTTGGTTGGGTGCTTGCCTAGCATGCATGATAGCCCCTGGGTCTAATCCACAGCTTGCATAAACAGGGCATGGCAGCATAATCCTATAATCCCAGGAGGCCATCTTAGGGTCCATTGAGATGCTGCCTCAAAAAAATGGAAGGAAGGAAAAAAGTATTTGTTGATAGAAATAGTTTACCAGCCAGGGGCATGGTGGTTCATGCCTGTAATCCCAGCACTTGGGAGGCAGAGGCAGGCGGGTCCCTGTGAGTTTGAGGCCAGCCTGGTCTACAGAGTAGGTCCAGGACAGCCAAGGCTACACAGAGAAGCCCTGTCTGGAGAAAGCAAAAATAGAGCTTACTGGTAAAGTAAAGCTTGCCTAGGATTACTCTTCAGTACCATTTCCACACCAAAAAATAAAGAAAAGAAAAAGGAAAGAAAGAAAGATAGAGAAAATTACCAATGACACAGGATGAGAAGGCTAACTGCAGGAATTGTGGGCCTGGGCTCAGGGGACAGGGGAGCAGCCCGCATTAGGTAGCAGTGGGAACAGAGCTCCCATTGTCTGCAAATTGAGGCCAAACAGATGAATGGAGTCATCTGGAGATTTAAACCACAGAGACCCATCGAGAATCACATGTTCCCCAGCACCTGCTCTGGGCCAGGCAGAGGGGCTCACAGATGACTCACCTGGTGCCCCTGTAAAGCGGCCATTTCAGTACAATGTGCTAATCACAAACGTGTGTATCAAGTGTTTTGAGAAGAGCAAGAACACGGGTAACTGCCTGCAGGGACAGAGAAGGCTGCACGGAGGTGACGGAGAGCGGAGCCCAGCTCTCACAGGTTGCCTGCTGGAGGAGGAAGGTCACCCAAGGTGGAAGGAGGCAGAGCATATGAACACCTCAGAGATGAGAAGATTCCTGGCTGCTTTGCTCTAGGCTCCACCTGTCTCTTTTCTTCTTTCGGCTCCCTTCTTTCCTTTCCCCCAAGCTGTCATTTCTCATGCTTCCTTAGTTCAAGAGAAAAAAAATCCTTTTTTCCCCTCCTTCTGGAAAGTTTAATAAACTTCCGTTCAGCATGTACTGAGTCATGACAAAGGTGTGTTTCACACTTAAACAAATGTCTCAGATGTTATTTTTTGCACTTGAAGAATGAGCTATTTTTAAAGAAGCTCAAACTCGTTGGAACTCAGCAAGGGCAATTTCTGTGACCCGTTCTGAAGAGGCTAGCTTGCAGAGAAGCACAGTGACCAGGGGTATCAGGATCGGAGGACCTGGCAACACACTCCCTTAAATGATTCAGTGAGTCACTGAACAGCTTCACCTTTCTAAGTCACTTGTTTTGTCTTGCCTGTCTTGGTCTTCTGGAAAACTCCAAGGGAGTGCACAACAATTAGCCAGTGTCAGAGGGAAGCTGAGGGCACGCTCTCTTGGAGGTGGACCAGGACAGTGGCACAGAGAAGGCGAGAAGGGAGGGATTTGAGAGACACATTTAGTGCTAGGTATGCGGCTCAGTGGTTCAGCTTTTGTCTAGGATACTTAATTCTGGGGTTGGGGAGGGGTCAGGTGGGGGGGTGTGGCGGGATGCAGCAAATCATGGAGAAAGCATCTCTCAATTGCTATGCCTGTCTGTGGGCCCTGATTCCTCCCTGCCTGTTAATTAACTCCTTCTGGGTATCATGTGAGTTCCATCATCCATCCCTTTGAATCCGGCCCAGCTGGTGACTGCTTGAACCAGCTGAGCGTAAAAGAGATGTTGGGGTCAGTATTAGGCTCAGGTTTTTTGTTTTCGCTTTTTTAAATGAAGTTCAGTATTTATTGCGGTAAGAAGCCCCAAACATCAGGAAGGGTCAGGTGAAAGTTGTGCAATTTCAGCTGTATTCACTTGAAACATAGCTCTCTCTCTCTTAAGATTGATTTTATTTTTATTTCTATGTGTGAGCATGGGTATGTTTGCAGAGGCCAGAAGAAAGCACTTAATTCCCTGAAACTGGAGTTACAGTTGTAAGTTGTCGTGTGGGATCTGGACCTGAGCCCAGATAAGCATAACAGGAGATGAACAGCAAGTGCTCTTAACCACCGAGTCATTTTCAAGCCCTTCAAAATGTAGGGTTTGTTGTTGTTATTTGTTTTTGTTTTGATTTTTCAAGGCAGGATTTTTCTCTGTATCCCTGGCTGTCCTGGCACTCACTCTGTAGACCAGGCTGGCCTTGAACCAGAAGATCCACCTGCCTCTTCCTCCCAGAGTGCTGGGGTTACAGGCATGGGCCACCACACCAGGCTAAAATGTTGTGGTTTTGTTTGTTTGTTTTGTTTTTGTTTTTAATTTAATTCATTTATTTTATGTATATGATGCACGTACACCTGAATGCTAGAAGAGGGCATTAGAGGGTATAGATGGTTGTGAAGCACCATGTGGTTGCTGGGAATTGAACTCAGAACCTCAGGAAGAGTAGACAATGCTTTTAACCTCTGAGCCATCTCTCCAGCCCCTAAAATGTTGTTTTTTAGTGGATAGAAAATAACTCAACTTTATTTCTTTTCTTTAAAAGTAAAGACAAACATCCAGGTGTGGTGGCACATGCCTTTGATCCCAGCACTCAGGAGGCTGAAGTAGGCGGATCTCTAAGTTCGAAGCCAGCCTGGTCTACAAAGTGAGTCCAGGACAGCCAAGGCTACACAGAGAAACCCTGTCTTGAAAAACCAAAATAAATTAAAAAAACAAAACAACAACAACAACAACAACAAAAAAAAACAACTACAACAAAACCAAAACCAAACCTTTAAGGAACTGGCAAAAATGGCTGAGTGGGCAAAGGTGCTCACTGGCAGGTCTGATGATCTGAGTATGAATCTCAGGACACATGGTTGAAGGAGAGAACTGACTCCTCAAAAAGTTGTCCTCTGACCTTAATATGCATGCTCAGACATACAATAAACAAATCAGCAAATCAAAGCAAACCTCTCCAGTTTTTGTTAAATTTCTCGGTTACTGACACTCAGCATGGAAGCCCAGTCTGAACTTACTGGTCTGAAGAGGTTGCTGTACTTCTCAGAGAATCCGAGAAGGTCTGCATACAAGCGGTGGTGCAATGTAGTACAGGAAAATGCTCTGTAAACCAGAGGGCTTTGAATAAAAGGCCATTGTTATTGTTAGGATTCTTCTCCCATAAATACTTAAGTCCTCCATTTCCCTCAACCTGTCCCGGCTGTCCCATGTCACCCCGCCCCAATTATCCCCATCCTCTGAACCTATTTTTGTAGTGTGTGGATGAAATCCAGATATTTGTGCTTGCCAGGTAAGGACTCTAGCACTGAGCCACTCACCCCTCACCTCCCTTAAATACTTACCATAAATTCAGTGACAGGGCCTAGAGAGATGGCTCAGAGGTTAAGACCACTGTCTGCTCTTCCAGAGGTCCTGGGTTCAATTCCTAGCAACCACATGATGGCTCACAACCATCTACATCAGGATCCAATGCCCTTTTCTGGCATGCAGATGCACATGCAGACGCACATGCAGACAGAGCACTCATATACATAAAATAAATAAATAAAAATCATTAAAAATTCAATGATAAATTTTTACACAAGTTGGAGCCTCAGAAACATTCAATCCAGTGAACAATTTTGTTTCTTTGTTGCTGTTTTAAAAACAATAGTATCATTATGAATTCCTAGCTTTGTCTACATTCAAAGTTTTTTTTATTATGTGTTATAATTATTCTCCATCATAACCTCATTGTCTGGTCTTTGCCAGGTGAGAGCCCCCTTAAACCTCTTCATGCCTTTGAGAGTGGTCTTGTTCAGCTTGAGCACAGCCTTGATTTTTTTTTTTTGTGTGTGTATTTTTTGTTGTTGTTGATTTTGTTGTTGTTGTTTTTGAGACAGGGTTTCTCTGTGTAGCCCTGGCTGTACTGGACTTGCTTTGTAGATCAGGCTGGCCTTGAATTTACAGAGATCTGCCTGCCTCTGCCTCCCATGTGCTGTGTGCCACCACACCCGGCTTATATCCTTGATTTTTGCTATTACCATATGTCCCAAGGTGCAGGCTCAGCTTATGTATTTCCTGCTAGTGTTGGTGAATGAACCCATGCTTCAAGGGGGCCTGGTCCAGTTTTGTGTAGAATGACAAGTAAAAACTTCTTTGTTAACATGTTATGAAACACATATAATGTTATGTTCATGTTTGGGACTGTGTTTGGTTTAGAGGTTATTTAAAATTTGTAAGATTTAACTAAATATTTGCATGAATCATTTATGTAATTTCAAAGTCAAAGGGATCTTATAAGTTTCATTAAAAGAAGTCTTATTTCCAATAGTTTTTCTTCTACTCTATGTTTTTTTCTCACAACAGAAAGAAAAACCGCCCTTAATGGAAACAAACAAACAAACAGTTAATAGGCTGATTTTAATTAACACACACACACACAAACTAAAGTCTCTTGGCAACACTCTAACATACAGTAAAAACTAGCATGGATTTTTACACATCCTGCCAGCTTATAGTGGCTCCTTCAGTGAGAGCAAAGACTCTCTAGAAGCTTCTATGTGGTCCTACCCTTATCCCATCCCTGCCCCACACCCACTTTATTTTTGTAGAAGTCCTTACTGTAAGGACGATTGTGCACCACCATGCCCAGCTGTTTGTTTGTTTTTGTTTTTGTTTTGAGACAGGGCTTCTCTGTATAGTTCTGGCTGTCCTGGAATTCACTATATAGACCAGGCTGGCCATGAACTCAGAGATGTGCCTGCCTCTCCATCATGAGTGCTGGGATTAAAGGCCTGCTCTCAGAAACCATCAACTGTTAGCAGCTTCGCTGGCTGCTTTCTAATAAGCGCAACATGTTATAACCAAAGACAGCTAGACAACCCTGAAAGAGGAGACAATGGATATAGTATACGTACCTCTAGTCCCACCACTTAGGAGGCAGAGAAAGATGGATCTCTGTGAGTCTGAGGCCAGTCTGGTCTACATAGGGAGTTCTAGGCTAGCCAGGGCTACACAGTGAGACTGTTTAGAAAAGAGAAAGAGGAAAAAGAAAAAAAAAAGAAAAAAGAAAAAAATGAAGGGAAGGAGGGGCGGAATCACAGCTTGGTGAGACTCACTCCTTAACATTGGATGGTCACTCTAGAATCTAGAGTCTAGGTAATCACTTGAGTCCAACATAATCACTGAAAGTTGATTTTTAGAAATCTTTTACGAGGGGTCTGGGGATTTAGATCAGGCTCACCTTGACCCAGTATGCAGCCCAGGCTACCTTTGGATTTGTGGCACTCTTCCTGCCTCGACCTCCCAAATTCTGAGATCACAAGCATGTTCCACATGCCTGGGTCTAATGGATGTGTTCAGAATACTAGAACAAAATCTGGAAGAACTAGAGGCTTCCTGAACTCAAGTCCGTTGAAATTTGTTATCCAAAAAAGTGAACGCAACCAGGTGTAGTGGTGTACACCTTTAACTTCAGCATTTAGGAGGCAGAGGAAGGCAGAATTAGGCATTTGAGACCAGCCTGGTCTACAGATTGAGTTCTAGGATAGCTAGGGCTACATAGAAAAAAAAATCCTGTCTTGGGGAAAAAAAAAAGTTAATTCTGGTAACACGTTCTTAGTCCAGCAGATATTTTTTATATGGATAATGCAGAACACGTCTCTAAGAGAATAAGAGAGAACAATTAAATTCTGCCTACATAGGGCCTACAGTCTATGGCTTATTGAAGATCAGTGGTTAACATAACGTCTATTAGGGAACTGGCTTGGGTTTGGGTTTAGGGGACAGATTGGGCAGTTAGGAACAACTGACAGAGCCCAGCAGACATCCAGCTAGGTCCCAGGTAGCCACTGCGTGACAGCCGGGAGCTCTGGCTTCTTGGTGGTAGTTTCGAGACATCGTGCTGAAGCCTGGTAGTCACAGTGACACTTATTGAAGTGGGAGGAAGCCAAAGATGCTTGATGCATGACACTGCATGACTTTTGGATGCTCATACAGGAGAAAGTTTAGCACGTAACTATCTAAAGGTACCAAGTCACTCCAGTTTTCAAATGAACAAAGTCCATCCCAGCACGATTTGCTATTCCAGGGAGGCAAATGCTATGCAAAGTGAATGAAGATTGTGCCGGGTTTTGTTCCAACTCTACCAAGGGTTATTTGCCATTTTTGGAGCGGCTTGTGAGCAACAGCAATTCTACCTCAGCATTGGAGGCCCCGTCTGATCGGTATCTGTCCTTGTTGTATTTGGGCCAGGGCTTCTCAAGCTGTGACACACACGTGGATGACCTGGAGATCTTGTTTTGTTAAAACAAAACAAAACAAAACAAAACAACAACAAACAGTGAGAGGGAGGCTGGGCGATGGTGGCGCACGCCTTTAATCCCAGCACTCGGGAGGCAGAGGCAGGTGGATCGCTGTGAGTTCGAGGCCAGCCTGGTCTACAAAGTGAGTCTAGGACAGCCAAGGCTACACAGAGAGACCCTGTCTCAAAAAACCAAAATATAAAAAAAATAAAAAATAAAAAAATAAACAGTGAGAGGGACTGTTTAATCATGGAAAGAATGCAGCAGAGAGAGAGAGACTGGCTACATTGAAGAGGGACAAGCTATGGAGTGATGCCCCTTAGAGAGCAGGAAAAGAGGGCATCCAGGTGCCAGCGAGAGCCTTGGCTGTTGTTCAGTATCTCGGTCTGTAAAAGGACAGGAGGGCAGGAGTGGGGGGTGGGGAGGAAGAACAGGTACGGTTAGACCTACCTTGGTGTGACTGCCGCTGTTATGCTATATTGTTATCCAGCCCTTGGGGCAGTGCTGCCCTGCTTGTGGAGAACTTTGACTGTGCCTAGTGCTTCTCTATGTTAAATTTTAATCCCCTCCCCGTGCTCCCCACCCCACCCCCGGGGCAGGGTTTCTCTGTGGAACCCTGGCTGTCCTGGATTCACTTTGTAGACCAGGCTGGACTTGAACTCACAGTGATCCAGCTGCCTCTGCCTCTGGGATTAAAGTCCACCACTGCCCTCTCCTTCTTTTTCTCCTCCTCCTCCTTCTTCTTCTTTAAAAACAGGGTCCCAAGTAGCCCAGGCTGGTCTGGGACTTGTTATATAACCAGGGACAAACTTGAACTGTTGATCCTTCTGCCTCCACTTCCCAAATTCTGGGATTACAGGTTTAGGATATACTGCTTGGCTTTATGGTGGCACACGCCTTTAATCCCAGCATACGGGAGGCAGAGGCAGGAGGATCTCTGTGAGTTCAAGGCCAGCCTAGTCGAGTCCAGAACAGCCAGGGATTGATACCCAGAGAAACTGTGTCTCGAAAACCCAAAAATCAAACCAAACCAAACCAAAACCAACAATAATAAAACCCATAAAAGTGTGTATTCACTTTATACTAAATGAAAAACATCAATGCAGAGGGAATACAATAATCTTCCCCCCCTTTTTTTTTCAAGACAGGGTTTTTCTGTGTAGCCCTGGCTGTCCTGGAACTCTAGCTGTAGACCAGGTTGACCTCAAACTCAATAGAGCTACCTGCCTCTGCCTCCTGAATGCTGGGATTAAAGGTATGTGCCCCACTGCCTGGCTGTTTGTATCCTTAAAATGTTTAAAGCAGAAAAAAAAAAAAAAAAAAAAAAAGAAGTTTCCAGCAGGGGCTAGAGAGATGGTCAGTGGGTAAGAGCAGGGGCTGCTCTTGCAGAGGAGCTGAGTTTGGTTTCCAGCAACCGCAGCAGGTGGATTACAGCGGCTTCTAACTCCAAGGGTTCTGACACTTCTAGTCTCTATGGACGTCCATATGTGCATATACTCACACGTGGTCTTATAAACACACACACAATTTAAAAATAGATACTTAAAATTTTTAAAGCAATGTGGAAGTAAAGTCATTTGCTTTCACATTCAATTCTGTTTTCTAGGCGAAACCAGTAGTGATTGGTGTTTAATACTTTTTGATGTTTTTTTCTATGCAAATATAACATATATATTATAGACACATGAGCTATTTGTAACTTTCTTTTCCTTTCTTTCCTTGAAAAAAACATAAAACCTGGGAGACAGAGGCAGGTGAATCTCTGAGTTTAAGGCCAGCCTGGCCTGCAAAGTGAGTTCCAGGACAGCCAGGACTACACAGAGAAACCCTGTCTCGAAAAACAAAACAAACCGACCAAGCAAACAACCACCCCCAAACATAAAACCAAACCAATGAAATAAGAATGAGAGTAAGAACAAGCAACAACAACAACAACAACAATAACAGTAAAATAAAACACTCAGGTCTCATGTAGCCCAGCTGGCTTCAGTCTCTTGACCTTGCTATGATGCCATTGAAGTCCTGATCCTCTTGCCTCCGCCTGATCATTTGCTAGGCTTATTGGCTTGATTCATGCAGGTCTGGGGATGGAACCCAGGACTTTGTGTCACACCTCAGCCCCTAAGACAGAGTTCCACACAGGCCAGGTTGGCCAACAACTCTCTACATAGCAGAGTCTAGCTGTGAGGTTCTGACCCATCCTTGTTGGCTTTCCAAGTGTTCAGATTAAAGGTGGGCATCACTACACCTGGCCACGACGTGTAATGAGACATGACAGAATTTTCTCGGCAAGTAGTAGCAGATGGGGTGAAGTCAGGGACAGAGACTATGACGGTCATTTACGTGGTCTTTTATGCTCTCCTTACTTTTGTATCATGTTTGTTTTTCAAGGCTTTCCTTATTATTATTTTTAGCATTTTTATTTTTATTTTTTATTTCTGTGCTGGGCATGTCTGAATGTTGGCACACGTGTGCGCATCAGTCCTGCGGGAGACGATTAGAGGATAACCTGTAGGGTTCTTTGCTTATACCATGTGGGTTCTGGGTTTTTAAACTCAGGTTTGTCAGGCTGCGCAGCAAACACCTTTACCTGCTCGGCCTGACATCTAACCTACCCTCATTTGCCGGTTCTTGTCATGAGTCTTTGGAGTTATAAGCCCAATAAAAGCAAAATAAGAGATACTATTGAATCGTTAATGCCATGTACTCTATTTTTAAAAAGTAATACAATTTGTAAGTGTTGGATTTCTAAGGGCCAAATGTCTTAAATGCAGTTTCACTGACCATTTGTAACAGTATTCTGAGGTATGCAAAATTATGTGTGGTTTGACAGATGAGGGCAATAAGACCTAGATCTGCCAAGGTCACACAGCCAGTGCGCAGTGAGCCTGGATCTTACACACTGCAGCATCTCTTCTCCCTTGGCAGACTTCCTTTTATACTGCAAACCCCAGCTTTAATGATCTCATCCTCTGAGCATGTGGTTTTTCCTAACTTACTCAGGTAGAGGGATGACCCTTTTTCTCAATGTGCTTACAACCCAGGGAAGAGACTGAACTAAATTACAGCTCAGTGACATAACAATGTGTTGTTGAGCCCGGTGATGTGCAAGCTGGGGGGAGTCTAGACATGTGTCTGAGGGCAGCAGAGGAGCTCCATATAGAGTATGTTTTGAACTGATAGAACCACCAGGTTTTCAGAAGGCTAGAAGAAAGTGCCCATCAGACATAGCGATCTGGGGCCTAGCACCGACTTCGGGAAGCTCCGAAGTGTTATAGACCTGGCCATAAGGTGGAAAGGACAGTTTTGTTGTTATCGAAGGGTCAGGCTGTACAGCCAAAGCTTTTTAACTGTAAGTGTTAGCACATTATTCTGTGAATGAAACGCAGAGGTTAAATTTTTTTTAGTGATGCTGTGGATGCAACCCTGGACCCTGTTCATGTCAGGCAAGTATCTTTGAGTGTCATTCTCATACCAGAGCGGTTCATGTTTGAGTCTAGTACAATAGCAAGAGAAGGGTACCACCAGGGGGATTGCTGTGGGAGGTCACTCCTCCACGGTCTTCC
Source organism: Acomys percivali (assembly GCA_907169655.1). NCBI lineage: Eukaryota > Metazoa > Chordata > Mammalia > Rodentia > Muridae > Acomys > Acomys percivali. Next base: position 14,054,328 of record OU015750.1, on the reverse strand, counting down.
CAAATTAAGTGGTCAGGTTCTTTGGTAGGAATTTGCTTTAGGCTAATGACGTTGGCTTATTCTCAGTGCACTCTAGCTCCCTAAACGGTGCAGGGCACTCACTCAACACATACACTGTAGGGGCTGAATTGGCTGGCAGGATCCTAGGCACCAATAATATGTCAGCCAACAGCTGTAAAATAAAACATGAACCTTTATATCTTCCGCGGTACCGCTGCCGGAACAAAGTGCGTATTTATTTAGCCAGTCTGCCTCAACCCTAAGGAGGGGAAAGGATTTCCCTGGCCATTAAGGGTGGGGTAGGAAGAGGCGATTTTGATTTCTGTTCAGTGCTTGCTAAGTGCTAAGAAAATTCGTATCCATTGTTTTATGCCATCCACTCGACCGCTCTTAAATCGTAATTACTGTTGTAGTTTCTGTGGAGTGGAAACTGAGGCTCGATGGGTTCTGTAACTTGGCCAAGGTCACACAAGCGGCAAGTGGGAGGGGAGCACAGGAGGGATCCAAGTCTCCTACTCAGCCAGGGTACTGCTTGCCCCTCCTCCACCCGGGAGGCATTGCGGCGCTTACTCAGTTAGCGTAGAGGCTGGGGCTGGGGGAAGCATCCCGCACCGGAGCGCGGAGCCTGGCGAGGACGGTTCCCATTGCATCCGGGAGCCGCTCACAGACCCTGCAGTTACGAAGTTTCCACGCCTTTAGCTCTTTTCCAGCAGCTGGCCTCCGCTCAGCTGCGCTTACGCCGCGGGCGCAGCGGGGCTCAGGTGCGGTCGCTGCCCGGCGCGGGCGCCGCGAGGTGGGCGGGACGCAGTTTACGTAAGCGGCCTCGCAGGTGCAGGCGGCGGCCGTAGGCCCGAGCGCCCTGCGCGCTCCCAGGTGCGCAGTTGACGCAGGCGGCAGCGCTGCGCAGCAGCGGCGGGCGCTGGCCGGAGCTCTCAGGTGCGGCAGAGCGCGCGTGCAGGGGGCGCGCGGAGGGCGAGGGGGCGGGCTTTCCGTTCCTCAGCAGCCGCGCGGCCCGCCCCCAGGCTTGGCCAATGGGCGTTCGCGGCGGCGTCACGTGGTCGCCGCCGCCGCCGCCGCCGCGGTCGCCGCCGAAGCCGAGCTCGGATCCGCGAGCGCCACCAGGGCAGCAAGCCGCCGCAGCCGCCGCCGCTGTGCTGAGGAGCCGGAGACGCGGGCGGACGAGGTGGCGGCGGCGGCGGAGCGGGAGCGGGGAGCGGACGCGGGCGGAGCGCGGCGGCGCGGGTAGGCTGCGGCGGGGTCGGCGCCTGCGCGGCGGGCCGTCCCGGGCGGGCGGCGGTTGAGGCGGCGGTTGAGGCGGTTGGAGGAGCCTGCTCGGGCCCCGCATTGTTTGTAGTGCGTCCTTAGCAGCAGCGGCGGCGGCGGCGGCGGCGGCGGCGGCGGCGGCGGCTGCCGAGGCGAGGAGCGCGGCGCAATCCCAGCCCCGCGGCTTGGGCATTGTGGCCACGGCCGCTGTGCCCGGCCGGTCCGCACCAGGACTGAGGGCCGCCTTGCTTGCCTTCGGGGTCGCAGTCGCGGTCTCAGGTCCCGGCCCTGAGCCTCCTGAGGGCGTGGGCAGCGTGCGGGGCGCGAGCTCTGGGGAGGTGGGAGGGCTCCGGGCTCCCGGCTCCGGGCAGGTGCTGGAGGACGTTGCGGACAGGAGCCGGGAAGAAGGCTCGGGGGGCGGACAGAAGGTGTGGGCAGATTGTGGAGAAGGGAGCATGGAGGGACCTGGCCCCATGGTGACCAGGGCCTCAAGGGCAGGCCTGGGGGAGCCCACGGGGGCCTAGGTCGGGTTCGAAAGGGAAGGAGGACGTTCTGTTTCGGGGTTCGTACGGTTGTATTGGGGGATTTGGGGCGAGCAGAGGCAAGTGGGATGGTGGAGGGAGGGAGAAGATGGGCACCTCTAGGCAGAAATGGAAGGAGCAGATGTCCCGGTTAGCGCTGTGTGTGAGGGGCAGGGATTGGGGCAGGCAGTGGAAGGCCACCGGACGACTGAAGGGAAATGGCGGAGGAGGGGTCTGTAGCTGGGAGTGTGGCTGGCAGGCTGAGCCCCAAAAGAGGGAGAGAAGGAGTGTCTGGGGAGGGGTTCTCTTAAATGGTGGCGGGTGAAATTAAGGGTGTTGAGGTAGGAGGTGTCTGTGCCCAGGACGTCAGGGGCCCCCTGAATAGTTGTCTGGCCAGGAGGTATGGAGGGAAACAGGAAGGGGGTTGACAGACCAAGGGGGAAAGTCTGTTATTTGTCCTGTATTCAGGGAGATGAGGATAGGGTTAATGGGAGGAGCAGTGATTGACAAAGGGACTGAGTTTGAGGGGTTTCAGAGAGAAATGGGGACAAGGAGGTTAGGTGGTTGGGTGGAAAGAGGAGGTGTCAAGGCAGGAGATGTATGTAGCTGTAACAGGGCAGCAGAAATAACTGAAATGGATTGTGTTTGTGTGAGAAATACTAGTAGGCAACAGCAGATGAGGGAACCTTGAGGCTGGGAGCACTCTGGAAAGAGACAGGAATGTGTGGCAGGATGGAGAGTGAGGTGGTGGACAGAGGGGAGGAGAGGGAGAATGTTTATGGGAGTGGTAGGTGAGGGATAGGGAAATATGGAAGGAAGTATTCTCAGAGCAGGAGGTGTGGAAGGAAGTTGGGAAGGAGGAGGAAGGAGGGTGCATTTGAAGGGAAATCACTAGAAGGTGGGATTCGGTTGAGGAGGTGTGCAGTACCAAGTAGAGGAAGAGGGGAAGGGAGTAGTCAGGGGACAGTGAGGCGATAGGGAAGAAAGGGTATTTTGTAATAGAGAATGTAAAGGAAAGTATAGTATCTATACTGAAGGAAAGGACATGTATGGATGAGTGTCTGACTAGAAGGGGACAGTGGTATGGGGTTGGTGTGGTGAGGTAAATAGGATGCCCATGTTTAAAGCAGGAAATGACTGTTGGAGAAGGGTTCAGAAGTAGATTACCTAAGAGTTTGGACGATTCAAGGTGTGGAAGCGTGAGGAAAGATGGGAGTATTTACAGTTTTAGGACATCAAAGGGCCAGGCAGTGGTGGCCAAACCTTTATCTCCGCACTCGAGAGGCAGGGGCAAGCAGGTCTACTGAGTGAGTCCAGGATAGCCAGGGCCACACAGAGAAACCCTGTCTTGAAAAACCAAAACCAGCCAAACAAACAAAAGACATTAAGGGCCCAAAATTATTAGGTCACTGAGAGATAATAAAAGAGTAGAGTGGAGAAGTAGAATGGGAGAGAATTATTAGAAGAACTAGAAATTTGGGACAGTGGACAGAGGATGTGGATCCTAGTCTGACATAACAGAAAATAGAGGACATTCAGCTGTGTACCTTATCTTAAAGCTTACTTACTCTTTTAAAAGAGATGATAAAACCTGACTCTTAGGTCCACAACAAGTAAGTGGGAAGGAGTAAGGAAGAGCTGAATGTCCACTTTCAAGTCGGGAGGTATGTGGTGTGTATTCATTTAGCTTTGTTGACTGATGAGTACACAGACAGCTGTACACCACCACAAGAAACACACCCAAAAGATAAAGGAAATAGAAGTGCAGTGGGTGCATAGCAGATGTCTTTGTGAAGCTGCAAGAGAGCAGATTCCAGAGGCCAGTAGCATCAAGAGTTCTGAGAGAGGAAGGGATACCTTATTTCTTGTGCATTGTCTCAGATACACAGAAGCTTCCTGGGTAATGGGACCGTATTCAGGCACCGGATGATGTAATACATGAGTCCCAGCTACAGGCTGACAAAAGTAATAGAAGCTTCTAAAAGTGGCAGAAATGGAGCCTTTGGATTTTAACCTTTAAAATGTTAATAACTGACACTGGGTTGTCAGCCTTTTTTCCCAAGTAATTCAAATAAACTTTAGTTGGAGGCTTTTGATTCTTTGGTATTTGGATTTGTTTTGATTCATATGTAATGTTAGCTTTAAATAAGGAAAGACACCTCTGGAGTTGGGTGGATGTAAGACCATCAGCTTTCCAGACACATGGGAACTAACCTTTAGGAGTTTCAGCACAGATATTTCAGCGTCTTTCTTCTTTAGTTCTGTAGTTTGTGTAGAATTTTTTTTCTTTGTGTGTGTGGGGTGGGGTGGGGTGGCGTGGCGTGGGGAGGGGAAAGAGATTTGGAAGAATTAAACAAACTGCCTTGAGACTTTCATAGTAAGCTTTTTCTTAGAATCCTGGAAAATGAGTTCCCTTTTGACAGTTGAGATTTCTGTTTTGTCAGATTTTAATAAAAAGTAAATTGTATCTTGTTACAGCAGAAGTACCTTGCGTTGCTACTCAATGAACTTTACGGTACGCAGTATGGTGCTGTGATTTCAAAGAAAAGGGCTGTTTTGGATACTTCCTGGGGTGATTTCTTTTGTCAGTTGGGAAGTATCTTCATGTAGGCATTATACATCTTCTTTTTTTTTCCCTTTCCTTTTCTTTTCTTTTTTCTCATCAAGATGAGTCCTCTGTGTAGCCCTGGTTGTCCTGGACTCTTTGTAGACCAGGCTGGCCTCCAACTCACAGAGATCCTCCTGCTTCTGCCCCCTGAGTGCTGGGATTACAGGCATGCGCAACCACGCCCAGCTGGCATTATACTTTCAAATAACAAGTTTAGGTAGAGAATCTTGTCTGAACATGGCAAGGGAGGAACAGAACACCAACGTTTAAGTAGTTGGCATCTAACTATAAATATTTAAAAATAAAATGTTAATGATTTATTTTTATTTTTTTTAAAGACAGAGTTTCTCTGAGTAACAGTCCTGGCTGTTCTGGACTCCAATTTGTAGACCAGGATTTGAACTCACAGAGATCGCCTGCCTCTGCCTACCAAGTGCTAGGATTAAAGGTGGTGTGTGCCACCACGCCCTGCTAAGCTAATGATTTTTAATATCCAGATTTGAGGTGTTTAATGTAGGGAGTGATGTTCAGAAAGCATTGCTAAGAGATTTTGTTTTTGGAGGGAAACATTTTTATGTGCCTTTGATTTTTTTTTTTTTTTTGTATGCCGTTGAGATTTAATGTATGTACACAATATAATTATAGTGAGCATATCTGCTCTTCCATTGCTCCCTGGCAGGGAATTTGAATAGTAGGATATGAGATGGCTAGAGTAACCTATGAAAATTCTAATATGGTCACTGCTGCTTTCTTTAGTCCCACTCCCCTTTTTTAGATATAGTGACTAACTCTGTAACCCAGAGTAGCCTAGAAATCCCTGTGTCACTCAGGTTATCCTCAAACACAAGAAACACCCTCCTGCCTTCTGGGTTACAGACATGAGCCAGCACACCTGTCACCTGTTTTAAAATCCCTCCTGTTCATTTTATTGTTTTTGGATAAGCAATATTTTCTTATTTAAATTTTTATGGTGGTGTAATGAAATTGGGTGAAATTCTACATCTTGTGATAGTATGTAGGTACTTTAAAGAAAGGTAGGTAGGTTATTTTGTCTTGGCAGACTAAATAATTGAATTCTGGTTTTATGTTCACTGATGACTTGCTGGACAAGACACTTAATCCTTTTGTACTTGTTTCTCTTCCAGAAACCTGACTCCTTATCTACCTCCCAAGAGTGTTGAGGTGTTTATAGAAAGCAAGTTTGTCTTTTTTTATTTTTTATTTTTTTAAGATTTAAAGATTTCATTGTGTAGTTCTAGCTGTCCTGGAACCCAATACATAGACCTAGCTGGCCTCCATCTTATAGAGATCAGTCCTGCCTCTGCCTCCTGAGTGTTGGGATGTGTCACAAGTTTAAGACTTTTGGAAGACCAAACTTTTGTTAATAAGGAGATAGGTTCTCCCTCCCTTTCTTCAGAGACAGAGTTTCTCTGTATAGCCCTGGCTGCCCTGGAACTCTCTGTAGACTGGGCTTGAACTCACAGACAATTGTTTGTCTCTACCTCCCTGGGATTAAAGGCATGCGCCACCAGCAGGTGGCTCCTTTATTTCTTTTACCCTTGTGGTTTTTAGGTTGGTCAAATATTAATTGTTATCTAAGAATTTGCCATTAGCAAGGCATAATGTCATAGGAGAGGCACATCTCTGTGAGTTAGAGACTAGCTTGATTTACATAGTGAGTTCCAGGATAGCTACCCTGTCTCTTAAAAGAAAAAGATTTTGCTACTAGATAAGTTTGTGAGGCACTTAGAGGTGAGAATTTGTGCGTGTCTGTGAACTCAGCTTTGTCATTGTTGCTCTACAGTTCCTCTCCTCCATTACTCAGCAGTTGAATATACTGTTTGTTTGAATTCTGTTGTAGCTGAAGCTTGGGCAGGCATTAAATTTTAGCATAAGCCCAAGATTATTTCTAAACATGATCTTTAGAAGCAGCACTTTCCTAGCTCCATTAATTAAAGTCTTAAATCAGGAACAATACATAAGTATTTTGCAGAAATTTATGTTTTGAACACAAAAGTAGAGCTATTGCTTCTGTAAGTGCTGTGAAGCTTCCTTATTTTGATTTATTGAGGTTTTTATTTTTCAAAAAACAGCGTTTCTCTGTGTAGCCCTGCATGTCCAGGAACTTGTTCTGTAGACCAGGCTGGCCTGGAACTCAAAGATCCACCTGTCTCCACTTCCTCAGTTCTGGGATCAAATGTGTGCACCACAGCTTCAGAGCTTTTTCTTTAAAAACCAAACCAAACCAAACCAAACCAAACCAAAAAACAAAAAACCCTTTATTTTAAAATAATAAATAATGTGTTTTGTGTATGTGTGTCTGTTTGAGTGTAGGTTGTAAAGAGGCCAGAGGAGATTATTGGATCCACTGGAACTGTTGTGTGACAGTTTGACAGCTGAAGTGGAGTCCTCTGCAGGAGCAGTGTGCGTGTGATCCTACCCGTGAGCCGTCTCTGTAGCTTCAGCTTCATTGACTGACAATGTATGCTTGCTTAAAGGAGAGCTATTTGTAAACATTTAAAGCCTTTTCAATGTTGTCCTTGGTTTATTAGCTATAAAGAGGTCTCTAAATGCTACTCAGGACTGCCATTGCACACGTGTAAATAGAAAATTGATTTATTAGATGTTAACTTGCCTTGATTGTGGTAGCACCTGTCTTTGATAATAGTCGTTCTGTATCAGCTGATCTTTTCATTGGTTTACTGTCACATGTGATATGTTTGGGACTTGTTACCTATCTTACTACTCTTATGTTTTTTTTTTAAAGAATGGTTTTTAAAAATTAGTTTAGCTATTGAAAACCTTTTTGAAAGTTAGCTGTGAATAGCTTTTTATTCTGATTTTAGGAAACTTTATTTAGGGGTGTAAATGAAATTTATATGTCATTTGAAACAAATTAGTGAGATCAGATTAATGATGATATAATGGTTTATGCCCAAAGCCTGTTATTCTTTAATCTAGTTTTGAGTCTTTACATTGAATAGTGACTTGATCAAATGATCTGACTGGTTATTTCATTCCTAATTTGAATTATTACCCTACAATTCTTTAGGCACATTGTATTTAGGAAACACAATGCCTGATCTACAGAAGGCTTTTTTTAAAAACATGTGTATGGCTGTCTGAAGGAAGAAGCTCTGAATTTTAGTTATTTGATATTCAAGTTCTCTTTAACTTGCAATATAACACTGCATAAAACACCTGTTTTCTCTAGTTAACTTTAGCATGACTTGAAAAGGTACAGTTGGTTATATCAATAGTAAAATCACAACAGTGTATTGTGTGACTTCATGATTAATTTCCATATGAAAAATGAGAATTCTGCGGCAAGTTGTGTAATTACTGAGGTGCTTTGGGTCATGGATAAGATGTAGTTTGTCACGCACCTACAGAATTTCCTGCTTGTTTCCTAAGTGCTAGGCTTTGCACATTGCAGTGTCTTGACAAATCAGCATTTTGTTTATGAATTTAACCAATCTAGTACTGTTGACATGTTAAGTAATTATTGTCCTAAAGGAGCCTGTTGAGTCCCAAAGGAGCCTGTTGAGTCCCATATCTGCCTTCCCCCTGCCCCCCCACTTTACCTGCTTTAGAATGCTATTACTAAGCCTGCTTTCCTAGTTTAATCCAGAAAGCATACATTGGCATTTAGGCTCTAAGGCGTGTTTTGTACGAGACCTAAAATTTCTTAGAACTCAGTAATACTATGTTGAGTAAAGACTAGCTCCTTCCTAGATAGATTAGTCATTAAAACTATTAGCTTGTGGAGGGCTGGAGAGAAGGCTCAGTGGGTAAGAGAACTGTCTGTTCTTCTAAAGGATCCGGATTCAATTCCCAGCACCCACATGACAGCTCACAATGGTCTGTAACTCCAGTTCCAAGGGATCTGACACGCTCACACCAATGCACATAAAATAAAATTAAATTGTTAAAAAACAAAAAACTATAGCCTGTGGAGCTAGGCTGTGGTTACTCACACCTTTGGAGGCAGAGGCAGGGGAATCTCTGAGCTCAACACCAACTTGGTCTACAGAGCTAGTTCCAGGACAGCCAGGGCTACACAGAGAAGCTCTCTCTGGGGGTAGGGGGTGGGAGCCTTAACTATAGCCTGTGAGTTTGCTTATGTTTACTTAGCCTCACTGAAAAAAAAAATCTATTTTAAGATGGTTAGGCTGAGCTGAGTGTGTTGGTGCATGTCTTTAATCCCAGCACTCAGGAGGGCAGAGGCAGGGAGGTTTCTGTGAGTTCGAGGCCAGCCTGGTCTACAAAGAGTTCAGGCTAGCCAGGGCTATGTAATGGAGAAACCCTGTCTCGAAAAACCAAAAAAAAAAAAAAGAAAGAAAAAGAAAAGGTAAAAGCTGTAACCTTACAGTAAGTGGTTGGTTTCTGAAAGTTAAGATTGGGCAGTCATTTTAAAAAAGGTTATTACTTTTTTTTGAAAAGATTTATTTATTTAGTATTATGTATACAATGCTCTGCCTGCATGTACACCTGCAGGCCAGAGAAGGGCATCAGATCACATTATAGATGGTTGTGAGCCACCATGTGGTTGCTGGGAATTGAACTCATGACCTCTGGAAGAACAGTCAGTGTTCTTAACTGCTGAGCCATCTCTCCAACCTGGTTATTACTTTGTGTGCGTGTGTGTGTGTGTGTGTGTGTGTGTGTGTGTGTGTGTGTGTGTGTGTGTGTGTGTGTGTACGTGTACACGTGTGTACTTGTACTATAGTGTTGTGTAGAGGTCAGAAGACTATTTGTGGGAGTCTTTTTTTCCTACCATGTAAGAGACTGGGGCTCTCAGGTCATCTGGAGGCAAGGGTCTTTACCTGATGAACTATCTCCCTGCCCTTTTTATTTTTAATTTAAAAAACTTATTACTTATACAGTATTCTGCCTGCATATGTGCCTGCAATCCAGAAGAGGGCACCAGATCTCATTATAGATGGTATGATTATGAGCCACCATGTAGTTGCTGGGAATTGACTTCAGGACCTTTGGAAGAATAGCCAGACACCCCCCCGCCCCCCCCCCCCCCCCCCCCCCTTTTTTTTTTTGGTTGACCTGGAACTGACAGTATAGCCTTGATTATTTCAGGATGGTCTTGAATTATCCTCCCTCAGCCTCCTCAGTGCTGGCATTACAGGAATGAACTGCCACATCTAGTTTTTGAGACAAAGTCTTGCTACTTACAGACTAGGTTGGCCTTAAAGCTGGATTCTTCTACCTTAGCTGTCCTAGAAGCTGTCATTATAGACAAGCCACCTTCCCCTGCTAGAGGGAGTTCTTTTGAAGATGTGTCTGTGGTTGGGAGGATTTTGAAGTTCATCAATCATTGCACTGAGTTACTGGATATTTGTGCAGCTTAGCCCATCTTCACTTTAGCCTTTTGAGGATTTAGATAAGGGTAGCTCTTGAATTACACAATTTTGGGTAACTAATTTTCAGTTAGCAAAGCTAGTGAGAGATGTTATAATTTTTATGTAAATAGCATCTAGGGAGAATAGTGTAAGCCCTCAGTGTGCATTTCCAGTTTTTTGTAAACTGATGTCAATGTTAGCATGCATGAGTAGATAGATACCACATGTATTAATAATGAGGGATTTAAAATGTTGTTTTATCTTCTTGCTTTTTGATAAATGTGGAGCTATTGAAAAACAGCTATATTTGTTACAGATTTCCTGGCTAAAATTGGAGTACATCCTCTAGTTTACAGCTAGAATGCAGATTAAAGAAGATAATAGTTGGGATGGTGGAGAAACCTCATGGTTTAAGAGCAATTGTGCTCTGAGGAGGGAGGATCCAGGGTTGGTTCCCAGCACCCACATGATGGCTTACAACCAGTTCTGGGTGAATCCAGTGAGCCCTTTTGTGAACTCTGAGTACACTGGGCATACATATGGAACATATATTCATGTAGAAAAACACTCAGACATAAAATCTAAAAATCCAAAAAAATTATGTTAAGAAACAGTGCTTATGTTTTATTGTTTGTTTCAAAACAGGGTTTCTCTGGGTAGCTGGCTGTCCTGGAACTCACTATGTATATATAGACCAGGCTGGCCTCAAAATGAAGAGATCAGCCTGCCTCTGCCTCCCCGAGTGCTGGGATTATAGGCATGTGCCACCATTTCTGGCTTAATGTTTATTTTTAAAGGGAAAATTAAGTATTATATAAGTTAAGGTCTGAGAAGCAAACTCAGGGCCTTTGGAAGAGTAGCAACCATTCTTAACTGCTGAGCTGTCTCTCTAGCCCCCCAAGTTTAAGTTTTACCAGTAGCAGCATTTGACATGGTGGATGCCTTGCTTGCCTTCTTGAAATACTTGGTCTTAAGCCGAGGATTCTATACGTCCACTTTTTTTTTTCTCCACTTCTTTGATTTTTTTTTCCCAGACCCTCCTCCATCCTGATTCCTTACTCCTACCTTTTCCTGTTGGGGGAATCTCTGCTCCTCTCCCCCCATTGTTTTGGTGCTCACATCTGATTTCTCTTTTTAAAAATATTTTTAAAATTATGTATGTGTGTTCTAAGTGTATATATTAGAACTTTGTGTGTAGAGGAGCCTGCAGGGGTCAGAAGAGTCTTTGGAACTGAACCAGGGTCCTTTGGAAGAGCAGCCAGTAAGTGCTTTTATTGAACCTCTCTCTAGCCTCTGATCTCATGGTTTTAAATGCCCAACTTTCCTTTAGTTTGGAACTCTGGGTTTCTATACCCCACTGCTAGTGTGATATTTTCCACTTTTGATCTTCTTTTTTCCTCCAAGACAGGGTTTCTCTTCATTTCCCTGCCTGTTGGATACCTTGTACTAAGAGATATACCTCTGCCTCTGCCACCCAAGTGCTGGGACTTGTGTCACCACTGCCCAGCTCACTTGCTTGCTTTCTTGACATCTGAAACTGAATTTTTCTCAGACCAAATTCTCAACTTTTGCCCAATCTTTTCTAAACGTATTGATAGGCTACAAGTCTAGTTAATTGATTTTGAAGTCTTGTGCTAAATAAATAACCTGAGTGGTCAATGGCTCAACTTGTTTCACTTAGTTGCTCCAAACTATAAAAACTTCATATATTTTCAGTGGCTGGCTATAGCTCTGAGCTCTCCTTTACTGCTGCTTCACTGGCTAAAGATAGCTCAATAGTGTCTGTCTTACCTTTTTGAACTCAGATGTTGAGTCCTTGACACTTTGTCAAGATGAAGGTGCTGCTTAGTTGAATTAAAAGGTTTGAATGAGGGCTAGAGAGATGGCTCAGAGGTTAAGAGCACTGCCTGCTCTTCCAAAGGTCTTGAGTTCAATTCCCAGGAACTGCATGGTGGCTTCACAACCATCTATAATGAGATCTAGTGACCTCTTCTGGCCTGTAGGCATACATGCAGGCAGAGCACTGTAAACATAATAAAATAAAGGATTGAATAATAGATTATACTCCTTTTAAGCTAAAAAAATAATTAAAAATTACCCTTATTCATTTATGTATGTGTGCATGTGTATAGGTACCCTTAACCATGATGTGCATGTGGAGTCAGAGGACACAATCTATTCTTTGTTTCTACTATGTGGGTCTGGGGAATGAAACTCAGGAACCTCAGGTCTTCAGGCTTGGTGGCAATGCCTTTATGTGCTGAGCCAGCTCCCCTTTTAAGATCCCTTAGGACAGGCCGGGTGTGGTGGCACACGCCTATAATCCCAGCACTCGGGAGGCAGGAGTGGGTGGATCGCTGTGAGTTCGAAGGTCTACAAAGCGGGTCCAGGACAGCCAAGGCTACACAGAGAAATCCTGTCTCGAAAAACCAAAAAAAAAAAAGATCCCTTAGGACATAGAATCACACTGGGAGAGCTTAGGCTATCTAACCTAATTAATGGTAGTTATGGTGTTAGTTGCCAAAACATTTCTAGAGCAACCTATACTTAAAATATAGCAGACGATATTAGGATTTATCTTCTGTTAAATGTTAGCACATTTAAGAACAGAATAAGATTCTTATTTTAAATGTTCTTAAAAGAATGGAATAAGCTCACTGAAAAGCTTTGTAGCAGGAAATGCTTATATGAATGAGGGATTTTTTTTTGCAAAATAATATTGGTTAATATATACACTTTTTGGGCTGGAGAGATGGCTCAGATGTTAAGAGCACTGACTGCTCTTCCAGAGGTCCTGAGTTCAATCCCCAGCACCCACATGGTGGCTCACACCCATCTATAATGAGATCTGATGCCTTCTTCGGGTCTTCAGGTGTACATGAAGGCAGAGCACTGTATACTGAATAATAAATAAATAAATCTTTAAAATATATATATATATATATATATACACTTTTTATATATAGGCTACTTAATGATGCCTTTTAGTTAATGCATTTTTAAGTAGCAGGAAGAAGGCATCATTGAGCTTATTAGTGGAACACTTGCTTTAAAGGGGTGACCTTGCTCTTACTGCATGATTCATTTCTTTCCTAAGCATTTTTTTTTTTAAAAGAACATTTAAAGCCCTCTTTGTTCCAGAGAGGTTAAGATACCATTCCAAAGTCACATAACAAGCTAGTGGCAGAATAGGGGCAACATGGTAGATTTGTCCTTTATTTGCTCTTTTTCCCTTGCTCCTTTTCTTCTTCCCCAGGGTTTTGCTTTATGTAGCCCAGGCTGGCCTCTAATTTATGGTCCTCCTGAGGCCTCTCTTCCTAGTGCTAGGATTACAGGTGTGGCCCACAAAAGCAATGCATTTGTTGGCCCTTTGTTAAGTGTGCTCTGGGCTTACCTCCCTGAAGCTTCTAGCTTAAAAATATGGAAGAGTACCCAGGAGTATTCTTCTCTTGAACCATTTCCTGCTTTCAGAAGTTCTTACACACTTTAAAAAAAAAAACTATTTCCTTTGCTTTAAAAAAGGAAAAAAAAAGTTAGAAAGAAATTTGGACCAGAAAATCCCCTAACGCTCACATCACTAACACCAAAAATGTTGACTAGCAATACTTTTTTCCTGAAAAGTCTTATTTTTCTCTATTTTTGTTTTTGTTTTTGAAATTAACACATATTTAGTAGATTTACAAAGCCAAGTAAACTTTATGTTACATAGTTTGAAAACATTTCTATCATTTTGAGGTTAAACTAAGCAATTAAAACCATTAGAATTTTTAAAAAGATAAGAAAAAACTGGGTGTGATGGCATATGCTTGTAATTCTATTCATGAGAGGCAGAGGCAGGTGGATCCCTGAGTTCAAGGTCAACTTGGTCTGCATAGCATGTTTAGGTCAATGCATATCTCAGTTTTTACTCTTCCCAAATGGTTATTATTTCCCAGAGGAGAAAACTAAAGCTCCAGTAACTTCTGATTCATTTAATTCTAAGGTTCAGATCCATATGGATTTGCCTCAAAAAGTTGGGTCTCTTTACTAAATCTGGGAGTGAGAAGGCAAAAAGCAAAAACTGGAGGCGTCATCTTGTATGGGGAAATAGGTAATATCTTAGAATGATGTGTCTGCCTTATGAACCCCTCGGATCAGGAGGGAAAAAAAGAGAAACATCTGTCGGAACTCTTAGTAGCCATTAATATAAAAATAAATTATAGTGTAGCTTCTGAGGCTTTTTTGTAGAAATTCTCCATCGCCCCCATTTATTTTTAGTTACTCTTTTATACATTTAATTTTATAAGCTGTAGACTTATAATGCAGTCTATAATGCAGTAGACTTACTGGCATTGGAACTTCGTTCCCACTTTAAGATATTTACTTATATATGGTTAGGCTAGAGGACAGACAGCCTCAGATAGCATCCTCAGGAGATCTGTCCACTTCCTCTGAAATGCTTTCTTATTGGCCTGGAGCTCACCAAGTAGACAAGACTGGCTGGCCTTAGGGATCTGCCTATCTCTTTCTCTATAGTGCTCAGATGACAAGCAAGTGACAGCATGCCTGGCATTTTCCCTGGGAGTTCTGGGGTTGGAAGGTAGGTGCTTTACCATCTGAGCCTCCCTCAGCCCTCAAAGAGTTGTAGTTAGTTTGTTCCTATGAAGAACAAAACCAGTTTTTTAAAAAAGCAGTCCTTGGGCTGGAGAGATAACTAGAAGTTTAGAGTGTTAGCTGCTTTTCATTCCAGCCTGAACCTCTAGCCCCAGGGGATCCAGTGCTGTCTTGTTGCCTCCACAGCCACCTGCACTTGTGCTTGTGTGGGTGACTTCTCAGGATTAAACCTGGGTACTTGTACAAGATAAGCAGTACTGTACCATTGATATTCCAAGCCCCTAAATTGAGCTTCGAAGATTTCTTTTTCTTTTTTCTTTTTGTTTTTTGAGACAGGTTCTCTGTGTAGCCTTGGCTGTCCTGTACTCACTTTGTAAACCAGGCTGGCCTTGAACTCACTTCTGCCTCCTTCAGTGCTGGGATCGAAGGCGTGCACCACCACACCTGGCTATTGGAACAAATTTTACATAACATTTCTAGTCTTGTTTTGTATGTCTGTTTTAGGAATTCTCTTATTTTTAAAATTTGAAAGATCTCTTCCTGCCCACCCTCTCTTTGTAGACCAAATGGGCCTTGAAATAAGAAAATGTTCTGCCTCTACCTCCCAAATACTGAGATTTAAGTTGTGCACCACCATGTCTGGCAAGAACTTAAAAAGAAAAAAAAAAATTATGTTTGTATACTTGTTCCCCTGGCGGCCAGGTAAGAGTGTTGGATCTCTTGGAGCTGGAGTTGTGAGCTGCCGAAGGTGGGTTCTAGGAACCGAACTCTGGTCCTTTGCAAGAGCAGCAAGTGCTCTTAACCACTGAGCTAATTTGTCACCCTTTGAAAGAACTTTTCATAGCTTATTTTCACCTGTTATTCTAAAACTCTTTGGTAAATCACCCTGTAAAATAGATCACCTTTTCTTTCAGAAATAGGCATCTATGCAATATGTTTCAGTGTGCAGGGTTTGGGGTGAAAAAGGACATAAGAGCTTCCTGAGTCCTTTGGATAGAAGGCTTGATTTTATGTGTGTGAGTATTTGCCTGCAGATCTATGTTTATATGTGTACCATGTGCATGCTTGGTGCCTTCAGAGGTTAGAAGAGGGAGGTGGATTCCCTGGAATTGGAGTTATGGATGGGTAGGAGAACCATCCTGTGTGTGGAATTGAATTGGGATCCCCTGAAAGAGCAACAAGTGCTCTTACCTACAGAGATACCTCTTTAACTCTGATGGAAGTTTAAAAAAAAAAGGGTTTTGCTGGCATAATAATATGAGCTACAGCAGCAGCAGCTGGGCAAATGTTATGTGTTTAAGTATATTGATAGTTATCCAAAGTAGTATAGATTTTTGACGGTGACCTTGTGTCTTTTGCTAATATCCAAACAGTAGATAATGCCACAAATGGATTTTATGCTTTTAGACCTTTTATTTAAAAAGTTAAAATGTTCTTATTAACTTTGCGTAAACATTACACACTACTTTTCTAATTTTATGTAAGAAGTCTCATTTTCTTTAGAACCAGAAAAAATGTAGCGTACAGACAGACTTTGGTCAGATTTGTTATTTTTTTTTTTTTTTTGACAGCTGTGTGACATTCATCATTCTTTTTGTTGCTTTATTTCCTTATTTATTTAAGTGGGATTTGTTTTTTAGACAGTGTCTCACTTTGTATCCCTGGTTGGTATATAACTTGCTATGTTGGTCATATTAGTCTTGAACTCAGAGAGATGTACCTGCCTATGCCTCTTGAGTGTTGGGATTAAAAGTGTGAACCATCATGCCAAATCTAGATTGGATTTTTGAGGCAGGGTTGAGATTGGTCTCAGATGAGTGGTGATCTTCTTGCCTCATCTACTGTAATTCTGGGATTACAGATGTCAGTTGCTATGCCCAGCTTTTCATCTTTTTTTCTCTCCCCCAAGACAGGATTTCTCTGTAGTCCTGGCTGTCCTAGAATTTACTCTGTAGATCAGGGTGGCCTTAAACTCAG
The DNA here is from genome assembly GCA_907169655.1 of Acomys percivali. NCBI lineage: Eukaryota > Metazoa > Chordata > Mammalia > Rodentia > Muridae > Acomys > Acomys percivali. The sequence continues at coordinate 14,038,009 of OU015750.1, read as the reverse complement.
AGATCTGCCTGTCTATGCCTCCTAAGTTCGGGGATTAAAGGCGTGCACCACCACACCCTACTCCCTTTATTTTTAAAAAATTTCCCCCTAGCTCTCGTCTTTTAAAGTGAGTATCATATCTTATAATTCTGTAAAGTAGGATTAAAGATCTCTTCTCAGCATCTGGCACATGATAGTGTTAAGAGTGCAGCTGTTAGAGCCAGAAACCTAAATTTTGGTAGCTTAGACAACATTGTATAAACTAGTAAAATTTCACCTGTGCAGTGTCCCCCCCCTTCCTTCTCCTCCTCTCTCTTTCTTTGGTGTGTGTTGAAGTGTCATGTGACAGTTTTAGTTTCTTGCAGCTTACCTTCCTTTTCTCAGAAATGCTTGGTAAATGTCTCCTTGTCTACACTGATAATTGTACATTTACTTCAAATAATAAGTGATATTAAACAAGGTGATGAGGCATTTGCCCCTTAGACCAAGCACTTTCAGTTAGTGCTTACCACACTTAGAGAGGTCAGCTGTCAACCCCCCCCCTTTTTTTTCTTGAGATAATTTGTTTAATTTTGTGTTTTGTCTGCATGTATTTATGTATACCACACCTGTGTGTGGAGGCCTCAAGAGAGTGTGGAGTCCCCTGGAACTGGAGTTACAGTTTTTAGTTGTCATATAGGTGCTGGGAATTGAACCCTGGTCCTCTGCAAGAACAGCCGGTGCTTTTAACTGCTGACTCATTGCTCCAGTACCAAAGAAACCTAATCTTTTTTTTTTTTTCTTTTCCGAGATAGGGTCTCTCTGTGTAGCCTTGGCTGTCCTGGACTCACTTTGTAGACCAGGCTGGCCTCGAACTCACAGCGATCCACCTGCCTTTGCCTCCCGAGTGCTGGGATTAAGGCGTGCGCCACCACCGCCCGGCAAGACACCCAAGTAAAAGAAGAAATACTGGTTGTCTGGAATGAATGAAAAGTGTGTACTCAGTGCTAATCTTTTTTTATAAAGATGCTTAGTGATAAAACATGAAAAGCTATATGCTAGCTTATTAATTCTACTCATTACTTTATTATTATTATCTGTATAAGTTCTTTTATTTAGTTCAGAAAGATATACCAAAGGCCTTTTTATTTTATAACTGTGGGGTTGAGGTTATGATGAATCATAATCTAAGTATATTAGCCATGGAGGAGACTTTGGAGATCAACTATACTAACCTTCTTATCTCATTGATGAGAAAGCTGGCTCAGAGAAGTGGCTTGCTCAAGGACATAGAGAGTAAGTGAAGGTCTGGTCTCTAGAAGTTCAGTACTGTGTAGGTAAATGGGAAAGTAGAGAGAGCCCTGGACTTTGGAGCCACAGATTTGATTTTAAGTCCCGATTCCATTGTTATTAACTGTGGCCTTTGTTAAGTAAATCTGTTTCCTGGTCTGTGCTCCTTTGTGGGGTCCTGAGAATTAAGAGATAATGTACTGTATAGCACAGTGCCAGGCAGGCATTTGTTCAGAGCTCAGTAAGTGCTGTCTGGTCTTTTGTACTGTTTTTCTTGATTACTTAGAACAGGTCATATGGCTAAGTGATTATTCTTTATGAAATGGGAATCGATGAGAAATGTTTTTTGACAAAGCCCTTCACTGAAAATCTGAGTTGTTGGTTGATTGGAGGAGGACACTGCTTAATGCATGCAAAATGGGTCGAAAATCTTTATCACTTGCTCCCAAATTGTATGTTGTTGACTCCTTCCTTCTTTGCTTTTTTCTTCCTCCAAGATAGGGTGTCTCTGTGTAGCCTTTGCTGATATGAGGCCTCAAACTCAGATATCTGCCTGCCTCTGCCTCCAAAGTGCTGGGATTAAAGGCATGCACCACCACCTGGATGACATACCCATTTCTTTTGAATATATATATTTTAGATAAATATATTTTTATATAAAATATAATACTTATATATTTATAAAGTTATATTTTAGTTATATTTACAAGTTTGTAAAAATATTTATATAAATTTATATTTATATACTTAAATGTACTTATTTATACATTTATAAAATATATTTTATATTTCATACGCGCGCGCGCGCGCGCACACACACACACACACACACACACACATTTTTTCACACCAGCTGTGACTATTTCACAAGAGAAATGGATGTAGAACCTGGTATGTAAACATTTAATTTATATCAGCAGTTATCAAGCTTTGTCTTTTTATTTTTATTTTCTTTTTTTAAAGACAGAGTCTTAATATGTAACTATCCTGGAACTTGCTATGTAGACCAAGCTGGCCTTCAACCTCTCATGTCACGATGTCTGGATTCACGCTTTTTTTTTTTTAAACCAACTGAGGACCTTTTTATACTCTTAAAAATTTTAGGATCGCAAAGATCTCTTGTTTATATGTACTATTATTTATTGATATCTAGAAATTGTATTCATTTTATTAAATGAATAACTAAAGGTTTGTTTCTGTGCATTTAGGAGTGTATGTATGCACATATATGTCTGTGGAGGCTATTGGATCCCCTAGAACTGGAGTTATAGACAGTTGTGAGCATCCTGATGTGAATGCTGGCGTCCAAATTCATAGTAGTAGTAAATACTTTTAACTGCTGAGCTCTTTCCAGTCCCTGTTTTACCATTTTTAAAAATGCTAGTGACAATATAGTATATGTTAGCTCAGATGATATGTTAATGAAAAATAATTATTTTTCAAGATAGAAGAAAAATGGGTGAGAAAAGTAGTTGTTGCTTTAATTTTAATTTAGTGTAGCTTAATAGAAGACTAACTGCATTTAGTTGTTGTATGTTTTGGTTGACATAGGTGAAGATGAAAAATTTACCTTACACAGATATATAGCTGGAAAACGGTAGTTTTTCAGATGATTTTAGGCATTTTAATACTATCCTTGTATTTGACAGATTGTAGGCTTTTAAGATTTATTTTAAATAATTATGTGTATATATGTGAGCCAGCCTCTTAGGGGCTTCTCCTTGGGAATTGTACTGTGGGCAGAGCTTCAGGAGGCCAGAGGCACCATCAGGCACCTCACAGAGCTCCTTCAGGAACACCCCACAGAAGGGAAAAATACCTTGCAGTCGGGGATGTGCAAGGTGAGGGTTACTACCTTCTTGTATTCCACAGAATATTCAATGCTCCCAGGCAGTGGTGGCCTTTAATCCCAGTCTTGGGAGGCAGAGACAGGTGGATCTCTGTGAGTTCGAGGCCAGACTGGTCTACAAAGTGAGTCCAGAACAGCCAAGGCTACACAGAGAAACCCTGTCTTGAAAAACCAAAACCAAACCAAAACAACAACAACAACAACAAAAATGAATGCTGAGCTATGGCATCCTTCAGGCTCCACATGGTCTCTATGTCAGACTGGTCCATGAATTGCCATGTATGTAGAACGTTCCTTGACCTATTGCAAATAAATGACTCTCTTTCTCTCTCTTCCCCTCTCCCCTCTCCCCTCTCTCCCCCTCCCCCCACCCCCCCCCTCCCTTTCGCCTGAAGGATGACAATATATCTTCAGGAGTTTTATGTCCATTATATACATTATCTTCTTAATCTTATTTATCTTATTTATTTACATGTACATGTGTGTCTGTCAGTATAGGTGCAAGTGCCTAAGATTAGGGGCATTCCCTGGAGCCGGAGTTATAAGCAGTGATAAGCTGCCTGATTGTTGGTGCTGAAAATTGAACTCAGGTCTTCTGCAGGAACAATGCATGTTCTTAAACACTGAACCATCTTTTCAGCCTGGCGTTAATTTTTCTTTAAACTGGAAGCCAAAATCATAAATGAATTGTGGATCAGTGACTTTTCCACACTTGCGTATTTTAAAATCTGCAGTGCCGGTTGTGGTGGTGCATACCTTTAATTCTAGTACTCGGGAGGCAGAGGCAAGCGGATCACTGTGAGTTTGAGGCCAGCCTGGTCTACAAAGTGAGTCCAGGATAGCCAAGGCTACACAGAGAGACCCTGTCTTGAAAAACCAAACCAAACCAAACCTGCAACCAGGCGTGATGGTGCATGCATAATCACAGCACTTAGGAGACAGAGTCAGGTAGATTTCTGTGAGTTCAAGGCCAGCCTGGTCTACAGAGTGAGTTCTAGGACAGCCAGGTCTACACAGAGAAACCCTGTCTTGAAAAACAATAAAACAAACAGACAAGCAAGCAGAAAACAAAACAAAACCCTGCAAAGTTAAGTTGTCATGTATATTTTTACTGTTACTGTTATACTTTTTTTCTTTTTTTCTTCTTTTTTTTTTTGTTTTTTTTTTAGACAGGGTTTCTCTGTGTAGCCTTAGCTGTCTTGGACTCACTTTGTAGACCAGGCTGGCTTCGAACTCACAGCAATCCACCTGCCTCAGCCTCCCAAGTGATGGGATTACAGGCATGTACCACTACACCTGGCTGTTATACTATTTTTAAAAATAAATTTGTATAGCTTATTTCTAGTATATTTCAGAAATTTATTTTGAGACAGGGTTGCACCATGTTGCACTGGCTAGTCTGGAATTCACTATGCAGACCAGGCTGGCTGAGCAGACTCAGCAGAGATCTTCTTCTTTTGCAGCCAAGTGAATGGTATGTACCACTACAGCTGTCTTATTTCTACTATTTTTTAAAAAAGTATTTATTTATTATGTATACAGTGCTCTGCCCAGAAGAGGGCACCATATCACATTATAGATGGTTGTGAGCCACCATGTGGTTGCTGGGAATTGAACTCAGGACCTTTGGAAGACCTGACAGTGCTCTTAACCTCTGAGCCATCTCTCCATCCCATTCTACTATTTTTAAAGCTTGTTGGTTTTTTCTTTTCTTTTCAAAACTTTAACAGTGTTTGTCATTGCTGTTTTATATATGGGAGAACAAGATTAAGATTACATGGATTATATATATTAAAATATATATTCTCATTATAGTAGGCTAAAATATGCAGATTTTTTTTTGGTGGAAATACACAGAATAAACACCCATGCAAATATTTTTCATTGTAGAAATAAATGTTCTAATGCTTTGTAAGGTGCCTTGTGTGTACCTTGCTTACATGTGAATCGTTAAAAGGATTAAAAAACATTGTAAAGTGCCTTTGTTGTGTGACAAAACTTCCTGGGGGGACACAGTATACGCTTCTACTAATCCTGATAGGCAGCCCAAAACAGACCAAAGTACAGATACTACTAAAGTATAGCTTGGTGAAACTATATAAGTTTTATTGGGCGAGGGGTTACTTATAGGAGCAGAAATGACTCACAGCTGCATCATCAAAGTCCACGCCAGCACAGGTGACAGCTCACAAAAGTTACACACATTGCACAGTCTGCGGATAACAAGGTGGAGAGTGTCCTTTCTGAGTAACTTTGCTGTAAACCTTGTCTAGGCAGCTCAGCTGGGTTCTCTTTTTTTAGGCAGCTCTTGTGGTCTCAGAAGTCTTTGCAGCTCAGCTTCTCTGAGAGTCTTCTTTGCAGCCCAACTTCCTTGTTTGAGAGCTTTTATTGCTTCATTTGGCAGGGAGGGGCCTAGTGAATCTGGTCAGTTTCAGGGACTTGCTGAGGCTATTTTGAGTTTTTGCTTTTCCTGAAGGATGAAGTCTTGCAATCTTGGAGGAAATGGTTACAAAGCAGCCTAGATTTAGTAAACAATCAGAGACTGTTACAGTTTTTTTTTTTTAAACCTCAGTATTATCTGATATACTATACACATAAGATATCCAGGTTTGTTTCTTTTCTTTTTTTTTCATTTTTTCGAGACAGGGTTTCTCTGTGATAGTCTTGGCTGTCCTGGACTCACTTGTAGACCAGACTGGCTTTGAACTCTCAGAGATCCATCCACCTTCCTCTGCTTCAGAGATCCATCCACCTTCCTCTGCTTCCTAAGTGCTGAGCTTAAAGACATCAGCCATGAATGCCCAACTTTTTTGTTGTTTGTTTGAGACAGGATTTTCTATGTGTTCTGGTTGTCCTGGACTCACTTTGTAAACCAGGCTGGCCTTGAACTCACAGAGATCCATCTGCCTCTGCCTCTTTGAGTTCTGGGATTACAGGCATGAGCCACCACTCCAGACTCTGCAGGTTTCTTAATATTTTGGATATTTAAAATTTTCTGTTCAAGATAGTAATGCAACTCTCATGGCCTCTAAGGGATGTTGTTACTATGTTTGGGTACTGTGCTACCTGCTTCATGTATATTGCATCTCTAAGGCATAAACCTCACCATGAAGTCACAAAAAGTATTTCTGTTTAATAAATGATCACACTCAGGTGTGGAAATGCCTAGCTGTCCAAGGTTCTTCAAAGAACAATAGAAGTAGAACTGAGAATTAGACCTATTCTGCTCTGTTTTGGGGATCATCTTTTACTTTTCACTTAGGCAATAAATTGAAATATTTTGGATTGTAATGGAATTTTTGTGGTTTTTGAGGGATAGTTGTATGTGGGGAGATGTTGGATGGTGGTTATTTTCTCTTTAAAAATACCAGTTGAAGGCTGGGCCTGGTGGCACACGCCTTTAATCCCAGCACCTGGGAGACAGAGACAGGTGGATTGTTGTGAGTTTGAGACCAACCTGGTCTACAAAGTGAGTCCAGGTCAGCCAAGGCTACACGGGGAAACCTTGTCTTGGGGGGAAAACCCCCAAAAACCCTAATTGACACTTGAACTCCAAAGCTGATTTTCTTTCAATCCCTCCCTCCCTCCCTATTTGTGTGTGGATGCATTTGTGTGAAGTCAGAAGATAACTTTTGGTAGCTGCTTCTCTCCTTCTACTATGTTGGTCTCAGTGATTGAACTTAGGTTGTCATGTCTGTCTGTATGCGCCTCCACTGAGCCATCTCATTGGCCCCTAACACTGATTTCAAAAGTTATTGAGGCTCTTAATTACCTAACTGCTTCATAAAATTGTGGTAAAATAGTAATGTTCAAAAAGTTGAGATCTCTTTTCAAGAGGATGGTGTACTCATGAGCAGTTTCTAGGCTTGTGCAGATGGTTTTTTAGGCCAAGCATTGACTTTTGCCATCTAGTAAGTAACATTGCCTCTTTATTGAATAATATGGTTATAGTCACACTTGAAAGACTATTGTGGTTTACAAAGCTTGAAGAAAAACTCATTTGTACTGGCAGTCAGCCAATATTTTATAAGCTACAATTTTCCTTAGAAAAACTGGTGGTTTGTAGCCCCATAATTTGTGGTTGTTCTGAACTTGTAAAAAGAGTATACATATTTAAAAATGACCTTATTACTTTAATATTTTAAGTGCATATAACTATCATATTTGTTATAGCATTTATTTAAATAAATATTCCTGGGCTGACAGTCTCTTTGAAGTCAATAATTTATGTAGCATGATTAGAGACCCACCTCCCAATTCCTGACAAATCTAAAAATCAAAGACATTTTGAATAAAGTCACAGGCACAGTTAAGGGTAAGAAGATGTGCCTATTACTTTGTAGAATTCATGGGATTTCATGACTTCTCCCTGGATGTGTTGTATTAGTTGTGGTTTGTTTGGGTTTGTTCAGTGTTCTGCATTAAAACAATTTTCCCCCCAAGACAGGGTTTCTTTGTGTATCCACTACCACCATCACCCAGTTAGACTGCTGTCCCTGTTGCTTTCCCCATGCAGATAGAAAAGAGCACTACACTTCCTTGTGTGTATTGTAATAGTTTGTGTGTTAAATTTGTGAGAATAAGTCTTTTTGATTTTAGGCTAATATTAAATGGGGTATAATATCCTTTCTGCTTGAAAGACTTTGACAAGCCAAAGTAATAGTTCCGTTTTTATGTCCATGGAGGTTTCTTTGAGTCTCTTTGTTTGTTGAAGGCAGATGAAATGCGTGCTAAAGTTTCCATTAATTTGTGAACTGATTTTTGTTACAAAAATTTTAGCAAAATATTAGTAGCTAGCACTTTAGAAGTTGTTGTTAAGGTCAAGGATCTCTCCCCTCAACCAATACTGTATAGGCTGACCTTGAACTTGTGGGCCCAGCTCATCATTTCTCATCTTCTAAAATAACCAATAAAGGCAAGCACCTGGTACTTGGCTCAGGGCTTGCTTAAAGAAAAAAAACAAAACAAAACTGTGTACTCTCCAGCTCTGGAGGCTCTTGTAGAACACTGGAATTACCTGAAAGTTTGAAAAACGACAGATGCTTGAGTTTTTTGTTTTTTTGTTTTTCCTTGAGGGATTATAATTCAATTGGTCTGACATGATGCCTAAGCACATAATAGAATTTTAGAGGTAGTCCCAATGTGAATCTGAGGCAGAGAATAAGTGTTTATTAGCCCATTCAAGGAGAGAAATACTTTATTTCAGAGAATATATTATCATTTTTGGAATTTACAACATTTTTTATTTTGAGGTATAATGTCACAAGCTATTACGTAAGAAATAAGTCAGATTTTGTAATGTCATTTCAAGACTGTTACATAAATGGAATCCTTTTGTACAGCGATTCTCTACCTGTGGGTCTTGCCTCCTTTGCGATTGAGTGACCCTTTTGTTTTTGTTTTTGAGACAGAGTTTCTCTGTTTAGCCTTGGTTGTTCAGGACTTGTTTTTTTAAACCCAGCTGGCCTCAAACTCACAGAGATCTGCTTGCCCCTGCCTCCTTGAGCATCACCATGCCTGACTGAATGACCCTTTCACAGGGTCACATGTCAGATATCCTTAATATCAGATACTTACATTATGATTCATAACAGTAGCAAAATTACAGTTATGAAGTAGCAATGAAATAATTTTATGAAGAACTGTATTAAAGGAATTAGGATGATTGAGAACCACTGCTTTAGTATGTCCCTTTGTAAAGTTGTCCTTTTTCTTTTAAAATTTTGATGTAATTCCCTTAAGATTCACCAAAATTGTTTGATGTGTCAGTAGCTAAGTAGTTTTCCATGTAGGTAGATATGTATCACAGTTTGTTTAATCATTCACCTGTTGGAGAACATTTGGCCTATTTCCAGTTTGGCTATTACTAATAAAGTTGCTGTTTGAATATGCCTTGGTATAGTCATAATTTTCTGTTTCTCTGGATGTTTAAAAGTGCAGGTGCTGAATTGTATAATGAGAGTATTGTTGGTTCTGTAAGGCCAACAGAGGTAGGTGTGTGTGTGTGTGTGTGTGTGTGTGT
>OU015750.1:13992041-14012573 GCA_907169655.1 Acomys percivali | reverse complement strand
GTTCTTTCTTTCTTTCTTTCTTTCTTTCTTTCTTTCTTTCTTTCTTTTTCTTGGTTTTTCGAGACAGGGTTTCTCTGTGTTTGTTGAAGCAGTAAATCAGACAACACTTGTTACATTAATGTCTGTCAAAGCTGTTAGCTGTGAAAACTCAGCACCACATTCATCAGAAGGACACTCTGGACGAAGTTGACTAATTTTGTCATTTTCATCCACCTTGTAGTATTTCAGCACAGCCAACTTAAACTTCTTCCTCTCATGCTTATTCTTCTTGAGAGCGGTATAAGACTTCTTTCTTTCTTTCTTTTTTTTTTTTTTAAGATTTATTTATTATGTATACAGTATGCATCATATCACATTATAGATGGTTGTGAGCCACCATGTGGTTGCTGGGAATTGAACTCAGGACCTCTGGAACAACAGACAGTTCTCTTAACCTCTGAGTCATCTCTCAGGCCCCTAAGACTTCTTTCTTTTATTAGCACCACCATGAAGTCTCAACACAGATGAAGGGTGGACTCCTTTTGAATGTTGTAGTCCCATAAGGTGCGGCCATCTCCCAGCTGCTTACCCGCAAGGATCAGCAGGAATTCCTTCCTTATCCTGGATCTTGGCCTTTATATTATCTATAGTATCTGAGGGTTCAAGCTCGTTCCTGCTGGTCTTCCCCGTAAGGGTCTACATAAAAACCTGCATCTTGGTGGTGGCTCCACAGCAGGTGGAGGATTGGAAAGGAAGACCTGCGTAGGCCAACGGAGTTTCCCTGCCAAAGCTTCATCATTGTTTTTAAGAGGAGTGGCAGATAAAATACAAAATAAACTTGTTCTGTCACCATTATCATCATCTGCAACCTTGATCCTATATCCTTTAAAAAAAAGATTTATTTATTATTGTGTATACAGTGCTCTACCTGTGCGTACATCTGAGGGCATCAGATCACATTATAGATGGTTGTGAGCCACCATGTGGTTGCTGGGAATTGAACTCAGGACCTCCGGAAGAGCAGTCAGTATTCTTAACCCCTGAGCCATCTCTCCAGCCCCTATATCCTTTCGATAGATGCCACCTGCCTTTCCAGGCCCAAGATAACTCAGTTCTGAACATAAAGATCTTTACTCCTTTGTACCCCCTGCCCCCCATTTGCTTTATCTGCCTTTGTCTCTCCCTGTTTCCTTTTTTGTCTCCTTTTCTCCCTTCCTCTTTCCCTCACTATGCATCTTTCCCTCTCTCCTTTTATGGTGCCAGGGATTCTTTGTATGTAATGGGCAAGCTGTTTAATTGAGGTGTACTTCATGCATACATGAACTTGGCGAGAGACCCACAAGTGTAAGGAACCACTCCATCATCCAGTTTTAGAACTTAACAATTCAAGGCCAATGTATTTTGGGAATATTTTACTCCGCTGCTCATTCATTTAAAAAGTTTTTTCAAGAAAAATCTCAAGATGCATAAAATTTCATATGTAAAATATTTTGGTGTGCGTATTTAAAGGGTATGGACACCCATTCCAGAGAAACTCATAGGATTTCATTTTTACTTTCTAGAAATCTCAAAATGTTCAGATTCTGAAATATGTCTAGGTTTCCTCTGTTGTCTGTTTCTTAGGGCTTCTTTCTTTCTTTCTTTCTTTCTTTCTTTCTTTCTTTCCTTCTTTCTTTCACAATGTTTAAAATACGAAATTGTATTGTAAAATTATATATACATTTAATATGTATATATTTGTTTTTGTTTTTGAGACAGGGTTTCTCTGTGTGGCCTTGGCTGTCCTGGACTCAATTTATAGACTTGGCTGTCCTCCCAAGTACTGGGAGTAAAACTGAGTGCCACCACTACCTGGCTAAAATATAATTTTAAGGAATAAGTTAAATCTGTTCATATTAGATATACTTGGAGAATTGTCACTTATCATAGGCTCAAGTTTAAAGAAACTACCTAAAAATAATTGGAGTGTAGTATAACTTAAAAAAAATTCATTTATTTATTGTATAGGCGGGTGCCTGTTAACTCATGTCTATGGAGATCAAAAGATAGCTTTTGGGAGGTGGTGTTCTCCTTCTACCATGTGGGTTCCAGAGATGGTTCAGATTTTCAGACTGTCTGCAAATACCTTTACCTGCTGAGCTATCTTACCATCTCACTCTAATTTTATGAGTGAAGGAATGAATGAGACTCACTCAAAGAAGTTGGGTTTTCCCCAGGCATGGTGTTGCTCACCTGTAATTCCAGCACTTGGGGAGGCAGAGGCAGGTGGATCTCTGTGAGTTTGATGCCAGTGAGTCCAGGACAGTTAAGGTATTGAAAAACCAAAACAAAAGAAACAAACAAAAAAAGTTGGAGGTTTTATTCAGATTTGACTAGCTTATTTCTCAACAGTAGCTAGAATGAAATCTGACTATAAATCTGTTGCTTTACATTAATTATATTACATAGCCTTTTTAAAAATTTAATTTTATTTTACTTTTCCTTAAATTTTTTACTTTTACTTAATCTCTCTCATTGTTTATGTCTAGTACTTTATTTTTCCTCTTGTGGCTTTTCATAGATTATCAGTAGTGCTAGTCTTGTTATTTATGTCATAATTCATTTTAAAAGGAGCTTGTTGAACGGCTGAGTTATAATACCAACACATGAGCTGGAGATACTGAGCTGTCCTGTAAAGGTCACCGTTTTCTCTGACCCAGATACACAGCTTTTAATCTGGTGAGCTGTGCTGGAAAGAGGAGTGAGTGTTGGCAAGAACTGGAAGTTAAGTTGTTTTATTGGATGGTGTTATAGTTATAGTTATTTTTATAAAACTGTGTGTGCTTCTCTCTTAACTTGGCTATCACACAAATAATTGAGACTCATATTATTTAAACAAGCTTCACAGCACAAGAACTGAGCAGTTATTAACTCTATTCCTAACCCTCCAAGCTAGTTTGGTTTCCTTTCAGCTTACATTCCAGAGATACTTGCACTTTATAGTTCAAGCTCTTCTCTTGATGCCTCTTGGACATCTCCTGTGGCTGAATCCCCTTCTTTTTCTTCTAACTTCTCCTTCCTTGGCTGGCAGGAAGTCCTGCTCTATTCTCTTCTGCTCAGTGATTGGCTGTAAGCTGCTTTATTGGCATATCAGGAAACAGTTGTGGAGCAGTGTTTACACAACATTGAGACAGGAGATTCTTAGAACAAGGATCGCGACCAGATATGGGGGATACAGAAATCAGCATTTGAAGTACACAATACTACAGAAAGGCCTAATATATTTAATATTCAGCACTTTTGTATAACTTAAACCTTTTTAGAAAGATTATTTATTTCTTATTTATTATGTATTCAGTGTTCTGTTTACATGTATGCCTGCACACCAGAAGAGGGCACCAGACCTCATTGTAGATGGTTGTGAGCCACCATGTGGTTGCTGGGAATTGAACTCAGGACCTTTGGAAGAACAGCCAGTGCTCTTAACCTCTGAGCCATCTCTCCAGCCCCCCTAAACCTTCTTTTAAAGGCAAAAATATTTATTTTGTTAAGGTGCAAACAAAACTACTACTACTTCTTCCTCTTCTTCTTCTTTTTTTAAAAAGGTTTATTTATTTATTATGTATACAGTGTTTCACCTGAACAGACCTCAGTATAGATGGTTGTGAGCTACCATGTGTTTGCTGGGAATTGAACTCAGGACCTTTGGAGGAGCAGACAGTGCTCTTAACCTCTGAGCCATCTCTCCACCCCTCCTCCTCCTCCTCTTCTTCCTCCTCCTCCTCCTCCTTCCTCTTTTTTTAATTGCTAAGTTTTAACCTTGTTGGATGTTGAGAGCTAGAGTTCAGGCTCTTGGGTTACTTGCAAACCTGCCTAAGTAAGAGAGACATTTGTGTTCATTTCGTCTTCTGGTACCTTCTTTGTCATGGTATTTAGAGAACACCAGCAGAAGAGTTTTTGAGAATCAATCCTGTTGGCTTGTTTACCAAGGTGTTTTTTGTTACCCATCTGGGATAAGTGTACCGCATCAGATTCAGGGGATAGGAAATATTGGAGCACCAAACTGTTTGTTGACATACTGCCCCCTTCTCCTTTTGGTCAGAATTTTCACAGGATGTGTAAATTCTTTTTTTTTTTTTTTTGGATCTGTAAATTCTAAAGGTAGTCAGTCAGATGAACTATAATATCACAACCTTTTCACTGAGAAGAAAATAAACAGCTGCTGTGGCTTGCACAGTTCAGTTGCTGTTTCATTCTTAAGCATAGTTTAAAGGAAAAGATACCAGGTTGAGCTTTTACAAATTATTATGCAAAATTAAGTGTATATTTGCTCTATCATGTGATCCTGGAAATCTTTGCCATTATCTCAGAAGGGTTCTGGAAACACTGGTTGCAGGGATGCCTCTGCAAGTACCACACTGTGGTTGTAGAAAAGCCATTGAATATGATTGTGTGTCTGTGCTTTTATATTACAAAATAAATTTATGCCATTTTTCTCACTACTTCTCAGGACTGTTGAAAGCATTAAATGAAGTACCATATAAGAAAATACTTTTGAGAAATTCTTATTTTTTTCTTTGTGCCAGGAACTATTACAGCAGTAGAAAACAGTAAACATTAAAGCTTTCATGTACCAATGATACATCTGTTTGAGACTACTACAGCAGGTATATGTTGAAGAGTGATTCTACTGTCTGATAAGGAATTGGGTTTATGATAGTGTGACATTTGAGCACATTCCTGAAACAGTGTGGAGTGGCGACAGAATTACATGATTATGAAGGATAAACTACTAACAAATACAGAGGTCCCAGGGTGGAACCTTAAGCAAAGATTCCACTGTGGATTGTATAAAGCAAGTGAGGATAGTGACAGAGGAGGGAAAAAAATGGGTGTCAGACTAGAGATTTATAGCCTTAATTATTAACGAGTGTGTACTGAGACACAGAAGGCAGCTATTAGAAAATTTTAAGCAAAGACATGCCATTGGCCTACTTTGAGATTTTTAAAAGAAGCTATTCTGTCCTGAGATGAAATATGATGTGGGGACTTGAGACAGAATAGATCCAGTAGTATAGTTTAGATGAGGGATTTTATTGGTATGATGGGTTTGGTCAGGTTTTAGATAGCTAAAAGGTAAAGATGAAAGGACTTGTTGATGGGTCAGATGTAGAATGTGAAAGGAAGAGAGGAGTCAGGCCCTGACTCCTTTGTTTTTGACCTGAGGGATGGAGTTGTTGAGTAGTCATCATGGAGAAGTGGGAGGAGAAAGAGGATGCTCAGGAAGGAAGAGGAGAGAATTGTTATGGATTGGTATTTGAGAAGTGGGCTTTGTGTGTGTGTAGAGTTGACTGAGACAACAGTTTACTAGGCATTCGCGTGTCTCTATTTTTATGCTTACTTGGAGCCTGGAATTTGGGTTGATAGAAATTTAGGGATTTTTACTGGACAAATGGCATTTACAGGAGGGTAGTTGCTGGCCTCCAACCTTTGGGCTATGAACCCTTTAGTGGGTCATATCAGATATCTTTCATATCACATATTTATATCACAATTTATAACAGTGGTAAAATTACACATAGGAGGACATAATTTTATGGTTGGGACCATCACAACATGAGAAACTATTAAAGGGTCACAGTATTAGGAAGGTTGAGAATCACTGACTTAAGAGGTTTTAGAGATAAGAAGACAGTAAAGTAATTTATAAAGTTGGGAGAGAATAGAGTGACTGACTGGTATCTTGGTTGGAAGGAAGCCAAGGGAAGTAAAGTGGGACAAGTAAGGAAGAGTCCATTGTGTCACCTGTTGCTGAAATGTCAACTAAGAGAATTAAATCATTTACAGCACTGAACATTGTGCAAATTCTAGGGCATCATGACCATATATGTTTTCAGAAGTACCCTAGTTACAAGTTGATTGGGGTGGATTTTAGAGGAACATGAAAGGAGAAAAAACTAACCAAAAATATAGCCCAAAGAATTGGGGCTTTAAAAGGGGAACAGAGAAATGGGTTTGTAGCTATACCCATGCCAGAGGTCAAGATTTGTAAAATGTTCTCTCTAAAGATGGGTGCTATTATAATGTGGGACTGCTGATAGGTGGTCCAATAGAATGGAGGAAATGATGCAGAAGACAGGAGTGTTTGTTAGGCTTGTTTTGTTAGACACAAAGGGATGGCAACAAGTATGGTTAAGTTCAGAGGTTTGTATTAGGACTGGAGACAGTTCATTCATAATACTAGGAAGGAAAGATAGGAGGCGTAAGATACACTGGCACTGTGCATGTTGAATGAAGTAGGAAGCTAGGGTGGCTTGTTGAATGTGAGGTAGTAGGAAAAATGTTTACGTGTTCAAGAGAAGTTGTAAGGAAATCAAGAAATTGTTCAGCTATCTAACACTCATACTGTAGAAGGTGAGAACCAACTCGTGGCTTTCCCATGTGTGCTGTGGCATGTGTACACCTTCATTTCTCCTTTTACACAAAATAAAAATGTAATAAAAAAGTGAAAAAGTTGAAAAATTTTCAGTAAGATCCTTATTTGCCAGTTAGTTGGGGCAGTCCTTAAACACTGGAGCATATCTAGAGCTCCAAGTCCTGGTAACCACTAGGGACCTTGTTTTTCCTAATACTGTGATATCACAATAGGAAACGTAGCATTTTCTTAAAAATATTATTTGTGTGTATGAGTATGTTTTTGTGTGCATGCGTATGTGTGCGTGTGGAGGCCAGAAGAGGGCATGGAATTCTCTGTAGCTGGAATTACAGGTGTGTGTGTGTGGGGGGTAAGCTGCTGGGATCTGAATTCCTCCTCTTTAAGAAGACCCAGTGCTTGGAGCCATCTCTCCAGCCACAGATTTTGCATTTTAAATATAATTATTAAATACTCCCAAGGGTGTAGCACCACCTCTGTTTGAGGGAACTCTTATTGAGTCCTTGAAGTCTAAAGCTAGCAGAGTTGTCCTCCGAGGGGCACCACCCAGCAGTGCTTTGAAACAGATGCTGAGACTCACAGCTGAACATGGGGTGAAACATAGGGAATGTTATGAAAAAGTAGGGGGAAGAGAAAAGGGACCTGGAGGAGACATAGAACCAACTAACCAGGCCCCAGAGGGCTTGATGAGATAAAAACATCACCCAAGGACCGTGCATGGATGGACCTAGGTTCCCTACAAAGATGTAGCCAGTGCACAACACAGGCCTCATGTAGATCCTCTAGTAAGGTAGTGGCTTCCTCTGACATGGACTTTGTTGCCTGCTTTTTTTTTTTATCACTTCTCTCTGGCGTGACTGCCTTCCCAGGCCACAGGGGAAGAGAAACACGCACAGTCCTGATGCAACTTGATGAACTGGGGTGGATTGGAAGTATGGCTCCTCTTTTCTGAGGAATAAGGGAGGGGGATGGGAGAGAAGGGAGGGTGGGACTGGGAGGTGAGGAGAGATGGGCCTATGGTCAGGATGTAAAGACGGCGGTGGTGAGGTGGTGGTGGTGGTGGTGGTGGTGGTGTAGGGATGGCATTAATTGCCAGGCAGTGGTGGCGCATCAAGTTTGAGGACAGCCAGGGCTATAAAGAGAAACCTTGTCTTGGGCTTGGGGGTGGAAAAAGAGCCATTAGCTTGCCTGTGAGACTCCTACTCCTCCCATTTTCAGCTGCTGAAGGTTACTGATGATATAGCTGAGAGGTTGGATTTAACTAGGGCTGCTATTTTATTTCTCAGGTGAGGAAAGGAATTGCTGATGTGAATTTCAAATGATGGATATTAAAAATTGAATTAGGTAAGGATAGAAGTGAGGGTATGAAGAACTGTGAAGAAATGTTAGCCATGCGAGATTATAAGTCCTGGCCTGATGGAGAGTAGTTATCTAAAAAAGGAAAGAAATGAAATCTGTAGAGGACAGGAATATAAAATAACAGGCTGGAGTTTTAGAAAGGCCATCTTTGTGGTTTTAAAATTCTAAGATTGGTGACAAGAATAGAGCTGAATATGTATCAATGAATCTGAGCATTATCCTGGGACAGTGAGAAGAGGTTTCAGAGAATTTACCCAACTATGTCAAATAACATAATTTGTACTGTATGGCCTGGAATAATGAGAATATGAGAAATGGTAGGGAGAGAATTATGTTAGGATTTTACCATAAAAGACCTTGGTGGATGCCATTTTTGCTGAGTGGATGCAGTTGCTTAGGTAAAGTCATTGAAGTTTTGAAGAGGAGCCTGAGGTTTTCAAAAGAGTTTTCCCCAAGCATAGACAGAAGTGTTGGGATAGAGTGGTACAGAAAGAAGGCTGAATTCCTGTTTATGGCAAAACTACTTCATTCAGTGGTATGTATATAGGGCTACCAAAGAGTTATATTTGAATTAGTAAACATTCATAGTTGAAAAAACAGACTAAAATTAAGGATTTTAGCCATGTGTGTTGGTGCATACTTGTAATCTTAGCACTTGGGATGCTGAGGCAGGAAATCCAAAATCTGAATCCCAGGGCGAATTTAAATTGTATAGGGAAACCACACTTACCACACACCTCAGGATTTCCACTCACCCGCTGCTTTTATTGTCCTGCTTTTAGATCTTGAGCCTTCTGTGCTTCTTATACTTTGTTTCTGAATGACACAGTTCTCACTTTTCATTCTACTTCTCAGGTAACGCCTGCGCCCACCCCCCACCCCCCAATAATTTTATCTTGTGTATCCACTTTTGTGGAATCTTCAGGTTTCACTGAAAACTGCCATATTTACTAAATCATTTTTTTGTTGTCAGCTTAGCTTTTAAAGGGTGAGCCATATCTCCATATTTACTAATTTAGACTTTTTCCTCCCGAGACAGGGTCTCTCTGTGTAGCCTTGGCTGTCCTGGACTCACTTTGTAGACCAGGCTGGCCTTGAACTCCCAGTGATCCACCTGCCTCTGCCTCCCAAGTGCTGGGATTAAAGACGTGCACCACTACTGCCTGGCTAATTTAGACCTCTTAAGTCTGTCTCCATATCCATCTTGCCTCCTTGGATATATAGTAAATATCCCAAAATGTGTTAAAAATTCTACTTCTGACTTTACTCCTAAATTCTATGTACCTTGTACATTCTTAAGCTAAGTGGATAGGTCAGAACCTTTGAGGTTAAAAGAAAAAAAATTATGGTTCACATGTACAGACTTTTTCCTTGTCAGTATAATAATGCAGTATAAGAATGATTTATATAGGATCTCCATCATATTAGGTATTATAAATTATCTAGAGATGATTTAAAGTATATGAGCGTGTTCTATAGTTCTTTACAACCTATACCACGTTATCACACAGACTCCAGCATCTCAAGTTTGAAAATACTGAGAAGTCTCTATGCTGCTAGACTAATCACTAAGCCTCCTAAGTGGTCTCTTCTTCCCATTCTCTGTCCCCCACGAGATTTAAAAATAAAACATGTGCAAGTATGTGGATGCATGTGACCCATGTTGGACATACCTGTAAAATGCTGCCTTGTACCCGGTTAGTGGTGTGACCTTAATTTTTTATTCTATTTCATTTGTAAACTGTGAATTGATTTATAAGTTCATTTTATGCTTTCCCCCCACCAATGTGACCTTGTAAACAGTGCTTTTATTATCACTTATTGTATTATGTTGTTACACTGTGAAGTTGTCAGGGGTTCTTGTGTGCACAGAAGAATTGCTCTTTGTGTAAAACAACTGCCAAGTCAATGGTCAGGATTCCTTGGAAGCATCAGAAGTTTCCTTGTAGTGTTGTTATTGCTTTGTTTGCTTTTAGTCTTCTTTCCCAATTTTGTTGGTTTAATGGCTTCACGTTTTTACGGAGTAAAGTTTATGGACTATCAGTCCTTGATACCCTTCTGGTTGTGAGCCTAGCCTTTACTGCCTGAGCCACCCCTCCAGCCTGTATAGACTTTCAGTTTTTACTGAACACAAAGCAATCTGTTTTAGCTACTGGATTCACAGCTATGTATTGAATGATTGACTCCCTTAGAATAAAATAGTGTTGAAAATGGGAGGTTGCTGAAGACTCCATGGGTTTTATATGAATGTTATAGTTTTACTGAAAATAACATTTTAAGAGACCTCTTTCCAAGCCAGGCATGGTGGTGTACGCCTTTAATCCCAGCACTTGGGAGTCAGAGGCTGGTGGATCACTGTGAGTTCAAGGACAGCCTGGTCTACAGAATGAGTCCAGGATAGCCAAGGCTACACAAAGAAACCCTGTCTCGAACCCCTCCCCTAAAAAAAAAGATCTCTTTCCAAGAAGTTATGTTTTAGTAGTACTTGTGCATTCTCTTTGTCATATAATATGTGCAATAATCACACTTTGTTTGAACCTGTGTGTGTCCTGTGTCTCTTGTCAAAAAAAAATTTTTTTTTTATTTCAGGGAGATTTTGTAAACCAATTATAGGAATAGTTGTGTATGTAGATCATTTGAGTTTAGTTATAGGTCTATGTTTTTATGTAAATATTAAATGTCTTAATTCCAGAAGTCTTGTTTACGAGAGCAACTATAGTAATTAAAAAAACCTATTACTGACAATAATATTGAGAGAATTTCTATGTCTGAAGCACCCTTAAAGACTGCTGCTTAGATGAGGAAGCTATTTGTTCTGAATCTCATAGCTTTCTTGTTTTGATAGTGACACTGTTAATACACAGGATCTGTCTTGGATCTAGCCCCTATTTGTTTGTATAGCTGGGATATATTTTACCTACCCTCACAGTTTATTATTTTTTTTACCTGTAGTAAAATAAAATCTCATGAGCTAGAATAGGCAGTGGAATGATTATTAGGTTTCTGCAGGCCATTCAGGGGAAATGGAGAGTGATATCTAGCAGCAAGGAACAGAGGCATAAATGTAGCGACTTTTCAAGTCTAGGTCATGGTTAATATCCAGGTTAAGGGGGTGCTTGAGGTTTTTGTTTTTGTTTTTGTTTTTGTTTTTTTTTTGAGTTAAGGAGACAGCCAGAAAAGCATTCTGAATTTTAATTCTAAAAACAAAAGGATAAACATTATGCCAACATGTACTGTCAGTCTAATCGCAGTTTTAAGTGGGAAAGTATCATGGTAAGTCAGTGGTATTGTTACTATTAAGATGCTTTTTGCATTCAGTTTTCATGTAGGTCTGATAAAGTACCAATTTTTTATTGTAAATCTGATGGTTAATTGAATGAAGTAATATTACCATCAGTACTGGTATTGCTTTTTTAGGTGGTTTCTCTTGGGTGAGTCTGCCTTTGTATATATATTTATGTCAGAGAGGGCTAGGGATCTAGTCACCACAATGTAACTTAACTACCAGGAGGGTTGCTTTTCTGCCCATATCACTTAGACTTTTGGACCCAAGCCAAATTTTATTTAGTATAATGTATTACTTAAAAAGTAAGGGCCTCAAGAGATGACTTAGTGATTAAGAGCAAGTTCTGCTCTTCCAGAGGACTTATATCCAGTTTCTAGCACCTATGTAGCTTGGAACTACTTGTAACTTGAGCTCCAAGGGATCCAAAGCTGCCTTCTGGCTTCCTTGAGTGCCCACATAAATGTGGCACACACACAAAAATACATAAACAAACAAACAAACAATAAAAGAGATAAGATAATTTTTTTCTGTAAAGAATTTTTTTTTTAATTTACATGGTTCATGTTTATGGGTTCTACATTTGGATTTGAAATTAATTGTAGACAAGTTTAAAAGTTATTTTTCTGACAGGCAGTGGTGGTGCACGCCTTCTATCCCAGCACTTGGGAGGCAGAGGCAGGTGGATCGCTGTGAGTTCGAGGCCAACCTGGTCTACAAAGTGAGTCTAGGACAGCCAAGACTACACAGAGAAACCCTGTCTCGAAAAAACAATAAACAAAAAACAAAACAAAACAAAAAACAGAATGAAAAAATTTAAATACATACAATTCCCCACCTCCTGTTGCAAATAAGAGGCATCGTGTTTACTAAAGCCGGGAGATGAGTCACAGTTATTTCTCAGCATTTGTCTTGTATAAATAAAATAAACTTAAAAAAAAAAAAAGTTATTTTTCTTTTTTCTTGCAGGTGTATTCCAGAGAACAATTTTCAAACATCCTTGCTTATATTTGGCATTGAGCAGTCAGGGGATTCAGGCATATGAGGAGGTACTGTCACACAAAACAGTGTCTAGTGAAGACGACAAGAAAGAGAGAAAAGGATCGGAAAAAGAAGCTAAAAGACCATAGGAAACCATGGTGGGTGATGACTGATATTCCTTTCTTTTTTTAGTTATAGATTAATGTAAATTTGGAAATGTTAACATTTGTATTGGTTTCAATCTCCTCAGATAAATATGGTTGCTCTACTGTTGAAGAAAAGATAGGGAGCTAGGGAGCACATGGTGACTCACAACCATTTGTAACTCCAGTTCCAGAGGATACAATGCCCTCTTCTGGTTTTATTTGGTACTGCATGCATGTGATGTGGCATACATTCTGTGTGGCAAAGCACCCATCCGTGTAAAATTAATAAACAAATCTTAAAATAAGAGAAGGTTTAGAAGTCACCTGTTGAAGCCTCATGCTAGTGACAAAGAGAAGGAATGCTTCCTAATAATATTTTATACTAAAACTGGCATTAACAAACCAATATAGCTCAGTAATCTTGCACTTAAAATGAAATAATTTCTATCTAGACTTTTACATGAAGTTCAGATTTCTTTCTCATAAAAATTAGTTTGTATAGGGCTTTTATCTGGTGACATGAATGGTGGAGGAATTTCTACAGTGTGAATATTTTGGGTCCAAAGGTAGTACTTACATACTTTTAAAATAATAGATTTGTCAGCTATACTAAGGAATGTTAAAATGAATATCAAGGAAGGTTTGGTTTCTGTGAGAAGTTAGACTTCTAATTCATGATGTTAGATGAGGTAATTATCTCTGATGTAAAGGTCCTTATATTTTTTAATTGTATTTTTGCGTAATGTGTGTATGAGTGGGGGGGGGAGAGTGTGTGTGTGTGTTTTTAGGGGGGTAGAGAGAGGAGAGAGAATTTTCTTGTCATGGCATATGTATGAATGTCAGAGGACAACTTAAGAGAAGTTGAGTCCTTTTTTTTTTTTCCTACTATGTGGGTCCCATGAATTAAACTCAGGTTGTCAGACTTGGTTGTAAGCATCTTTACCAGCTGAGCCATCTCACCAGCCTGGTACCTAGGTAAGATTTGCTGAGTTTCCCCCCCTCCACAACAAATTTTGTTTCTAGAGGATATTGTATAATTTTTTTCCCTAAGTAAGTGAGAGGGTTTAAAAGACATTGTAAATTAGGAGAAAAAGCACAATAATAGTAATCAGTGTATTTTGAAATATATTGCTTAGAAAGAATGATACTGTTTTTTAAATTTTTATTTATTTTTTTATTGTTTTGGCTTTTTGAGACAGGGTTTCTCTTTGTAGCCTTGGCTGTCCTGGACTCTCTTTGTAGACCAGGCTGGCCTCAAACTCACAGTGATCCGCCTGCCTCTGCTTCCTGAGTGCTGGGATTAAAGACGTGTGCCACCACGCCCATTGATACTGTTATTTTTTAAAAAAATGTTGATTTGATTTAATATTATGCCAAGGTTTGAAAATATCCAATTTGCTTTTTTTGTATATATAAGCACTCTGTTGCATGTATGCCTGCATGACAGAAGAGAGCATCAGATAGAAGAGGGCATCAGATTCCATTATAGATGGTTGTGAGCCACCATGTGGTTGCTGGGAATTGAACTCAGACCTTTGGATGAGCAGCCAGTGCTCTTAACCACTGAGCTATCTCTCCAGCCCCAATTTGCTTTTTTGGAAAAGAAATTTTTATAATATCTTAGATCAGAATTGTGGTCCTTCCCCCCAAAAAAAGCTAACTTGGGGTTTTCCCTTTTAGTTTTTTGTGAAAATACAGAAAGAAAACAACAATAACAACATTGACTTTGTGTTGCCTTTTGAATTATCTGCTCTTAGCAGAGTATAGTTTTGCTGTAATTATAGTTTTTACAGTCTTATATCTTAATCTCATATATATATAAAATACATAAAAACTTTGTAGAAATACTTCGTAGTATTTTCCATAGTTCATACTATAAATTTGTATCTTGTATTATTACTCTTATTATATGGTCTTAATTTTGTTTTTGTTTCTTTTGGTTTTTTGAGACAGAGTTTCTCTGTTAACACAGAGCCTTGGCTGTCCTGGATTCTCTCTGTAGACCAAGCTGACCTTGAACTAACAGAGATCCATCCACCTGCCTCTGCCTTCCCAGTGCTGGGATTACAGATGTGTGTCACCGTGCCCTGCTTATATGGTCTAAATTAAAGTTGTGAGAATTTCTAGTACTTCGGGAGGTCGGAATTGGCTGGGTGTCCTGTTGTGAGTCACCATCATTCATTTCTAGATGATGATTTGGCGGGGGTGGGGTGGTGGGGAGTTGGTAGGGTTGGGGGCGATCAGAAAGCCACAGGTTCAGCCGAAAGACAAAGTGTGTATAGTGTGACTGTGAACCCTGCCATGTGAAATGCCTCCTGTTTTGGGTGTGAGGTTTAATAAAATAGAAGTTTACTTCCCACTCAGGAACATGCTTTTATTGTTTGAACATTAACTGCTTTACAGGGGTTGTCAGTTGGTGCTATGTTGACTTAAAATATACTCATGTTATCCTTATGAGGTGACATTCCTTTTAATTTTTTATTTTTTTCCCTTCCTTCTAACAGAGATCTATTAGGTCTTTTGCCAATGATGATCGCCATGTTATGGTGAAACATTCAACAATCTATCCATCTCCGGAGGAACTTGAAGCTGTTCAAAATATGGTGTCTACTGTTGAATGTGCTCTTAAACATGTCTCAGATTGGCTGGATGAATCAAATAAAGGCACAAAAACTGAAGGGGAGACGGAAGTAAAGAAAGATGAGGGTGTGGAAAACTATTCCAAGTGAGTATTGAGTATCTTTTGTCAAGCTTTGACCAGAGGAGCTTGTGGATCCTCTGGATTGAGTTGGTGATGGGCTGGCTGTTCTTTGAATTTTATCGTGTGTAACATAACCAAGAAAGTTAGTGTTTCATGGCACTTTTTTCCCTGAGTTAAATTCTATAGGAAAGTAAGGCGGTATAATGAGTAAAATCAGAAAAAGAAAATTTTTTTTTAGGACCCCTTTTGAAAATATACCAATATTTGAGAGTTATGATACGTCATTTGCTGTGTTGATTCAGCCTTTTAAATTACAAAATAAATACTGTTTTTATTTCAAGGAAGCCATTAAAATACTGTTTATAGTTGGGCATAGTAGCACATGCCTTTAGTCCCAGTGGGAGGCAGAGGCAGGCAGATCTCTGCGTTTGAGGGCAGCTTCATCTACATAGTAAGCTTCAGGACAGCCAAGACTACATAGAGACACCCTATTTCAAAACAAAACAAAAAAAACATTGTTTCTGTTAGACATTTTGAAATCATGCTATAGAAGAATATAGAAAAATGTACTAGCAGTGTTAACTGTATTTACCTTGTTAATTCATAGGCTATGTCAGCATCTGTGCTGTATATTGTTAATGTATGTTTTTGTTACTTGTAAAAGGAAGGACTAATGGAAGAAAGCCAGGGTTTGTAACAGTTACAAGAGAGGTGTTGTAAGGTAGCCATAGTAGTTCCATAAGATGAAACCACAATGCTCCCTGTGATCAGATCGTTAGATTGTATGTCATGCCAGTTTGGAGGTACTGTTTTGAGCACTGTTACTGTGATTAGAGTAACTCTATACCTACTTTGAAAAATGAAGTCTGTTTGAATGGTTGTATCATATTTATAGGTGTAAAAAATTCTGTTAGCTATGACTTATGCAAGTGGAAAATAGAGGCTCCAAAATTTCCCTCCAGCTTTCAGTTCCTTTTACATCACTGTGATAGGCAGAGGAGGAGGAGTAGGAGAGGGTTGATGAGCAGATGGTCTGTACTGAAAGATAGTGCAGCCTTTTCCTTCAGCCCAAGGTGAGCAGTGAGCTTCATACCCGAGAGTGTGGCAATTGACTGCTACATAAAACTGTACACTGGATTGTGTCTCAGTGTGTAGGTTCTTGTAAGTAATCAGTTTTTCTCAAATTTGGTGGTTTAAAATATTGTTTAATTTGGAGCTCATGCTAATTATATTTTCTAGTGGTTGTGTCACTGATGGCATCCAGATTTAAATTGTAGTATTGATGTTGATTTTTCAAATTTTTGAAAAATTGTAGTTTAACACATAAACACATGTAGACAACATGCCCCTCTCTACTCTTATTTTTGAGTCTATGTTTCATGGAAGGTCCTTTTGCATCCTCTAATGCTTTTTCCCACCAACATTGTCTGTAATTCTTCCTACATGGTTGAACTCAAGGAGTACAGAATAGATCTGTTTTTACTCTCTGTAAAGCAGGGGCTGATGTGTCTTTCAGGGTTAGAGTTGTGCTCCATAGACACATGTATTGTGCTCCTGGTCCATGATAAGTGCCCCAAAGGATGTAAATATAAGTGAGACGAGGCACTCTTGCACATCCTCCTGTCTGTGCTCTCTTACAGGCTGACTCCAAAGCCAAATAAGTGACAATAGGTCTCACAGTTTGTATGACTAGGAATGTTAGAACCATTCTAAGTAATTTATTATATTGGTTTGCTTGCATTCTAGTAACTTACAGTCAAATTCATTATTAAAAAAAAATATTTATTTATTATGTATATAGTGTCCTACCTGTTTGTATGCCTGCAGCCAGAAGAGGGCATCAGATCTCATTATAGATGGTTGTGAGCCACCATGTGGTTTGCTGGGAATTGAACTTGGGACCTTTGGAAGAGCAGCCAGTTCTCTTAACCTCTGAGCCATCTCTCCAGCCCTCAAATTAATTATTTAAGTTCAGGACTTTTGAATAAGGACTTAGTTTCCCTGCTCAGTTGTGCTGTCTTCTACCTGTGGGGTGGTAAGATCAAACATCATGATTATAATTTAGAACTTAACACTGGGTGGTGGTGGGGCACGCCTGTAATCCCAGCACTGGGAGGCAGCGGCAGGTGGATTTCTCTGAGTTTGAGGCCAGCCTGGTCTACAGAGCAAGTCCAGGACAGCCAAGGCTACATAGAGAAACCCTGTCTCAAAACAACAACAACAAAAGAAAACTCCAACCAAACAAAAAAGAAGATAATTTAGAACTTAATCAGTGAGGTAACATTTACTGGGTGCCAGCTATTATTCCAGGTTATTTGTCATATTATCCTTCAATAAACATGTGAGCATAAAAAGAGAAACAATAAAACATCTTGGGACCACTTGCATGGTCTTTTGGATGTCTGGATGTACAATAGTTTTTCCATTTATGTAGGTATTCTGGAAACCAATGATGATTAATTGTAGCTTGGAAAATGTTATAGAAATAATATGTGGGCTGGAGAGATGGCTCAGCGATTAAGAGCACTGACTGCTGTTCCAGAGGCCCTGAGTTCAATTCCCAGCAACAACATGGTGGCTTACAACTATCTGTAATAAGATCGGATGCCCTCTTCTGGCCTGCAGGTGTACATGCAGGTAGGACACTGTATACATAATAAATAAATAAATAAAAATAATATGGGCTTTTATTTGTAGGGATCAAGGTGGCCGAACATTGTGTGGTGTAATGAGGATTGGCTTGGTTGCAAAAGGCCTGCTGATTAAAGATGATATGGACCTGGAGCTGGTTTTAATGTGCAAAGACAAACCTACAGAAACCCTGCTAAATACAGTCAAGGATAACCTTCCTATTCAGATTCAGGTAGGTATTGTTGAACTGCACCTGAGAATTTGTAAGTCAGGGATAGGTATTAAAACAAAACAAAACAGCATAATCTGGTCAGTGAGGAATCTACATTTCTGGTGATTTATATTCCGCATATATATACCAGAATAAGGCCATTAATGTACAGTCTTAAACCTTTCAGGCATTTCTTGCTGAGTCTTGATCTACAAAGCAAGTCCAGGACAGCCACGGCTACACAGAGAAACTCTGTCTTGGGAAAAAAAAAAAATTGAAGATTTGGTTAAAGTTTTTAATTTATTAACTGGGGTGTGTGTGTGCGTCTGTGCATGCGCACACACATGTGTTTGCATATGTGAGGCCAGAGGACAACTTTGTGGGTCTAGTTTTCTTCTTTTACCTTTATGTAGGTTCTGGGGACTGAACTCAGCCTGTCAAGGTAACATGCCAAACACTTTGACTTGCTTATAAACCTTCTTGCAGGTCCTGAGACTTAGTTTAAAGTTACCCATCTGTTAAGTTTATGAAAAGTCACTATTTCTGTTTGGTTTCCAAATTACTTTCACATTGGCTTAGGTCTAGAAAATTTTAATGCTGGCATGCTCTTGGGCTCTGGTCACCCTAAGACTCACCTAGTTAGCCTATCCAGAGATATGTGCTACACTGATTAGGAAGCTGATGTTGTCTTTCATTTCAGTTATGTTACTTGTATTCTGTTGGATTGCAGTTTATTGGTAACTGTATTTTAGGCTGTCTTCATATCTGTGTCACAGAAATAGATGTCTGCCTACAAGTCTAAACTTTCGAGTTGGTGAATGTGAATGCCCATCTGTCTGTCCATGCTTGCTTTCCTTTATTCTTGAAAAACTGTGTTTAAAAATTTTTCTTTTTTTAAATTTATGGAGCTAGAGAGATGGCTTAGAGGTTAAGAGCACTGACTGCTCTTTCAGAGGTCCTGAGTTCAGTTCCCAGCAACAACATGGTGGCTCACAACTATGTACAATCCAATCACATGCCCTCTTCTGTCCTGTAGGTGTACATGCAGGCAGAGCACTGTATACATAATAAATAAATACATCTTTAAAAAATTTATGTGTATGTGTGTTTTGCCTATGTTTATAGGAGGCCAGAAGAAGGCATTGGATCTCCTGGAACAGTTGTGAACTGACTGTGGGTGCTGGCAACAGACCCTGGGTCCTCTGGAAGAGCAGGCGTTGTTCCTAACCATTGAGTCATCTCTCTAACCCTCTTTGTTTCTTTTTAAATTTGTATTTTTTTATAAATAAGACAGATACTTTAAAAAAAAAAACAGTTTTTAGTTTTGATTAATTTACGTGTGATTTTTTTTGCAAGTTTTAAAAATAAAGCTAAAAAATACAAAAACAATATTAAGATTTTATTGGGTTATTCTGATATATATATATAGACCATTTATTTTGATCTATTCAACCATTTGTTTCCTTCTTTTGTATTCTCTCTCTTCTACTGGTCTCCTTCCGAAATATTCTTCCTTTTGCTTTCAAGTCGTAAAAACAAACAAAATAACTCTTCCTTCAGCTATTTCTTTGCTTCCTGTGGAATTTTGAAGACAACTTGCAAGAATCAGTGTATATAGGTTCTGAGGCTTGGCACCAAGCATCTTTAGCCACTGAAGTTGTCGTGCCTCCCTGCTTTCCCCCTTTTAAAGTTTAATTCTCTTAAGAAAGAAAACATAAAGCCAGCCTGGAGAGCTGGCCCAGTGGTTAAGCATACTAGCTTTGCAGAGGATCTGGGTTCAGTTCTCAGCATTCACAAGGTGTCTCACAGCTAACTATCTTTGACTCCAGTTCCAGGGGATCTACTGCCCTCTTCTGCCTTCTGTGAGTACTACACACATGTGGTGGACTTAATACACACAGGCAAAACATTCATACACACTAAATAAAAATACATAAAGCCTTTAAAAAATGGAGAGTGCGCATACTATTTTAAAACTGTCTCTCTGATTTGTTTCCTTCTTTCCTTCCTTCCTTCCTTCCTTCCTTCCTTCCTTCCTTCCTTCCTTCCTTCCTTTTCCTTTTTCTTTCTCTCCCTCTTTCCTTTTTTTTAAATTTCTGTTTTTCCAAGACAGTTTCTCTGTGTAGCCTTGGCTGTCCTGGAGCTTACTCTGTAGTGCAGGCTGGCCTTGAACTTAGCGATCTGGCTGCCTCTTCCTCCTCCTGAGTGCTAGGGTTACAGGCATGGGCCACCACCTCCCATTCTCATATCATTTCTGTAGCTTTGAAGATATAGCATATTTGATAGCTTCTGTCTAAACACTAGTACTTTCTCTGTGCAGGTTTTACTTGTTTAGCTCTAATTGTTTCTTTCTCAAGTGAGGATCTTTATTTCTGGGCACCTTGGTTTTAAAATATCACTGTTGATCTAGTGAATTTTCCAGGAAAAAATCTCAAGAGAAGGTATACATTTGCAGACCATCTCAAATTTTAGGAACTTTGGGCTTTCAGGGCTGGAGAAGACTAAAAGGTATAAAGCATTCTGAAGTCTTCTAAGAGTTAGAAGAGGTAAAAAAAGCTTGAACATTTAGGGCCAATGGTAGATATTATGAGACATACTTCAATTTAAAATGGATTTCTATATTTGGGCGGAGGCACATTTCACTGGAAAGTGCCATCTTAATTGTCCACCAATGTTGATTAAGGTATACACATTTCCTTCTATTTAATCACACACATATAATTAATATTTCAGGAAATAATTTTTAGTGTGCCCTTCACATATCCCCTACTACACTATACGTGTGTGTGTGTGTGTGTGTGTGTGTGTGTGTGTGTGTGTGTGTGTGTG
>OU015750.1:13940661-13989213 GCA_907169655.1 Acomys percivali | reverse complement strand
CACACACACACACACACACACACACACACACACACACACACACACACTCTTTTTATTTTGAAGACAAGAGTCTCACTGCATTGCCCTGGTTGGCCCAAAACTCACTGTCTAGAGTTGGATGGCTTGAAACTCACAGAGATCTACCTACCTCTGTCTCTTAGTGCTGAGATTAAAGGCATGGGCCTTCAGTAAATTTTTGAGAAGCTTTTGACCTGTTAACAGTTTGAATAGGATATATGTTAAAAATAACTGTATGACATTGTCATCCTCATAAACGTAGAATGAGAAATTATTTAACTATTAGTTTTGAAAAGTTCAGAGATGTGTGATGAGCTTTTTTTTTTTTTAATTTAAATTATTAATTTTTTTGTTTGTTTTTTAAGAGAGTTTCTCTGTGTAACAGCTCTGGCTGTCCTGGAACTCACTCTGTGGTCCAGGCTGGCCTTGAACTCAGGAAGATCTGTCTGCCTCCATCTCCCAAGTGTTGGGAATAAAGGCATGCTCCACCACTACCTGGCTTTTTTTTTTTTTTTTGAGACAGGGTTTTTCTGTATAGCCTTGGCTGTCCTAGACTTACTTTGTAGACCAGGCTGGCCTTGAACTCACATCGATCCACCTGCCTCTGCCTCCCAAGTGCTGGGATTACAGGCGTGTGCTACCAGCTTGAGCTTCATTTTTTATGTTTTTATTTTGTTGAGTGAGTTTGTATTCTTAGTCCTTTTCAAAGACACATGCCATGTGATAGTTCTCTTGTGTTGGACTTTTGACCAACTGGCCAGTCTCACAACAATTTTAGAGACACTCTTGTACATATGGGCCAGTAGGATATTTGTATTTTTTGTCTGTCAAATTTCAACAAATCTCATTGTGTACCATAAGTACCACTAAAGTGGAAAAGAATATAGGTCAGTTTTGTAGTTTACTTTAAATTGTTGATAATGATACTATATGTAGATTTTTTTTTATTCTTAGACATGAGTCATAGAATCCTGGAACTAGAATAGATGGCCACCTTTAAAAAAAAAGATTTTGTTCTTTTTTGCAGGGGGAGGGAGTTGGCTCATGTGGTCAACTAAAATCAGAAATAGTATAGTCACCAGAAACCAATTACATTTTTGAGTCATGGGCCAGGCGTGGTGGCGCATGCCTTTAATCCCAGCACTCGGGAGACAGAGGCAGGTGGATCACCCGTGAGTTCAAGGCTAGCCTGGTCTACAAAGTGAGTCCAGGACAGACAAGGCTACACAGAGAAACCCTGACTTGAAAAACGAAACAAACGAAACATTTTTGAGTCATATTTAAATTACTTTCAATCTATAGTTGGGTTTATTGCCTATACTTTACCCTTTATATAGCATGTCTATAGCACCTCAGAAGAACTGGTCTCTTAAATGGTTTAATTTTTTTAACAGCAGATCTAGGATTTCTGATTTCTGGTGTATCAAGATAAGTGTTAATTCTGGTAAGCTGTGTTCTTCTTGACCCTGTAGCACAAAACCAACTGTTTCTATGTAGAGTTCTAATTATAGGTGCTACTAAACGTTATTTTTGTATTGAGAGTTGTTTGTATCTGCTTCTGCCTTTATCTCTTTGAAGGTATCAGGAATAAAAGCTTTTTTTTCCCTTGTGGGCTTTGTGTATTTGCATGGGATTTTGTCATAGCTTTCAGTGTTGAGTCCCTCAGGCTTAACCTATTGCTTTTAAAACCTTGATTTTGGTTCAGAGAGGCTAAAAACAGGCTTTTAGTATATTAATGCCTTTCTGGAGCACTAGTAATGATAGAATGGGATTTGTATCAAATAATAAGCACAATCTTTATTTAATTGTTTTAAATTACTGAGATTCTAAAGGCCTCTATGTGATGACTCATCCATCAGCTTGTTGAGAATTAGGTAAAGCGAAGGGGTCAGCTAATGTTTAACATATGTTACTTCTCTCTTTGATGGCAGAAAGATTCACTTTGTTGCTCTTTTAATATCCCAGCCCTGGTGACCAACTTGATATTTTACAGTTTACTTGTTTTTTCTAATCTGATCTTTTGCCATAGATAACTTTTTGTGTATATTCCTGGGCAGTTTGGGGCATCTAGCATAATTGAGTTTCTGCATTCTGGATTATGTAATGTTTGTTCACCTAGACACTACTGTTTCCTTTGACGTAATTCTTTCCATCTCCATGGGGTGGAGACACAAGGCACAGTTACCTTTCAGGGATACCTGGTACTGAAAGATAGCTTTTTCTTCCCTTCTTTTTGCTTTCTTTTTTAAAGTTAAATAATGTCTTGTAGCACCTGACCTCCACCCTGAGACATTTTGTGAAAGTATTCTGACATGCTTTTACCACTCCCAAATATATAGTTTACAGTAGATACACAAGCCAACCACTTTCCTTTCTTCTTTTAACTTGCTAAATGATTTTAGCAAAATGTAAATGAGAGGAAAGGAAGGTTGAGAACAGGCAGAGGCAGAGGACTGGGACTAGGTAGGGCATGAAATTTATCTTTAATATTGTCTGTGTAGAATTATATATAACCATTTATGTTCTAAGTTATCAAGAGTTCATAATGATTTTTTTAAAGTCACAAATAAGACTTCTATGTTATCAATATTAACACACTCTATTTACTTGAAGGCCTTGTACTATTTATTTCCTTAAAAGAAAAAAAAAATGGCATAGGAGAAAAAGCACAGATCTTGCTGCATAGCATCTGTGTGTTCAGTTCTCCACTTTATTAGTGTTGTGTGACACTAGGCAGGCTTCCTAATTTCAGAGTATAGATAATACAGAAACAATAAGTTGTTCACAGGTTTCAGTGAGAGACTTTATATACAGTGAGTTATATAACTAAATTCAAAGGAGGAAACTGCAGGAACAACTCAGCTACTACTCCTACTCAAATTGTCTCAAAAGTGAGAGTAATGTGAGCACACTAGAGTTAGACAGCCAAACCTTGACACAGCTAAGCTATTTTTGTTTTTTTCGAGGCAAGGACTTACTATGTAGTTCTGGCTGGCCTGGTGGTGGAACTCACCAAGTACACCAGTGTGATACACCAGGATAACCTTGAACTCAGAGAACCTTCTGCCTTAGCCTCTGGAGTACTGGCCTGCCTTACTACATCTGTCCATATAGTGAACTTCAAACCATGCTTGAAATCCATTTTTATAAGTGAATATGCAGTATACTCTGTGGTACTAGTCATGAGTTGGCTTATTGTGTAGCTTATGCTGTGTGGAAGGCACATCTTTTTTCCCCTCCTCCTACCCTTATCTCTTATCCTAAGCACATAGGATACAGAGGCAGGTTACCAGAGACCATCACAAATGAATCTATACTGTGAATTTTCAGTCAGAGAAAACACAGTCCAGTGTATAA
This sequence comes from Acomys percivali, assembly GCA_907169655.1. Lineage (NCBI taxonomy): Eukaryota > Metazoa > Chordata > Mammalia > Rodentia > Muridae > Acomys > Acomys percivali. Next base: position 13,985,838 of record OU015750.1, on the reverse strand, counting down.
AAATGATACTGCCAATGGGCAGCTTGAATAATATTTCTTTTACGGTATTTTTATGGCTCACCATGTTATAAACATTTTCTCATATATGATTTATTTAAAAATGCCACACTGGCCCTAGGAGGGAAGTAACTATTGCTCTGTTACAAGCAGGAATGTATCATATTTGCTCAGCTAACCTGACAAAGTCCAGTATAGAATCAATCCTCTTTCCCATTCTTGCTTGGGATTACTGCATGGACACTTCAGCTGTTTTTCCTCCCTTCTTTCTGACAATTATTACACAGCCTCAACTTTGGTGCTTGTAATTTTAAACTAGAAATGTATTTGCTATGGGAGGTGATAAATTGTATATAAAATTATGTTTACATTGTGATTTTAAACCAAGCAGATAGTGAATGTAGAGCCTTTTCCTGCTTATTCTAAAATCAGCTTTTGTCCTCAGTACTAAGGTAGAGTCAGAGCTTGACAGAGAAGTTGTCCTGGAGTTCTCTTTCACCAGTTAATGGTAGACTTAGCAAAGGTCAGGACAGTAGACTGTTGCAGTCCATAATTGTGGTGCTGCAGGCTTTATTTTCCTGCCTTCCCCATGTGCTAGATATGCACTATTGCAGAGCAAACCTATAGTCATTTTCTGTCCAGTGCTTGACTATCACTAAGATACTGTTCGTGGCATAACTAGACAAACTAGGAGGACAGTGCTTCTTCCGTCCACCTGTTTGTATTACCGTGTCATTTTTTTCATGAACAATAGCTTAGGCATGTTTTTCCAGAAAGCTTCAAGGAATTGAGAGAAAAGAGGTTTCAGGATATCCTCAGACGTACTAAAAAAAATTGTGTCAGGATGAGCCGAGAGCTCAGCTTTATCCAGATTTCCATGGAGGCTGCCATGATTCCCCAGCTCAGTTATTTTACTTTTGAAGAGCCAGGTTCTAGACACATAACACAGTCATGTCTGCCTTTTCCCCTGTTCTTCCTTTGTAGATTAGTGTTCTGTTAACAGGGGCAGATACTTTGCATACAAGGCACTGAGAAAAATTGACTGCCTGCTGCAGAATGATGTTCGCTGATCTAACCTTTAACCAAATGAGCAAGGTTAGGCATAATAGCCTTTTTTCCAGTGCTCAGAATGCTGCATGTACCTTCATAACCTGATGGTAGGTTACAAAAACATTTTTAAAGCCCATTTTTCTTTGCATTTGACTTTTTTGTTAATACTTGCCCGTTTTCCTGTGCTATTTCTTATGTTTTTTATAAAGCAAGTGAAATGAATCTTACTTGTATACTTAAATTTTTTTTTCCCCCCCGACAGGGTTTCTCTATGTTCCCTTGGCTTGGAACTCACTATGTAGACCAGGCTGGTCTGGAACGTACAGATATTCATCCACCTGCCTCTGACTTTCTGCTCTTTGGTGGGGGAGGTGCTTTCTGCTGTTTTTAATGAATTAATGATGACTTTTAAAAAAAGAATCTTTGCTTACCTAATAAAGTTGAAACAAACACACATAGACCTCTCGCACCTGTGTTAAAGTCCTAAAATATTTAAATTGAGGTTATGTCAGGAGTGATATTGTTTTCCCAACACCAGTTTTGTGATTGTTACATTAATGAAGTTTTTTTTAATCAGTGAAAATATGTAAAAATATATTAGCCATATAAAGGGAATAGACAGCATGGACTTTTAAATAGCATTGTAGTGCTATATGCTTATATATCAACATTATATGAAAATCTTTTCAAGATAAGTGTATTGTTATAGTTCTGCTGTTTCCAGCCTCATGAATAATAAAACATTTTGGATCTTTTGACTGTCAGAGCATGAAGAAAAATGGCCATTTTGATGTTGATATAAAGGGAATCTGCTCCGTGCTGTTTTTCATCTCCTCTTAGTAAAATCTGTTGTTTCCAAATGTTGGCTGTCTGTAGCAAGCTGATGTCTTGACTTTTTTTCCAATAAGAATTTGTGGTTATAATCTAATTTTGACATGAAAGAAGTCATCAAAAATATCTTTCTCTTGTCTCTGCTAAAAAATATCTATGTCACAATTAGGGTAAACATACAAACAATCTCTGATCATTGGAGAAAATACTGGGAGGTGAACAGAATTCTGGCTTCCTGCATCTTACCTCTGCCCCTCTTCCTTGTCTCCCTCTTTCTGACATCTTGACTCCATAAGGTTGTAGAGTAAAACTTAACTGTTAATTTAAAAGTTGAAAAAAAAATAGGCAATTTGGATTACGTTCCTTAACAGACAGTCAGCCTTTGTCGGCTCTACCTTTTAAGAAGTTCTAGTAACTCATTTAGACATGTTTTATCTTTCATATGAGTTTTACACAAATGCTTGTATTGAGTAAAATTAAACAATTTGATGACAAAACATTAAATTGACTCACTTGTATATTTATGTCTGTAGAAACAAGTCCAGGAGTACCATATTTATTTGGATGTATAAACAAGTCCGCATTGATAATTCTTTTTGAGGCTTCTAGTTTTTGAGGAGAAATGAGTAATGGAATGAGATCCAGCATTGTGGTTTTGGTTGGCAAGGGTTAATGGGAAACAATGTAGGCATCTGCAGTAAAGCTCACTTGGCAGAAAATAAGTGTGTAGCAGTAAAGCCATCCTCTAGTGTCACGGCAGTACAAGGAACTCACATTTCTTCCTTTTGTTTGTGTTTTTAGTTAGGCATTATGCCTTCAGGTTTTGTAACATTTTAACTAGTAGAATAAACACTGGATTTGCCACTGTAGAGTCACTGATAACTAAGGAAACCAAAAAATACCCATGTTCTTGTGTACCATTTAAAGTATTTACATCGCTTGAACCATGCAGTGCACTCCATATCTGCTGTTAATGGGAATAGTGAAACAAAGTGTTGGTGGGACTCTTATATTTAAAAGCTTGCCCTCCCTGTCTTCCTCCCTCCCTGCCTGCCTTCCCTCCCTCCCTCCCTCCCTCCCTCCCTCCCTCCCTCCCTCCTTCCTTCCCTCCCTCCCTCTCTTTATTTTTGAGACAGGATTTTTCTGCCCTGGCTGTCCTGGAACTTACTTTTAGACCAGGCTGGCCTTGAACTCACAGAGATATGCCTACCTTTGCCTCCCCAGTGCTGGGATTAAAGGTGTTGTGCCACAACTTCTTGGCTTAAAAGCACTCTTACAAGAGAGTAATAAATCTGATTTATGGCTTAGACAGTCCTTTTGTAGGAATCCTTTTTTGGGATTATGTTTTCAAATAATGTATCAAGATTAAAAAAATTGAAAAATCCACTTAATAGTTTAGTAGAATTAACTTGGTAATAGAAACTTGTGTTTACTATCATGTGACATCTCAAATATGTGGTTTTTATTGTTAATCATGTTTAAGTCCATGATTAGGTAGCAGTCTGTAATGAACTGCCTTAAAGAAAAAGAGATCAATAAATAAAAAATATGTTTATTTTATATTTGTAGTTGTAAAATTTTGGCTCAAAAGAAATATTGAATGAACTTCAAGGGAGCTTTTGAGTTCTCATCAATGGTCATTATTTAGTGATTGAGTTTGTTTAGAAGCAATTAATTTTCTTTTTGACCACAAGCAATTAATTTCTTTTTTGGTCATACACAGTATATTTTCAGCTTATCTAACATTATTATATAAGAGCTCCAACTGTTAAAGATTCTGATGAGTTATCAAAATTTCTTTATTGCTATTGTTCCCAGATGTCCTACTTTGTAGCTTGCCAAAGAAAGCAGTGCTGTGTACTTAGTTTGTTTACTATGATGGTGCACACGTTTATTAATAAGATCCTGGATTGATAATCAGAAGCAGTGGTCACTAATCCCTTTGCTGAATTCCTTTTGCATTTTTTGCACAGAATCTGATGACTATTTATGTAAATAATGTGTACTTAATCTTAAAAAGAAGCAACAAAGCCAAATTATAAAATTTTTTTGGATTCTTACAACTTTACTCAAATGCTGCTTTCTTTTTATTGCTGTTGCTGTTTTCTTAACAACACCCTTTCAAACTGTATCTGTTTCCCTTTATCCTATTTTATTATTAGAAAATGTAATGGTGAAAGACCCTCCGGATTTATTGGACAGGCAGAAATGTCTGAATGCCTTGGCTTCGCTTCGACATGCCAAATGGTTTCAGGTTGGCATTTTGTTATTTCCTTACTGTTTCTGTATAGCAATGTGTAGATTAATTTTATTTGGAACCCCTGTCACTTAGTGTTTTCTGTGTGCTGTATGAAATGGGGATACTTTGTAGCTCATAGAATCATTGTTGGAGTAAATCAGTTCCTTTAGATAAAGTGCATTGAATAGCTTCCATTGTAGTGTGTGCATGTACCTGTGTGTATGAGCTAGCCAGAGCCCAACTTCAGTGTCATTTCTCAGGAGCTATCCACCTTGCTTTTTTGGGGGGAGGGGTGTAGGGTCTCTCACTAGGATCTGGAAATCACCAAGTAGGCTAGGCTGACTAGCCAGCAAGTCCCCGGATCATCCTATTTCTGCTTCCTCAACACTGAGATTATAAGTATCTGCCACCACACCTGGCTTCTAAAAAATAGATTCTGAGGGTTGAACCTCCGTGCTTGCATAGGAATCACTTTATCCACTCAGCTGTCTCTATGATGTATTGTTGGCATGTGATTCTTTTTGGCTTATTATTCTGAATAGTAGATGGTGGCTTGTAAAATGTAAATGTAGAAAAGCTGAATGTTAATATATAGTTCATGGAATTAGGTTGTCATGTGTTTACAAAAGGAGGTTTTATAATGTTCCTTTTACTCAAAAACCTGCCTTTCTGAACCGTAACTGCTATTTTTCATAACTTGACGTTTTGATTTGCTTGAAAGCCAGTAAATTATTTGGTAATCTGTATTCATTTTAAAAAACTTATCCATGATCAGTGTATTTCAAATAAGAAATGGATTTCTATACGGATATTGGAATCATTTTGTTTGTTTTAGGCAAGGGCAAATGGATTAAAATCATGTGTAATTGTCCTCCGCATTCTGCGTGATTTGTGCAACAGAGTACCTACATGGGCACCATTGAAAGGATGGGTAAGTATTTAAGTGTAATTAAAAAACAAATCTGAAGCTATAGCAGAGAAATTGTAGAAATGATGCTTTTATGGAATGGCTGTTTTTTGAGTTAGCCAAGGCGTGTATTGTCTGTTTTTGCCCTAGAAATTTATGCAGTTTTATGAAATCTTTTATGAACACAACTTCTTTTATATCTTGTCTTTTGTGTTTTAGACCTGATATATTTATATAAAGGTTTAAAAATCTATATTTATCTCTCTGTATATATTACCTTTATTTATTTATTTATTTATTTATTTATTTATTTATTTATGACTTAAAGGCTTTATATCTTTTGGAAGTGCTGTTCTTTTTTTTCAGTCACAAATCACTTGCTGCCCATGATAGCCTTCTTGGTTCATTGCCTTCAGTGTCATTTTTGTGGAGATTATCTGATAGACTGGTGTCTTTTTAATTTTTCATCAAATGTAGACACAGACCCAACATGTTAGGTTAAGTGCAATGTTACAATATATACTTTAAACTATGCAGTTAGGTTAAGTGTAGTGTTTGCCTGATATTAATTACTAACTGTGGATATAACATATATTGTAACATTGACTTAATTTGGAAATTATTATGCTTGATTCAGTCCAGATTACAATTTTAAAATCTATGAAAATAATGTAAAGTTACAAAGACCCATTTATAAGATAATGAATAACTGAATATTTGCACACCATCACAAGTTTTCAGTTTATCTAATGAAGAGAAGTAGTTCTTTGTTTATTCTAATCATTGCTCTTGGAGCAGGCTATTTGATGAATTTTTTTATATAGTTGAGTGCTTCCTAACTTAAGTAGAATTTAGATAAACCAATTTGTATCTTGGTTGTTTATTAGCTATTACATATTTGAAAGCTTGTTAATCATAATTAGTTATATGGCTAGTTTTTTAAATAAAATCTTTTCAGGGTAATTAAAAATCATAAAATTTTTGTCTCATGTTTTTAGAAAATATCTAAAAATACTTGATTTAAAAAATGGTTGAATTAGAGTAGATAATCATGGGGAAAGAGTTAAATGGTTCTTAAGTGCTAGATTGTCTACACTTTTTTGGCTTTCCTTTTAGATAGAAATGTCAGCTCACATTTAACTGGAATCCTTTTAACACTTGGTGCATGTACTAATTTGTAATTTAATATCTTCTAGCCACTAGAGCTTATATGTGAAAAGTCTATAGGTACTTGTAATAGACCTTTGGGCGCTGGGGAGGCCTTGAGACGAGTAATGGAGTGTTTGGCATCTGGAATACTACTTCCTGGTAAGGGTTTCAAACTCTCGAGGCAGAAGAATAAGAAAAATCTCATTTTAGTTAATTTATCTAAACATATACTAAATGTTTGTCCTCTGCAGAGGAGAATGGTGTGTAGGAGTTGTATTCTTTGGAATTTTAGCAGCTAGAATGTTTGTGTGTTTTATGTGTACTAACATAAAGGATACTAATAGAAGCTGTCTGCTACGAATTAGAAGTCTGAATTTGGAAATATAAATGCTTATTTTAAAAGTATGAAGTTCATTTTGATTATATTCTAGTATTAAATTTTGAAAAATTAAATATAAAATCTATTTAAATATTAGGATGATTCATCATGCTATTCTAAATTCTTGGAGTGAGACTTTTGTATAAAATAAGGACAGTTAAGAGCTAACACTAAAGATGATAGAATGTCCTTAATATTCCACTTAATTGAGCAGAATTTTAATTCTTCAGTTTTTCCCCCTTTTCTCTTTTGTTATTTTGCTATGTTCTAGACTTTGTTCTAAATTTTTATTATTCCTTGCCTTTGCCAAAGGCGGTCCTGGTCTTCACGATCCTTGTGAGCGAGACCCAACGGATGCTCTGAGCTACATGACCACTCAGCAAAAAGAAGACATCACTCACAGTGCACAGGTATGAGATTGGTATAATATTGTTTGCTTAGAAAGACACCATAACCTTCATTTTAAAAATTGTTCTGTGTGGCTACTTTTCTTGTATCCATATGTTAGGGAATTCTACCAGTATATAATGTCAGTATATAATGCATGTTATTTACGTTAAATGCCATATAAGCTAGTAATGGTTATTGAGATTTGATTAAACATAATGTTTTATTCCTTAGCATGCACTTAGACTATCAGCCTTTGGCCAGATTTATAAAGTGTTGGAGATGGACCCTCTTCCATCTAGTAAGCCTTTTCAGAAGTATTCCTGGTCAGTTACTGATAAAGAAGGTGAGTATGAAAGCTTTGTTTCTGTTTTTTAACTAGAGTTGATAGTGGTGGTGTGCACCTTGTTTAAGGGACTTAATGCCTTGTCCATCCATGTTACCTCTTTTCTTCTTAACTTAGTTGGCTTCTATCCCAAACATCGGTGGCATCAGCTGGCTGTCTCATTTGTTCTTATTAGTGCTTAGCTTGTTTTTTTGTTTTCTTTTCTGTGTTAGATTTTGTTACTAGATAGACGTAAGGACCATACTTTAGGTCTAAGGAGAGGAGGTAAACCATAAGCCATCACTGGTCAGTATGATGAATTTCATGATGCTTGAGGGTGATTTATAGAAAGAAAGAAAAACAAAAATACAAGAGATGAGAAAAATGTATTGGAAAATTCATGCCTGTACTCATTGTTGTGTGACAAAACTTCCAAGGTAGGATAAACATACTCAACTTCTCACTCCAGATAGGGAGCCCTCAGCAGAGCAAAGTACAGATGCCATCTCAGTCCAGCTTGGTGAATCGGTGAATTTTATTGGGGTTACTTATGGTAATGTGGGTGAGTGGTTACCTACAGGAGCAGAAGTGACTCACAGGTATCTGTATCACCAATGCCCACCCCAGCACAGGTGATCGATCGCTCATGAAAAGCACACTTAGCTACAGGCAGCACAGCAGGTTGGAAAGTCTTTCTAGTGCCTAGTTTTTCCAAATCCCTTCCAGGCAGCTCTTCTTGAGAGTCTTCTTTATAGCTGGCCTCTGCTTACCCTGGCAGGGATGGAGTCTAGTGAGTCTAGCTGGTCACTTTCAGGGAGTACTTGAAGCTAATATTTTGTTGTTGTTCACCGCCCAGCTTAAGGCCCTTCCCTGCAGGATGGAATGTTTTAATCTGGGAGGATACAAACTCATCTACTCTGATTAGGATATCAGAACAATGGCCAATTCCAGTAGTGGGATTCTAATTATAGCTCTATTATGTACTAGTTTGAGGTCTTGACAACAATTTTCTTTCTCTCAGGAGAGCTATTAACATCTTTTTTCCCCCCCCTTTATTTAAGGTCTGGTGTCAGATTAAATTGTCTGAGAACACATGCTCAAACATGAATTTGTTTACTCTGTGTGGCCTCACTGTCCTCCAGAAAACATTTCATGGTTTTGTATCTTCCCATCAGTCAGAAGAAGGATAGGTTATTTGGTACTTGATATTCTTTATCTAAGATGTAGCCTACCTCCTACAATTGATGTTGCAATAATTTTGGTTATTACAAGGAATAGTACCCAATGTATTTATTTGGACAACATATTATGTCTAGTTTTAGTCTACAAAATCAAAATTGTTGCTTAGCTGGCTGTGGCGGAACAGAACCACAATCCCAGTACATGCAAGGCAGAGGCAAGTGCTTTAAGTGTTTGAAGCCAGCTGGTCTTCAAAACCAACAAAATACAAAGCTATTATATGAAAATAATGAGACTTTTGAGAGGAAGGGTGTTTTTTATGAAGGTAGCTTCCCAGAAGATCCTATGATGTCTCTTGTTTACTGGAATATTCTTTTATATTCTGTTTTTATACTTCTGTTTCAATTTCTATTACATTACATATGGACATGTAGTTTAAAAAAGGAGTGCTAGGCCTCAGCAACTTCAGCACACAGAGTAGTAGTGGTTCTGAGAATCACTGCTTTATATTGTAAGCTCCTGAGGAAAGAAGTGCTCAGTATAGTCTGTAGGAGGAGAGTACTTGAATCTTGTTGGTGATAGTACTGGAAAAAACATGTCCCTGTGATATCAGACATTTTCCATAAACTGGATGAAGTGACTAAAAAGTTTAAATATATTATTTGTGATTAATAACAATTTTTTATTCCAGTCACTTAATTCATAGTAGTAGTACTCTTCCCCCCAGTAGGTAGTAAAACTATATCTATTGGTATGTTACTTAGGGTCTTTTTAATTTTAAAATGTAAAGATCTTAGTCAGAATTTGAAAACTGCATGTTTGTCAACGCACAGCATAAAACAGAACCAGAGAAGCAGTTATGTGTTAGCTGTCACTTCCTACCTGTATGACTAGGCAAGACAGTTAACTACCATGTCCTATGGCCAAAAGATGATCTCTCTCATAGTTTGATGCTTTAATCACTAGGCTTCCTGATGTTTACATTTAAGTTTGTTCCTATAATTTTTTTCCTTCACACAGAATATTCTTTTTTAAATAGTGTTTTTATTAATTCTTTGAGAATTTCATAGAATGTAGTTTGGTCATATTTATCCTATTCCAGTTCCCTCACTTCCTTACCCATCCAGCTTGATGGCCTCTTCTCTCATGCTTGTTCTCTCTCCACCCCTTCCTTCCTCTCTCCTTCCTTTTTCCCCTTTCCCTTTCCTCCTGTCTTCCCTCTCCTTGTCTCCCTCTGCATCAAGTCCAGTTTGTATTGGCCGATGACTCCTGTGCATGGGGCTTGCAAAGGAGTGTGGTCTGTATACTAGGTGTGACACCATTGAAGAAAATGGACTTTCCCTCCTCCAGCAGCAGTCAGTTGGGGATAGAGGTGGTACTTCATGCCTTTCTTTTCTCCTCCATGCTGGGGTTTTGTGTAGCTTGATCCTGTTTGTGTAGGCCTTATACGTTTGTCACAATCCCTTTGGTTCCATATGTGCCTTTGCCTATTGTAGCTGGGAGACACCATCCACTACATCAGGCTCTAATCGTTCCACCCTGTTTTCTACATAAATCTCTGAGTCTTGAGGGGGGTGGTTCTGATAATAGACATTTTAGGGCTTGAGAATTCTAAAGTCTCTGAATGTTGACCACTGGTGGGCCTCTGTTACTTGCTGTGTATTGCAAGGAAAAGCTTCTGGGATGAGAGTTGAACAGTGCACTAATCTGTGGGTATAACAGTAATTCATTAGGAGTTGTTTTACTGCTATATCCGTTTAGGAGAATAATAGTAGGTTTTCTGCTAGGGCTGTGATCTGTCTAGCCACAGGTTCTTTGCCATGTTGACAGTGTCAGATGTGGGTTCCATTTTGTAGAAAGGGCCTTGCATTGAAATTGATTGATTTATTTTAGTTTTTCGAGACAGAGTTTCTCTGTGTACTTTTGCTGTCCTGGACTTGCCTGGTAGACCAGGCTGGCTTTAAACTCAGTGATCTGCCTTCCTTTGCCTCCCAGAGTGCTGGGATGAAAGGCCTTGCACCACCATGCCTGGCTTTCTATTGAATTTTAAAAGGTGGCTGTTTAGTCTCATAATGTTTATGCAACTGTTGAACCATGGGACATGTTTTGCCAGGCCATTTGTTACTGTAGCTCAGAGTATATTGTAGTTTGCAGCTGGGTGATTTTGATGATTACTTTTCCCTTTGATCATGTGCATAGCGCCTTCCAGCACTATGAAAGCTGTGTGGCAGTGATGAAGCTTCTAGTTGAGTACCAGCTAGATTTCTCCATGTTCTATGACACAAGTATGTGTCTCTTCAGCAATAGTGTCCTATCCTCCAGTTCTGGAGGGAAACCAATAGCACTGGCAATAACTATAATGTATTTAGGGGGTCTATGAGACCCCCATTGGCTAACAACCCAAAAGAAGTAACTCATTTCTGGTGCTGGGGGTTTTATTCAATTAGTGCTGTCTAATTGGGTTATTGTTCCCCATTATAGTGTAACTCTATTTGAACTATTTTTATATGTGTATGTCTTTTAGGAAGCTTTTACAGGAGCAGTGCCTTCAGTGTGAGTTATCCCTTCCCATATTCCCTCCTCTTCCCTCCCCTTCCACCTCTTACCTACTTTAATCCTCCTGTCTTGTTTTTCCTTTCCCCCTTTATAACACTGCATTCTATCTCCCTTTCATTGAAAGATCACCTCCTCTCTAATGGTTCTTACTAGTTACCTAAATAACCTCTGTGGGTATTCCAAGTGATATAGATGTATCTAAAGCTTAAAAGCCAATATCCACATATGAGAGAAAACATGTGATGTTTGTCATTCTCTGTCTGGGTTACCTCTCTCAGGATGACTGTTTCCAGTTCCATCCATTATATGCAAATGCCTTTTTTTAAACAGTTGAATACTATTCTGTTTTGAAAATATACCATATTTTCATTATCCATCAGTTGCTGGCCATCTACGCTGTTTCTAATTTCTGGCTATTATGAATAGTGCAGCAACAAACATGGATGAGTAAATATCTCTGTAGTTAGACAGTGAGTCCTTTGGATATAGCTCGAGTGGTGTAACTGGAGCTAAGAGCTTTCAGCTTTTAGAGGAAACTATACGTTTTTCATAGTGGCTGTGTCAGTTGCACTCTTACCAGCAGTGAAGAACTATTTCTTTTTTTTTTTTTTAACTAAATTTTAAGCATCTGCTGGTCATCTGTATTTTTGATCTTGGACAGTCTCATTGGGATAAAATTAAATCTCAAGCTAGTTCTAATTCACATTTCCTTGATGGCCAAGGGTGTTAAACATTTTTAAAAAAGTGTTTCTAAGCTACTTGTGTGATCTTTTGAGAACTCTGTTTAGTTCTGTGCCCCATTTTACATATTTTCTTGATGTTTATTGTTTTGAGTTTTTTGTATGTTCTAGATATTAACACTCTATCAGATGTATAGTTGCTAAAGGTTCTTTCCCCATACTGTAGGTTGCCTCTTAATCAAATGATTGTCCTTTGTCCTTTGCTTGTGCAAGTGTTTTAGTTTCATGTGGTCCTGTTAGTCAGTTGTTGGACTTACTGTGTATACTATCAAGGTCGGGTTTAGAAAGTCCTTTCTGTGTCTGTATGGTCAAGCATATTCCTTTCTTTATGCTCTATCAGATTCTTAATATCAGGTCTTGTGTTGGAGTCTTTCATCCATTTGGAGTTGAGCTATGTACAGATTGAGAAACACAAATTTAACTTCATTGTTCTTCGGGCAGTTATCCCCCTTTCCTAGCGTTAAAGGTGCTGCCTTTTCTCCAGTGTGTATTTTTGACTTCTTTGTCAAAAGTCAAGAAGTCCGTAGGTGCATGGACTAATAATTTCTGGGTTCTCAGTTCTATCCAGTGTGTGTTTATTTTTTTATTTAATGTATATGAGGGCTTTATCTGCAGCCATGTGGTTGCCAGGAATTGAACTCAGGACCTCTGGAAGAGCAGACAGTGCTCTTAACTTCTGAGCAATCTCTCCAGTTCCCTGTTTTTTGTTTTTCAAGACAAGGTTTCTCTATAGCCCTGGCTGTCCTGGCACTCACTCTGGGGACCAGGCTGGCCTTGTACTCCGAGATCCCCCTGCCTCTGTCTCCTGAGTACTGGGGTTAAAAGTGTCTACCACCATAGCCCTGCACTGCTGAGCCACTCTTTAAACCCTGTTTTTGTTGACTTTTTTTCTGTAATGCTATATAACTTAAAATCAGGAACGGTGACATCTCCAGCAGTGTTTTATTTACTTGGTGGATTCTTTATTTTAGCTCTCTTGGGCTTTTGTGATTTTATATGAAGCTTAAGAATTTTTTTTTCGTAATTCTTTGAAGAATTATGTTGGGATTTTGTCGGAGATTATATTAAATATGCAGATTGCATTTGGAAGGCTAGTCATTATCACAATATTAGCCAATGCATGAGCATGGGAAGTTTTCCATTTTCTAGTCTCATCTGTGATTTCTCTTTTTTCAATGTCTTTTACTTTCATACTTAGGGTTTATTCCGAGATCATGTGTGTGTCTCTCTCTCTCTCTGTGTGTGTGTCTGTGTGTGTGTGTGTGTGTGTCTGTGTGTGTCTGTGTGTGCACGTGCATGCGCCCTCTATGGCATGCTTATTTTTATTTAGGAAGGCTATTGATTTGTGTGTTTTAATTTTGTAACCTGCCAGTTTGCAGAATGTATTTATTGAGCTATAGAAATTTCCTGGTGGCATCTCTAGGGTCTTTTATGTATAAAATTATATTGTCTACAACTGTGGTTACTTTTTTTTTTTTTTACTTCTTCCTTTATTTGTATCCTCTTGCTCTTCTTCCGTTGTCTTACTGCCTTAGCGAAGACCTTGAGCAATATATTGAATGACACTGGAGATAGTTGTCTTGTCCCTAATTTTAGTGGAAATACTTTGGGATTGTTGTAAATGTCTTTATTGTTCTGTAACCCAACTTTTATCATGAAGAAGGGATGTTAGATTTTGGTAAAGGCCTTTTCTGCCTCTAATGAGATGATCATGTGGTTTCTGTCCTTTAGTCTATTTATATGGTGGATTATGTTTACTGATTTACATATGTTGAAACATATTTACAGCTTTTGGGTGAAGCTGACTTAATCATTGTTGATATAGTGGTCTTTTTGATACATGCCTGTATTCATCTTGCAAATATTCGATTGAGGACTTTTACATTTATGTTCATCAGAGATTTTAGCTTACCATTTTTGTCTTTTGTTGGGTCTTTGTCTGATTTTCGAAATCTTGATTTGTAAAGAGAATTGATAAATGTTCTTTCAGTTTCTATTTTGTGAAAATGTTTGAGAAGTGTTGGTACAGTATCTTAAGATTCTCTGAATTTGCTCAGTGTGTTGTAATAACTCCCTTTTCATTTCTAATTACAGTTAAAATTATTTTATGTGTATGAGTGTTTATTTTTGTGTGTTAATTTTGCATGTATGTCTGTGTATCATTCACTTGCTGTTGGATCCTCTGAATTTGGTATTATGGATGATTGTGAACCACTGCCGTAGTACTGGGGAACAAAATCCAGGTCCTTAGTAAAAGCGACTGGTGTCCTTAACCTCTGATCTGTCTTTCCAGCTCTTGTCTCTAGATTCGGGTCATCTCTTCCTTCTGGCTAATTTGGCTAAAGGTTTGACAATTTCGTTTTCTCCTGGGCTTTCCCCCCCAATCTGTTTATATCATTGATTCTGTATTGTTGCTTTTCTCTTCTGTTTCATTAATTTCAGCCATGTGTTGATTATTTTTTCCTTTTTACTCTCTGGATACTCATGCTTTTCTTAGGAGATCTTTCCTGGTTTCTTGATTGGCACCTAGTGCTATGAACTTTTCTCTTAGGCTTGCCTTCGTTGTGCCACATAGATTTTGGCATATTGATATGCGGTGTTTTATTTTGGTTCAGTAAATCCCATTCCCCACCTCCCCACTCCCCCTCCCCCACCCCAAAAACACACGCACAAGTACACACTCTGTAGCCCTGGCTTTCCTGGAACTCTGTAGGTAAACCAGGCTAGCCTCAGACTCAGAGATATCCTCCTGTCTCTGCCTCTGCCTCTCCCTCCAGAATGCTAGGAATGCTAGGTGTGCACCACCACCACTGCCTGCCTGGTTTAAATTCCTTCTATTTCTCCCCTTCCTTCCCCTTCCCTCCCCTTCCCTCCCCTGCCCTCCACCTGCCCTCCCTTGCCCTCCCCCTGCCATCCCCTCCCATTTTTGTTTTAGTTTTTTTGTTTTTCCCAGAGACAGGGTTTCACTATGTTCTGGACCTCTCTTTGTAGACCAGGCTGGCCTCAAATTCACACAGATCTGCCTGCCTCAGGCATAAGCTTGCCTGCCAGCAAATGTCCTTCTTGATTTCTCCCTTGACTCAGTTTTCATTCAGTATTGTGTTGTCTTGTTTCCATGAGTTTGTCTACTTTCTGCCATTTTTATTGTTGTTGAAATTCAGCTTATATCTTTGAGACCAGGTGTAGGATGCAGGATATTCAGGTTTCCTATATTTGTTGAGATTCACATTATGTTCTAATATATGGTCAATTTTGGAAAAAGTTCATGGGCTGCTGAGAAGAAAGTGAATTCTTTAGTGTTTGCATAGAGTGTTTGTTAGGTCCATTTGATTTATGATACCATTTTAACTTCAGAGTTTCTGTCTTTATTTTGTGTCTTGATAACCTAGGGGTGAGAATGGGACATTGAAGTGGTACACTTTTACTGTTAGGGTCGGTCTGTGAGGGTTAGACTTTCTTTTATGAAATTGAGTGCCCCTTTGTTGTGTAAATGTTTAGAATTGTAATATCCTCTTGGTGAATTTTTCCTTTAATGAGTATGAATTGCCTTTTCCCATCTGTTTTGTCTAGTTTTAGTTTGAAGGCTGTTTTGTTAGTTATTAGAATAGCCTGTTTGTGTCTTAGTTCTATTTGCTTGGAATATCCTTTTTTTTCCTTTTACTGAAAAGTTGTGTCTTTAATGAGGAAGTATGCTTCTTGTAGACAAATAAAAGATTCATTCTGTTTTCTAGTCCCTTTGTTAGTCTGTTTTTGTTGGGAAGTTGATATTGTTGCTATTTAGAGTTACTGTTGAGGAGTGTTTATCAAATTTTTAAAAAGATTTATTTATTAATATATATACAGTTCTCTACCTGCAGGAAGAAGAGGGCATCAGATCACATTATAGATGGTTGTGAGGCACCATGTGGTTGCTGGGAATTGAACTCAGGACCTCTGGAAGAGCAGATGGTACTCTTAACCATTGAGCCATCTCTCCAGCTCCCCCCCCCCCTTTTTTTTTAATGTATTGATTTTTTTTTTTTAACTTCTTATGGCTTACTGTTCTGGGATTATTTGTTCTTCCATCTCTTGGTTATGTTTAATCTTCTCTTCAGACAAAATTTCTTCTTGTAGCCTCTGTTGAGTTGGCTTAGTAGATATGAATTCCTCAAAAATGTTAAAAATTAATTTATATTTTCATCCCCTTTTTCAGCTTCTCCTGATTCTCTCCCCCCACCCCACCCCAATCCCCATCTCTTAGTCCTCAGAAAGGGGGAGCTCTCTTCCCTTAACAACTGATCCCAGGCTATCAAGTCTCTTCAGGACTCCCTGTATCCTCTTCCTTTGTGGCTTGACAAGGCTACCTTGCCCAGGAGGAGAATAGTAGGCAACAGCAAGTAGATCCATATTTATCAACCTGTACTAAAGTCCAAGTGGATCAAAGACCTCAACATAAAACCAGACACACTAAATCTACTAGAAGAAAAAGTGGTGAAGAGCCTTGAACTCACTAGCACAGGTGACAACTTCCTGAACAGAGAACAAACAGCTCAAATTTGTTTTAGTCATGAAGCATTTTTATTTTTCTCTTTTAATTGTAATAGATCATTTTGCTGGGTATAATAGTTTGGGTGGACATCTGTGGTCATTCAGAACATGTAGAACATTAGACCAGGACTTTTTTGCTTTCAAAGTCTCCACTGGAAAATCAGTTGTTATTCTCATGGGCCTGCTTTTCTATGTGACTTGTGTTTTAAAATCCTTTCTTTGTCCTGCATATTTAGTATTTTTTATCATACATGGCCCCCCTCCCAAAGTCATGTTTGGTTTTCTGTATGCCTTTTGATAGCATCTTTTTCTTTTGATTTGGGAAATTTTCTTTTACCTTAAAAAAAAAAAAAATTTCTTATGCCTTTGGCCTGGGTTTTTTCTCCCTCTTTTATACTTTGTATTCATAGGGTTGGTCTTTTCGTAGTGTTGCAGATTTCTTGGATAATTTGTTTGGGTTTTTAGTTTAACCTTTTTTTTTTTTTTTTTAAGCTGAATGATTCATTTCTTCTACCTCATCTATCAGACATGGTATTTTCCCTTCCACTTGATCCAGTCTGTTGGTAAGCCTTTCCCCTGGATTTTTGTTATATTTCCTGAATCTTTCATTTGAAGTTTTATTTGTTTGGCTTTTCTTTTCAGAGACTATATATTAAATTGTGTTTACATTTAACTTTTTTTTCCAGTTTTTATTCAGATATGTGTCCATATCAGCTTTGAGCTTGAATGTATTCATAATGCTATTTTTGAAGTCCTTGTTTTGTGCACCAGTGAAGTTGATGGGTATTGATTTCTAGAAGAGGCATAATGTCTTGGTTGTTCTTGTTTGTGTTTTTGTGATGGTATCTAGGCAGCTGGAGTTAGACTGTTTGTTTGTGGTGTTTAGGATACCTCGCCTTGCCTTTGTTGGATAGGTGTTTGGATCTTTGTTCACTGTTATTCCAACTTGTCAGGTTGTGGATCCTTAGACTTCAGTCTTAGAGTGACTTATTTTGAGTGGGATATTGGATAGGTGGGCAGGAATTGACTCTGGGGCACTCAGCTAGGGTTCTAGGTTGCAGAGGGGTAACTGTCGGTCAGGAAGGTCAGTGGAATAGCTCTAGGAATTCCTATTTCGAGTTCTGGTTCAGATTCTGGGTTTGGACATCATGCGGACATCAGGCTGGCTCAGTGGCTGAGGTGGGTGGTTTCGGGAAAGGATTCTATTTATGTGATTTTAAATTTCAATTTCAATATTATAATGTTTTTCTCTCAAATTCCAGTTCCCTAACATATACTTTATTTTCCCTGTACCTTAGCCCTTTGCTGTAGAGACTGTGTGGGCTAGTCTTCAGCAATGGAAGAAATCCCTGAATTCTCTTCATGGTTTCACTTCTGTCTTCACTCTATATCCTCTGGCTTATCATTATAGTCACTCCCTGCAATACATACAGCTTCTGATCTTGATTCTGCTTACTATGTCTTCTGTCGATTGTTTTAATTAGTTGAAATTCATTTTCTATCCATAGCACATTGCTGAACATGGCTGTGGAAAAAACACATCTTGACTGCTCTCCTCCCTTTAAGCATTTTCCTTATGGGGACTGTTTGTGTTGTCTATAATTCTGTACAAGTGGAAGAGTTGTCTCATAGCACCCAACAGCTCTTTAACATCTCTCATTCCGTAACTCCTCCTCTCATTAGATGATCTGCATGCTTCTCTCTTTTTAGAGCAATATGTCTGCAGGTGACAGGACATATTCTCATCTTCTGTCTTCCATCTTTCCGGTATCTTATTTGATGATCAGCCTTTTTGCTTGTGTAGTATGTTGTATCTCCTCTGCAGCCCCACCATCTTTTTCTAACTTTCCCCCTGTGAATTGAGCTTATTCTATCAGGCTTTCTTCTTCATTGCTATTCAGGTATTACCTGTGACCTTTCCTTTACCACATTCAGTAGTTTGCTTTGAGCACTTTAAACATTTTATGTATATGGCTGTTTTGCCTGCATGTGCAGCACATGCATGTTGGATGCCTGCTGAGACCAGAAGGAAGGCATTAGCGCTCCTGGATCTGGAGTGATAGTTGGTTGCTATGTAGGTGCTGAGAATTGAACTTAGGCCTTCTGGAAGAGCAACTGGTGCTCTTAACCACAGAGTTATCTCTCTAGCCCTTCAAATAATTATTTTTTTAAAAGTTATTTATATAATCACTGCCATGGTTAAGAAACAGAATTTGTCTGTTTTTCAGGTATCGTCTGTGAATCCCACCCTGTTATTGCCATGTGAATTATTAATCTGGATTTTTGGACAGTGTTTTCCTCTATTTTCTAGCTTTCCCTCCTGAGTAAGCTTTTTTCAATAATTTTGTTTTATTTGCTTTAAACTTTCTAGAAACTGAGCTATACTAATTTAATCTCTTGTGGCTTTAATCTTTTTGTCCAGTATTGTTTGAGATTAATTCTAGGTGTTGTAGTAGTTTGTTATCTTATAGTCATCTATAGTATCTATACTTTTGAAGAATTTTTAGGTTATTTCTCAGCCATCCACTGAATTGTTACAAGTACTTTCATGCATACCTTTTGAAGTGTTGTCTTGGAAAATTTTTTTTTCCTCTGAGAGGGTTTCTCTGTGTAGCTTTGGCTGTCCTGGACTCACTTTGTAGACCAGGCTGGTGTCAAACTCAAGTGATCTGCCTGCCTCTGCCTCCTTGAGCACTGGGATTAAAGGCGTGCACCACTATGCTCAGTGTGTCTTGGAAATATAGGCAACAAATGACCTAGAAATTTGTCCTGTACACCAGTTTTCTCTTCTTCCAGCAAAGTATGACAGCTCCTACTGCCCTCTAATCTCAACATGTGCTATTGTTGGACACTTTTGTAACATGAAATGCTACTTTTCTTTTGCGTATCATATGATCACTTTCTCTTGGCTCTCTGAGCCAGCTTCTCATTTATATTTGTTTATTCTTCTTTGACTTTCTGAATTCTAAATGTTAAAAATATCCCAGCATTCAATCCTCAGCCTTTGCCTTTATTTGCGCTTGGTTCATTTAGTCTTCTGTCTTGAAATTCCTTCTTTTACCAAAACTGGCCCTAAAGTTGTACTTCTGTCTTATTACTAGTCCTCCAATCCACAGTGCCTTTACATCATCATCACATGAATTGTCTAGCTTAATAACAGCTCAGACCTAAGATACCTAAAATATAACCTTAAAAAAAATCTTCATTTTTATTTTATGTGCATGAGTATTTTGCCTGCATATATATCTGTGCACCATTATGCTCCTGGTGCTTATGGTAGTTCAAAAAGGACACCAGGTCCCCCTGGAATCACCCATGTAGGTGCTGGGAATCAAACCCAGGTCCTCTGGAGGAGCAGCCAATGTTCTTAGTTGCTAAGCCATCACTTCAGCTCTTTTATCCTCTGTGTCTGTTCTTTTTCCCAGGCACTGGACATTTTTTTTTTTTTAATCTTCTGTATTTGGCCAAAATTTGTCGAGTCAGTATTGAGACCTGCTTTTACAATTCTTAATTATACCCAGTACTTTTATAGGTGGTCAGGGTCTGGGCCAAATGTTTAGAGGTTCTTGGATCTTTTATCCATTGAAGGTAAGTGTTCACACAGACTAGCAAAAGAAGTAAGACAACTTTATTTTGAGCAAAGATGTACAGATCAGAGGAATACACTGCTAAAATTGACTTATGCGCAAACATACTTAAGACCCCAATTGTGGCTTCTTATATACCTTTTACATTGTTTAGGAAAAAAAGAGTTTGGTTATAAATGGGCATAGTTTGGGTGGTACTGTATTTTGACTAATAGGTCCTCCTCCTCCTCCTCCTCCTCTTCCTCCTCCTCCTCCTCCTCCTCCTCCTCCTCCTTCTCTTCCTTCTCCTCCTTCTCCTCCTCCTCCTCCTCCTTCTCCTCCTTCTTCTTTGGTACTGTTCAGGTCCCTTCCCAAATACTTCTGGTTTTAATTATATGCACACCTACTTATGCATAGCATAAAATAGTAATGGGGTGATTCTCCCTAAAAGTTTGCTAGAAGTCATAGTTTTACCTTGCTTAGCACCCAAATCAGTTCAGCCTAAATCAGTTCTTCTGTTCTTCATATTTGTACATGTTGGGAATACACTTGAGTAGAATTCATCTAAATTTAATTGCCACTAGGGGTGAAGAAATTTAAAATGTGTGTGTGTGTGTGTGTGTGTGTGTGTGTGTGTGTGTCTGTCTGTCTGTCTGTCTGTCTGTCTGCCTGCCTGCCTGCCTGCCTGCCTGCCTGTCTCTGTGCATACGTGCATAACCAAAACCAAATGGAGCCCTAGTTATTGAAAACTATCTCCTGTGACTACCTGCTCACTGTTATATAGCATGTTGTAATTAGTCTCCACCACTGTGGCCAAGCTCTTTGAGGACAGGGGTATGTTTGTCCCTGTTACATGTTAAGTACTTAAAATTGCCTTATGTTGTAAATGCTAAAAATCTCTGTCATTGAATATATGCATTCATGCATTTATGATAGGAATAAGAGATGCTGGCTTTTGAGTACTTGTGAGGATTAAGTTATTACATGTAATGGATTTAAGGATGATACCAGACCTATGTGGGTAACATTTATGAAAAATATTTTGCCTCAGAAGTGATCTGATTACTAAACCATGAAGGTTAAAATGATTGCTTTTTATAAATGTAAACCTGTGTTTTCCCTGATTATTGTGATCAGCCCCAGGTACTTGAGCTCTTTTCCAATGCCAGGGCTGATCAGATGAAGTCACAGAACTCTATCCATGTAGCTTACATACTTAAATTAATGTATTTAGCCAGCTTATAATTTCTAGTCAATTAAGGAGCTGCTTTTAATATAAGTTAATGTGTAGGAGAAAGATTGAATAAACATAGTTCCTTGTTAAAGCTCTAGAAGACTGACATACTTAAGAGTTGTATGTAAATGAGACACTAACACTGAGCAGACACTACTATTTTGGTGGAGAACATTAAGATCGAGCTGACTGAAAAGTCCTGGACTCAAACAGTTGCTCAGGGGACAATAACTTTTGATACTGAGAAAATACAGAACTTCACTGTTGTTGCATATTTTCCCTAGAAGTATCTAGAAATCTTGTTTCATGAATATCTTGAACATAACTTTTCTTAGGAGAAATCCTGTTAACTGATATTTAAGTTGAAGACAGAATTCATTAATGTTCTGGGACAATCTGGAGACCTTTCCTCTCTTTCTCTTTGGAAACTTGAACAACAAAGCTCCTACTTATGCTTGGGAGCATTGCTAACTGGCTGCTTCTTCCAACATTTGTATTAGTATCAGTTAGTTTAGGTTTCTTTCTATTATGTTGTTCCTAAGTCATATGTTAAAATACTGTTTAAGGTAGAAGCCAAGTAGAAAATACCTTGGAAATGCAGTTAAGGATACACAAAATGTATATGCAAATAGACAATAATACACAATGTTCTTCTGACTAAGTAGGAAGTTGATAATGGGAGAAAAGCCTCAGAAAATTGTAAATAAAATCTTGCAGAAGACATAATTTGATGATCAGATTTTAAAAAACTTAAGAGTTTAATAATTGACAATGATAAAAGCAATTTAGAAATACTTAAAAAGATAGATGAATTTTTCTAAAGGTCACTGCTTTTAATCATCTGATACATAGATGGCAGACTTTCTGTTCATGCTTATAACAGATGCTAATATATTCCATTCTAGTCTGTTTGGTCTCTGTACTGAAATACCTTTGACTAGGTAACTTAGAAGTGACAAAGGGTTATTACTCACAGTTATGCAAGCTGGAAGTCTAAGCTCAAAGCTCCAGCAGAATTGATGTTTGGGTGTCTGGTAATGGACCTTTCCTCTTTCCTTTTTTGTTTTCTGAGACCAGGTCTCACTCTATACTCTGGCTGCTCTGGAATGCACTATGCAGAGCAGGGTGGCCTCAAAGTGACTGCCTGTCTGTGCTTCCTGAGTACTGCGCTATCACTGCCCCAGCACTTGGTAATACCCCATTTCTAACAGATTGCACCTTATGTCTTCATATTATGAAGGAGGCAGTCTCTTTCAGACATATTTTACAAGCTCACTAATGTTCGTTAAGATTTTGCTTCTCATCATTGCAATAGGGGATTCAGATTCAGCATATGGATTTTAGGAAGACAGAAGCTTCCGGGTTGTAGCATAGACATAGACATGTGCATACCTGAATAAATGTAGGTTTTTACAAAAATGTTAATACATCGTTTCAAAAGAACATTGCACATTCTAGATTATAAAGATGGTACTTTAATTGATCACTGAAAACTTCTTTTTGAGATTTTTACACTCAAATATTATATAGGATCATTGTTTTAACTGACAGTGAAGATCTGTAATTGTTTGTAGGTGCTGGGTCTTCAGCTCTAAAAAGGCCATTTGAAGATGGATTAGGGGATGATAAAGATCCCAATAAGAAGATGAAGCGAAACTTAAGGAAAAGTATGTAAATTCTTATTGTTATTGTGGCAACTAGAAGGTTTATAGCTTCAGAAAAATAAGAAGAGTTTAATTGACTTAGAATTTTAAGAATAAACCTTAGTTGACAAAATTGGTAATTGAAGAAATTAGAGTTCCTAAGTTTCATTACTTAAGACATCAGTGCTCACAAATACATTAACGTGACATTATTTTTACCATCCTATTATTAGGAAAAATTTGAAGACTACTTATGGGGTGAATTTGTATTTGTATTTCAAAACTACTAAATTTTTAAACATGTGAAAGACCTAAAAATATTCATTAGATTTATGTTATGGCTATGAATATTTTGCCTCCATGTATGTATTTGTACCATGTGTGTATGTCTGGTGCCTGCAGAGATCAGAAGAAGGCATCAGGTACCTAGCAGTGTAGTTACAGGTGTGGTGAGCCTCCATGTAGGTGAGGTGAGGGACTGAACCCAGGTCTTCTGCAACAGCTGCAAGTGCTCTCAACTGCTGATTCATCTTTCCAGACCATCACATGGGGGATTTATAGTGATTAATAGGTGCTACAGGTATACAGTTTGGAGCAAAATGGCTTTCTAGTTAATTTTAAATCTGATTTCTCTTTCTTTCATAGTTCTGGATAGTAAAGCAATAGACCTTATGAATGCACTAATGAGATTAAATCAGATCAGGCCTGGGCTTCAATATAAGCTTTTGTCACAGTCTGGCCCAGTCCATGCCCCAGTCTTCACAATGTCTGTAGATGTGGATGGCACAACATACGAAGCCTCAGGACCATCCAAGAAAACAGCAAAGCTTCATGTGGCAGTGAAGGTACAGTATTTTTACTGACTTCCTTTGTTTTGTTCTGATAAGTGCTTACCCGTGTATTTAAGGCTTTAAGGATAGTAATGTAGAAGCTTTTTCACCTACGGATCACATTTGCTGTTGTGACATAATATTTGTTGATTGTATGCAATTTAGAAAATAAAGGAAAGTAAGTCTGTCAGCATACTTGTGAGGAAAAGGTAATATTTATACATGATACATTATTCATGGTGATGCTCTGTTCTTGAGAATTTTTATAGGGAATAATATTGAAGATTTTGGAACAATCATGCATATAGGAAATTCTCAACAACAACAAAAAGAATCTCTCAATAAATACATTTTATTTATTGTAGACTAATGCCAAAATGTCACACATCATGCATGTGCATTAAAGACTGATTTTTACTTAAATTCTGTCATGTAAGAGTATATGGTGTAGTGGAGTGTGGTGATGCACGCCTTTAATCTCAGCACTCGGAGGCAGAGACAGGCAGATCCCTGTGAGTTCCAGGACAGCCTGGTCTACAAAGTGAGTCCAGGACAGCCAAGGCTACACAGAGAAACTCTGCTTGAAAACAAACAAACAAACAAACAAACAAACAAAAGAGTATATGGTGTAAAATAGAATTAGTCTGTTTTCATGGATATTACATTTGCTAAAATACCATTAAAGTAGAGGAAGCACTATGCTAGATGCTAAGTTAAGAGTTATGGAGTTTAATGTGAATAACATGGAGATATATATAATGAATATATGGAAAGTATATTGTATGTTAGATAGTGATTAAAAAAGAACTGTAGGAAAATAGTAGCAATATAAAAAATATTCTGCCTTGTTTATAAGTTTGGTGCTTAGGTATGATTTTTGAGACTGTGACTAGAACACAAGACATCAGACTAAAAAAATGTTAGGAAAGTGTTCTAGTTGTTTTCTGTTGCTGTGATAAAGACCATGACCAAAATCAGTGGGAACAGGAAAAGGGTTAGTTTAGCCTACAACTTACATACAGTCCGTCATGAAGGGGAGAGAGGGCAGAAACCGAGAGGAAACAACTGAAGTATAAGCTGCTTGCTGAGTTGTTCCCCCTGGCTTTCTCAGTTTGCTTTCTTAACTATCCCAGGGATGGCTTGCCCCCATTGGTCTAGGCCTTCCCACATCAAACATTATTTTTTTCAAAGCCTACAGACTTGCTGACAGACTTCTTATAGAGACATTTTCTTGATTGTGTCAAGATGACAAAAACAAAACAAAACTCAACAGTGCAAATGAGCTGTACTGTATACTCAGAGAATGAACCACAAATTTAAAGCTAAATTCTATAGCAAGTGAGACAAAAAAAAGCTTGTGAAATAAACTATGACAAAAGACCAGTCAGTTAGTTTCTGATAGTCACAGTTGTATTGGCATAAGGGTTAAGTGGGCATTTCTTCTTGGGTAGATCTTCACAAAATAGGATGCTAGTGTCTCCTTTTACTGTATGATAGTGGCTTTATAGCAAGTTGCAGTTCAGTAAAATTGGCAGGTATCTTGGTATAGTGGCAGTTTTTTTAAAATGCAGTGAATTAGATGATATTTTTATTTGATGCTGTGATACAATATTATACCATGATGGATTATTTTAACCTAACTTGGTAAACATGGGGGACTTGTAGCCTTATGGTTTCTCAGTTTGCTCTTTTACACATTTTAGAGGTGTGTAAGCACACATCTTAAACATGTTATAATTCTAATGGTATTGGGCCAGAGGAGCCAGTTAGCACCCTTTTATAATTTGCGTTTGAAAAGTAGATGGCTTTCATGCTTTTTCTCTTCCTCTCTTTCTCTCTTTTTTATTTTTTCTCTTTGTCTTTAGTTGTAGTTTGGGTAGAATGTGCAGTTGAGTAGTAAGTAAACTATGAAGAGTTGAGTTCTGCCCATTGTGAAGGTCATTCAACTAGATTGCTCATCTACTCAGAGGAAATGAAATATCAGAGTGAATCAGTGTTGACGCTTTGGATACCCTTTGTGGATAGTTTGTTTGGTTTATGATAGGTATTCAGCAATGGGATATGGAGGTAAACAGAAGTAGCCTGTGTTCCTTTCTGGGTTTCCCCATTCTTATACACTAGTTTGTGTATTGGGCAGCTGTACTCTAGAGTTTGCTTTCTGTGTTGAGGCAAAGAGTTCTTTCTGAAGTTTTCATAAAGTTTTAATGTTCAATTTTTTTTTATATTTATCGTGTGTGTGTGTGTGTGTGTGTGTGTGTTGGGGAGGATGTACACGTGTGATGGTGTAAGTGACTGTCACAGTACAACTTGGGAGAATCTGTTCTCTATTTCTACTTAATAGGATCCAAGGTTTAAGCTCCGGTCATCAGATTTGGCAGACCTGTACCCTTCATCTTGCCAGTATAATCTTTTCAGGGAGTTTTTATTGTGCATCTAGCTTTGTAAAAGTTGGCTTTTCTTTCTCTTTTTATATGTCATGTGTGTTTGTTATACTTTAGAGAATCTGTGAAACCTTAATTCCAACAGTTAGAAATAAAGTAATGATTTAACATTAAATATAGTAGGTGTATTTCTTCCAAGCTTTATTTTTACTTAAACTTGCAATTCCAAAATACAAGAACATGTTTACTGTTTGATGTAAACATGAGTTTGTACTAACTGGGTGGCAAAACCCAAGCTGAATTGATACAAGCCTATATTTAGTCTTTATTCCATTTATGTTTCTGTACATGAATATAGGGTAGTACTTGAGACTTCACTTGGGATTTGGCAAATAATTTAGTATACGTTTTATGTTGGGTTTTAAAATGGAAACTTAAGAATTCTCAAAACAAATGGACCCTAAGAGCTAGACCTATATGTTATATATAAAAATGTACATAAAGTATTTTTATATTGTTTTGCTTATCTCAACATAAGTTGTTTTTCTATCAAAGATTATTCTAATAACTGATGGGTGAAAATTCATTTTTATCAAGCTATCATGAAGTAATTGTTTAGGATGTTAAAATTTATTGCTTTACATATTTTTGATCCTGCTGATTATCCTCTAAGATACATTCTAGAGGTGGAATTACTGGGCCAAAGTTAGTGAATAATTCACTTTAAAATGTATCAGGAATTCGATTATGTATCAGCACAATATATTGCCAAATTGCCATCCCTGAAGACTATCCACATATTTACAAATGAGTTCAAGAAACAGTGTTGCATTTATGAAGACAGATCTTTTGATACAATTCCTTGTAGTCCATCTTTCCAGTCCTCTGCTCAGTAGCTTGGTGGGGGCACTGTACCTCTTCAGACAAATCACTCCAGAGTCAAAGAAAAATGAATCAACTAGAGCTCTGTCTCTGCCAAGTAAGTGTGGCTTGGCTACCCAGCTACAGCTTCCCTCTCCTTCTGCCACTCGTTTTCCTGAAAAGCCCCTGACAGAGAGTACCCCTGACAGACTCGTTTCAGGAAAATTGTGGTTGGTGTAGAGAAAAGATAGTATAGAAGGGGATAAAGAGTGAAGGCTTTTTTTCAAAGACAGGATCTCTGTGTGTAACCCGGGCTGGCCTGGAACTTACTCTGTGCTTATTTACATGGGTGCTAGGATTCAAACCCAGGTCCTCACTGTTGTGTAGCAAGTAATTTTAACTATTGAACCATCTGTTCAGTCCCTAAGTAGCAGAATTCTTTCTGAAGGCAGGCCAAGGTAATTGGACATTATGTGTGAGATTGTGTGAGATGAGAGGATTTGGTCAGATGCTGTGAATGATTTGCTAAGAACAGAACCAACTTAATGTAGCAGAATTCTTGATGCAATGGGCTATTGTAAATAACGACTAAGGATGGAGCCTAATTTAAACAAAAATGTCCTTAGGATCCTAGCTAGAGTTTGGTCAAGAAGTAGAGAGCTGTAAACTCTTCACTTCTGACCTCTGTAGCCTGTGCTAGTACCCTGAGAAGAGAAGAAGCGTGATAGAAAATGACTTGAAATTTCTTGTTAGTCCTGTCCCTTATCTGTCAACCCTCCCTCTAGATTGAATCAAGGACTTCATGTATGCCAGGTAAGAGCTCCAGTTGATGCGTCTGCCTTTTATTGGTCATTTTAAAGGTTTATGTGTTTTTTATATGTGGCTAAGTGTTTTGTCTGTGTGTATGTGTGCCCATGCCTGCAGTTGGTCAGGAGAGAGCGCTGGGTTTCCTGGACCCAGTTACAGGTGGTTGTGAGCTACCACGTGGGTGTTGGGAACCTTACCCAGGTCCTCTGTAAGATCAGCCAGTGCTCTCAATGGCTGAAGCTCTTTCCAGCCCTTATGTGTTATTTAAAAAGAGTTATTAGGTGTCTATTTGTATTGAAAGTACAATTTGTACAATTTCTATTTGTATTGAGAGATACTGAGCTTGGCAGTGGTAGCCCATGCCTTTAATTCAGCACCCAGGAGGCAAAAGGCAGATAGAACTCTGTGACTTCTAAGTCAGCCTAGTTTACAGAGTGAGTCTAGGACAGCCAGGGCTAAACAGAGAAACCTTGTCTCGAAAAACCAAATCAAATTTTAAAAAAAGGGGGAGGGATAGATGGTGGTTGGAGAGATGGCTCAGAGGTTAAGAGCACTGGCTCCTCCAGAGGTCCTCAGTTTAGTTCCCAGCAACCACATGACGGCTCACAGCCTATAATGAAATCTGATGTCCTCTTCTGGTGGGCAGGCACTTGTGCAGGCAGAGCACAGTAGACATAATAATAAATAATAAAATAATACTAATAATACTACTACTACTAATAATAATAATAAAATAAAAAAGATACTGTAAGTCTTCATGAGATAATATATCACTTTTAAGAACTATTTGTAAATGTACTGAATTGCATTGCTGTCTTAACTTGTGTTAATAAGTAAATGACTTAAGACAAGTGAGAAAAGCCAAGAAAGAAGTGTTATTAAATAGTTAGCATTGCAGTTTTAAATCATCCATGTTAATCTGGGCAGTACTCTCTCCCATGCTGTGATTCTGAGATTTGAACCTAGGTCCTCATAAGTCCTAGACCTTTATATGCCTTTATACTAGAGAAAACAAGCTCCATTATTGGTGATACTTGGCTTTTGACCTATGGTGGGCATTACTAATGTTAGTTTTGTACCCGTGGCTCTTGTCCTGGGTGAGACTTCTCAGGGAGAACATTATTTGCAAGACTCAGCGGAGCAGGTATTTTCTCTATGAAATATTGATGTGACTAACCAAATGTTAATCAGATGTTAGTGTTCTTAGTGTAAAGTGGTGCCTGAATATTTTCAGAGCTTAAGATGTTAAAAGAAGTTCTTGGCTTTTATCTATTGCCAAATTAACTCAAGGAATTTATGACGAGACGAGAATGCCAGGTTCTCCATATATGAATTGTATGAGTTAATTTCAAAATTGCTTTGTACAAGGTTCAACTTAAGCCCCCTCTTTTGTTTAGAGTATTACTGTTTTATCTATATTAGTAAAATGTTCTATACAGGTACCGTTTTCTGCGATGGCTGTTTTTTTGTTTTTTTAAATTTGTCTACTGTAACAGCTTTTTGAATCACCAGTTAAAAACAGTTTGTATAATGGAGAAATAGCATATTGCTTTTACACACTCAAGCAACTGAAAGCTGGTCTTTTATTTTAGACTTTACCCCTATATCTGCGGCCATTGTTTTAATTAAAGGCTGAGAGAATAGCCCAGAGATGAGTGTGTATGTAGCCTGGCAAGGCCTTGAAGTGAAGTAAAAAAGCTTTAATCAATAACTCTCAAAGTGGTGTTAACTACTTTGAAAGAGATTTAAAAAGATACTAATGAACTCTTTCTTTTGTTTATCATAAAAGCAGTTAATCTGGAAGGAGAGGTCAAGGGTGATTTACATATTTGTGCACACATATTTGCATACACGCATAGATAGGCAGTATTGTAAAAGCTTTGTTTCAGAAAACTGAGAAAACTCAGAACCATTAAACTATGAAGCCTTTAGAGAGACGGATAGAAACACAGCTGGGAATTGTGGCTCTACAGGCAAACAGAACCAACCAAATACAACAGAACAAAGCACTAGCAAAAACTCAATTCCGTTCGTTGGCCAATTTTTCTTCATGGTTGTGACATAGAATTTAGAAATCTGCTGACTTAGTCTTCCTCTTTTGCAGATACAGAAATTGAAGACCATAGGAGAGTGATAGGATTAAACTTTCAAGCCTTCACTTCTTTCAAGTTTAGTTTTTCCCCCCTCAGGTGCTATTTGACTGTGTGCCCCCTCCCCCCCTTCCGTTGGTTGAGCTTGACTGTGCTATATGTTCTCTTTACTGTTTACCTCCAAATTAAGTGAACTAGCAGCAATTTCAGGCTTGCGTTTTTGAAGTCTTGAAGCTAAGTACTCTGAGGATGTGTTCCCCTTTTCATGCAGTGCCATCCTGGAATGTGGAATGGACTGAACCAAGCATTTATAGATGTAGCACCATTCTTGTTTTTTACAGGTGTTTTAAGAAACTAAATGTTACAAATTTTGAAATTTATATATCAGAATTTTAAAAGGCTATCCTTTTTCATTTTGGGTAACTGAATAAAAACTGTGTTTTAATGGTATTTGTACAGGTTTTACAGGCAATGGGATACCCAACAGGTTTTGATGCAGATATTGAATGTATGAGTTCCGATGAAAAATCAGATAATGAAAGCAAAAATGAAACAGTGTCTTCAAACTCAAGCAATAATACTGGAAATTCTACAACTGAGACCTCCAGTACCTTAGAGGTATACTTGTGTCCTTTACTTCCTTAGAGTCAAGTAGTGTGAGCACTGTGGAAAGAATGCTCTGTGTCTCATAGAGACATATATTACTAACATTGTGTTTTATTTCTTTGAGTGGTGCTAGGTATCAATCCCTAACTCTTCTGCACATTAGGCAAGAACTTTGCCACTGAGACACAGCTGGAGCTCTCTGTTGCTTTTTGGTTTCGTTTTGCTTATTTTTGAGAGTGGGCGTCTAGTAGTCCAGGCTGGCCTCCTCCAACTCCCTGACATTGCCATTGACACTGAACTTCTAACCCTCCTGCTTCCATTTCCCAAATGCTGCAATAATAGGGACATTGCCATAACATAAGGCTATTTGACCTTAATTGAGCCCATATTTATTTCTAGGTATATTTATGAAGCCAGCCATATTTGCACATAGCTTTACATCTTGATCTTCTATCTAAAAAGAATCTGTTAACATACCTATGCAAAAAATAGATACAACCTAATTTAATAGCTTACTGGCCACAGAAGTAACTTTTAGAATGCCATAAATATAATGTATCAAGACTCAGTACTAACCAAAGGATAAAAATCTAAAAAAATCTAGTGGGGGAAACAGATTCTTTTTTGAGGTTTCTGCTAAGCTCGGGTACATAAAGGTGTGCATAATTCACCATTTAATGTGTAAATCCCACAGGAGTGTGTAGACTTCCCACTGTCTATTTCAGAATAAGAATCAGTCCTGAATTGTCAACTGGTGACCCTAGATAATAGAATGGGATGAATCTAAGTTCTGGGTATGTACGGTACTTTGGGGTCAGCCCTTTGTTGACTCTATCTAAACAGTGGGATTTGAAATAATAGGAAGAGCTCACATTGTCTATTTTTGAAGAAAGATGTTTATTGGGAATAAGGAAACACATACACATAGCAGACCTAAAGAGATAAAGATTCTCAAAAAGTGAGATTTTATCTCAACATCTTCTCTGTGTTTCCACAGCAAGCACACACAATTTCACAGTGATGGGACCAGGGAATGACTGCGTTTATTGTTATTTCTAAACTTCAGAATCCATAGGATTTTTTAAAAAGATTTATTTATTTATAGTGTATACAATGTTTTGTCTGCGTGTACAGCTGAGGTTAGAAGAGGGCACCAGACCTCATTGTAGATGGCATGGTTGCTGGGAATTGAACTCAGGACCTTGGGAAGAGAGCAGTTAGTGCTCTTAACCTCCGAGCCATCTCTCCAGCCCCCAGAATCCATAGTTTTATAGCCGGTTGTTTTTACATTAGGTGTCTTCAGGTATGTTTAGAGGGACTGAGAGGCTTATAGAAACACTTGCCTCCCACATGCAAAGCTTAGTTATTTCTTGCATACGTAAAGATAAAAAAAAAATAGTGAACCATCAAGACATCAAGCAAATTCCACTTGTTGTCTCTGCTTTGTTAGTTACCCGCAGTGTCAGAACAGGAACAGTATACCTCAGACCTTGGAGTTTTGAACGGAGCTGTCCTACTTCAAAAGCAGGTGGTTGAGACGACAACAGTACTACTGCTTACAGCTTCCTCACCTTTGAAAATGGTTTGCCACCAGGAGATCATTTTAGCCCTTAAATGTTTTAAAGTAGACTTAATGAGTTTACCTTTTAGCATAATTATATTAAAAAGAAATTTAGTGTTCAGAGGTCTTGATTCAACCTCTCTTTCTTCCTTGTCCCTTTTAGGTAAGAACTCAGGGTCCTATCCTTACAGCAAGTGGTAAAAATCCTGTGATGGAACTCAATGAAAAAAGAAGAGGTCTTAAGTATGAACTCATCTCAGAGACTGGTGGAAGCCATGACAAGCGCTTTGTAATGGAGGTGTGTCCCTAGATATATGCCCACCTTATTTTAGTTTTTTTAATTTCACAGACATCAGATAATAAAAAGCATTTTAGACTCTTGTAATTTTAAGAGCACTATTTGGGTCTTCTCTACCTTATGATTTTTTTTTTTTAATCTTACTTTTTAGATTGGTTTATTTACTAATGTTTTGCCTGCATACCTGTATGTGTATTATTGGTCTGCTTGTTGGATCCCCTCACACTAGTTACAGATGGTTGCAAGCCATAATGTGAGTGCTGAGAATTGAACCTCAGTCCTCTGCAAGAGCATCAAGTGCTTTTAATGGCTGAACTGTCTGTCCAGCCCTATGATATCTTCGAATTAAAACCACACAGAGGGAGTTGTTTGAGATAACTGTAAAGTGCTATTTTAAATTTCAGGTAGAAGTAGATGGACAGAAATTCAGAGGTGCAGGTCCAAACAAGAAAGTGGCCAAGGCAAGTGCAGCATTAGCTGCTCTGGAGAAGTTGTTTTCTGGACCCAATGCGGCAAATAATAAGAAAAAGAAGATCATTCCTCAGGTATGAGTTAAGCAAGCTTTGTAATACTCTCAAATTTCCTACTTACTTGCTGCTTTACCATCTCCTTAAGTTTTATTGTTTTAAACCCAGCACTTGGGAAATGAGGCAGGCCGATAGATCCCTGTGAGTTTCAGGTCCGCATAGTCTACATATCAAGTTACAAACCAATCAGGGCTGCATGTATAGTTATGTGTCTCTGAATGTATGCCACATGTGTGTAGGTATACAGAGCCCATGATAGGGTGTGGGATTCCCTGAAGCTGGAGTTGCAGGTGGTATAGGCAGTTGTGAGCCACCGGAAGTAGATACTGGGAGCCAAACTCAGAGCAGTCAGCACCTTTAACTGCTGAGCTATTTCCCTACCTCCAATGTATTTTTAGTTGATATATAAGGTAATGGGTTTCATAGTGACATTTATATACATGTTAGTCATTGTACTTTTTCTCCCAGCCATTGCCATCTGTGCTCCAAGCCTCTTCTCCACTGCTGGTACCTTTCCTTCTTCCAAATGGTCTTATTTTGCATAGCACAATATCTCCAGTTCCATCCATTTTTCTGAAATACCATAATTTCATCTTATTTACAGCTAAATAAAATCTACTCCACTGTGCGTGCGTGCGTGCATGCGTGTGTG
The DNA here is from genome assembly GCA_907169655.1 of Acomys percivali. Taxonomy (NCBI): domain Eukaryota; kingdom Metazoa; phylum Chordata; class Mammalia; order Rodentia; family Muridae; genus Acomys; species Acomys percivali. The sequence continues at coordinate 13,952,516 of OU015750.1, read as the reverse complement.
TGTGTGTGTGTGTGTGTGTGTGTGTGTGTGTGTGTGTGTATACACATACATCCATCACATTTTCTTTATTCTTATGTGTTGAACTTCTAGGCTAATTCTGTGTCTCGACTATTGTGGATACTGTAACAGTAGATATGGGTGTGCAAGTATCTTTGGTAATGTACAGATTCAGAATTTAGAATTCTTTGGGTGTATACCTATAGGAGTAGTGTTGCTGTGTTATATATATTGTAGTTCCAATTTTAGTTTATTTAGGAACCTTCAAATGATTTCCATAGTAGCTAGCAAATTTACACCCCCACCAGCAGTGAATAAAGATTCTTCTTTTAAAAAAATATTGGCTTTATGTATATGGGTATTTTGCTTGCTTGCATATATATTTGTACCATGTATATATCTGGTGCTTTGAATCACCTAGAAGTGAGTTATAGACAGATGTGAACTGCCATGAGGATGCTGGGAATTGAACCTGGGTCCTATAGCGGAACAGGCAGTGCTCTCAAACACTGAGCCATTTCTCTAAGCCCCATGTATAAAGATTCTTAATCTACATTCTTGCTGGAATTTGTTGTTTGCATGTGTATTATTAGGTGGTAGGACCAAACTGGTGGGCAAATCTGAGGACGTTGGGCTTGCAGGACAGACACTCTACCACTTACCTGTATGTCCAGCTTTCTTTTCTTTTCTCTTCTCCTCTCCCTCCCCATCTCTCCTCCCCTCCTGTCCCTTCCCCTTCCCTGTTTTCTTGACAGTAGTTTTTCTGACCTGGGTGAGATAAAACTTCAGTGTACTTGTTCTCTGATGGTTAAGAACATGTTGGACATTATTTAAAACACTTACAGCATTTACATTTTTTCCTTTGAGAGCCTTCAATTCATTAGCCTACTTTTTGAGTGAAAAAAAATATTTTTGGTATTTAAATTTTGGAGGTTTTAAAAATTATTATTATAAATTATTGATAATTCTCTTGTCTGATGTGTAGTTGGCCAAGACTTTTCTCCCATTGTGCACAATGTCTTAGCATCATTTTGATGATAGTTTTTCTGTTGTGTAGCGGGAGCTTTTTAATCTCACGCAACTCCAATTTGCCCATTCTTGAGTTTATTTCCTATGTCATTTGAGCTCCTTTTAAAAAGCCCTTGCTGGTTCCTGTATTGTCCAACATTTTTCCCTTAGCAGTTTCAGAATTTCTGATCTTTCTTTAAATTCTTTGATCCATTTTAAGATTTTGTTTGTTTTTGGTTTGGGTGAGAAATTGGTCCTTTGTTTCATTCCTCTACATGAATATCCTTTTTCTTTGTTGATGAGGTTGTCTTTTTTTTTTTTTTTACAATATATGGTTTTGATACCTTTGACAAACAACAGTGGCTGTAGCTGTGTAGGCTTATTTCTAGGTCTTCTAGTTTAGTCCATTGATCTGTGTGCTGTTTTGTGCTAGTGCCATGCTGTTGATGCTACTATGGCTCCATAGTGTAATTAGAGATGAGCTATTACCATGCTTCCAGTCTTAAAGTTCACTATAGAGATTGTTAATTTCTGATTAAGTTTATTTCTAGGTATTTTAGTTAGAAGCTGTTTAAAAATTGGATGTTATTCTTGACAAATTTGTTAATTTTATATAGAAAATTTACCAAGTTTTATTTGTTAATTTTATATTCTGCCACTTTTCTGAGAGTGTTTATAAGATTTAACTTGTCTTTTCTTTAGGGTGTTTTACGTATAGGATCTTGTTGGCAATTTAGGGTTATTTGATTTCTGTTGTTCCCCCCACCCCAAACCCCTTCTTATCCTTATTGCTCTAAGTGGGACTTTGAACACTATATTAAATAACAGAAAAAAATAGGCACCTACCTCATTTCTGATTTTTTTTTTCTATGTTTAGTATAGTGTCAGCTATAAGTTTCTTGTATATAGCATTTGTTGTCTTGAGGTATGTTCTTTCTATTCCTAGTTTCTTTGAGGCTTAATTTTACTTTTTTTTTAATCATTATTTTTAACTTATTTATTGCTGTAGCAGACATATCAAGGCATGCATGTGAAGTTAGGACAACTTAGAGAAATTGCTTCTATTCTATACTATGTGGGCTTTGAATCTCTAACTCAGGTCATCAGGATCAGTGGCAGTTACTCTTACCTTGCTTAAGCCATTTCATTGGCTCTCTTTTGGATTTTTTTTTCTTTTTAACTTTCTATTGATTCTTTGTGAGTCTCACATCATGCACCCCAGTCCTACTCATCTTTTCATCCCCTTGTATTCATTCGCCTTCCGCCTTTGTAACCTCCACCTACCAACATAAAAAACACATACAACAACGCACAGAAACATCTTGTCATGGAAGCTTAGTATGTCACAGTGTGTCCCACAGTATACATTTTTGTCCAACACACCTTCACTTGTGAGTGTTCATTGCAATGAGTATTGGTCTCTTTGAGGTCGCTGGCTTCTGTCACACCATCAATATTGGATCCTACCCTGCCTCCTTCTGGTTATCCTGTTGTTGCCCTTCGGATCAGCAGGACCAGCCCTTTCACGTGCCCCAACAGTCCACAGATGATTTTGGGTAGGCCAACTCAAAGGCCTGAGTCTGGGCCTGAGTGGTTATCTGCACCACTGTTTCAGCTAGGGCACCCAATGCTGCTTTTGGCAGAAAGCAGGGTCACTTCTCCTGTGTTCCCATCCCTGGGGCCAGCTTTACCTGTGCCCCCTTTACCAGGGACAGCTCTTCTGTTTTCACAACCTAATGACCAGTTCTCCAGATTGCTAGAGGCGGCATCAGCTCCACGCCTTTGAGGCTGGCTCACTCACCTCTGCCATCAGGGTCAGCTTCATTGTGCTGCCTGGGTGAGGCACAGGGCCTACTCTCTTGAGTGCTGCCTCAGGTGAGAGGTTACTTTCTTGTCACTGACCTCAGCACAGCAGCCAGAGGTCCCAGCCCAAGGCAAGTCAGGTGGAAATTTTTTTAATCATGAAGAAATGTTGAATGTTATCAGAAGCCTTTGCTGTATCTATTGAAACGACCCTGCAATTTCTGTCAAGTTTGGTTATGTGCCACTCTAGCTTCTTCTTCTGAATTAATTAATTAATTAATTAATTAATTTATTTATTTGCCCTACCCCCCAGCTCCCAGCAGGGTTTCTCTCCCTAGCTTTCCTTAAACTACCTCTCTGTAGACTAGGAAGGCCTAAACTCAGAGATCTGCTTGTCTCTGCCTCCAAAGTTCTGGGATTAAAGGTGTGCACCCCCACCATCGAGCTGAAATTGTTTATTCTTAATGACTTGGAAGCTTTTTCTTTGGGATAGGATGTGAGTAATGTATATTAAGGCAGTACTTCTCTGTTCAGTGGACTTTTTGGTTTATGCCCATACTTTATGGAGAGGGAAGTCATTGTTGGTACAGTGAGGAGTGGAAGTGATTTGGGCTTTATAATATGCATATTTGTCCAGGTCAAAATATTGCATGACTACCCAGAGCTACCACCCTTCTACTCTCTTACTACCATGTCCTTTTAAGGTTGGGGGAAGGGATTGAGGGGGGAGAGGGGAGAGGGGGGGAAGGGGGAAAGGGGAGAGGTGAAGGTGTGAGTGCAGTATAAAACATGACAGTGTTGTCTGTGTAGACTCCTGCTTTGGGAATGGCAATGCCACTGGATACCAAGGATCTTTATAAGCTATTAGGAAAAGATGGCCTCTAAATTACATGTATTAAGCATAAGGTTTTTCTACCCCTTAATTTTTGTATTACAAAGACAGTTTTCAATATTTTAGGTCTCAATTAGGTACATAATTATGAGGGAAAAAGATAATGTGAGTAAAATATAAGACATACTGTCTTCTTCACAGTGAGTACTGGTGGTGATACTAATGTCTGGATAATTAGGTGATAAAAACAAATACATTGTTTAGACTAATGAAAGGAACTTAGACTAGTTGTGCTTTAATGAAACATTATATTTAGATTATTTGATGTATAGTAAGTTCGTACCATTACATTTTACAAAGAAGAAAATTAAAACACTAAAAATAAAAAACAGATTAAGAAAAAAAAACTGATTAGGTAGTTAAATATTTAATTGATGAAGAAGGCGCTACTGTGCGAAGGAAAAGAGGGCATTAGAAGAAGAACAAAGTATATATAAAATGTGATGATGAAACCCATTGTGCTTGACTGATGCATGTGGATCTGTGAGTTCAAGGCTAGCCTGGCTATATAATGAGTTCCAAAACAAATGAAAGCAAAACAAAAACCCAAATGATGAAATAGGAAAAGCAACTGTATTTTCCATGTGGCTACACAGGGAAAACCAATCTAAGAAATGCATTCCAAGGAACATTAATATTCCTAGGTTACTCTGTGTAGACAAGAAAAAAGAAATGTTTCATGTGGGGAAAGGGGATATTAATAATCTGTTTTACCAATTGCTGCTGCTTCTAATATAAGAGAAACAAGCTAGGTCTTATTCTTATTTTACAATTAATAGTGGAGATTGCCTGAGAGAGAGGATGTGATATCATCAGTGATACATGGCATTTGAAGCAAATTGAGGATTCAGGTAGTGTTTTACTTAATGATTAATATATACAGACACAGGCACATGTATACATAGGACAGAAGAAACAGGCTCAAAGAAATCCCAGGACCTCATAGATAAGTAAGTGGCACCTGCATCTTTGGTCTTCCTGTCTTAGTCTATTTAAAAAACAAAAACAACAAACTCAACACACCTTGCTCAGGTTCACAGATAATTCTACATAATGTATTGCAAGAATATTTGGTGCTTGTGGCTAGGAATTCAGTGGTTTTTAAACCAATGTGTCAGGTGTCTATAATTACTTTAGTCAGACCTAAAATGACTGGGTGTACTTTGACCACTCAGATTTGTATATTGAAAATTAACTATTTCCTGGGTAACTCACTAGTGAAACATAGTTACTCAAATATTTCAATGTGTCAGCACATTCTTCAGAATAGTTTTTTAAATGTATTTTATTAATTTATTCATATTACATCTCAATTATCATCCCATCCCTTGTATCCTCCCGCTCCTCCCTCCCTCCCATTTTCCCCTTACTCCCCTCCCCTGTGACTGTGACTGAGGGGGACTTCTTCCCCCTGTATATGCTCATAGGGTATCAAGTCTCTTCTTGGTAACCTGCTATCCTTCCTCTGAGTGCCACCAGGTCTCCCCATGCAGGGGACGTGGTCAAATATGGGGCACCAGAGTTCGTGTGAGAGTCAGTCCCCACTCTCTGCTCAACTGTGGAGAATGTCCTGTCCATTGGCTAGATCTGGGTCGGGGTTTGAAGTTTACTGCATGCATTGTCCTTGCCTGGTGTGCCTTAGTTTGAGCACGACCCCTGGGCCCAGACAGAATAGTTTTGTTGTTGTTGTTGTTTTTTAAAACAGAATTAATCCACTTTATTTTTCTTGTAAAAACCCTTATGTGGTAGCCACAGCTGGAGCCTGGGTCCTCTAAACAGACACTCTGGTGTGGGTTTTCACAAGATGACCAGTGAATTCGTGATGAGACTTGGTGAACACAGTTTCTTTCCAGAGATCGGGTGTCAGGTAGCTGTAGGTCTTGGAAATGGCATCAAAAATGGCCTTGGCAAAGTTGCCCAGGGTGGCAGTGCAGCCCCTGGCTGATGTGTAGCAGTCATCAATACCGGCCATCATTAGTGGCTTCTTGGGCACAGGAGCTGAGACAATGCCAGTGCCTCTGGGGGCAGGAATGAGCCGCACCAAAACAGAGCCACAGCGGCCGGTCACCTTGCATGGAACAGTGTGTGGCTTGCCAATCTTGTTCCCCCAGTAGCCTCTCCGCACAGGGACGATGGAAAGCTTGGCCAAAAGGATGGCACTTCGGATAGCAGTGACTACCTCCTTGGAGCACTTAACACCAAGACCAACGTGACCATTGTAGTCTCCAATAGTGACAAAAGCCTTGAACCTGGTCTGCTGGCCAGCCCGTGTCTGCTTCTGCACTGGCATGACCCTTAGAACTTCATCCTTCAGGGATGCTCCCAGGAAAAAGTCAGTAAGCTCGGACTCCTCCTTAATGGGCAGGGAGAACAGATAAATCTCCAAGTACTTGATCTTCATGTCCTTAACCAGGTGGCCCAGCTTGGTGACAGGGATCCACTCCTTGTCTTCGGCTTTACCTCCACGAGCCCCGCGGCCCCTAAGACCGCTCCCAAATCCTGAATCATCCAAGGAAGCCACCTTGCCCTCCTAACCCTGGGCCCCGGGTCTTCCAGGCCCTCTGCCAGAGGAAGAAGCCAGAATAGTTTTTTAAGGTGTAGGCGTCATTTCTTTTTTGCAGATGGCCAACAGAAGAGTCTAACCACAGATGGTTTACCGTGTCAGCTGAAGCCCTGTAGTAGGTGATAGGCTGAAAGCTCTTTCTCTCAATGATGAAATTGTTATTGTTACTACAGGCAAAGGGTGTTGTGAATACAGCAGTATCTGCAGCAGTCCAGGCAGTTCGGGGCAGAGGAAGAGGAGCTCTGACAAGAGGAGCATTCGTTGGGGCTACAGCAGCTCCTGGCTATATAGCTCCAGGTTAGTGCCACTTGTTAAAGATAAATTGGCCTCTTTGAATCCAGGCCTGAAGAACACCATTTCCTTATTCTCAAACGGTGTACGTGAAAGTCTCTGGAAATACTGCACATGAGTAAGAGGAACATATACATCGTCAGAAGGGCTCTACAGAGTCACTAGAGCCTTTCTGGAGGGAGAAGAAAGATAAGCATGGCTGACGTTGTATGGAAGAACGTGTTCTGAGAGGAAGGAATCTAAAAGCTGTTCTGTGAATTACGGTGCTTCGACAGTGTAGCAGGATGTATTCTGTGGGTTACCATAGTCATGCTTGGTTTACCACAATTGCTATGGAGCTTAATAGAGGTGAGTCCTGGATAAGTTAGCATTTATAAAATGCAGTATTTGAGAACAGTGAAAGAAAACAAATGCAACACAAAATAAAAGTGTGTGTGTATGTGTATTAGGGGGAGTGAGGAGTTTATACAACTTATTTATTCAGAGCCCATTATATATACAATGCTCTATTTCTTCTTAAGCCTCAGTGTTTCCTTGGTGGAAATTAGTTTCCAGGTAAGGCAGCCAGGTCTGGGTGAAGCAAGCAGCACAGTCAGGACTTGGATGCAGGTATTAGTGTTCCTGGAGCTATTGACTTTTTTGCTTCACCACATGGCTTAGGGAGATCCAGAAAGCTGCCCACTTCTCTGCTTTCTGTTCAAATACATATGTGGTTTTAGTTATGAATCATCTAGCTGGCTTGTCTTTGTCTTTCTTTCTTTTCTTCTTTTTTCTTCCTTTTCTTTCCTTTTCTCTTTCCTTCCCCTTTCCTTTCCCCTTTCCTTTCCTTTCCCCTGGCTTTCCCTTGGCTTTCCTGAAACTGCTTCAAACTCAGAAATCCGGCTGCCTCTGCCTCCCAAGTGCTGTGCTTAAAGGCATGTGCTGCTCTGCGTGACAAGCTGGCTTGTTAAAGTGACAGTCTTTGTAGTGGTGAAGCAATGAAAATTTTCACTTGAGAAGCCATTTGTATTTTTTGACTAAGATGAAGCTTTATATGAAGATTAGGTCTTATCTAGCCCCTTAGAGTTCCCTTAGAATTGCTTCACTATGCATGCTGTTGCCATTTGGGAAGTTTTATGAAGAATGGCACTTTGGAATTACAATTTTACTCTGGTTGCATCCCTGGATGAAATGTCTTAAAAAGAGTTTTCTTGATTTGAAACGTACCAGATATAGATTCTACTCTTGTTCAGTTTACAGTGTGGAAGGTGAGGTATGGTAAGCAAGCAACAAAATTTAAAACTGTGCAGCATCTGAGGGAGGAGATGGGATTGTGCCATGAAATGTAACAGTACCACCTGATCTAGTCTGCTGGGTCCATGAAGGCTTCCCTGAAGAACTGACACTGGAATGGAGTGTGGAGAGTTAGTAGGTGTTAAGTGAGAAGGCTGGGATGGAAGAACAAATTCTGTATGCAGAGACTCACTAGTGTTGCTGGCCCTCTGGTTAGACAAATTAGGTTTTTTCATAGACAGTAGTTTATTGTATACTAGCATGATCTCTGGAAATCTCCTAAAAGGCAGAGTCTTGAGTGTGTCAGGAAAGGGTACTTCATACAGTTTTTGGCTTCTTCAATTCCCATATGGGCTACGTATACTTTGACTTATTATGGCTTGGATTTTGTCCTCCAATCTTAAGTAGTGTGGGAAGTCAAGGGTTTGAAGGAGAGAAAGACAAAATTAGATGCTATTTATAAATATTACTCCTTCTATAGGGTAAAGAGTAGATGGAAGGACAGACATAGGCATTGTGGCACAAACGTGAGGGCTATTATAGATGTGTTACCTGTATAGTAGACAGTGGATGGAAATTGGTAGATGCAGGGAGAGTAGATGGATGACAAGATGTGAACAAATTACAGGAAGCAACATTGTCCATAGATTGAAGGATGATGTTTCAAGGGTACTGTCAAGGTTTTTAGCCTGATGAACCTGGGGAGAGGGGAGGGGAGTAATTGTACCCTTTCAGGGAATGAAGAATACTTAACTATGTGTGAAAGGAAATAGGCATGTACTTTGATTCAGTTTGTGTCCAACATTAAGATACATTTTTGTGCATCTCATTTTCTTTATTGAAAATAAATATGTTAGCCTTATTCAGTAATGGGAACTTACTGAGATGAGTCTGTTTTTTTGATGGTTTGTTCCTTTGGTGCACAGTCTGGTAACATCTGTCATTGCCAGATCTTGTGTCATTTGCTTCCTGCCTGAGGGCTGTGCAGCTGTGTTTAGTACAGTGATGAGGAGAGGGATTATGTGTGTATCCTGCTTGCCAGCTCTTCTGTTCATAGATGGCATTTGTCTTAAGCCGTTACTTTGACCTGTACAAAGCCTGCCTTCTGAAGCTTAAAACAAACCAAACCAAAACAGTTCTTTTATTGGGCAAGAAAGGATTAACTTTAGATTAATCTAGGTCTTGAATGAATTTCTATTATTTGTGGAGTATCTTACATGTAGCAGGGATTGGGGTAGGTATTTTTACATGTACTTTAACTTCCCTGTCCACTTAGGTTGCTGTTGTGTAACACTGAAGCTCAGAGAGTCCCTAAGTGTGACTCGGAGACACCTTTCTGGTTAAAGGTCAGAATTAGAATCCTTTTGGCCTTGTCAGTGGCCAACTTAACTAGTAGATTTATCTTTTAGGGAGGTTTTAGTAAAACCTTTGACATTGTAGCTTAAGGAAATAGCTCTCATTCCCTGGAATACATTTATGAAATATGAATAAAATCATTAATTTTTATTTTGGCCTTTGCTACTCAGCATTTCCTTGTTTATCTTAGCTGTATTGTGTCCTATTGAAATCTAACGTTTTAGTATATACTTTGAGTGTTCTGTCCCTATTTTAACAGAGTCTAAATGCAGACTGTGAAGTACAAAGTGATCTTCTCTCTGGCATAACCTTGTGTGCTTTATAAAAACTGAGCAAAAGGGACTAAGATCTAGCTTGTGGCCCAGTGAGTGCTCAGGGTCAGATGGGCAGGAGCAGATCTTTGATTGGGCATAATGCAATATTGGGAAGCTATAACACCATGGGTTGGGCAAAGTAGAGGACAGCAGTCCTGGGGAGTTGATGCTAGATGCTAGTCTCAATGGTAAGTCATTCTGAGCAGCATAACTTACATAGTTCTAGAACAAACAGCTGTGATATAAACTGGGAGAAAAATTAGATTTCAGTAGGGATGTATATAGTGTGCATATGGTGTTGTACCTTGAGACAGTTTCACTCTAGTCCTGGCTGGCCTGCAACTTGCTAATTTATAGACCTTGAATTTACAGAGATCCATCTGCTTCTGCCTCCCAACTCTGAGATTAAAGGTGTGAGCCACCATTCTCAGCTTGCTTTATTTCTATGTATTATTTTGAGACAGGATCTTGATTCATAGTTTAGGATGCCGTGGAACCTTACTACATGAAGTTAAGGCTCAAACTTGGCTCCTCCTGTGTCAGCATCTGTGGTGCTGGGATTACTAGTATGCACCACCACCAAGTTAGAGACCTGTTACACTGTTTCCCCTGGGTCTTGGCAAGGCCATTTCATAGTTATACTTTTAAGTTGTTTTTCCAGAAAGATGAGAAATTACAATTTTTGTTAACAGGGTGCTTGCAATAACACTATAAAGAAGCTTGGGTTTTCCCATTTAAAAGATGGGAATATGGTAAATTAGGTGCTTATTTGAGGATGTGTAAGCAGTTAGTGCCAGAATTATCTAGTTCAAAAACATTAGTACTCGTAGTAGTAGTAGTAGTTGTTGTTTTTACTTATTATAATGAAATTTATTTTTTATAGGCAATGGACGCTAGTATATCAAGTTACTGACTTTTACAGGGAGACTCTTTGTTGGAGTCATATATTCAGATGCCTTTAAGTCATGGACTTTATCATTGAGCTCATGACCTGACCCATACATGCTCTTCAGTGGCATTTGAGGCTGTAGCATGCTCGTTCACTGTTTTCTAAAAGGAACAATAGAAAATTCTGTATTCCATCTTTGAGAAATTGGTATTACCAATTGCAGTTGTCTAAGTATTATTTTGTTTAACAAATGCTGTTTATTCTGCTAAGTTTAGGTGATACAAAGATAAGGTTTGATCTCTGCCACTTTAGTGGAGGCATAGAGACAAGTAGATAGTTACAGTACAGTGTTAGCCATGCAGAAGGAGGGAGTGTGTGTGGGAGGGAGAGAGAGGAGAGAAGAGGAGAGGAAACAAATGACAAGAACGAGGGGAGGAGGAGGATGTTGGGGCCAATTAAGGAGATCTCTGTTGGCCATAGTGTGAGGCCTTTACAGCTAAGCAGGACTGGGACTACTCTGTTGGGTGCTCCAGGTGGTGTTGAGAATTGGGCCTGGACTGACTGCTGTCTTCTTCTTTACACCAGGTTATGGAACACCATATGGCTACAGCACAGCCGCTCCTGCATATGGTATGTACACCTTCTTATTGAATATTCTTCCTAGTAAATTTGTCATCGCAGTCCAAAACATAGTTTTAACCAGAGTTTCAATAAACAAGTTGGAGGATCTCAGATCTAATCATTCTAGTGGCCCAACTTAAATTCCCTCTGGAAGTGCCACAACCTTGTGGTTCTGGGTTTGGTTGAAGTTGCTCTTCTCTCTGCTTTGCCTGACTGGAGAACTGCTTGTTCTTACTGCCTGTTTCTGACCATATTGGAATTAAACATTTGAAGTCATTCTTCTTACAGCCAGCCTACACTCCATTCAAAGGCTACTGAAGGGCCACACCCAATTCCTAGCACTGCCACCTGCCAGTTACAAGGCCACATTGTTCATTTCTGTATGGAACTGTGAATGTGGGTGATTTGAGTCGAGAAAAGGAAGTCCTCACTTCAAATCTGTACCCCTTAGTCTTTGCGATATATTTTGCTTTGGGAATAGATAGATGTCATTGGTCCCACAGAAATGATGGAGTTTGTTGCCAATGTTACTGTTTCTTTTATAGAAAGCCAGTAGCTGATGCTAGAAAATCCTAGGTGTATTGTTTCTTTTCTTTTCAAAATAAAAAAATATCAGCAAACATGTCAATGAACCTTAATGGCCCTTTGGATAACTTTTGAATGAGGTTTATGTGGCAATGGAGGCAGTAGGTTTGGAGTCAGTGATATGCTCTTAGACATCTTTCCTAACTCAGGTGCTGTGTGTTAATAGAATCAGCCAACCACCTACAGGATGCTTGCCAGTGAGAGAAGAGAGCAAAGTTGTGTGTGTGTGTGTGTGTGTGTGTGTGTGTGTGTGTGTGTGTGTGT
>OU015750.1:13910399-13940651 GCA_907169655.1 Acomys percivali | reverse complement strand
TGTGTGTGTGTGTGTGTGTGTGTGTGTGTGTGTGTGTGTGTGTGTGTCTACACAGCCCCAAACCAAGTGTGCATGCACACGGAAGGCAAAGGTCCTCCATGCATCGCTATTTGTGGCATGAATCCTCTACATGAGCTCAGACCTTCACATTGTGCCTTTCTCTTCACACATCAGCTTTACTATTTTTGTTTTGATAATTATAGGTCCTTAAGACATTGCTATATTGAAGTGTAGAATTTGAATAGTTTGTCAAGGGTCAGAGGTGATGGGAGTTTTATTTGGGCAAAATACAGAGCCTAGACTTAAGTCCTTTGCCTGGTCATGTTCTCTGGCACACTCATGTGGCCCAGGCTTCCCCATATTCTGAATGAGAGTAATCCCAGATATGGGGGTTCAGGACTAGTTCAAGAGTATGAGTTTTAACCTATATTTCCTTCTGAGTTCAGACTGGCTCTTTTTTTGTGTTTGACCATTGGTGTTTGCCCTTTCTCTAGCTTTTTAATGTCCCAAACACCTCATCCTGCCAGATCGGGGCCAGTTGGTTAACCCCCCAAACACAGCACACTTGACTTATTTGCTATGCCTGAGTCTATGTGTCAGTCACTAACAAGATGAATTCTATCAAAGTGTTACTAGAGACTTTTTCTTTAAAAAATTTGGTTTTTAGACTTCAGTTACATCCATGTTTTTCCTTAGTCTTTTTAATTTTTCTTTTGTAGTCCTTAACATTCTTTCACCCTGTGGCCTCTGAGCCTCAGAAGGCTCCTCTCTCTCATGCGCCATATAACTGACTTCCAAAGCTGGTGTAATTTGATGCCCCATTTTTCACATAAAAGATTTGGTTTTTAAATGTTACTGTGATGCAAATCTACTAAAACAATGCTTTATTTTGGCTGTAAGGTAACTATGTCTTTTGGCCTTTGTAAAGCTGTTGCATGTGGGGTTATCTCCCTCTGATCATCTGGTGCTCTTGAATACCTGCTGTTGCTGCTTTGTGATTTCTCCTAGGGTAAACAGCATAAGGACAGGGGCAGATTTCAAATCCTCCTTAGTATGCAGGAGTTTGTGAGGCCACAAGAACGTATTAATTACAAATTAAGAAAACAATTAATCTTTCCAGATTTGCCATGCCAACATTAGTGGTAGCCACTGAGGATACAAACACCTGGTGGTTGCTCTGGTTGGAGCTGTCTTTCTGGGAGTTGAGGCCTGTACAGAAAGCCTTATATCTTGACATATCTTTTCTTTAATATGTCATGTGCCATGTACATTTCTAGAGTCACTTTAGGACAGAAATGTTAACCACTCTCATTGCTTTTGATCATTAGAATTCATGCCTGCTCACTCAGATGTCACTCTATAATACAGGCTTTTTACCTTTGAGCAGAAAATATTATGTATCAATATAGAAGAGCAATTGATTTGTGAAGAGATTTGTGGGCCTCTTCCAAAATGGTATGAAGTGGACTGACTAATCTGGAAATGGTTAATGATAATTATTGTAAGAATTTTTAACCTGAAATTTTTATTGGAGTCCTCTCCGTTTCTTTTTTCTGTAGGTTTGCCCAAGAGAATGGTTCTGTTACCCGTTATGAAATTCCCAACATATCCTGTTCCCCACTACTCATTCTTTTAGCAAATGACAGAAGCTCATTCCTATTGAACAACAGTACAGTACAATGCAGAATGTTAGAGAAAAAGCCTTTTTATCCTGCTTTCTTTGAACACATACTTGATCAAAATTATTTGTAAAGAACATCTTTCCTACTTTTTGATTTTAACAAATGCAAATTCAGTTCTCTAAAACTTGAAAACAAACAAAAAGAAACCAGTTCTGTGAAATGGTACCTCATTCCTGGAAATAATTAATACCAGCCCCTTCGTTGTAGGGAAGTAAGTCTAGCAGCTCAAAGTTGACATTTTAAGAGAGTATCAGATTATGTAAAGTTAAATTTGTGAAGGATGTATAGAGTCTCAACACTGATCACAAATAAACTGCTTTGTTGTAACACAGAGTACTGCCTGGTTCCTGATGCAGTCACTGATTCATAGCTGATTGATATGTGCTTGCCCCAGGGCACTTTAATTTGGGCTGTAGTTACTCTTTTTTAAAAACACAGTAGAAACTTTTCATTTAAACCTTAACTTTGTAAATAATGAAGTGTGTAATTAAAGCCAATAAAATATGGGTTTGAATATTGTTTTAGCTTATTATTTTTGATATGTTTTGGTATCAATAATTTCAAGGAATCGAAACTAATAATAACTTAGCCCTAGAAACCCATTCATTTGTAAGCAAGCTGCTAAAACCAAACAAAGATGATTGTCAGTTTGACTCAGTCTACTTTGTAAGCTCTTTGTACTCCAGTTGTACAAGGGCACCCCCATGACAAGGTTACACTGTTATCCCAGCATTGCTTATTAAAATGATGGCACCATCCAAAGATGGAGAAGGAGGATTGTGACTATTTTAGTTTACGAATTTCCAAGTTAAAAAAATAAATTAATCAATCACCCTCTTTTGTTCTTGTGGCCTTCTTCACTCTGTAAGACTCTGTGTTCACTCCTTGACTTTTTTTCATGAAGATAGATGATTAGCAGTTTTCCTGGAATTCCTTGAAGGGTCTCCTTTCCTCTTCAATGATATCAGAATCTAAAGCAGCAACAGGATCCCCATAAAAACTTGCTCTCCAATTGTCCCAGTTCTCGTTGAGTGCTGCTGTGAAAAGTGACAGGTTTCAGCCATGGGTCAGCATTTACTTTAAAGACACCTGATTACACTGGTGGAAACTGGGAGTCAGTAACATTGAGCTGTCCTGGGAAGGGTGCAGACCCAAGTCTTCACTTGCATTCTCACCTTGTTTGGAAAGCTGATGATGTTACTAGAAGGTAAAGGTTTCATTAAGGTATTCACCCCCCATTCAGGCAGCAGTGTAGTCTTTTGCAGATATTTACCAGTCACTGTTGTTAAAAATAAATTAGGAAATAACTACTTTTCTGTGAAATTCCTTTTTCAAAACCAAGCAGTGCCCATCATTTGAAGTGGTCTTTGCTAAACTTGTGCCAGGCTCCTTTGGAAGTGAAGGTGAGATGGGCATGGAGGCACAGGTGCTGCATTACTGCGCAGATGTGTAGTATGCAGTCGTTTGTTCCTTCCCTGACCTTTGCTTTCTACTGTTGGAGGGTGATACTTTAATAAAATCTTGTCACTTGCTGGAAATAGCTTTACCTTGTCATTCTCATCATGTGTGTTAGTGGCAAGACATAATTAAGCAGGGCCCCTTTCAGCTGGGAATTTTCATGTTCATTGATTTGTTTTGCTGACCTATGGATGAAACAGAGCCATCACTGAGAAGAAAAAGCATGGCTGCTAGTGTACAGATTTTATTAATTAAATGTTTACAATGGTCGTCTGGTTTTGGAAATACTATTAATTGGCAGTTGCAGTTGTATTGTTATTTCAAATTGATCATCAAATTTGGACTCCAGGCTGGAATCTCCCTGGAGGTTTCTCTTTAGAAAATACTTTTGCAGTCTCTGACTTTGCTTCATAACTACACCCCTCTCTGATGGAGGAGGGAGCTGTGCTGTTCTCCAACATGATGGCCGTCATTTCAAATGGTTCCTACCAAGTCTTCCCCCTTTCTTCTTAATTTTGTTGTTTGTTGGAAGTTACTAACCATGTTGTAAACCTGCCCAGTTGCTGCAAACTTTTACATTTCTCTGCTTTACTTAAAACAATGGAGCTGTCAACCCTATGTTAGAAGTGGTAACCATGCAAGTTCAACTGTTTAAATTTTGTAATGAATTAAGTGTCCTCCCACCTTTTGCCCTTCCCACCCTTCATTTTGTAATGAAAATTCCACTTACAGCTGAAAGAGCAGAGAAATATAAATGAAGCTCTTAGCTTCGTTCAGTTGTGTGAGATTAACGTGAAGCTCTGCTTCTCTGCTCTTTTCTCCACTGTAGGTGGTTTTTTCATTGACAGCCCCTATTGCCAGCCTCTGAGCGTCGCACCATTTATTATTCACTTGGGCCCTCAAGATTTCTTCTCTGACTTCTAGAACCATCAGGTTGTCTGGCTTGAATGACAATTTTCTATATCTTGGTCTTAGGAGCAATGTGACCCCTGAGGCTTTCCAGCTTTCAGATCTACCACTCTAACCCTTTTTGAAAACAATGACTGAGAATTTTAAAGAAGAGCAATACTTTGTCCAAAGCCACGATGTCTGTTTTAAAGCTCTCCTTTTGGAAATGTAGCAATACCTAGACGTAAGCCCTTCATTGTAGCTCTTGTCAGGGAGTTTACAGATCAGGGTGGAGCTCAGACTCTGTGTGTGAGCTGTGCTACCCTCTGACACTTTTCAGTCCTTTTTAGCACATATCTCGATCACATACATTTCTGACTGTGTCAGCTAGCAGTATTATAATTTATCTGAGACAGGTGTCCTCCTTAAGCCATATCTTTTGGTGGGGGCCAGCACTTCACCAGGGGTGTGGCTGGCAACCTGTGTCCCTTAAGGCTGCAGGAGTGCCCCATCTCTTGTGCCCCATAATGGCTCCATAGATTTCCAACATACCTCATGCTGATGAGGTTTGGTGCATAGTATAGTGAAATAAGGGGTTAGGTTTAAGTAACTCCTGAAATTGTTTGTGATCTCTCATATTGTTATCCTTGGGAATGAAATACTGATGGGTTTTGCTTGCATTAGCCTTTTTTGAAAAATTGGGTGAATGTTTGAAAATGAATCAGTCACCATAATTAATTGAAGAGCTGGGAATACCTCGTTAATGTATTTTTAAAACTGGTGTTGGACCCTCTGTGTATTTCAGGTTAATACTTTTAAGCAGTTTTCAGCACGTTTATCTCACTTTATTCTCGTTCTCCTCGGACCTTCGTAGCCATATCACTTGTATAAAATAGGCTGAGATATAGTGACTGTAAGCTGTGATCTCAGTATACAAAGGTAAGCTCTTTTATTTTCTGATTAAAGAAAAAAATAACCAATTAACACAACCTGCATATATGACAATCATATGATGTATTTGATCTCTTAGGTCTTATGTCACTGCATAACTTAAAATTTTTATGGTCTAAATATAAAAATAGTAATTTTCAGCATTTGTTTTAATACTCTTGTAAATGCTTTTTATTCAAGAGAAACATTTCACATTCACTGAGTCAAGTGTGTGTGGGTAGAAACTTAGGATATAGTATGTATGTCAGTTACACATACAGAAGGAAGCACCTGTTTGGATATAATTACTCAGTTGTAGGAGCACTATCTAAGGAGAGTTAAAGTGATAGGGCACTGTCCTGGCCAAGGAGCTTGGATATCAGAAGCAGTAACACTGGTGACAGTGCTATAGGACTCATGTGTGCATTTGCTGCACAGGCTGAGGGTACAAGTGCCAATCTCTCAAGAAGAGAACCTTCTCTGACCTGTGTTGCATGCCCAATACAGCAACAGCAAGAAGCCATTAAAAAAAAAAAAAAAAAGCAATAGAGGATCAAAAACAAAAGGTATGAACTGTGGGAAATATGAGTAATTGGCTGAGTTAAGCTAATTATTTGCAGTATCAACTTGGGCAAGACTCAGAAAGATGAATACTGAGTTTATAGAAACCAAGTTGACTTAAGGAATCTGTCTTTTTGTCTTTATCAAGCTAGGTACCTAGAATACTATTGCTCACTGTATTCATTCATGAACAGAGTTCACTTAAAGGATATGAGGATTAAGCCAAATATTTTAATAAGGATTTGCTTAATTTAGTATGTCCTGCAAATAGACCTCATTATGTTAGATGCTCTGTGCTAAAGCTGTGTGTGTATATAAATTTCATGTTTTACATTTCTTTCTATAGCAGTTTCTGTCATCTCTAGCATTAAGGCTGCTGGAATTTTGTTCCCATATGGAAACTGCACACAGTTCATGAGGTCGGCTTCTGTTAAAGGCTGTACAGAGCCGATAGTGCAGGGCAGGGCAGGGCAGGGCAGTCCTGTGCCTGTTGGTGTGGGTCCTTTTCTGGGACCAGGGAGCAAACCCTCTGACAAGTGGAAGCATCTGAAGTATGAAAGTTTCCTTGCTGATGGAATTGGCCTTGTAAATGTATCTACTTTGGGAGATGTGTATTAACAGCAGCAAAAGTTAATTTATTTAGTTTAATTATAAAATATCGAATATTGTAGGCTTTTTGACACCATGAAATTGGTGTTACTTGAGAATGTCCTCAAGTAGCATATTTCTCTGGCACTCTTGAGGAGCTAAAATCTGCCCTGGTTGTACGCAATCCAAGTGTATGGCCAGAAAATGGGATGCTAGCACCACTGCAGCCCTATTTGGCAGCACTTTCTATGGTTCTGCAAAGAACACAGTAGGACGTGTAAGCAAGCGCTTGACTACATTCTTTCAGTGGCAGGTGAGTGTTAACTGTTACAAGAAATCACTTGCTGTAACTTTTCTGATTCTCATTCTTCACTAATGACAGGAGTGGGGGAGAATAGTCATTAGTAAGTTAAGAAGATGAGCTGGATACGGTTTCCTCCCCAGTCTGTGTGGAGCCTGTAAACCAGGGGCATTGTGAGCAGAGTGGCATTTGAGAGCAGCTGGCTTTGTGCATGGGCTGCCTGTCATTCCCACTCTAATGCCAGAGCCTCTTCAAGTCACCCAGAACTGATGGCACTCAGGCTTGCTCTCTGCTACATGTGATTGTGTGCCGCCAGTGACCGTGGGCTCCTTAGTGTGACTAGGAGGCTTAGGGAGGCAGAGCCAAGCACCTCCAGTCAAGATGAGCTTAAACACTGCTGTGTGTTTCTGTAGCCCCTAACTTAGAGAGCACAGTGCATCCTATTTTAAAATGAGCCCCACTTTTCCTAAAGTATTTTACAGAAAGGCCGTTTTAAGTAAAGAATTCATGTTGCACTAGTTGTACAAATACCTATCCTTTCTCACATTCCATCGTTTCAGTTAGGAGCTAACAGTTTCTGTTAATGTTTGAAGCAGTGACCTTTGGAAGTTTTTAAAAATAGAACCATAGTGCAAATTCGGGTTATATAAGCTTTATTGCACAGCTAGAGGTACAGAATAAAAAACGTATGAGAACCTGGGCCAAAGCATTTCTCATTCTATCCCATTCTTGTGGAGCTTGGAAATCTGATGAGTTTATGTACCTGGTACACAGGAGGTACTCTGTGAATGCTGACTCTGCTGTTCTGGTCGAGGTGGAAGGAAGGACGTGAGGGAGTTGAGGCCACGCTGTTAATAGCAGGTGGGTGGCCTGTTCAGGGCAGGGTTTACTTATCTTTGTGCTCATAGGCTTGGGCAGCTCCCAGGCTGAGGCCAGACTCAGCAGGACAGATGTGCTCACATTTCTGATGCAGCAGTTAAATCACCAGCCAGATTGCAGCTCAAGGTCTGTAAATACTTGTTTAGGATTTATGGGTGCTTAGAATTTCACAAGGGCTGAACTTAGACTATCTACCTGCTGATTCAGGTTTCCTACCCACACTTCAGTAATAACCTACAGTGGCCAGAATCTAGTCTTCAAGGCTTGTGGTGCTTGGTGGTGGTAGAGAGCAAGTTGTTATAAGCTATAGAAGGAAAAGGAGAGCCCTGGGAAGCACACTTAGAATGCTGTTGACTGGGGAGAGTTCTTGATTCTTGGTCCATGCTTGGACATTTAGTGGAAAGCATCTGCCCGGTGACCGTATGAGGCCTCCCTTCCATCTGATACTCTTAGGGCATTATTATTATTCTATTTGTAGCTCTCTCCGTTTGTCTACCTGTTTGGACACAATTGGGAAGTTTCTGTTTGACACAAGGACAAGTGGGTTGAAATTGCTGCTGCTGAGCTGAATAAAGGGCACTTGTATCTACAGTGCAAGTGCTGGCTCACATATGCTTACAAGGATTTGAGCCCTAGAAGGTTGGACAGATTGAGTCCCAGGCTGGTAGGAGATGAGTTCAGTGGAAACAGATTGAATAATGAGATGTTGTAATTTTAGAAAAAATTATGTGGACAAGGATTTCTTTTAAGGAGACCTAGTAAAAGTTAATTGTATTCCTCTTTAGCTGAAACTGTTAGTAGGTTTTTCATCTCATTTGGGCAGCATTGAAGAAAGAAAGGCTTATTTATTTATTTATTTATTTATTTATTTATTTATTTATTTATCATTATTATCATTAATATTTTTGGTTTTGGTTTTTAAGTGTTTCAAGGCAGGGTTTCTCTCTGTAGCCTTGGCTGTCCTGGACTCACTTTGTAGACCAGGCTGGCTTCAAACTCAGAGATCCACCTGCCTCTGCCCCTGTCCCCTCCACCTCCCTTAGTGCTGGGATTATAGGTATATGCTGCCAACACACATACCACCACCACCACCACCACCACCACCACCAACAACAACAACAACTGTCGCGTCCCACCCGACCAACAAGGAAGACGCGGCACCTGGTTCTTCTCTCAAGCAGTTTATTCAGGCTCTTCTTGCGGTCTTCTCCCCAGAACCACTCCCCTCATACCCTTTTATAGACATCCAAGCATCCAATCAAGCAACGCCACGTTTCCGTACTCTGTTGGCTCTTGAAAGCGGAACTATTGCAGGCAGCGGGCCATGCCCTAATAAGGACTTGTTTACTACTTTTGAGGCAAAGCTGGCTACATGCCAGGCGCTGTCTTGGGGCAAGGCACACAGTAGAATACTGTGGCTTCCCACAAACAACAACAAACATCCTCCTCCAAAAACCAAACAATCCTGACCAGTTATCAGAGAAGGATCATGGCCTTTTTCTAGAACTTTACCATTTGTGCAAGTGGCTATATTGTCTTGCAAGAGGGTGATGTAAAAATTGCCACCATTGCAATACTTGGGCAGTGGTGGTCTGTGAGTTAACACATCCTGGCTGGAAAGGAACGGTCCACAGTCATCTCTTTGCTGCTACATGGGTCTGCACAGTTGCAGTTAGGACTTCGGTGTCTCCTTTGTTGGAGATTGTTTTTCCTACTTCCCTTTGTACAACTAATTATCCCAAGTAGTTCAGATAATGCAGCCTTGTTGTAAGACTTAGGTTTGGCCAGCATTTTGACATCATGTCACCTACAATGTACATGTGACAACTATATAAAATATCACAGGAACGATTTTGGGGCCAGGAAGAGCTATTTTGGGGTATGAGTAGCCGATTTAAGAAGCCAGAATGGAAATGAGGAAGGAACAATGCTAGAATTGGTATTGTGGGCATGTGTGGCACTGGGACATTCTTAATCTCAGGCACATTCCTCTTGGAGGTATGTTATTTTTGATCTAGACACGAGTCTGATGTTCCCAGTTAAGTGCTAGAGACAGGAGTCCCATCTGTGTTTGGTGCCAAAGCTTCTTTCTTCTCAGCATATTAAAGGATATCTAACAAAGGAGGATGAAAAGAAAGACTGCTCTTCCAAAGTTCAAGTCCCAGCAACCACATAGCAGCTCATAACCATCTATAATGAGGTCTGGTGCCCTCTTCTGGCCTTCTGGCACACACACAGGCAGAAGACTGTAAAAAAAAGAAATCTTTAAAAAAGAAAGAAAAGAAAAGAAAACACGGGCTGTATAAACAGGGAGTTTTTGTGTCTAAAGCTTGTTCTGTTTAGATGAAATATCAAGAGGCTGGGGTACCTATTTTCATTAGCTCTTTTTGGGAACATATTCTCTGCTTGAGAAAGGTGGTGGAGTTTGCTGAGGGTTTTGCTTACAGGATAGAAGGAAGAGGTTGGTATAGGAAGGTAGATCTGGTGGCATAGCAGCTCACCAGACCCACATTGAATGCTAGGCATTTGCCATTTTGGAATGTGAATCTTCCCACCACCTTGGGCCAGGGTTGAGTGAGCCTGGCTTGAGAGCTGTGGGGTTCCTGGCTATTCCCTAGCCTGACTACAAGTTGCATAGGGGCAGGAAGACGTGGGGATGGAATGCAGAATCCCACTTTGCCCAAGCTCCTGTCATCTTTGACAACTGATGCCTTTTTTTTTTTTTTTTTTTTTGGGTAGCATGCTGTGGTCCATTAGGGAACTAGAAGAAAGAATCTTAACTCTAACCAAGTTCCAGAACATCAAAGTGTGGAAGGAACCAGAGGCCCTAGTGTGGATGGACACACAGCACTGCTGAGCCCTCTCCCATTTTGTGGTCCACTTGTAGCTCTGAGTCCTAGAGAAGGAGTGATGCAGGGATTATTTTCCTACAGAGAATCAAAACCCTTGAGGTCTTTACAAACCAGCCTGCTTGTTTACGGCAAAACACTGTGGCTTCTAATTAGTGAGTATTGAGCCACACAGAGAAATACACATTTCTGTGCTGCTCTGAGGATTAAGAGAAACTCTCCTAGGGACTGGTTTTGAATCTGCAACTGAAGGATCTAGAAGTTTGCTCTTATTAGGAAAGGCTTTAGATAAAGTGATGATCCTCAGTTACATACATAGTGCTTGGCAGCAGAGCCCCCATACTCTGTTCAGCTGCTGCTGTGCCCTCCTCATGCCTGCTTCCCAAAGCCATTCCACAGCAGGGTCCTTCCTCTGTCTCTGGCACATTCTACTTAGCCTTTCTTCTAGACTTTCGGACTATACTGTGTGTGCCTTACAACATGGAACGAGCAAAACCAATCCAGCTCTCTTTTTCCCTTTCCTGCCCTAGCTCATGCTCTTCTGCTTCCTGTGGAAATGGATTGATAAGCAGCTCTAAGCCAGGAAGCCTAGTTTTTGCTAGCTGCACATTGGAATATTAATAGTCTTACGCTGTTACCAAAACTGTATATAATGAAGTACCAATTTAGTGGATGCTGCTTGGAAAGATCCTGGGCTCTTGGAAATGTGTTTTGGGGGTGGGGTTAGTCTGCATGTGCATAGTTAACCAAAGAGTCATCCTCACAGTGGCACTTTCCAGAGCTGTCTCATGCAGGGCTCTGCTTTGTTAGAATCTCTCATATGCATTTGAGGCTACATTAAGAAAAATTCGGGATGTCCTCTTTGGGAGGTTAAAGTATGGATGTTGCCAGTTGAGGAACTCAGAAAGGCGCAAGTCACTTGGAAACAAGACTAAAGGACCAGGATGTCAAGGCTAGGAAGGGGTGGCCATAGGTAAACATTCATCTTAAAGGATTTCATTTACTTGTATGTGCTTCCACAAAGGGAAAGGCAGCTATGAGGACTATGGAGGTGATGGCATATGTTGAAGCTATGAGCTGCTTTTGGTGGTGCATGAGGAAGACAGAGTTCATTGCCAGCCTCAGCTATGCAGTGAGACTGTCAAAAACACCACCACAGATAGTTGTCTGGTTATATAGAAGGAAGTGTGCCATGGGTTGTCCGTTTTAACCACAGGACTGGGCGACATTGCCGGGAACATCTCCTTCTTGAGTATATCAACCTACCTTCACTCCTCCTTGTAACCCTCTATTCTGGTAGGCCCACTGTTTGGGGGGCGTGTCACATGGTAAGGGTTTCAGTTTAGGAGAACTGAGGAAGGACAGTAGAACACTGGCAGGTGTAAGGTGCAGGAAAGGGGGGTGCACGTCAGGACGTCTGAGTAGAAGCAAAGCAGTCTTCTCTAGCGAAATCACCACAGCCAGCAGCTCTGTCCCACCCCCTGGGAGGAATGCTGTTCCTGGCCTCCAGACTCATACCCAGCAGGCTCACTTTCAGTTTTGCAGAGCACTGGGAGAGGAGCCAGGCCTGTGAGCTGACTAACAGTGTGAGAAGGGTGGAGAGCTGGATCAAAACACAGTCGGCCTGACTCAAGAGACCTAGGCCTTCAGTTAAGACAGCACAGAACAATGAGGGGGAGACCTTGGCAGGGATGCCTGTGAACAGAAAAGGTGCAGGCTGCTAGGGTGAGAGTGTGGGTAGAAGGTATTTTCCAGAGTCACTGTGAAGAGCCGTGGGTGTTAAGCCCTTTGTGATTAACCATTCTTCATGTAGTGAAAAAGTTGTGAAAGGACATCTGGACACCAAGAACCTGCCATCATGGCTGATGAGGAAGAGGTTGTTGTCATGCCCAGATAAGGATGGAGGGAATTGCTGAAACTGCATTGGAGATGGGGCAGCAATTAAGTGTCTACCTACAGGCCTGGCTTCTCAGCTGCACTTACCAGGGCCCATGTCTGCTCTTCCTAAGCCAATCTGATAGACCACCCCATTGGGAGTGAGTGGTGTTCCCTCTGACAAGGAAGGTACTGACAGAGTGTAGAGCCACTGGAGTGGAACAGAGAACAGGAAATGGGGCTGTGGGAAGAAGCACCTCCTTGGCATCAGGCAGAGACATTTGAAGCCAGCCAGTTGGTGCTTTTACTGTTTTCTACAAGGCTGGGCCTGCCCATCACAACCGTGGTAGATACTGAATATTCCCTTATACTGGAGTCTGTCTTTTGCTTTTATTTAGATTTAAACACTTTTTTTTTTCTTTAATTTTAAAGTTTAACCTGTGAAAGGGCTAGTTTTTTTTTGGATTCAATATGATTATAGTCTTTAGCCAGTGGGAAGATGCATTTTCTTTACAGAAGTTCTTAAGGTGGAAAAGTTTTGTGGTTACTGAGGGATTTGCTCTTGGCTTCAGCTATGTGTTAATCTCTATCCAGCCACATCTCCTGTGTGCCATAGAAGACAGGTGTGAATCACAGTGCTCAGAATCGTGTGTGTTTCAAAACCAGGGCCTTGCACATGGTGGGCTGCTACTCCACCAGTGAGCGAATCAGGATGGTTTCTCCACCACTGAATTTGTATGGTTTTGCTGGTGACTAAACTTGAGGTAGCTATTATTTGGAGGCCGAAGGTCAGAACTTTGGAAGGGTTAAAGGTATCTGTGACAACGAGCCTGTCATGAGCAGTGAGAACTCCAGGGCCACACATATGTCACCTTCTGATCTGTTACAGTCAAAATCTGTTGGGAGCCCTCCTCCCACCCTGTGCCAACAACTCTTTCCTTTCCAGAATCACTCACCACATTGGAGAATAGTTAAGAGCTAGATGGATGTAGTGAGCATTAGGGCACAGTTGCTGTCATACACTCAACTCTGCCACTGCAGCATGAAATCAGTACCTCATTGGTGAATGTGGCTGTGGCCCATCACATCACTTACGTAGCAGGCCAGAAGCCAGCCCTGGCCTTAGCTGGTAGAGATTATTTACCCTTTTACATTTGTCCTGTGGCAGATTCCTAAGATGGCCTCTGCTCTGACTGAGGATAAGGAAGGTGCAGATCCTGACAGCAGGAAGTGACAGGTACACACTGCTGGCCAGAGTGAAACAGCAGGGCTCAGGAAAGTCCATGTTAGCTCCCAGAGGAGTGAAGACTTTCTGAGTGGGGAAAGTCCTAGGGAGGCAGCAGCTATACAGTTAGACCTGAGGAATGGTGTGCTTGCTCTAAGAGAATGGGTCCAGATGGTAGAGAGGTGGTGTTCCAGCCACAACTTTTTGTTGCTCAGAAATACTTGGGCTAGATTAGATGGATGGGTGACAGGCTGAGGAGCACAGACTAGTCTCTGGGTGGTGGGCAGTTGATATATGAGTTTAGGAGGGTAAAGTGGCCACAGACACATTATATTCAGTAATGTCACTCTGATTATGGTACCATGCTTATAAGTACAAATTACACCTTTTAGCTTATTATGGACTAGACAAGTAAGGGGTGGGGCACTCTTGGGGTTAGGATAAAAAAAATGCAGCTGGAACTTTTTTTTTTTTTGCCATGATCTTTTAGTGATGAATAAGTTGGTAGGATGTAACAATTTCACTATTCTTCAGGCCTTTTCTCTCTTGTGAGTCTAAAGATCACTAAAAATGTTTTCTTTCAGCCTTGCTCTTTTGGTATCCTGGACAGTTTTGGCTTGTGCCCTTAAGGGTAAAGTGGTGGACACCAGTCTCCACCCCAGCCCCACCCCCACCCCTTCAGAACAAAATCACAGTGCAAGGAAGCTGTATGGAATGCATACTCACTTCAAGCCAGGTGTTGGCAGCCTCCTATGGACAGGTGAATACTGCCCCAGTGCATCCTGGGTCTGGAGGATACTGCTTGGAATCACTCTTTTTCCCCTCCAGGTAATTTCCTCAGGGGAGTTCTTAGCCAGGTTGAAAGTAGCTTTCATCTAGAAAGCACCAGCAACAACTGCTTGCTCTCAGGTTTTGTGATCTGCAGAGATTGTGCAGGGAGCTGTGCCTGGGAGACATGCTGGCTATCTTCTTCAGCCTTGTTCTATTCCCTCTGGTGCACTGGTTCTCAGCCTCCCCAATGCCGAGGCCTTCAACAGTTCCTCATGTTGTGCTGACCCTCAATCACAAAATTATTTTTCTTGTTACTTCATACTGTAATTTCACTTACTGTTAATGAATCATAACGTAAATGTTTTTAGATAGAGGCTTGCTAGAGGTAGCATGACCCACAGTTTGAGAACCTCTGCTCTATTGGAATATGCTTCCCGGTCATGTCTTAGTGATGCTGATAGTAGAGGGTGCATTCCTCACAATTTTCTGAAGTTGTTTCTGGGTTTGTGGAGGGGAGGCATGGAGTAGATGGAGAGTGACTGTCTTAGGTAAGTGTGCAGTCTGTCAATAGCTGCTCCCTAGTCCTGGGGTTAAAGGCTTGTGCCACCACCATCCAGCCCCTCCGGCCCCTTTTTAATCTTTTATTTGTTGGCTTTGTGTATGTGTGACGCCGTATCACTTTACGTGTTCTACATGTATAGATGCCTGTGGAGGCCATATGGTGTCATATTCTCTGGAGCTGGCATTATAGGCAGCCCCCTGAATGTGGGTGCTGGGAACTGAACCACTGATCCCAGATCCTCAGGGTTTTTTTTGTTGTTGTTGTTTTGTTTTGTTTTAAAGACAGGGTTCCTATATGTAGCTCTAGTTGTTCTTGAACTCAGATCCGCTTACCTCCGAGTGCTGGGATTAAAGGGTGTGTGTCACCACCGCCTGGCTCAGGAATATTCTTATATTTGGCTGCCAAGTCCTGTGTTGTGCTCTACCCTCATATGGTGGTTCTTGTCATTTGGCATGGTCAATCAATGACAGAGCTATGCCTGTTGACAATGTCATAGCCTTCAGTTAAAGGCTTAATGCCACTTGTGATATTTTCCTAACTTGGGAAAGAGATGATGCTTAAAACAAACAAACCAAACAAACAAAACCACTGTACCTTAGCTATTTATGCTGTACTGTGAGCCAGAAAAAAAGTTTTTGTTCCTTGTTGGTTGGTCAAGGAAATGAATCAAGAGTCAGGATAGGTGATTTAGAGGTAGTTAAGGGTTAAAGTCTCTTCCTGTAAATTAGCTGGCATATCAAGTGTCTGGTTCCATGCCTTTCTCTGAGTGTTTGACACAATCCACCTTTCCTGGCTGAGCATACCTTCTCACTCTGGCCATGGAACTTGGTTCTTATTGGCATAAACGTAAGTGAATCGGCAACAGGACACAGGATGTAAGGACACATGTCCCATGGACACAGTCATGTCCCAGCTGATCCTCAAGCCATGGTATCCATGAGTGATTTGGATGTGAGCCAGGTAAGCCCACATTCCACAAGTATAAACTGTTACACGACCTAGCTGCTGCTAGATACATGCAGTCCTTTAACACCCATCTTTTATGCTTAAGCTAGCCTGGTGCCACCGGGTAGCAGTCACTCCTCACAAGACATCTAAGTGTAGGATGTGGAGTACTCTTTTCCTCTTGGCTCACTTAACATGGTAGCTTTTCACTGACAGGCTGTGTGGCGTGGAGGGGGGCTTACTTACCCTTTCTGGAAAGCATGCTTAGTTGTAGAAACTGCCAGATTTGGGCAGAGCATCCTCAAGCTGTTTAGAGCCCTTGTTCTGCATCTGAGGAATTGGGAGTAGCACAGGCCTCAAGCACACCAAGGCTCAGGCAAGTACTTTGTTGGTCCAGGATTAGAAAACTTGTCTATTGCAGTTACAGGTGGCATTTTTCTCCAGGCTTTAGCATACTCGGCTGTGATGTTGGTCAAGTTAGTGTTTAGGAGTCTGTTTAAAATACCCATTTGTATTTGCTGTTTTCCCAAGTACACAGTGTAAATAGTACAACTTGCAGTGCAAAGTCTTTGGCAATAACTTCATGATGTACACTTACATTAAATATTGGAAACCACAAGCACCATGGACTGCCCCACACCTTCTGGGCCTGTGGTGACAAGTAGACTCTGGACTTTCCAAGTGTCGGCGTGCTTGAAGCAGCAGCCTGCATGTGTGGACTATCATCTGTGCCTCGCCCAGAGATGCCTGGCCTTCATCCAAAGGGACCCTGCTGCTCCAAGCCCTGTGAGCAGCACCCACACTGCGGCTCCTTTGTGTTGAATATGTTGGACTCTGCCATAGACTGGCCTCCTTGTCTGGCTGCTGCAGTTTGTAATGCCTTGACATGTTGCATTTCTTTTCCATTTGGATGAATAAAAATAAACGCTATGTGTAAAATAGGAATGGGCTGGACTATTCTGTGCAGGACTCATTCTGCTGAAAAGTTAAGTTAGTGTCAGCTGCAGAGATGGGTCAGTGGCTAAAAAGGGCTCACTGTTCTTTCAGAGGGCCTAAGTTCAGCGCCCACCTACCCAGTGGATCCAGTACCCTCTTCTGGCCTCTGTGGGCACCTGCACATACACAGACACAAATAGAATCAAGTACCCCCGCCCCAACCCCTCCTGCCTGTGAGGCAAACTCAGTTCATCTCAGAGGGTTTTCATTTCACACAGAGGGAGTTGCATGTGTGTGTGTACTTCCACCTGGCTCTGAGTGGTGAGTCATGTGGCATGAGTGCTCAATCTAAACCCTTTTACACACCTCACTTATAACCTTCACAACCATCCGGTGAGTTAACGAACCCCAGCATTCCCAGAAACAGGAATAGAACATCTACAGGGCAGCAGCAAGCAGTTTGACTCCAAAGGTGGTGAAGGTCTTCCTCCAGCAGCCAGCTTGGGAAAGCTGCTGGAGAACAGTGTGACACCTGGCCCGCATCAGGTAAGTAGACCGTGGCATTGGGTGTTGTCTCTTGAAGCACCTGATAACTCAGGCCCCTGTGCTTTTTCTGCACACTGTCAGCTTAGACTTGCAGGGTTGCTGGTGGGACTCAGAAGAGCCAGCAATTGCATTCTTAGGGCCTGAGCTGGACATGCCTGCCTGTAATGGGCACAGGGCTCAGCCCACAGCAAAAAAGCTTACTGGGGACCCAGGGGAAGGGAAGGGACAGAGGATGAGGACTGTTTGACAGGCATCCAGAACCCCTGTGAGGTGGGCAGGTAGGAAGAGAAAGGTTAAGTGGGGCGTGCATTCAGGGGTCTTACTATGCCCACAAATCTCCATGTAACGTTCATACAGTAAAGAAACCACCTGCCGAACAGGCAGGGGTAAAGTAGACGCCACCCCCAACTCCCTATCCACCAGCTGCAGGACAACATTGCAGCTAATGTGGCCTTGCCCCAAGCCCTTCTGTGAACTTTAATTTCTTCACCTATAAAATAGGGTGGAGAGCCTAATGCTTGTGCCCTTTATTCTGAGCCAGCCATGTTGTATGGTTTTAATCCTGTCTGCTCCAGCTTATGTCTTCACCCTCCCCCTCAGTGAATCTGAGGAGACTGACTCGCCCAAACCACCAGTGGCCTGTGCCACTTACCTCAATACCCCTCACAAAGACTCTGGTTTTTGTTATGTGGTCGTTCAGATTTGGGCAGCAGTGGTGGTCTGGGCTTAATTGTCCTTCAGCCTGCAGATTGTATTTCTTACTAACCTTGAACAGAGAGCAGACCATGACTACCTGGCCTGGTCATTCTCTTGAGTGCTTGCTGCCTCCTGCCCTTGCCACACTGCAGTAGGCCCCTGCCTGTAACACCCCCTTTCTGGACCTGCCTCACTAACAGCTTAACCAACTCTGCTTCCATTCTCTCACTAGCCAACCTTCACCTGTTGACACCCATGCCACTCTACCCATTGTGTGGCTGTCCTCAGATCTCTGTCTGGTGCTTGTTTACTGTCCACACCCCCTGCATGTGTCTGTGCATCCTTTCCCCAAGTCAGGTTACAGGTGAGAGCAACGGTTTCCACCAAGGGGATGTGTCTTCCAGGGAATGTTCAGCAGTACCTGAAGATATTATGGGTTGTGTGCTTTTGGCATCCAGTAGATGGAGTCCAAGGCAGATGACAGGATACTGCAGCAGAGCATCAGCAGCCAGAGCTGTCAACAGCATTGAAATTGAGATAGTATACAGGTGACTCACTCGTTTAGCCAATGCACATTACACACACATCGCCAGCCCTCTGTCCAAGGCCATCTAGCACCTGAACGCTGAAAGCTAAACTTGATAAGAGTTTCACAGACTCCTTTTCTCATTTCCTGTCACCTATGCTCACACCCTTTTTCTTTTCAACTTCTTGACCCCAAAAGGATCATAAGAGAACTTCACAAATGCAAACTACCTTTAAACTCTTCAGCAACTTCTTCCCTACACCTTTGAAGTCCTTTGCATGGGCCTCCACCTGAGTGTTTCCACTCCCCCCCTTCCTTCCTAAACAGTGTCCTGTTTTATTGAGCAAATCCAGACACTGCAGACTTGTATCCTTTATATCCCTTCTTTTCTCCCTTGCAAAAATGCTGTACCTCATCGGTCCAGCTTGTCCCATATACCTGTAAGGTACCTCCCCAAATCTAGGATCCCTGTCTGAGCTGTTTTAGGCCCACGCCTAAGGGTTCTAAGGATCTGCAGCTATGTAGAAGTCAGGGATCACTTTACCAGGTCCACATTCTGGCATGCTTCTAATCCTAGACACTTTATAGGAGGTTCTGGGGGGCTGGTCAAGTGGTAAGCAGAGGGTACAGGGTTAGAAAAGCAACACTGAGCTGGGCATGGTGGCGCACATCTTTAATCCCAGCACTCGGGAGGCAGAGGCAGGTGGATCGCTGTGAGTTCAAGGCCAGCCTGGTCTACAAAGCGAGTCCAGGACAGTAAAGGCTACACAGAGAGACCCTGTCTCAAAAAAACCAAAACCAACAACAGCAGCAGCAACAAAGAAACAGAAAAAAAGCAACCTGAGATTTGAGAAGGGAGGGTGAAGTAAAGAGAGTTAGTAAAGGGCCTGGGTACCTGCATCCCTAGGGTGAGAGGATATACCTGCCCATGCCACTGCTTTTTTCCATGGATAAGCAAGTATCCCGGGCTCAGGTGTTTGAGCTAAAGCCGCTCTTGAGTTGCTTTGGTACCATCAGTCCTTTGTTCCTTCTCCCATCTCCAGCTGATGAGATGATTTGCTCTTCCAAACCTTATTCTACCATCTCCTTATGAAAACCTTCCTTAGCGTTTAAGTACTTGGGTATCTCATCTGTCACCCATAGCACTGCACTTCTCAGGGAGGGCCATACACACTCATCTTGCACAACACAGCCTGTACCTAATATGTTCTTCCCCGATGTGCTGGTACACTTCTACTCCACCTGATGTGCACATACTGGTCCTGACTGTTGCTGGGGGATGAATGGGAATGGGACATAAAAATCATAAAACTGCTTTTGTACAAAGCAATGCTGTTTGTACCAAAATATTTAATGAATATGCTGTTAAAACGAACAAAAGAAATAGTAATACAATTTTACTGGTTTATACTTCAGTTCATAAAGTTGACGCACAAACTACCCTAGCACAATGTCCACACACCTAGTTTTAGATGGGCTTACAGCTGTTTGGGTAACTGAACAAGACAGACACAGGAAGTGGTGAGGGATGGTCTGGGTTAGGGTTGGCCACTTGTTAACTCTCCACTGTAGATGACCTCATCAAGCATTAGTAGAGCCAACAAAGAGAAAATGACTCATGTTTCTATATACAAAACCAAGCTACCTCTACACAGAGCAGAGAGGATGAGCCACTTGTGAGACTGCTTGTCAGCATATAAATTAAGTCAGAAGGTTTTGTTTTTAATTTAGAAAAGGTGCTAAAACCGCCATTTCATAGCTTTAAAGTGAGAATCCACAGCCCATCTGACCAATAAGATCCACACCTGGCCACTCTGAGAGGCCTGACAAGGACCCAAACAAGACAGGGCCACACAGTGTGTGCATACTCTCATGTATTCAGTTTTCCCTACTTGTACAACCTGCTGTGCAAACATTAGAGGTGAAGGAGCTCTTGCCAGCTCCTACAATGGCAGGAAGAACAGAGCTCAACAAACCTTGAATGAAAGGAAGTGCCCATTAACCACGGACGGCAGTGGTACAGATTAGCAGGTTGTCTGGGATTTAAACACTGTCAGTGCACAGTACTGGGAAAGGCATATTTATATTTATATATGTATATATACACACACACATACAGACATATGTACACATGACACATTAAAGAGCTGTCCATGTCATGATTGATTCAGTCTCAAGTCATGTGGCCCACTCCAGCCTTTTGAAATAGTTTTGGCAGCTAATGCTTTAAAAAAAAAAAAAAAAAAAGACTATGAGAGTTGCATAGAATTGCTCAGAAATGTGAATAATACCAAATCAAAACCTGTGCACTGTATTGGTTAACAAAATTAGGTAATTTTACTATAAGACCCTTCTCAAAAAGTGCTTCTCATCTTTTTGGGGGCTTCTGCCGGCACTGACATAAGGATTACTCCAATTTCTGAACCCCTGTCACAGCCCCAAAGGGGAGAGGTGGGCGGTAGATGAGGGGGAGGGGGAGAGAGAGAGAAAGAGAGAGAGAGAGAGTGAGTGTGTGTGTACACACACATATATATGTATAGATATATACTTTTTTTAATAAAGGGTTTAGAAAATAAAAACAAAAACCAACACATTAGAGAATGCCCCAACTCTGGCTGGGTGAAGTGTTCCTACACGGAAGACAGGCCTGGATGGCACTCGGAGGCAGGAGTCTGGTGCATGTCCAGAGCATCAGTTGGGTTGGCAGGCTGCTGCAGGAGGCCTGGCCCACTGACCTACCAACATGCTACACAGCTATGACCTAAGGGACATTCTGGTCCTGGAACATGTCACAGAATCACACATCTGGCCAAAGAAGGCAACAAAAGGTGGTGTGTTTTCTGGAGGTGTCTGGAGGCAGCAGCTGTCCTCAGCATGTCTCTTTCCCTTGAACCCCAGTTGCTGTCTTTATGGAGCTCAGTGTGCGGTTAAACCAGGTCTTCTTGGCTGCCTGCACCTCACTGAGGGCAAGGCCCAAGTGGTGTTCCAAATCCTGTGGAGATAATAGTGAGCATGAGGATCTCGGCTCCAGGCACAGCCTCTGCAGAGCCAAGAGCAGAGCTCTGTGTGCTCTTCTGAGACAGGTCTGCAGTGCTGAATTTGTGGGCTGACCTAGTCTGAAATTACAACCTAAATACACTGCTGCCTGCAACTGTCAGGTACACCATTACATAGTTAAAACTTCTGTAAGTCCAAATCACTTGGAGATTTTTTTATACTGGACCCACAAGCTCTCTGCTGGCCGTGGTACCTGTTTCCATTCCTTCCCTGGGATTCCCTACCAGGCAGGCCTCTCCTCCCTTTGCTTGTTGTCTGCGCTGCTCCTCAGGACAGAGTGCTCATCACTCAATGTTCTGCTGCTGCTCTCTGCCCATCCTCTGCCCACAGCTTAGATACTGCTACCTTGGTGTTACCTTTATTTTTTAATTTGTCCTGGGCAGTCCCACTGACTCTCTCCCAGTACCTAGGGCAGACCCTGATAAAAGGATGTGTCCAGTTAACAGCCATGGCACGGGAAAGATAGTCTGTAGTTTTAGACCTGGACCAGGCTGCCACTCATGGTGGCCCAGTGACAAGGATGGCTAGAGGTCCATATCCATTAGGTAGGTAGTATGCCCAAGGTTAGGTGATGGGTGTTAGAACAAAAGCCTTTGCATTTGTAAGGCCACTATCCTCATATATACATAACAAAGATTAGGACTCCTTCCCTCCACCCCTACCCCACCCCTCCACCACCGTTTTTTTTTTTTTCAAATCAGGGTTTCTCTGTGTAGCCTTGGCTGTCCTGGAACTAGGTCTGTAGTCCAGGCTGGCCATGAACTCAGAGATCTGCCTGCCTCTGCCCCTCATAAGCTGGGATTAAACATGTGTGCTGGGCTGGGCTAAGAGTCTGGTTTTTATATAGACACCAGGAACCTGAGGTGTAGAGAGATTACTAATACCGCAGATCGAATGAGAGAGCTGTAGTTTTTAAATACTTGCTCTATGTCCCACCATAACTCTTGGTAACTATTAGTATGATAAAGTTCAGACTCTTAGGACAGCTGAAATGGTTAAACACACTCTAGTAAGTAAAAAGGATTGTGTTCTACCCAGAAGGGATACGGTCAACGTTTAAGTGGTGGTGGTGGACCCGACACCTAAGTCATTTCTGGGTTTCTAGTGTATCCCGGGAATCTGACTGCCATTGCCGTTACCTGGATCTTACACTCGGCTTCTACCAACTGCAGTTTGGTCTGGGCCAGTTCTAGCTCCATCTCCCGCAGCTGGTTCTTGAGTGTCTCTTTTTCTTCATCTGTGTCCTCATCTGAAACCCCTTTGGCTGAGCTGGCGGCCTTCACTCGTCCTTCTTTATTGAAGAAGTCTCGGCAGCGGTCACAGTCATCTACCTTTTGCTGAAGTGCACACCGGAAGTGAAGAAACTCCAAAAGATGTCACACTGTCAGATACTGCATGTACCTCAGTGTCTCTTATGAGTTCTAGAAATGCCTGGCTATCTTGGGGAAAGTGTCCGCAACCTGCTTTGAAGACTACCTGGTTGGTGTTCCATACCAAATGCAATAAAAACATCCCTTTCTGATCTGCTGTACACCACGAGGAATTCTAGGCTAAGAAACAAAGTTACACGTAATCAAAGGCTCATATGCAAGGATCTTCACTAACTGGCATACAGAGAAAATATCGACATGGCAGCAATGAGATATGTTGGTTTGCTTATTCATGGGAGCTGGCAGGTTCTAAGAACTTATTGAAATTTTTTTATGATATAGAAAAATGGGTAAATACTGATACTGGTGTAAAGAAATAGGATACAAAACTGGATATAGATGCTGGAGAAATGGCTCAGTACTCAAGAGCATATAATACTCTTCCAGAGGTCCTGAGTTTGATTCCCAGAACTATATCAGGGGGCTCACAACTGCTCAAAACTCCAGCTCTGGCGTCCATGGCCACCTGTACTCGCATGAAATTACCTACCCCATAAACATAACTCAAAAAAAAAAATCTTTGAAAAAGATATATAAACAGTCACAAATACATTTCACCAAGACAGGATACCAACTTTAAAAAAATCTGTTAATTATACCACCAAAAAAGTCCATATGTGAAATTTAGAAATGTAAATGTTTAAAGAAAGGTTAACTTGGGATGAATGCAACTTTGTATCTTACTCTAAGGTCAGGAAAGGCTGGGAGAATATGACAGTGTTAACTGCCAGAAACCAGGTGCTTCAGTGTAAGGGGCTGAGTTCAGTGTCCATGAAAAGGAAAAGAAGAGTGTATCTGTGTTTAAGCCACTGCATTATAAGGTTTTCCCTCTTATTTCTTAGATTTGTGACATATTTAAAATACAGGTGCTTCTGTTCATGATGGAGTCTGCTGCTGGTGATATCTTTATCCAGACTTCACAGTCCTGTGTGCAAAGTTGACCACCACATTGCCAGCAGGTTAGTAAGGAACCTGTCAGTAGGTTATTGACCTTTGTAAGGTCTGAAAAATAGTTAACAGAGCTTAAAGCCAGTCCTGAGTAATAGAAGCCCCCTAACTTGCAATAAAATATTAAGAATATGCATTGTGTTCAGATCCCTTATAGCAGAAGATATGAGTGTGGGAGGGGAGTCTGCAGAAGGATGAAGCAAGAACCCCCACCTCAAGGGACAGTTTGCCTTTCCCAGTGAAAATCACAATCGTGGGTACTTGAGTGTGAGAGCTAAAACCACAGCACAGATGGTCTCATTCTCAGTCCTTCCAGAGAAACAGGCATGTGAGTTGGTCGAGCACCGAGCTGGGTCTATAGCAGGCACTTTATCTGTACTGCTCTGTCAAGGACAGGCCAATACCATGAACTACAGGGAATGAAATCTCTTAAGTCTTACCCGAATTTTCTCAATTTCCACTTTATTGGCTGTCTGCTGCTTCTCCAGTCTTTCACTCAGTTGAGAACAAATCTAAAGAAATATAAAACCACAGACTTGGTTCAGTGTCGTCTGCCTGAGTTGGACTTTGGATGGACTCTGCCCGAGCAGCAGCTGGGCTATGCTGTGACTGCAGAGACGAGGGTGCCAGAAGCACAGATGGGAACCAACCTGCAGAGTTCTCTGCAGGCCTCTGTGAAGTCCCAGGTACAGAAAAAGGGCATGCAATCTGGTTTTGTGCTTTCTACCAGCATTGGAAAGGGTGGTTTGCCAAAATTCAGAGACACTCCATCTCCTGACATCTGAAATACTCTTGAAATTTGGGCTTTTGTGTACTACTGATAAGCTAGGCACTTTGCAAGCATGCCTGTTTAGAACTTAGCAATCTTCCCAGGTGGAAGTCAGCTTCCATACTTACAAGTGCAGCTAAAGTAAGAACATGGACTTGAAGCCAGGCCAGAGACCAACTAGGCCCTGGTGTAGGAACTCACCTGCTTATAGTCACCAATGATAGAGCTGTTTTTTTTAATTTCTGATTCTGCTTTGTCAAGTTCCCGGCGGCACATTTCCTTTAACTGCACACATTAAAAAAAAAGTTTTAAGTGAAATAGGAAGAAGCTTGGCTATTAACTGCACAGTGCTGAGCTTTCCAAAATATGCCTCCCCTAACTCTGGCTGGGCTTAGTTCCCCTTATAGCCACCTGTTGCCTCCTCCCAACGCAATGCTAATCCTCTGTACTTAAAGCCAACAGGAGGAGAAAAGGTCAACAGTCCCCGAAATGGCAGTCCTCAGCTCTAATGGGGCGTCTACTGAATTGCTTGAGCCACTGTACAAAAAGACAGTGCAGACCAAACAGATGGAAGAGCCCAAGAAAAGATGGCAGTGTTACAGGCAGGGCTTGGTCAGGCTCATCCAGGCCAGGACTGCCTGAGATGAGGAGTTGGGAAGGTTGTTATAGGGTGCAGAAGGAGAGCGGTGGGAGCTTGCTTTGGGTCCCCTGTCACCCACTGCTCTCACTATAGTCTGAGAGAGGCATCAGAGAACAAGGTGGGAGGACTGACTATTCTGAGATGTGCCCTCTGCGGTAGATGCTAGCATTCTTCTGTTGCTTTCCGCACTGATGCACAGGAGCCTCTCCCACCTTCGTGATGTACTAACTCAATGCTTTAGTTTTTAGGACCCATTAAATTTTATGGAGGAAATTAAAACTGAAAAGT
This sequence comes from Acomys percivali, assembly GCA_907169655.1. Taxonomy (NCBI): domain Eukaryota; kingdom Metazoa; phylum Chordata; class Mammalia; order Rodentia; family Muridae; genus Acomys; species Acomys percivali. The sequence continues at coordinate 13,915,301 of OU015750.1, read as the reverse complement.
AACTGAAGCTCCTATCACCAGATTCTCTAACACCAAGAGAGTACCTCTAGCTGAACCCATCAGTACTGGAGAAATTCAGAGGTGTATGGGATGGGACAAGGATACCCTGACCTGTGCAGACTCCTCTTCTAATCTTCTCTTCTCATCCTCTGCATCAATCAGCTTCTGCTTGGTCATCAGGAGCTCCTTATTCAATGCATCTGCCTTTTCTTCTGCCTGAAAACATCAAGGAGATGCTGTCACTAAGCACTCACTATGAACTTAGAACTTGAAAGGTCATGACCCTATGGTAAGACTGGTCCAGCCAGTCCAGACTGAGGAATGGCATGCCCAAGGTCACACCTAGGCTACTAGTAGTGTGTGGTAGTGCAGGGCAGTGGTCAGGGGATGCGCTTTTGACTCTATGCTGAGTGACTCATGACTCACTAAGCTCCAGGTTCTCCATCACAACATGCACTCGGCACAACGCCTAGGTTAGTGTGGACAATAGAATGGCAGCTGTGAAATGTTAATAGTTACAGTTTTCTGCCTCCAAATGGTTTGTATTTCTCCCATGCATCCCTGCATATGTTCTTGCTAAAGTTACTCAACAGAGAAGGCAGCTGTCTTCTGGTATTTTCTTTTATAATTTTGGATGGCCATATCCACTAGTCTTTTTCCAGCACACACTTAATGTCTGGTGAGTGGAGATGTGAGTCCTAGGGGGGGCTATCCCTTTGATTCCTTACACAGATCCCTTTACAGGTAACTGAAGAGTGACTATCATGCTGGACAACAATCAAGGAAGCTAGGGATGGTCTTTTCTGGTCCCTTCCTGGACAACTTTGCTTGGCTTCTCTGACATTAAGCACTTACACAAATTACGTGGCTGGGTCTGAGCTGTCCATTCCATCCTTGGGCCTTAACAGAGAACTAAGACAGGCATGACATGAGCAAACCCAGTCAGTTGCTGACTGCCTGCAGACTGTATGGGTATGAAACAGAAGTGAGTGCTGCCCTCACCGAGCATAGCTCACTACTTGCTCCTCCACTGCAAACCCAAGAGGCAGTTACAAGCAAAATGAAGACAGTAGACCATAAGGAAACAGTAAGATAATGCAGCTGGCAGACAGCACTTGAGCACAGCTGTGATCTGCGCCCATTATCAATGCTGTAGCTCACATAAAGACTGACTCCAAGAGTGGGTCAGCCAGGGGAAAACTGGCGAGGTTAGGCAGTCTCTCCTGACCTCTCTCACAAGCCAGGTGACAGAGATGGACTCCACAAAACCTGCTCCAGCTCTACTTTGGCTGACCCTCAAGCACTGTGCCAATGGAAAGGCACAGAGCCTACTTGACTGCCCCAGCCATAGTCCTGATGGAACCTCACTTGCTACAGTCATTCTAGTTAGGTAAGCAACTGAGGTAAGATGGTCTAGGGATGATATACATAAACCCAGGTTTCTACTTCCAATCATGAAGGATGTTTAGGAAGCACATTTACCCTCCCACTGTAATCAGAATTCTGGACAATATCTAGAAAGCAACTATAAAAAAAGAAACCATATACATTCTCCTATCACTGGGGCTTCTGTAAGAGAGTCAAACAGAAGGAATGTCTAAAAAGTTAGGGTCCTGTGTGGTTAAGGTGGCAGAAGCTGTGGGAGAAAAAAGGGAATCAGAGCACTCTATAAAGTGACTGAAGTCCAAGCAAACACCTAAGGATGCAGCAAAAGGAAAAAGAGCAAACAGGACAAAACCAGTTCCTACCTGGATATAACAGACAAAAGCTGTGTTAAAAGGAGAAGACAGGAAATACGCCTGTCATACAGCACACACAGACTTAAAGCAATAAGGACTATGGGGCATTTCACAAGCAAGTATGCACAATGGGAATATATCAGATGCCCCCACTCTGTGAAACTAAACCTTGTAAGGTTGGAAGTAAAGTGTGTAAATAGATAACAGGGCTGTCCTTATAAGAACAGTGCTTGCCCAGAATTTCAGAATTTCAAATGCTGATTTTTAAAAAGGTTTGCAGTAAAAATTTAAAAGCTTTAAGATAGTAGAGAATGTACAAATTAAACCTCTCCGAAGTTGAAATAAAACAGACACCAACAGAACAAACACTACAGACAAATGAGTAAAACATAAGCTGTTGCTTGGAAAGATGAATCTTGCTGATAAATATCTAATTAGGGGGCAGGGATAAGATGGGCAGGGTGGATATAACCCAGCACCAGGAGTGCAAAGGGGCACTGCTATAGAGCCCCAGCAGCTTCAGGTCCACACACGTGGTCATCGGGACAAGGTGCTTAGAGACAAATTGATAAAAACCAGCCAGGCAGTGCATACCTCTAATCCCACCATTTGGGGAGCAGAAACTAGAACCCCCCTGAACCCAGGTTAGCCTTGGCTATTTAGCAAGTACCAAGTCAGCCAGGGCTACACATTGAGACTGTCTTAAAAACAATGAACTCTAAAGGTTGTCACATGAAGAATTAGAGATATTCTCTACTTTGTATAGCTCCATTATCCAAGAAGTTAACTCACAATTTCCTGAAAAGTAAGCGGTAAGCCCACCACGAAGCTCACTAGACCACAAGTTCTAGGCCTGTGTAAACAATTCAGTCAGTCCCGTCACACAATAAGACATAAAAAGACAGCTCAGCTGCAGCTCAGGAGTGGAATTGCCAGACTGGCTTGTGTGAAGCCTCAGGTTCAACCCTTACTATTTATTATAAGCAATATCCTAAAACAAGTTTTAAACCCTACTGGGATTTAATTATAGGAACACAGTTAGTTTACACTGTAATGTAACAAATTAACAAAATATGCATATACATCATAACAAATGCAAGGAAAGCATGCGGCCCTGACAAAACTGAACAGATAACTGAGTAAAGGTTTCTCCACTCCTCAAAATGGCCCTAAGAGCTAACACATGATGCCACCCTACCTGCTCTCTAGCCAGGATTGCTCTAAAGACCTTAGCAAGAATGGAAGGCAGTGGAAAATGCAGAAGAAGCTGAAATTACAGTCTTCACCCAGAGATAAGTGTGCTTATGTAGGAAACTCAAAGGAAAAAAATCAAAACAACAAGAAAAAACAAGAAACCTCTGATTACACTAAATCACAAATTTTGGTAAGTTCAAACAAAGGCCACAAAGTATGGCACAAAACTACTTTCCAGAGATTAGCAATCAATAACTGGAACATGCAATTAAGAAAACACCATCATTTACACAGACTAAGGCAGGGTCAAGCGTCATGAACTGAAACCCACGCAGCAGTGTTGAGAGGAGCAGAAGGCATGCTAGTACAAAGGTGACATGCCATGGGCAGGGGGCTCAGCTGCCGCTTACATGTCAAGTCTCTCTGCAAATTGACAGATTCCATGAAACCTCACTTAAAATTCCACAAGGTGGCTATTTCTAGAACCCTTCATGTCCTTTGTATTTCTGTAAAAGTCTCTATCAAGTGAGTTCTAAAAAGAACAAAGCCAGATGACTTAAATGACGCAATTTAAAAATTCATTATAAAGCTGCTACAATCAAGGATGGAGCAGCTAGAGTGTCACTTAGACCAACCCATACACAGTCAGCTGATGTCTGGCAATGGAGCTGGCATGCTGTCGAAGTCTACTTAACCTGCTGGACTCACCACCTGGCTGTGTTGATTTTCACTCTGAAGCCATACTAACTCAAGGTGGAGGAGCAACCATGCTACAGGGGAGTCCCGGTCAGCCCCACGCCAGGGACCTTCTTCCTCACCGCCCCAAGGTTACAGTTGTCATCCCACTGCACAGAGGAAAAGGCTTTTTGGGGTCACCAAGGATGAGGAGAAATTCCTCCACAGCTGTGTAATCAATACCACAAAGAGGCAAATGACAACAGAAATGATAGGGTTTAGATGTGAGGGAAGAATCAAAGGAATCCACTTCTTTTTAAAAACTGAGCCTCAGAAATCAAAAGGATAAGAAAGCGGGCTGGAGAGATGGCTCATAAGTTAAGAGCACCACCTGCTCTTCCAAAGGTCCCGAGTTCAAATTCCCAGCAACCAAATGATGGCGCACAACCATCTATGAGATCTGATGCCCTCTTTTGACATGTGGGCAAAATACTGTATAAATAATAACTAAATCAATAAAGAAAGAAAGAGAATGTGAGAGCACTCCACCTTCTTCTTAACACGTTCAGTCATGGTTTGGAGTTAATAGAAGGTAAAAAAAAAAAATTAATTAAAAAAAAGAGAAGATGAACTTTGAAAGGGTGTCACTCAGAACTGTGGGTGCTGGGTACTCCTGAATCCTATTTGGCAGGGCTCCTGTAGTCAGCATGCTTAGAGTATAAGCATTGGACTCAGGCCATCTGGGGTTCACTCTGATGGCTATGCTCTACGATTAGCTGGACAACCTGATTTGCTTCCATTTCATGATCAATGAAAGTGGATCATAGTCCTGTATATACAGAGCTATTCCTGAAGGTTTCTAAGGATGGTGTAGGAGTGCCTGGAACAGTGCCTACCACCTGACAGTGCTAAAGATATGCGAGCCATTACAGATTAAACTCACTAACCTTCCCTAACTTGTGCTTGCAGTGCAGCTAAGCCATCAAATCTCAGCTCCTTGACTAGTTCTGTAACTATAATGGAGACTTTGGTATCACAGAAAAGATCTCAGGCATTCCAGTGAGGTCTGAAGCTCTCTAGTTTTCTGGATAGCTTCATTCCTCTGCACTTCATAATTGTTTAAAACAAAATCATTAGCCTGGTGTAGAGGAGTGCAGAGGCAGGTGGATCGTTGTGAGTTCTAGCCAGCCTGGCCTATACAGGAAATTCTAAGCTTATTTGAGCTCCAGAGTAAGATTTCAAAAGAAAAAGAAAGAAAGAAAGAAAGAAAGAAAGAAAGAAAGAAAGAAAGAAA
>OU015750.1:13884784-13910389 GCA_907169655.1 Acomys percivali | reverse complement strand
AAAGAAAGAAAGAAAGAAAGAAAGAAAGAAAGAAAGAAAGAAAGAAAGAAAGAAAGATTGATTTCATTCCCTCCTTACAGAGCAGAGTTAAGGACGTGCTCATAAACTGCCTGGTGCTACAGGACATGAGTGAAGTGGAGAGACCTTTACGATTTGCACTGTTTCTACTTCAGGCCTCAGGAATCTAGCCTAGTTTTATGACTACTGCATCAGGATGAATTGATCTGGAAAATAATATGCTTAGGTACAGGCTTTAAGAATTTAAGTCTAAACCAGGTGGCACATGCCTTTAATCCCAGCACTTGGGAAGCAGAGGCAGGTGGATCTCTGAGTTGCAGGACTGCTGAGACTACCCAGAGAAACCCTGTCTCAAGAAACAAAACAAAACAACAAAACAAAAACCCACGAAAATAGAACAAGAATGTAAGTCTACAGTCTGTCTCAAACCACTGCTGACTTAAAAAACTACAAACTGTAACAGCTCAAGCGTAGTAAGCGGAGTAAGCACTGAGGGCTCTGGCCAACCTGCCTCTGTTATACAGGCCGACTCCTCCTCATCACTTCCTTTCTGCACCAATCACAGCTAGGAGGGAAGTGTGAGATGCTCAAACATTCCTTGCTCCATTTACACCAGCTCCCTCTACATTCCAGGCAGAAATGCCCGAGCAGCGAGGACAGTACCTGCAGGTTTCTGCAGAGGAGAGGAGGCTCACCCTGACAAGCAAGCAGGCCTATGCCAGAAAGTCATTGAGAGCCCAGGTGTTGGTCACGGAGAGCTAAAGGCCTTGAACTCTTGTTCAAGGAGAAAGGAGAAAGGAGCCTTCTCAGTCATGTTTGATAAGCAGATGGAATTCTGATCCTCTGTTCTTTGCAGGGGTTTTTGTTTGTTTGTTTGTTTGTTTGTTACAGGATGCCAAATTGTGCCATCCAGACTCTGCTTGTGCCACAGCCATTATTCTTCCTGCCAGATCTTAGTGTCCAAGGTGGCTAGGAAAGCAGACTAAGTGATTACAGACAAGGTCTGTCTGAAAATTTTAATTTCTGAGAAAATGAAAAGGGGCAACAAATACTGCCACATTTTCCTCAGTTTTAACGACTGAGAAACCAATAAATGCATGTGTTTTCAAGGAAATATACTATGTACATTTGTATACTTGGTTGGATGTCAAGGGCTTTCTGAACTTTATACTCTTTTTAGCAATGTAATGTATACACAAGTGTGAGAAGCCTGAAAGCCCTTGGAAGCCTAAGTATATTGCTAGAATCTTGGCAAATCGACAAGTCATCTCAGAATACTGGGAGGTTAAATCCAGGAGCTTACAAAAATTGTAGTTCAGGGGCCATATCTAACCCAACACCAATTTTTGTAAATAAATTTTTATTAGAAAACAGCCACTCATTCATCTGTGAACTGCTTCTGTGCCAATGGTAGAGTCAAGCAGCAGCAACAGAGACCATGGGCCCTCAAAACGTTAAACATTCCCTATCTTGCCAGAGAATAAGTTAGCTAATCATAAAGCCATGAATGGCCACTACTTTTTCTAAGGGAAGCTTGCAGTACAGAAAGGAGAAAAACAAAAACAGAGTATCTACCAGTGGACGGTTGCTCAGCATTGAATGGAATGCCATGAACAGTGTTATCCAGCACGCTCACAACAGAAGGAAACCTCTGTACCTCTTCCTGTGGAATGCAGGAAGTGCTCACAACTCACTGCTGCTAACCAATAGCAGTGAGAAACAGTGAAAAATACTCCCTTGCACCCAAAACCCACCACACCTCTTGATGTTTGGGAAAGCAGGCAGGACTCATGAGCACAGTGAGAGAACATAGGACGGCAAGGCACTAACACAGTAGAGGTCCCTTTAAAGGAAAGGCTGACAAGTGAGCTGGCTCCCAAGGGAAGGGTGGATAGGAACTACAGCAGTCAGCACTAAAGTGTAAGGAAAGGATCAAGCGTGCCTGGTGTGAGCCTTCTCGTCACATCTGTCACACTTACATTATCCAGGTCCTTCCGCAATGCGATCTTGCTGGTGACCAGCTCATGAGCTAAGTCATCGTTTTCCTGTTCCAATCTCATGTTAGCTTCTTGGAGCCGCCTATTCTCCCGCTGCAGGAGGGAAAGAAGTTGGTTATGGACATAAGAAACAAACAAACAAACAAACAAACAAACAAAAAACCCAAATGGAATGGCAATGATAGCTTCTCAAGGGTTCAGCTTCAAAATGAGTCTCAAGTCCTGTGGAATAAAGAGACATACATGGCTGTCTGACTGTGTTTCTAAACAAACAACTTCTAATTTTCTGTCTCCACAAAGAAGTGTGTCACTGAATGAAGTGAACTTTGTCAAACAGCCGTCTCTGACTGACTAAGGAAAGAACACCCAACCTAGGCAGTTGGCTTGGAGCAAAACAGCTCTTACTTTCTTATTTGTAAACTCAATCTGAAAACTAGGTTTGCAACATTACAAATGAATTTTTAATAAGATTGAATAAAGCCAGCTATGAGCACAAGGCTATGAAATAAAAGGCTGTAAAACAAACCTCAAATCGCTCGATGGGGTCTTCCTGTTGTGCCTGCTGTTCCCTCATGGTATGGTACTCTTTTTCAAACTTCTTTAGCTTCTTCTGGCTAATCTGCCAAGGAAGTCACAGCACAGATGAAGAACCTGACGGTGGTGCTTACTGCCGCTGACCTGGGCAGATCCAATTAATGTGGCCGTGGCGTTTACTACTTTAGGATGGAAATCTTCATACATAAATTTAAGCCTAAGACTCTGAAAGGGATAGTTGGTTCCCAAACTTTTACTGACAGCGTTCTATGGGATACCTTACAGATGGCTTTGCTCACATGAATTTGGTGTTCTATTTTTCCCTAGTAATAATAATAAGCAGCCACCATTTTCTGTAGCACATACCGGAGTGTCACTAAATGTGTGAGCATCACCCCATGCCTCTCCTCCCCCGCCCCCCACTCCAGGTACAATCCTCATCTAAGGGATCAAGAGGTTCTATTTCATGACTGAAGTTGTCAAGAAGGGATTGTACTGCCAGGTGGTGATGGTGCATACCTTTAGTTACAGCACTTAGGAGGCAGAGGCAGGTGGCTCTCTGAGGCCAGCTAAGCCTATAGGACAGCCAGGGAAACCCTGTCTCAGCATGTAAAACAAACAAAACAAAACAAAAACCAAAAAAAAAAAAAACAAAAACAAAAAAGGAGAAGGAAGAAAAGGAAGAAGAAGAAAGGAGAGGAAGAAGAATGAATGAGAAGAGGAAAAAGGAAGAAAAGGAGGAAGGAGGAAGAAAAAGCAGAGGTGGAGAAGAGGAAGAAGGAGAAGGAGAAAGCAGAGGAAGAGGAGGAGGAAGGGAGGAAAAAGAAGAGAGGAGGAGGAGGAGGAGGTGTGGTAATTGTAAAATCTGGGCATGAAGTACTAGTTACTGGATTCCATCCAAAGCCCAAGCCCTCTGCACTTCTAAACCTCCTGAGGCCTTTCACTGCCCTAGCTCCTTGTGTCCTGCCTCCAACAGGTACACTTCTCTCTGCCCTCAGAAACAGGTCTCATTATGCCTCCAGCCTCTTCCTCCTGAGCCACAGGCTGAACGTTGCACTCCTCTCCTTCACTGCTCCACACAGGAAGGTCCTGAAGCCACTGCGCTTCCTTCTCACTCTCAATGGTTCTACTTCTCTCCTACAGTCTCACTACACCAGACCAACCACTTCTTTTTCTTCTGGGAATCTTGGTTCTCTCCCTCCTTTCCTCTCATCCGTATGAGGAGTTCCCTGTGTACTGGCATGTACTTTTCTTGCAGCAGTCCTAACCACACTTAAGAATGAACCTTCAGGATGCAACTCTCTTTTGTTTCATTCCTTCTAAACAGCTAACTTATTCTCTGTGTTTTAAAAACTGTATTTGGCAGGGGGTGTGGTGGCGCACACCTTTAATCCCAGCACTCAGGAGGCAGAGGCAGGTGGATCTCTGAGTTCGAGGCCAGTCTGGTCTACAGAGTGAGTCCTGGACGGCCAAGGCTACACGGAGAACCCCTGTCCTGAAAAAACAAACAAACAAACAAAAAACCAACCAAATAAATAAAAACTGTATTAAAAAAAGAACTATAAACAGCACAGTAAAGCAGACACGTTCAATTTAGAAAATAAATATAAACCTAGTGCTTATTTGTTCCCAAAGCTTGAATTACCAGCATTAAATTACTCATTTCCAATCAACTTCTAGACCACAGGTCCAGATAACTATAGATAAAAAGAAATCTAAGCAGAAATGGTGAGCTGGGTGCACATCTGCAACATGCTAGTGTAAGTGCCTACATTTCTTTCTGGTCATCCTTTGATCACCCTGGTGGATCCTCTCTCACTGGCTCTGGAGTTCTATGTGAGCTGTGAGCAAATGTGCCTCAACTGGAGCTATGATTCTGTAGTATGGCAATTGCTATCCTAAAGCCAGTAGCCAGGGCAGTCCACACAACGATGCCCATTAAACACATGAGACCACAAACTAGAGAGGGATATCTCTACCATACATCTCTGTGTTACCCAATTTGGGGGCAAACTTTTATTGTGCTCCTAAGTTAGTCACCCAAAACAAGCAAGTATGGGTATGCATACACATGCACACACCCCCTACATAAAACATCTGTGTGATCAGTAAATTTATAAACCAATCCTATCAGATAGTGATGGACAGAAAATAACTGACACTTATGGGCAGCGCGCTCTTCTATCTAGTATTCTTTGTAGTCTGGGCAAAAGAGAAGTGAGGGCAGCAAAGGTGAGACTCCCTTGAATGCCTTCTGAAAAAGAGTTGACACCACCTCCAGTACTATACTCTCAATAGACCTTCAGGATATTTCAAAGTTTCACTCTCATGCAAGGCAAAAAAAAAAAATTAACACTTTCCTCACAGCCATACATTTTGAAAGGCTAATTTCAAAATTGTTTTTATATTTTATTATCTTTGATCGAAACTAGCTGACTAGTTGAGTGTCTGGTGAATGCTGGGCCCACGCCATGCACACCACCTTTTGCTGTTCGATATTTTTTGCATAGATGTGATTTACCTTTATTATTTATTTTATAATTAAAAAACTGTTGTCAGAATTACTTTGGGTTGAGACAGTAGTTTATTCTTTATATGACGGTCCAACCGTGTTCTCACTCTGTCACCAAGGTGTCCCTTCTCAAAACTAGATGTGCACAAAGCCTCTTCCACCTTCCCTGGGATTTGCAGGTCCAAACTTGGATTCTGTCTACCAGCTCAGTCTCTTCCCATCTTTCAGCCTCAGTTGTTGTTTCTCCCACAAACTCTTTGTCTCACTGTGACTTCCTCCATCAATGACACTATTGTTTCCTTCCAACTCTTACTGATGCTACTTTAGGAGTTTGGGAGTCTGCATACTAGAACCAGCTACTTCACTTTGCCCCTGCGGCCCAGAACCCAGGAAGAGAGCTGGCTTCCCACTAACTGAAAAGGTAGAGGCACTAGTAGCAAGAGCAGTGGCTGTGGTGGCAGTTCAAACATGCCAGGCCAGCTTTTCTATACATTTTTAAAGCACTAATTCAACTCCTTCATGGTACCTACCCAAGTTCAATTACTTAGGTGCTGCCCCTTAATGTTTTGTGTTCTGTGTCTGTTTTGCTTACCACTGTACCTGCAATGCCTAATCAGGTCTCCCTGATTAGAGTCTGCTATGGAGCATGTTCTTTGGAAAGCATTAGTGACATAGGAATAGTAGCCAGATTGCATGGAAATACTTAACCAACAGAGGCACAGTCTCCACTCAAACATGCAGACTCATTTTCTCTTCTAGTTAAGCTTAGGAAGAAGCAAAGAATCTGCTTCTAAGCTCAGAAGGCCTTGTTAGCTGACCCTATCAGAAGGCTTCCAAAAATCACACCTTCACACAGAGGTACTGCTACCCTTCAGCAAGATGGAAATTGAAATTGAATCCTTGCTGTATTTAAAATTTTTCTCAAGAAAAAGAAACCGAGCAGCTGGACAGTGTGGACAGTAAGTTAAGTTAAAAGTTCACGGCCACTGAGAAGCGGCACTATGGAGTTTCCTGAGCACAGGTGTAGGGGCGGCGCCCTGCACTCAGTGAAACTCGTCAGGTACTTCCAGAGGGTCTCTGGGCCCTGAGACTGACTGTCTGAGGTCCTCAGTTGAGAATTTTGACATCAGGGAGATGTTAGAGACCTAGTGTAGGCCAACTTTAAATTTAAAAAAATTTTTGTACATTTATTTACACTGTTTTGTGCACACACACATATTCCATGTGTGCCATGTGTTGCATATGTAGGTCAGAGGACAGCGTCAGGAGTTGGCTCTCTACTTCTACCATAAGAATTCTAGGGCCCAAGCTGAGGTTATCAGGCTTGATGGCAAGCACCTTTACGCGCTGAGCTATTTCCATCTCCCCCAGTCCAGTCCTAAGCATCTCTCCTTCAGTCATTAATCTGTCATGAGAACAGATTAATGTTCAATAACTGCCCTGGTGGTGAAGCTGAGTCTCAGTCAGCCCCTGGAGCAGACAGTGGATGTAGATGAAGCCCATGTAGATGAAGAAAGAGTGAGAGTGGCTGCAGACCCAGGCTCTAGTAAGGTTCAACCTGCTTAGCTCTGTGAGAAACACAGCTCAGCTCTGGTCTTGGCTTGGCTGATGACTTGCTCATTTGTGAAATACTAAGAGTGCTTTTGAGTGTTAAGAAGAATATGACAGGAAACCGTCATGTTTAGTGCTCAGAATACTGTGAAGCACAAGAGAGAGGTCTTTTCAGTAAGCAGTAATTATTCCTTACTGCTGCAGTTACTGGCAAACTATCAGAACTAAGAAACAGAATGGTCCCCTGAATACACACGACATACAACAAACTACATAAATGAAGCCCACCTTACACAGAGGAGCATGAAGTAGCCTGGCTTGTAGAAGAGGAGGAGGTTTCCAGAATGCCTTCACAGGTAAGGAGCGTGCTGGTGTGGGGGACCACAGGGAGATGGGTAAAGGTAGGAGGGTAGGAGGGCACAGCCAGATGGAAACCTAGTTTCTGGGCAGTCAGGTGGGTTGTAGGGAACAAACAAGAGGTGTGGTGCGGGAGGGATCCTGATGCGGAGTAGGACTGAGCAGCCAACTCAGGAAATTGGACATTGGTCCACCTTCCAGCTCAAGAATGCTTGGGATGCTGCTGTGCTTTTGAGTTACAAAGGCTTACACAGAGCTTTCCAGATGGTGAGACACTGCCATACAAATTTATGCCTCAAAACAGTTTTCTGAGATGGACAGGGCAGTGGTTATCACCTCATTTTACTATCAATTGTGACATGCATAAATGACCAGCATTCCCTGGCACCAGCACAAGAAAAGTCTGGGTGAGTCTTGCTTTCTGCCATCTCTGTAGCATGCTGGTTACTGAACATAGCTCTTCCTCACTCAGAATATCTGTAACTGAGGAGCTGAACATTAGGAGTGAGTGCTCTAACATGTCAGGTAAGGAGATAGGCCAGGCCACAAGAGCACATGAGCAGCAGCTGCTTACTTAAGGCCTCTATCTCTCTGTAACACTGCTGTCTAATCTATCCTGTATCTCACAGCAGACTGAGGACCAAGGCTGGCACTCTAAAATATCTGACATAAGTAAACACTATTAAAACTCTAAAGTTTTTATTTCAAAGTTCAAATAGTTTTTACCCACAGACCTCGAGATAGAATCAGGCATCTGAATCTGACCTGAATGTTTTTCTACAGTACAAGAAGAGATTAGTAAGCAAGGCTCCAAGAGCCAACAGTCAAGGGAACCTGGCTGGCTAAATGAGGAGGCAAGCCGGCTGCCGCCCAAGCACTAGCCAGCAGCATTGTCAGGCTCACCAAAAACACACATGCTTTCTCACAAAAATCTTCTTGTAAATGTACGGATGAACAAAACACTGTGGTCTCCCCTAGCCTTAGAGGGTAGTGTGACTTTGGGTACAATGTTCCGAGAGGAAGTTTCCTAATAAGAGGCCAGCCCTTCATTTACAGCAAAGCACACGTACCTTTTAGAACCCAGATCTCAAATCCATCACCTACTGCCGTTCTTGGTAATTTACTTTTATGACCTAGGCATCTCTAAGCAGACCTCACAGGCCACCATAAGGGCTCATTTCACTAAGTGAAGCACTATGTTTTAAGTGTCTGTGAGTACATAAAAAACAAGCAAACAAAACCCCTAAGGACTTTGAGGGCACTACCCACAGAACACTACCTGGTAACCACACCAATGGTCTGGATGGAGAATGAAGCATACACTGGTGCTGCTTTCAGCTCCTGAGTAAATTCTGTATGACAAAGGGTTCTCTGCCTTTGCAGGACTCAGTTGTGAAGGGGCACAGTGTTCAGGCTTCAGCTCAGGAACTAGCTTGTGACGTAACTTTTCATCTGAACTAGCTGTACACCTCACAGTTGTGTGATTCCTCTCTCTCAACAGCATACAATATCTATGCAGCTTAGGCAGGCTAAGGAACTAGGGGCCCTCCTGTCTTTAGCCTCCCAAGTTCTGAGATTCTAGGCCCAACCTTTTCAGAGTTCTTGAATCAAACCAAAATGAAAATTTTAAAAAGGTCTAGAAACTGCCCCCTCTCCCCAAATCACGCATGGCACACTTACAAGCCTGAAACTGTCATGGAGTTCCTGGGAAGCTCAGGAGGGGGATATTTACAAATGGTTTAAGATATTGTTAACAGTAGGACAGTTTTCTGTTTACGGACTCCTAAACACACTGAGCAGACTGGTAAACTAGCTGATGAGCCCTGATACATGCTAAGCTTTACATTACAAGCATGGATCCTAACTCCTCAAGAACAAAACACTTTTGTCCCATAGTTAGCTCATCTAAGGACAAAAAAGAGAAGGAAGATGTAACAGGCCCAAGAAACCAAAAGGATGGGCACAGAAGAAATGTAGAAAGTTAAGGCTCACGAGGCCCAGCGAATATGGTGCTTTTTAAGCAACACACCCATCTTGTGGCCATTTCAGATACTGCCACATCACACTCAGTCCTCAGTGCACTTTTGCAGGAAGAACAGGAAGCATAAGGCACGGAGAGGACCAGGAGTGCAGGGTCAAAGGTGTCCTGCTCACTGCCCCACCAGGACCCCTTGGGCAAGTCACGTGACTTCCATAGGCTTTAGATCCACGACTGCTGTGCCCTCCCCACCTGATACTAAAGCATGAAGAGTAAGATGTTTGTAAACACTAGCTATACAGGCATCAAACATCGCAGCATTATTATTACAGTACTGAATCAGCACAATAACACAAGTGTTTGTTTTTAGTTATGTGAGGCAAACTATTTCCAATTCTCACACCAATCAGGAGGCACAGCCCAGTAAACAAACAATTTAAAACATTTAAAAATAAGAGAATAGGATAGCAGTGAATAACAGAGCTAAACTTTTAAACTTCTACACCAAAAACTTTTCAAGCTGGTTTCCATCGCTCACCAGTCACTTACCACACAACCCCTTCCCATGTCTACAGAGCACTGTAGTCGCACACAGCTCATCATGTCTATTTCCTGTGTGGCCTTCAGGGTCCTCCCACATGTGGAGCACAGGGCACAGGCTCACGAGGCACTGCCAGGGATTAAATATGTACCACACAGTTCCATTATGCCAACAACCTAAGCACTCCCTCGGTTTTCCTCAGTGCAGCAGCAAGACTGAATTAGCCCTGTGTGCTGTTCTCCATCTTTTAGCAGAAGAGTCTTATGTCCTGTAGCCTGGTGAAGCTGTAGGCTTCCCGAGCTGAGTGAATTCAAGGAAAATTAGCCTCACTTAGAGTAAGTACAAATAGGGGAACGATCCGATACACACCCCAAACACACAAAGTTCTTCAGGTCGGAAAGGAATTTCATGCCCAAAATGAAATAGACAATGTATGCAAATATTCCAAAGGCAAGCTGTTAGCCTTACTTCACTGGAAGCATAGGCAAGAAAAAAAAGACATTAGCCAGCTCCTATCTGAACTGTGGAAGTAAAGCATCAATCTGTATTCAACGAATGGCACTTAGAGCTGGAGTCTCTTTTTAAGACTTGTTCAAATCTTTGTAAAAGAATAAGTGGAAACTCAACAGAATATTCGACCAGCCCAGCCAGCAAAGCAATATTTCTTTCTATGTCAGATCTGTGTCAGACACTACTCTTAGGGTTAAGGATTCAGCAAGAATTAGTTTTTCCTCTGCTGTCGACTCTATCTCAATGAGGTGAGAAGGGCTGGGGAAGATGTTAGATACTGTGACTAGAGAAAACATGTCTGGTGTCTGAGGTAAAGACGTGATGAAGCAGTGATGGACCCATGCACACAGCTAGCACCAGAGTTAGAAGGAGAAAGATTAACTGGTGCATAGTACAGAGGGGTGGATATGCTCAGTGTATGTCGGAGAATACAAGGAAGCCAGGGGTCTGAGGCAGAAAGTAAGTAAAAAACAGCAGGAGATGGAATCACAGAAGCCACCCAGGCTTGTACACAAACTGTAGGACCTTGGCAGCCTCAGCAACAACCTGAGTCACATGTTAAGGTAAGCGGTTAAAGCAAAGGAAAAAGGAATGGAAAAGGCGGAACACTGTAGAAAGGAAGTGGTGGTAAGGTGGTCAGCGTCAGGGTACACTTTAATGACAGGCTGTGGAGTGTGGAGATGTAGGCTGTGAATAAGAGGAATCAAAAGTGGCAGTAATGTGTGGAGAAGAGTAGATGACCACTAGACTACTGAAAATGCCTAAATACAATATAAATGCTGCATATTAATTGTCATATTATTTAGGGACTAATGACAATGAGGAAAAAAAATTGTGCTTTTGCACACATGCATTTTCTCCAAATATTTTCAGTCCACAATTGGCTGAACCTACAGACAGGAAACACACAGATACAAAAAAACCAAGTGTGTATGAAGATGTTTTGAAAATAGAAAGGTACACAGTTTACAACAGAATACCTCTTATTATAGGGTGTAAGTCCTTACTGATAATGGGAAATCCTGCACGTTCTCAGAACTGGCATTATTTTGTTTTTGTGAGTTAGTCTTGCTATATGGATCAGGTTTGCTTGGGGCTCACTATGTAGACCAGGCAAGCCTCAAACTAATGATTCTCCTGCTTCAGACTCCTGAGTGCTGAGACTACAGGTGTTTATCACCAAACTCAGTAAACCTGAATGGTTTTTAATTAATGACATGACAAGTACACTTTCACAGGACCAATGTTCTGTAGTTATCTTCAGGTTGTGTATATGAGAAATATATGAAATACACATGAATTCGGGAAGTACAGCTGACCTCTAACCCCATGATAGTTCAGCAAGAATAAAAATAGCAACACTGCCACTCTCACCAAACAGAAATCACCACAGGAAGCCCTAACAGCTTCCCAAACACTGTGGCAGCAAACATTTAAGATAAAGAGCACTCAATGTGAACTATCAATTATGTATTACAAACATTAACAATTTTATCAGAAAATCTAAAGTATCAACTGAAAAATGCAGAATAAGTTACTGCAAACGTTACTTTACCTTCGTGTTGCAGGCTAGCTCCATGAGCCTCTTTGCATTTTCTTCAGAGCGGTACCTTTTAGGGAGCTGAACCCTGAAGAACTTCAAGGCACCCTCAAAGTCCGTCAATAGCAAGTCATCCTTGGAAGTCTTGAAGTAAGAAAAAGAAAGACATGTATGAAAAAAAATGTCTGTTATGAAGATACACAAGAAACATTATACAATCCCAGCAACTTTTAAAATATTTCTAAATTTTTTCAGAGTAACTTCAACATATTCCATCAATGAAAATGGCAGAGCAAATGACCACTTAGCATGAGATGAAAACTAAAGACACCATGGAACAGGGCAGGACAATGGACACCTCAGCTCACCAACAGACACGTACCTTTAGTAATCCAAGGGCGACATTAAAAATGACACTTATTCCCTGAAAGAGAAGAGACAAGACAGTTTTAGAGTCTGCATCTGCCATGTACTGTAAGCTTTAGGGCTATCATGGAAAGGTACTTAAAGAGACCCAGTCTCCAGTTCTTCTCAGAGAAGATCTTTCCATCCTTATCCTCACACTCAAAGAGAATGAACACTTTTCCAAAGTAGTCCATGATCTCAAATGCAAATAGTATACTAATAAAATAGTGACATCAATATGGCAGTCCACACACCCCAGACCTAAATATGGCGTGAGTTGTCTAATTTGCTTTCCTCGTCTGACCAAAATGGAAACTCTGGGTGAAAAGTAGGTGAGGGAAGATACTAACAACTCTCTTTAACCTAAACTCAAACTAGCAGTGTCTGGGGCTTGGTTCTTTTTTTTTTTCTTTCTTCCTTTTTATTTTTAGAGACAGGATTTCTCTGTGTGGCCGTGGCTGTCTTGGAACTATCTCTGTAGACCAGGCTGGACTTGGAACTCAGAGATCCACCTGCCTCTGCCTCCCAAGTGCTGAGATTACAGGTTTGTTTCAAAATATAAAAACAGAACTGTAATACATCAATACAATATTACAGTGGAAAATGTAATATTTCACTTGGAAATTATAGATATAGAAGCAAAGACAGTGAAAGAACATATATCAAAATTTTATAAGTAGCTGAACTGTAGAGACAGTGAGATTAAAGTATTTTTAATATTTCTGATATTGTCCAAAGTTCCTGTCATAAGCACATTATTTTACAATTAGTTCTCTCTCTCTCTCTCTCTCTCTCTCTCTCTCTCTCTCTCTCTCTCTTTCTCATACATATAACTCTCAAACCTCAAACTATGTCATGAGGCTAAGGTCATTTTCATACTGGCCAGTTTCTTTTTAGTGACAATGCTCTACTTTTTAGCAAATTGCTACCCAGCCTCAAGTCACTGCCATTTTAGCAGGTTGCTCACGTAACTCAGCCCACACATGGAAATGCTAGATGAGAGCTCCAGGAGGGCCTCTCTTTAAAAAGGAAGAATGCAGAGCTAGGAGTGGTGGCACACACCTGCACTGTCTGCATCTAGGAGACCCTAAACATATACCCACTCAAAATAGAGGTGCCAGCTCTCAATTCAACTACAGACATGAGAGCTACAGCTTAGTTCTAGGGATAAGACCGAGGAAGCATGGTACTATCACGCTCTGTCTTCCTCTACACAAGACAGAAGCCTCTATTTCATTTACTCACTGTCCCAGAACCAAGCAATACTAACTAATCTAAATGTCTGCTGTATCTCTTCTTAGCGGAGAACCTCTCTGACAGGGTGAGTAGGACGCTGGCCTCAGGCAGAATCACCTCAGCACAGATTTGGCAATACCAAAACAAAACAGAGGACAAGAGATTTGACAGAGCTTATAGTGAAGTACACTGCCCACACAAGCCGAAGTACTGTGAGCTCTGATACGTACCTCACATAAGAGGAGGTCGATGATATGGAAGACCATGTAGAGAGGGAATTTTGCAGTGAAAAGTGTTAGGAACCACTGGGAGGCATACATGTGTGCTTCAAGGCTGATATCCAGGAAGTGGTTGTACAGGTCAGGGATGTACTCCTGAAATGGCAAACTAATTAGTTCTGGGCACATACGCAGTTATCCTGTTATTTCTCAGGAAGCGCATACATCTGCCAGCAGTAGCCCCAAAAGTCATATACTTGTGTTTTTCTAAGTATCTCTGAGGCGCTCTTAACACTTACCAGCTCTTTTCCAGACTACAAACTAGTCGAAAGAAAGAGAATTCCCCAGAAAAGTGACAAGCATTAGGAAAGCCAGTTTTTATTTCCAAGTTGTGATATGTTTTGGGAAACTGTTTCACTTTGGTAGGGGACTTCTAAACAGTACCCTTGTAGTAATGGTGAACATTTCCTTCCTGAATTTGATATAGAAATGGGCCTTTAAATGGTTTCTAAGACAGTCTTAACCACAGCAGATTCCCAGCACTGCTGATCCCTGCATCCTCATCACATAGTGAGAAAGAACAGGAATAAAAGCCATTGTTCCCCAGTCTATGTGCCACTACTCATTCAACCCAGTCTGAGCTCCTTTACCTGCATGAGGCGCTCCAACTGGTAGAACTTGCAATGTAGATCTTCAAAATTTTGCTTGAAAAGTTCCCTGAGACCATAGTCAAACATGATCTTGACCAGAACACTGAATGCCTGTTCTTCGGGCATCTATAACAGATGGACAATAGAGGGTGGGAGACAAAAACAATTACTTCAGTATTTTTAGCTTGTCCCTCCACTGTCTTATCAGGAAATGGCTCAGAAACCCAGTTCTCAGTTTTGCTTAATATTAATATCATTAATCACCCAGGCAAGGACTGTTAAATGAGGCCTACACTGTGCTTACCACTGCTTCTCCCACAGCAAGAGTATAATGAGGAATTATTAACCAGTAGAAGGACTGATGAGCACACAGGACAGCAAAGTTTATGCCTCCCAAACAGAGTCAAGAACAGGCCCCTAAACCAGGAGGTGAAAGCCATGCCTTTAATCCCAGCACTCAGAAGGCAGAGGGAGGCAGCTCTCTGTGGATTTGAGGCCAACCAGGTTTACAGAGAGAGTTCCAGGTCAGGCAGGACTACATAGAGAACCCCTGTCTTGAAAAACAAAACAAACAAAAACAGCAACAGGCCCCTCTAGGAGGACAGGATTAGAGGTGAGTACAAACTGGCTGCTACACACTGTGTTTCAGCTTCTGAAACTACAGGCCTTTATTCCATCATTTTTCCTTCCTTTGGCTATGTCATTCTGGCAAATTGTTTTATCTTCTATCATTGTAAAAAGAAAAAAACAAAACAAAACAAAACAAAACAAAAAAGACAGTTTGTCAGAGTTAAGCATCTTCCCTTGGATCTTCCTTGATACTTATCTTCTTTAGGTGCATAAATCTCACACAGAGAAATAGACTAGACAGCAGTAGTGGCTGAAGAGAGGGAACAAGGTAGGAGAAAGAACGCAGAGAGATATGAGGGTGGAGATCAGACCTCGGAAGAGTGGGGGCAGGAGAACAGAAGGCAGGTAGAGAAAAGAGAGGCTCTGGGTGGAGGTCTTTCTGTGGCAAGATGGAGCCCTGAGTCAGGGAGGGCCCTGGAAGGAGATGAGGGGCTCTAGCAGACACTCCTAGTGGCAGGGTCCATGGAGACTGAAGAGGACACCCTCTAACTAGACAAGTCTCCTAGTACAGGGAGGAGAACACAAACCATCCACAAAAACTTCAACTCAAAGTTTACCCTGCCTAAAGATGTGCAGGGATAAAGATTAAATGCAGAGATTGAGGGAAGGTCCAACCAATGCCAAGCCCAACCTGAGACCCACCCCAAAGGAGAGAGCCAACCCTTGATGCTATTAATGTTACTCTGCTATGCTTGCAGACAGGAACCTAGCATAGTTGTCTGCTGAGAGGCTCCACCCAGCAGTGGTTCAAAACAGATGCTGAGACCCAGAGCCAAACATTGGGCAAAGCATAGTGAGTCTAGTGGGAAAGTAGGGGCAAGGAGAAAAGGACCTGGAGGTGACAGGAGCTCCACAAGACCAATAGTGCCAACTAACCAGGGACCAGAGGGGCTTGCTGAGACTGAAGCACCAACCAAGGACTTTTCATGGACTGGATCTAGGCCCCCTACAAAGATATAGCCAATGGCCAGCTCAGGCTTCATGGGGGTCCTCTAGTAAGGGGAGCAGGGGCCGTCTCTGACATGGACTCTGTTGCCTGCCTTTTGATCACTTCCCCCTGGTGGGACTGCCTTGCCAGGCCACAGGGGAGAAGAACACTCTCAGTTCTCATTCAACTTGATGAGCTGGGGTGGATGGGAAGTGGGGCTCCTCTTTTCTAAGGAATAGAGGATGCGGGAAGGGGAGGAGGGAGGGTGGGACTGGGAGATGAGGAGGGATGTGGCCACGAGCAGGATGCAAAGTGAAATGAAAAAAAAAAAAAAAAAAAAAAAGTTTGTGGCTGTAGAGCTGGCTCAGTGGTTAAGAACACTTACTACTTTTGCAGAGGACCTGGGTTTGGTCCCTACCAAGATAGTGGCTCACAAACATCTGTAACTCTAGTCTCTGGGCATCCACTCTATTCTTCCAGGTTCTGTAAGCACCTACATGCATGTAATGCACATAAGCTCATAGAAGCACACACAAATACACATAAATTAAAAATGTATCTTAAAAAGTAGCTTGTCTCAAAAACCAAACCAAAACAACAGCTTATTCTAGAAAAGTCCTTCTACATCTCAGGTCTATGTTGCTACTCAAAGTAGTAACAGAGCAGCAGCACACCACAGTAGCATTTCTGTCTGCAAATGTCCACTTAAGTGGTGGCGCACGCCTTTAATCCCAGCACTAGGGAGGCAGAGGGAGGTGGATTGCTGTGAGTTCAAGGCCAGCCTGGTCTACAAAGCAAGTCCAGGATAGACAAGGCTACACAGAGAAACCCTATCTCAAAAAACCAAAAAAAACCCAAAAAAACAAAAAACCAAAAACAAAAAAAACCCCAAAGCAACAACAACAACAACAAAAACAAACAAACAAACAAAAGAGTAAGTGCATCTTCCATGACTTTATGGACTAAAGAATATGGAGAGAGATCTAGGTTTCAAAACATTAGGAAAGCACTGGCAATCCTTAAGGCTTCACGTGACTGCAGCAGGAGAGAGATCTAGGTTTCAAAACATTAGGAAAGCACTGGCAATCCTTAAGGCTTCACGTGACTGCAGCAAGCTTCAGAGAAGTCGAGATCAGATGGGCGAACTTCCATGGAACATGATGCTGGTGGGCAGAGCACAGGACCCAGCGAGAAAAAAAAAAACAGGTGAAAGAGGAATACAGGACAAAGCATAGCAGATTCTTATTGGAAATGACAGGGTATTCAGGGCAAATGCCAGCTTTTCTGGTATCTTTGTTATGGAAGGTGGCTTCATTTTACTGTAGAGGGAAAACTGGCTTAATTTGTGTGGCATTTCTGATGCTGGGTTGCTCATTTCCCTCCCCATAAACAAACAAACAAACAAACAAACAAACAAACAAAAAAACCAAACACTCAAACAAAACCAAGGCAGACATCAGGAGTTCAGAATCGAAGTGGAATTTGAGAAAGCCACTTTCAAGGGGGTGATACTTAAACGGTGATAAGTGTTACTTGAGTGAAATTACAACAAACAAACAAATAAATAGATGAAAACCACAGGTGTGCAAGACTGAGATATAAAGTCTGGCTGAAACAACAGATCATAAAGAAAAACCGAACTTGACCTGTTGATCAATTCATAGTGTTAGCATATTCTAATTCTCCCTCAAACTAGCTCTGTTCTTCTCTATAACCCTGCTGTGCTGGCTACAGACACCACCAATCTAGTTCACAGTAGGTAACAGTGTTTTTCTTTTTACCTGTAAAGTCATCTTCACAAAACAGCTTACAATCCTCGTTTTCCTCTCTAGCTCTGTCTCTTTCTCCCCTACCCACTTCCCAATCACACTGTCTCATTTAATTCCACACATTTGAAATTCTTCAGCTTCTACATACTGATGATCCCCTTTGAAAGCAATGTTCTACTATGTTTTCATGACTTTACAACATTTCCATAGCAACATTACAAGGAAAAAGGTTAAGTGATACTGAAAAGCAAGTACATGATTTTCAGGGTCCACTGCACTGTAATGGTTTGTCTGCCAAGAGGAGCCTTTAATCTAAACAAGATCTCTGCTACGGTCTTGCACTGTCCATTGCATTTTACGTGTATGGACCCTTTAAAATCCCTAAATGCATGCTTGTGCAGCCATCTGCTTATAGATGGTGGTGTCACTAGCTTTGTACTGGGCTCACTTAATCAAATTAAGAATGTGACACATTTTATGAGACAATGTGCTTAAATTTAAAAAAGTCAATGGCTTGAAACAAACAAATACAACAGGGTGGTTTAGATCAAAAGTGTAAAGACAGAAGACCAGCAGACGCAATGTCTGACTTGCTGCTGGATCAATAAAGGAGTCACATACAGGCAGGAGATACAGCTCACTGGTAAAACACTCATCTAGCATGCAACATAACAGAATAATCAATAGCCAATAAAGTGCACAACGGCTGGGCGGGGCACTGAATGTGGACTGTGTGATCATACTACAGTTATAATGAAGAATGCTCTGATCCTTACAAGATACAGGCTCAAATGTTTGCTACTTTCCTTTAAAAAGATAGTAAGTTGTTTTTGTGGAAATGAAAAATGAAGACAGCGCTGATGGTTTCTGTTGCTTTTCAGAGCTTTTGTCTTGTTTTTGTTTTTTCGAGAAAGGTTTCTCTGTGTAGCCCGGGCTGTCCTGGACTCACTGTGTAGACCAAGCTGCTCCTCAAACTCAGAGATCCTCCTGCCTCTGCCTTCTGAGTGCTGGGATTACAGGCGTGCGCCACCATGCCCAGCTGTTCAGAGCTTTCTTTGTACTTTGCAATCACATTAGTCAATCATTGGGATTATTTGATGTGCTATTAGAATCTTTTTCAGAAGGTCTTTTATGTCTATATCATAAAGTATTTTTTACCTTAAAAAGTGAATTTATGAATACAAGGATACTAAAGAAAGCTGTGCTCTCTTCCCAGCATATAAATTTCCAAACAGATATTAATGACAGTGGCTACTTTACAGAACCCCCCCCCAAAAAAAATGTCCCTAAGGGTTAAACAGTACTGACGTCTATCTAATCTGAAAAATAAAAAGGAAATCTAACCTTGTATTAGTTTTCAACTCTGCCATTTATCCTCATTAAGTTTCTTTTCATAGTGCCATTATATTAGAAGTTTGTAAATATACAAGTTAAATATTCTAAGAATCTTGCCAAGCACAGCCAAAACTATGCTTAAGCCCAGCAGGAGTGTGTAGTGGTGACACAGACCCAACTACTTACGTGGAGAAGCAGCACAGCTGCGAGGAAGGACTGGCCCTGGCAGTAACCAATCTCTTCATCATACACAGAATATGCCTGCATAGGGAGGAAAATAAAGTGCTTAAACGAATGACACATTCATGGGCCATACCTGCTCTCTCAGACTCTGACGGCAGGAACCAAGAGGATGCTTGCTACCCAAGCCTCACCAAAACAGTTTGATGGCCTAAGAATGATGCTGATACATCTCTTCAATCCCAGTGTTGCCTTCAGAGTAAAAAGCTCTGTCACCGTATTACCTTCTGTGGCCAAAGACAAAGTCTATCAGAAATAAACTAGCACTAATCAGGTTCTAACAGGTGCTAGTTCTAAACCCCCATGGCATTCCAGTTCAAGCAGAACCAACACCCTCTTCTCTGTAAACTCTGTGGTACGTGCTAAACATGCATGGGTATTATAGAATTTAATAGGCCACATTTTATTTTGTCTTTTTTTTTTCCAGAGCCGAGGACCGAACCCAGGGCCTTGCGCTTGCTACGCAAGTGCTCTACCACTGAGCTAAATCCCCAACCCCTAGGCCACATTTTAAATGTCCATCTTCTCTTGGGTGCTAAAGTTCTGAGAGAAGGGATGCTATGTTAGTCACCTAGGCATTGATTAGATAATGTTACTCAATCATCTATCTGGATAAAAGGCTTCTGGTGAAGACAGTGAGATTCTGGTAAAAGTGATGGCTCTAAAATTCCTTGGCAGTAGGTGATTATTCCTATTGCCTAAGAACATTATGTTGGCTACAAAACTGACACCCATGGCCTATTCTCTGCGGCTCTTGAGCTGGTTTTTTTATGATTAGCAATAGTTTTTATGTCGCCTACGGTAAAAAGGGGGAATGCCCATAAACCAGTGATTTTCAACCTGTAGGGTGTGATCCCTTTGGGATGTCACATGTCAGACATCCTGCTTATCACATTATTTACATTATGATTCATAACAGCAGCAAAATTGTACTTATGAAGTAGCAACAAAATAATTTTATGGTGGGGGGGTCACCACAGCATGAGGAACTCTATGACAGGGTTGCACCACCATAAAGTAACGATGCATGATCCTATGATTTCTAGCCTCTATATGACAGATTTATTTCTCTTGGAACTTCCTTTACTTTCCCACTTCTGTGTACCAAAGTTCCTATGTCCTAAAAAAGAAACTTAAAATTAGGTGTTTTAGAATTTGTCTTTTAGGCAAATGAGCAGTGTTTATCAGATGATAGGTTAATATATAAGCAGGTTTTATCATTAGCTTAGAGACACCATAACTTTACAAACACATACAATCCTATCTTCATCAACTCGGATAGAATTCACTGCAGTTTTATTAGGCTTTCTGGCTATCACAGCTTGTCTGATGAGAGGGCTACAGGGTGAGAAGACAAGATAAAAAAAAGATGGCTTTAGAAAGCACACCACTTTCCACCCCTTAAGTTAGGGCCAATATTGCTGAGAGTGTGTTGAAAACAGTCATGACTAATAACCAACACAGTTCTCTGGGAAGTGTTTGGTAATGTCTTTACAGGTACTACCAACAGTTTATCAGTTACAGAGTCAGTGGCCTATTTGTTGGTTTTGCTGGATTGTGTGCACAATATTTGTACACACTGCTAATATCACAGGGTTGACTTACTATTGTCACTCAGCAAAGGGCTCAGCACAGTTTGAGCAACTTTATGTAGCAGGATGAAATATATGTATGGAATCTCTATAGGAAGAGAATAGTATGTTCCTATTCAGGCTGATGAAGGACCAAATGAATGCACACAGGTATTCAAAGTCCATGGTGTACGTTGGGAAACAGTTGGAATATAAAGTTCAAGGGTCTTTAATGAAGAAAGGGAGGAGAAGTCATTTCATGAGTTCATGATGGTTAGGGAGCATCTGTAATATGCTCAGCAGTGGGCCAGATATGCTACTGTCCTTGAGAACGTCACTCAGTGAGGGAATTCCGACAAATCAATCAAGCCATGTAAAAGTGAGAAAGTTCATCTGATGAAGCATCAGCACAAAATATCACCAATGAGCTAAGGGGTTTTTATTTCATTCTACTGTGTTATGGCTGAACTACTCAAGATTTCTGTGGAAACTGCACAGATGAGCTAATTTTGGGGTAAACAAGAAGTCAATTTGAAAGCAGGCTAGACCCCAGAGGCTGGGCTAGGAATTCAAAGTAGTTTTTAAAATTGCCAGCAATGTAAGAGGGCAAGTAACTAGCAAGCAAGCACAGGATGAGTACAACTCTAATCCCACATGAAGTGGTGGGAATAATGACTCCAATCACGAGATGTAGCAACTGAGAGGAGGGTCCTGATGGATCCTGACGCTGCCAGCTGGATAGGAAGTTGCTACTGGAGGGCTGAGAGGGACAATTTTGGATCAAGATTTCTGAATTAAGAAAAGAGACTTCTGAATTTTATTTTGAAGTATTAAAGGACAGATGAAGCAATGTGGAAAGAGGCTAACATAAAACGAATACACAATTTGTCATAATAATCAACTACTTTGTGTTTAAAAGCTTTCACAATAATTTTTGGTTTTTTAGTCAGGATTTCTCTGTGCAGCCCTGACTGTCCTGGAACTCAACTTTGTAGACCAGGCTGACCTCAAACTCATAGAGATCAGCCTGCCTCTGCCTCCAGAGTGCTGGGATTAAAGGACTGCACCACCATGCCCTGCTAACAAACATGTTCTTTAAAGGAACTGGAAAGACCAACTTTGTTCTATGATTCTGACAGAGACTATCTGGCACCTAGGAATTTAGACCTCAAGCTAATGCAGACTTGCGTACATCTGTTGGGTATTGAAAACTGCTAGTCTGAGAGTGAGGGGGACCACAAGGGAGCTATGTAGATCTGGAGAACTGCCATGTGAGGCAAGTCTCTGTGGTAGGGCAGGCAGAAAAAGAGGCTGAGCGGTGGGAGAAATAACCAAGATGGGAAAGTCAGAGGGCAGGGAGAGCAAGAGATGGGAACTAGATACAGGAGTGGGAGGCAGAAAGCCTGTCCTACAACTAGCTTATAGCTTTCTCTTTTCAATTACGAGCACCGAGTTCTTTATAAAAACATCTTGTGCCTTGGCTGGATACAAAAACTACTTAATTCTGAGAAGGAAAAGGTCAAAGACCAGTTCTGAAGTCAGGACAAAACTAAAAAGTTCTGCTCCCAAGCTCTTTTCAGCACGGTAGCTCTGATGTATGTTATTTATACTCTTTAAGGTATAAATTTCTATCTTTAGGATGAGAATACATCTATTTTAAAATAGATTACAACTAAATAGGCTATTATTTTTACAGTATTCAGATACAGGTCTTTTAACACAAATGAATATTTACCACCACTTACTTATTAAGCTACAGATGGTGCTACAAACTCACCTGAATGGGCACTGGCACTCTCTACTGTTGGGCCTATCCACAGAGCCTATGTTCAGCGCTTACAATATATATAAACACTGAATGGCTCTCAGGTGTTTTACAAACCAAATTTGAACTCTAACTATGTGCTCTGAAAGGTCATGGAGACACTGAGATAAAGAGAGCTAATGGCCTTTGTCCTGTTAAGCTTCCTATTCAGCTACACTGGCTTCAGCTTTATGTATCTCTTCCTGGTTTTCAAACATTTTTTTCATGTTTTCTCTCTGACAATCTCACGCATGTATATAACACACTCTAATCATCTGACTCCACCCCCTCATCTCCCTCTACACCCTCTACAACAGCACTGTGACACATCCCTCTCCTACAGTTATCTTTTTGGTTTTCTGACGCACTGACTTGAACTATGATTCTGTATCTCAAGGGTTTCCAGCTTTTCACTGGAGTCTGGTGTGCTCACCAGTGGGGGCTTACTAGCGGTACCTACCTGAAGAGGACTCTTCCAGAATCTTTCAATAGTCAACAGCTCAGAAAGGAAGAGTAGGGTCCCATGGGCTCTTGCCCTATCTACAATTGGCTGATGACAGGGACAGCCTGTGCAGGCCTTCATCCTATCTTCTGTCTCTTACATTCTCCCTTATGTCCTGTGTTCTATTTATTTGCTGAGAGTGACTTTCAGCACGACAGCACAGCCTATGTGAATGTGGGCGCTTACAGAGTCCACATGCACTGGGCTCCCTGGAGCTGGAGTCCATGAAGTGTGAGGTCTTCCAGAAGAGCAGTGCGTATGGTTACACTGAGTCATCTCTCCACCCTCACTACTTTCTGATTTTTGATGAATCTAAAATTGTGTTATCTTTGGCTTTCAGATTCTTTCTTTTGTTGCCTATTTTTCTTTTCCAGTTTTGAACACCTGTAACCCCACGACTTGGGAACTGGAAGCAAGAGAACAGAATTTAAGGTCAGCCTCTGATATACAGTGAGACTGAAGAGAGTCTAGACAAATGAGGCCCTGTTTAAAAAAAAAAAAAGAACTCAAAACAAAATCCTTCAAACAAACAAGCCCCCAAATTATATTTTATAGTTTGTCTTTTATATAATTTCAAAAAATCAGAACCATCATTCAAAACCAATACTTTCACATTTTATTATGAAATACCTTGCATATTTTATATAAGGAATCTTGTCCATCTCCTCCTGTATCCTTGAAGTAGTCATGAGCTGGAAATGTGCGGTTAATATCTCTGGTGATAGCACTGTCTTGGGGAGACTCCTGTGGACACAGAGGAAGAGGGACAGGGAGGATTAATAAGATAAATATCTATTTAGATTTGTATAAAAGGCCCCAGTATTTACGTACTTTAAGTGCTATAAGGTCAAACACATATTCATGCCTGTACTCTTTTCAGGGACTAATCACTTTAAGTAAGGGTAATGAGGGTAGATAAGATGGAAGAGAAGTGCCATTTCATTACACACACCTCATAATATATTCCTCATGCACTGCAAACAAGTGAGGTTAGTGACCTTTCTACTGTACAAAGGAAAATGAACAGCAAAAATTAGTTTTCCACAGATGAACATTCAAGTTTACCTCAAAGGTGGGGGCAACATTGTTCTGACAGAAACACGTAACGCTTAATCTACTCTCTGGCACAAAGCTCATGTGCCCATTCTCAAATGGAAAAGCTAAGCTCCTTAACCAGGGTTTCCTAAGGGCAAATACAGAATACAGAACAAGACCACCAAATTCACAGGGATCAACTGCCCAATGAAAGACCTCCCACTTCTGCCAGAAGAGAAAAATGATCTCTGAATCAACAAAAGTAAACAGGTACCAACGATGCTAGGAATTATCCACGAGGTACACCAGCACTCTGCGGGTTTCCATCTATCCGCTGCCCCTTTACACTGACTATGGGACCAGACATGAAAACTCGCATGCTGCATTTCTGAAACTTACAAAAATGATAACAAACTGGAGTCCCATGGGAACCAATGGCGCTTAAAATATTTGGTCTTACAAAATATGCTGAAGAACTTGGAACTATTTGATTTGCCATAGGCCAACCCATATGACAACCCCCCGCCAGAAGCCCTAATAATGACGAGTTTAATAAGTTCTTGCCAGAATAACAACATTACAAATTTCATAAAGTTCTGAAAACAAATCCTTGTCCTCAATACTGTGACCAGAGAGAAAATTTGGGTAATGATTTTAAGTATACCTACCTGCTGCTGTCAACTCAAGTTTATAGGTGCTCAGCCCCCAGAACCACCGTCAGACCCTGCTGTCACTTACATCGTCAGACCCTGCTGTCACTTACATGTCCTTTTGAATACTTGATCTTTCACATAGCAATGAATGTCTAAAAAAATACTTGCTGTAGTTTACAAAAGTCAGTTCTCCAAAAATCTGTATGTTTCTGTATATTCAAATGTAGTAGCAGTTTGAATTAAATAATAGTAAATAATTGTATTTTGACTCTTGTATTTTAAGCAACAAAGTAAGACAGTAAAAGTAGCTCAGAAACTACATCATACACAATGACAGTTTAGGCTGGCTAAAATTAAAATACCAGTCATTGGTGAGGTAATGTAACAACTGGATCTCTCATAAACAGTTTGTGGATTAAAATGTAAGGAAATTATAGCACGTGGTATTTCCTTGCTCCCAGGTCAAAAATGTTTATTAGTTCAAATCACAGTGGTACGGTACTCTGTAATCTCTTTGGACATCTGTTTTTATACCTTACTGTGAGAACTGGATGACGGGGTAACTTCTCAGAATAAAAAGGTGCTGGGAACTAGAGGAAGTTCTTTGAATACGTACTCTTTGTAAACTCAAGTTGGAAAGTAGATAGCTAAGAATGGCAGGAAGAAAAAGAAAGTACCCAAACAAAGAAAATGCAGTGGAAGGCTGCCATGACAAATAATGAGCAGAGAGGATTGCATTTCCTAAGTAGTTTGTTACCCAAATGAAAAGTTCTCAAGAATAATTCCAAATGTTATAAATGCCATAAAACTGTATGAAACACTTAATAAAACAAAAGCACCTCAGTCAGCTACATTATTTATCCATGAGACAGGGTCTCACTATATAGCTCAAGCTGGCCTCAGTCTTCTGAGTGCTGAAGATTATAGGTATGTGTGTCATTGAACCTTGCACATGTCCTAGCTTTAAAATGTATTTCATGAACAAAATATATTTTACTGGTTGCATATCCTTGTTTTGTTTTTGTTTTTTGTTGTTGTTTTACGGTGTGTGTGTGTGTGTGTGTGTGTGTGTGTGTGTGTGTGTGTGTGTG
>OU015750.1:13871116-13884774 GCA_907169655.1 Acomys percivali | reverse complement strand
GTGTGTGTGTGTGTGTGTGTGTGTGTGTGTGTGTGTGTGTGTGTGTGTGTGTAGTCAGTTCTTGCTTTCTACATTGTTGAGACAGGGTCATTCATTTCTGCCACCACTGTGAACTTTGGCCTAGATCCTCTGAGAGCTATGTGCTGATCCTCCTGTCTCTATCTCCCTCCCAGCTCACCAGAGGAGTGCTAGGATTACAAATAATCACATCTCTAAAAGCAGATTCTGAAGGTCTAACTTAGGCTGTCAGGCTTGTGTGTCAAGTGCTTTTTTCTGCTAAGGTATCTCCTCAGTCTGCAGCTCCTTTTAAAAAGCCAGATATAGCTTATTAAAAATAAATTCTCTAAACTGGTGGGATAAAAGCCCAAAGAGAAAAATAAAATAAAATGTAAGTGGCACTGAAGACAGACAGCGTCATTCCATGACTGCCCATGTGTCTTGCCATTTGTAGTTTTGCTGTGTATCTGCAAATAGGGTTGACCAGATGGGGCTATATCTCAGCAATAGAGCACCCGCCTCACTGAGCATAAGTGAAGCCAGGGTGTAATCCTTATCACCGAAAATAATAGCTGAGGGATTCACTAAGAGAATAAAATACCAAGAAATGAAAAAGAAGATGTTATGGTATTTGGACAATACCAAAAAATCTAAAATATCTTTAAGTTGTATTTCATTTGTATATATCATATCTAATAGCTTTTCTAATTTGATAGAGTTAAAAAATGATAAAGAAAAACTAAAACTTATAACAGGTTTGTCTGCTAACATCTTAATACTATACAAATGTTAAGGGATGTATCACAAGATTCTTGGTAAAATAAAATCAAGTTATGAATAGTAATCATATGAGGTACACTTACTTTGATAAAATTTGTCAGTGTTTATGAAAAGCAGGGGGAAAACCCTTAGGCTTTCCCCAACGAACACATGTTGTTCTTTGTTATAAACACCACTATCAAAAGCAATTTGGGGAGAAAAGAGTTACACATCCCAGTCACAGTCCGGCACTGAGAGAACAGGACAGGAACCTGGAAGCAGGAGCTGAAGCCGAGCCCATCAAGGAACGCTGCTTGCTGGCTAGCTCCTACTTAGCCTGGTTTCCTATAGTGCCCATGACCAGCAGTCCAGGGGCAGCATTGCCTGTAGTAGCCTGGGCCCTCTTATATCAATACTTTAACAATAAGAATCTGTCATGTAAGGGCAGTGAGAAAACAGCATAGTTAAGAAATGAACTTTTTAAAAATTAAATCATAATTATGGAATTGTTTTCAGGCCATAATTAGAGTACCATCTCACTAAGTTATGGCTCCAGGACACTTTGAGACTGTGGACTGAAGGGAGGAACAGAACATAGACAGCACCTGTTATAGAGCTTCCATGGTGGTGAGAACACTACTGAATGTCCTTACTGAAACTGTCTTCTAAGAATTATAAGCATTTGCCACTCCATGGAAAGTCAACCAGTATCTATTGTCTTTTAGTTGTCAAAACAAGAATTCTAAAAATATATGTAAATAAGGGGTTTATTTAATAACAATGAAAATCTAAAAAACAAAGCAAACACCTCCATGGTTGACATGAGCTTTCAAGAACTCAGCACACACATTATGCAGCTGTGCAAACACATGCTTGCTGGCCCCTCCCTGGCCAGTGCTCCTGCTCTTCAGGTCCTTACTAGCCTTTAAACTAGAAACCATGGGATCTCTGCCCTAACGTGCTACTTTTCCATACCAATGCAAGAGAAGGGACTTTGGTAGAAATCAAGTTTGTTAGTAGAGATTACTTTTCACATATAGTTAAAAGAACTGTTCTCAGAGGGGGCTGGGGGAAACCCATGATGACAATAAAACTGCCATCAATTTAAAGTTAACAGCAGAATTTAAAAGCCAAACCAAAGAGAGACAGGAAATTGATCTACACATATTCATACACACAAAACACTATAAAGGCACTCAGTAGTTAATGTTTAAAGTTTTCCTTTCAAAGCGCCATTACTTAAAACACAGAGCAGCCTGGAAACACAATTCCATGAACAGAGAACATACAGGTAACTGGAGGCAGTAAAATCCGGCCACAGTTGGGTGGATTCTAGAGTTATTTTACTTAGACTATGGTATAACGAGCAGGACTTAAAACTCTAGACTAGGCAGTTCTGGTTTTGAGTATGCAGCTCTTGTCCTCATTTAGTTTTCACAACCCTGGGGAGGCCTCTTAACTAAGTTAGACCCTGTGGTATTTATAACCATCTGATTATAAGCCTAGCCTATTTTCTTGGGTCTATAAGAAGAAACACTGTGTGGAAGAAGAAAGTGGGAGGCCTAAGACCTACTACATCAGTGGTAACCCTTCCCACCAGATTTGAGAATGATGTTGTTGGCCTATTTCCAATCTTGGCAGAGAAGTCAAGAGACAAAATATGTACTTATGTATTTGGTATGTTTTTCTGTTCGGACTTATGCCTAGTCTGGGGAGGAAGTCTGTAATCAGACAGCAGTTCAGCAATCTATTGTATGCTACCAATATCATACTTTATTGTAATCAAATTAATTTATAAAGAAAAGAGAAACGCTGACACTTAGAATATAAATGATTGAATAAGATTTTTTCCTTTTAGATTATGAATCACAAACTCCATAGAGCTCAGGAACAAGTTAGTGCTGGTTAGATGTATGCTGTTTTAAACCAGTGTTTAAGGTAGAGATTTCTATTAAGAAAATCATTTCAGGTTTTCTATTATCACTGGATCATTTAGTAAGATCTTCTTTTTTGTTTTTGTTTTTTGGAGACAGGGTTTCTCTGTGCAGCCTTGGCTGTCCTCAAAATCACAGAGATCTGCTTGTCTCTGCCTCTTAAGAGTGCTGGGATTACAGGTGTGCACCACAGTACCTGGCTGAGTTTTTCCGTTTAAGACAAAAAACTAGAGTAACTTCAAATGCCTCTGCTTCTTCACTCTTTTTATTTTTACTTTTAATATACATTGTTGTTTGCTTGCATGTGTATCTGTGTGAGGGTGTCAGATCCCCTGGAACTGGAGTTACAGACAGTTGTCAGCTGCCATGTGGGTGCTGGGAATTGAACTGGGGTCTTCTAGAAGAGCAGTCAGTGAGTGCTCTTAACTGCTGAGCCATCTTTCCAGCCCCCTGCCTCTTCACTCTTATCCCCAACATCCCATAAAACAAACAACTCTCCCCAAATATGGAAAACAAAAGACAAGCAGTAATGTGACCAGAGTCTTAATTGTAAAAACTAAACTCAGCAAGCCTATTCTAGAAAATCTGTGCAACATGCGCTTCCAGTCTTTACATGTAGTTAAAACTGCATCACTGGATGGGTATGTAAACATTATTCTGACACTATGGTTCTAGCGATGGTAGACAATGTAAGAGGAAAGTAGCTGATTTGAGAAAAGATGGCTCTGCATTTGATAAAATGGAGCGCTGTCACATTGTTTCAAACCAAATATGGCATTATAATGCCTTTCTAAAAATAAATCTAAGTAACTCCCATGTGATATGTAGCCCTTTAGCTATGTCCATTTCCTTTTAGGGCTCAAGTTTCCCACAGGAAAACTGGCCCATGTTTGGCAAAACTGCCTCAAATCATGTATAGAAAAAACATTATCAGTCTTTTCCTGCTTGGAAGTTTTGATTCTCCTGCATAGTAACACATCTGGAGAGCCCAAGGAGCAGACACGCTAAAAACTTTTCTTACTAACAAAAGTGAACAGGCAAAGAATCGTTCTGAGTGAAAAAGTGGTGGTGATAGTGAGGGTGGCAAGTTACAAGTTAAATTAGAAGGCACAAAAATCTGCAAAGTCCCAATCACAACAACCGTTTCTAGTAACTATAAAGACTTCTAAACACTTCTTTCAATTTCATTTCTATTACCAAGTAAACTGGACATCAAATAGGTACTCTCCTAGTAAAGTTAACAGCTTAGCTAACACAGTTAACACAGGCATGTGGACGTTTATGAGTTACAGGTTTGCATAGCCTATGCAGTGAGTATCAGGTAAGCTAAGAGTTAGAGAATTATAAAGTGAGACCCCCATCTCAATCAATCAACCAATCATCACCAACAACAAAATAACTAAAAAAACTTGCTGCCAAGCCTGATGCCAGTTCAATTCTTGGGGCCCACTTAGTAGAAAAGGAAAACTGACTCCTCCAAGCTGTTCTATGACCTCTATACTTCTGCCTCATCATACAAATGCATACAAAATAAAGACAAGACAATTAACATACAGTGCATAGTGCATAATATAAAACCTAAGTCCAAGTACTATATTTTTCAAGTTATGTTTTTATATGGCCTAACCCAGTAAATTACAATTACTAAAATGTTTCTTTTTTTTAATCTTTTATTTAATTTTTAAATGGAAGTGACCCTAAGACAAAGTTTGGAGCTCCAAGTGTTTACATTTTTAAAAAAGATATATTTATTTATTATTATATATACAGTACAGGCCAGAAGAGGGCATCAGATCACATTATAGATGATTGTGACACCATGTGGTTCCTGGGAATTGAACTCAGGACCTCTGAAGCGCAGTGAGTGCTCTTAACCTCTGAGCCATCTCTTCAGCCCCTAAAATGTAATGTTCTAACTCCATGCTATTGCCTTGTTCTGGAACACATGTTGAATGAGAACAATAATATGCACAGAGCTGTTGAACAGTGTTCAGAATCCAGGAAGAGGCCTGCATCCACACACCTATTCACAGGCTGTGTCTCATTATTTTAAAAAGCATACTTTTAAATAGCTTTCAGGGAAAACTGTACTCTTAAGCTCAAATATATATATATATTAAAATGACACCTGCTATCCAGGCATGGTGGCACACATCTATACTCCCAGTACTTAGGGAGGCAGAGGCAGGTGGATCTCTGTAAGTTCTAGACCAGCCTGGTCTACAAAGTGAGTCCAGGACAGGCACGGTACACAGAGAAACCTTGTCTTGAAAGCAAAGCAAAACAAAACAAACAAAAGATACCTAGTTACACACTTCAGCCTCAATTCTCCGTGGCTTAACTGTAAGGCCCAGAATTTCCCACATCTACACAGGGAATATATAACTCAGTGTTCCCAAACTGACAGCAGTAACTCTTCTGCAAAATACTCTCTAAAGTAAAAAGAAATACGTAAGACTTTGCAGAGGGACTTCACGGATGAGAACGTGCCATTTCTAGTAGCAGTCATTTTATCAAGCACAGTGCTACACACTCAAGATGTGATAGTACCCAATTTTCAAATAAGTCCAATGAAGGAGCATCATTCCATTTTATAAAATAGAAACCTAGAGCCTCTAATAATCTCTCACTACTTTTTTTATCTAAGAAACAAAAAGAATGAACAAATCTAGTAATATAAAATAACCCAGTAACAGAAACTGTTTTTAGAATCTCACTGTCACCATGTGTCTCATCTTGAAAGGATGAGGATTATTCTGGTTCCCCTAAAAGAAATACCAGAAATAAATCATGTTGTTTATGTAAATAGTAGTTTGTCACCAAATATTGCTTTTCCAATTCAATTTGTTTGTTCAAAGTTGATCAAATTTAAAGTTTTGCTTTGAAAAGGCTACTACTACAGTTCTGTATTTTGTGCAGATCTACCACAACCCTGTTATAAATGAGTCAGTAAGTCCACCATTACATGACTACAACCACAGTAATTTACAAAAGGATAACTTTTTTTTTGGTAGCCTACAAAGTGGTTTCTCACTTCATACACTCTTTGGTAGGTCTTTACTGACCTTTGTGTTTCCTTAATCTTGCCCATCTGGATACTATGACACCACTCCGCCTGGAGGGGTGGAGTAAGGAGGGCAGAAGAGTGGACACCTACAGAAAACCCTCCCCCAGAGCCCACACACCGCAATCTATGGAAACCCACACAATACATATCTTTACTTCTTACACATTCCAGGCAGCACTTTGCATTCTCTTGGTACCTCCATGCTAGCATATTGTAAATTCCTTCTCATGCTATTAAAAAACAAAAACAAAAAGAAAAACAGAACAAAACAAAAAACAGCTTTTCAATTGCTGTTGTATTCTCTCAATGAAAATCAAACATTAAGCTGGTGCAATGGCTCATGTCCTTTAATCCCAGCATTCCAGGAGGCAGAGGCAGGCTTATCTCTGAGTGTTCAAGGCTGGCCTGGTCTACAAAGCGAGTCCTGGACAACACGAGAAAGCCTGTCTTGTAAAACCAAAAGAGGGAAAAAGAAAGAAAGAAAATTAGACATAAAAAACTCCGAAGGAGCCACACAGCGAACCTATTGTAGTAGGTTAGGAACCAAAAAGACCTTAAGGCTCCAAAACTTCCCATAGTTCCTATGGGAATACACTTACCTTCCTGGGAGAAGGATTTAAGATGAGTAACAGGAAGCTGTTCCTTAAGGCCACAGGTAGGTAAGGTGGTGCCAGCCACACACTTCCTATGAAGCAGCAGATAGCTATCTGTCTTTTTTTGCTCCTCTTTGGCTCCTCTTCTGCTAAAATTCACTGCCTTTAGCTAAACACAGTTGACCTCCCTCATTACAAACAACCCTCCCTTAAAGGGCAGAGGACACAGAGCTTATAATGCACCCCACAGGTTCCTCAGAGGTAAGCAAGTCTATACTCCCTTTTTACAGCTGGTTGTTTTTCTTAATTCTGAAAGGGCTGTTTAGCAGCTATTTCTTGCACTGTTCACTGTTCACTGTCATGTGAGAAGGTCCTGCAGCTCTGTCTACTCACAGGTCTATATCCATTCTTTCTCCTTAATCTCAACAGTTTTGCTACTAGTTTTGGCTAAGTCAATATAATTTATAATCAATTAGAGTATATCTATGATTCACTTCTATTTTAACTTTCTATTTTTTTCTTCTCATCAACTGTCCTATTTTCCTTTTCCCCTAACTATACTATGCATATATCAGTATATAATTCCTTTAAAAGTCTGAAAGAGTCATTGGGCCAGGCATGTACACTCAGTGATAATGTACAGCTCTGTGAGGATGTATAACTCTCTTTAGCCTGGCTGAGGCTCCACTGTATCCCCAACACCCACTCCTTAAGAACAGACCTCCTACTGATATGCCCTTTCCCTATTTATTTTTGATGAGTTGTTGTCTAATTTACCTAAATAGCCCTCTTCCCCCGTGTTTTCCCCTTCTGTAGGAATTCTAATTCTCAGAGTTTCCTGGATCTTACATATTTCTTCTCCTCATTCTAAGGAAACATAGTGTTCAGCAACTCTCTAAAAAAGTATGTAAAGCTGGTGAATATAGTCAAATACACCACAAGTTGTAAAATGGGTTTATTTTATCGTCACATTTGAATAATAGAAATAACGGACATAATAATGAACATAAAATTCTGGGCTCCTTCCTCATAGTAAGCTTTTAGGACTTTCCTTCATCCTCTGTATTCCGAGAAGGCATCATATCTTCTCCTCACATGTGCACTGGACCTTTTTGTTATAACTCCTCGCTATCCAGTTATCCTTAGCTGAGCCTGTTTTCCTCTTCACCTAGTATCCCCCATCTCTGTCTTTATTTTACTAAAAACTTTATTTTCTAGCTTGCCAGATGTTTACACTTGAATTTCAGACCTCTTTCTTTAAAAAAAAAAAAAAGACTTTTAATTTGTATATTTGGGTATATAAGAACTCACATGTATGAGTGCATGCAGAAGAGAGCATCAGACAGAAGAGAGCAAGAGGGCCACTACGTGGTTGCTGGGAACTGAACTCGGGACCTCTGGACAAACAGCCAGGGCTCAGCTCCTCAGACCTCTTTCTTGCTTTCCTCCTGTTTTTTCTTTTTTTTTAAATTTTTTAATTTTTTAAAACTTTTAAATAGCACCTTGTCCTCCAATAATGGATACAAATTCTTTTTGGGTTGTAGCCATTGAGAGTTTAGTTTCGGCAGTTCCTTAGGAAACCCACATCTTCGCTTGTTTCAGGCTGATTACTTTAAAAAAAATATTTGATTAATTTATTCATATTATATCTTAATTGTTATCGCATCCCTTGTATCCTCCCATTCTTCCCTCCCTCCCATTTTCCCCTTACTCCCCTCCCCTGTGACTGTGACTGAGGGGGTCCTCCTCCCCCTGTATATGCTCATAGGGTATCAAGTCTCTTCTTGGTAGCCTGCTATCCTTCCTCTGAGTGCCACCAGGCCTCCCCATCCAGGGGACGTGGTCAAATATGGGCAGGCTGATTACTTTTTAAGAAGCTTCTGATTGTTGAAATATTAAAGAGAAGCAGCCAGGAACAGGGTGTATGCCTACAGTCCCAGTTACTCAGGAGACTGAGGCAGGAATTCAAGGGCAGTCTGGGCAACACAAGGCAACCTGTTCTCAAAAAGTATATAAGGAAGATGGCTTAGTGAGTAACAATTCAAGTTCCTAACCCATTTAAGTCCAAACATTCCTGACCAACAAAAGAAGGATATGAAAACCAAGTAAGTACCTGAAAGGTTCCTCTGGGAAGTAAAGGAAGTAGCTATGTGGGCACTACTGTCAGAAAGGCCTGGGTTATAATTGAGACCCTCCACTTGGAAGCTGTGTGTATTTAAGTTTCTGCTTCCTAATTTGTTCTTAGTAAGGTTAAAAATAACCACTGACTCATACAGCCTCGAAGTGTTGGGCAGATAGCATAAGGTGTTCATGAAATTCTCCTAAAACCTAACAGCCTGAGATTTACATGTATATTGTTGCTCCTTAGGCCTAGATTTAGGTACACATGCACCTATACATGTGTAGGTGCAAAGTAAATTCCTTGCAAAAGCAATGGAGAGTACTAATAGAGGGCAACAAACCAGAAGCAGACGTCTGAGTCCTGATCACAACACTAGGGGGCAGTTCAGTTGGGTTTGGGCCCTAGGTAAAATGTCAGAAGAAGAACAAATATTTCACCCGGGCGTGGTGGCGCATGCCTGCAATCCAAGCACTTGGGGGAGGTAGAGGCAGGCAGATCACTGTGAATTTGAAGCCAGCCTGGTCTACAAAGTGAGTCCAGGATAGTCAAAGCTACACAGAGAAATTCTGCCTTGGGGGTGGGTGGGGTGAAGAGCTAAAACCAAACAACAAATATTTTTTAATACTTTACTGCCTCTCTTTTCTTTGTTACACAAGACCCAACATCCTATCTATCTGCTATTTTGACACTAGTACCCAAATGATACTATAAATTACCTAAGAGATCCCATATACCTTGCTTTTTCAAGTAGGCACTATGTGAAGACTAAGACAAGCTGCCCCAGAAACAAACTAAATGAAACCTGCTGCTCTTTGGATCATCACAAAACAGAAGGCTGCAATATAATAAAATATAAATCAGTGTCTTAAAGGACTATTTTCGAAGGCTAGTAAAACTTGCAAAGGATCTGATGAAAAGATAAGTGACAAGAGAACTTAGATGAAAGCAGCATGATGCTCAACAAAGCACAGGCAGCAAAGATGATTTCAGTTCTTCCTGGTATGAATGGCAAGCCTTTTACAATCACAGAGTTGATCCCTCACATCACAGAACAGTGTTATAACCTTCCATCCCCACCAGGCAACCATCTGCCTATGGTGTGGCTAATGATATACTCCCAGGAAAAAAACTGCCATTATGTGAACTTACCCTAAATAAAAGACTGACCGTGTTATCTCAGAAGGATGCCTTTGTAAATCCCTCCAGGTGAAGTTCACTCTGAGGAGTCTTGAAAACCTGATTACAGAACTTCCCATATGAATCATCTCAAAAGACAGATTTAAAAACTGGCAAAGAGACAGAGCAAAACAATATAGCCAGAGGTTCCAGCATGTCTAGTCTCATCTGTGGCTGATTTTATAGCTTCTCCTTGTTTGGGTCTAGAGCCAATGTGTGGTCTGACTATGTGCACCTTACGTATGCTCTGACAAAGTGCAGTTTGTAACCCTGCCAGACACACAGCAGCCTCAGGAGCAGTAACTGAAAACTTACGCCTACACTAGTTTTTTCTTAAAAAAAGAAAGAAAAAATAGTAATATCATCTCTAAGGAGTCTAGAGTAGCTCAGATCATATGGAACATTGTGACTGCATTTAAAACAGTTCTTTTATCAATCACAGAAGGACAAAAGGGAGACAGGCAGGGGACTAATAAAAGCCATTCACTCATTGTGGAACAGATTGTGTTAGACTATGGGGATGTAGATTTCAGGGACACTGTCCCCTGCCTTCACTAAGTTTTCAGACAATAAAAGGAAGTAAAGAAGTGGTCATATGGTCTTCAGGTCTGGGACTGCTAAGTAACTCAGAGTAGTGATCTACCATTGAGCCTCCACGTGTAGAGGAATTTTAATTTAGAACATAGCTGTTCTGGCAAGCGATCACATCCAAAAATCTTCTAGATCTGTGTGATCTGGCTAGAATACAGACATGCCTTTAACTGCAGGAGACAGAGAAAAGCAGATCTCTGAGTTCAAGGTCAGCCTGGTATAAAGTGAGTTTCAAGTAAAGAAAAGCTTAGGTCCATGCATGGTTGGTACATGCCCTTAATCCCAGTACTCAGGAGACAAAGGCATGCAGATTTCTGAGTTCTAGCCAGTGTTGTTCAGGCAGTTGGGCTGAGAGGGAGTTGAAAGGCAGTGTGATGGAGCTGAGTTTGTGGCAGTTCATTGGAATTCAGAGGTGGTTTTACTGGGAAAGTTTTTGTTTGTTTTTTGTTTTGTTTTGTTTTTTTGAGACAGGGTTTCTCTATGTTATTTTGGCTGTCTGGACTGTCTTTGTAGACCAGGCTGGCCTCGAACTCACAGCGATCATCTGCTTCTGCCTCCCAAGTGCTGGGATTAAAGGCGTGCGCCATTACTGGGAGAGTTTTACAGAGACAGGTTGAAGGGAGAACAACTTAGACACAGGTCAAGGCAGAGAATGAGAATGAGCCAGAAGATCAGAACAGATTGCTAGACTTAAGTTTGAGGCCAAGCAGAGCAATTCAGTCAAAAGCAGAGAGAGGCCGCTTTGAATCAGTCAGCTTGGAGAGGCGTTGGAGTCAGAATAGCTGAGTTGAACCAGCCAGCCAGAGCTCAGAAAGAACTAGAAAGGATGAGCTTATTCAGCAGTAAGTCTCAGAGGATGAATACATTCTAGGCCTAGGTTAGACTGTGCGGAGGCTAGAAGCTACCAGGACTAGGTCTAGGTTAGGACAGAAGCAGTAAGCCTCTGAGACGACAATTACATCTGCAAATAAATGTTACTTTTATATCCATGACTGAAATATATGGAAGCACACTAAGATACATAGCTTATATGTGAAGCAATGGCAGATACAAACAAGAGTGATCACTTTTATTTATGAAGCACTTCATAGTTTTTAAGGTATGTCTTCATCTGTTATCTGATTCATTCCTACAGAACCCCAGGAAGCAAGAAAGGACATTGACCATCTTTTCTCGCCCTACTTTACTAACCAGCTAATCAGTTTGAAGTTCACTGTTATTGTGTCAGATGTTCTTTTATCACCTAAGTTTTAAAGAAATGCCAGTGACTCATCTGTAGTCATATGAAATGGCTACCTCAATTCTAGATTCTATAATATCAACAATATGTATCAACAATATAAAGACCTTAATATATTTACATTTTGTTTTTCTTCAACCTAAAACGTGAAAATTATGCAGAACCGCAGAACCACAATATGCCATGACATACGGGCTTGCAACTCTAACAATGCTACAATTCTCCCATTTTTAAATGTCTCTCAAACTGATCATATAACAAAAAACTCTAGCTTGCCAATAACTTACTTCAAATATCTTTTTAATACAGAAGCACATGGTCAATGAAATTAAGGCCATTTCCTACAAAGTAACTGTGCATATTTTTCAAATGAACCTTTGAAAAGCAGAGGCAATCCTCACCAATTCCTTCCATCATCTGAGTTTGTAAACCTGCCATTTCACACGCAAGGAGATGGATAATTTCATAGCATAGAAGTTTAAGCTTCTCCAATCCTAAAAATATTAAATAAAGTATTTAAATAGAAGAAAAAGCCACTCTTAAAAGGCTTAAAAAGAATTTATCCAGCCATACTGCTAAAAGAAAATCTGCCTAAATTAGGATTTTGAATAAGGATACCCTTGGGCTGTTCTGTGCTCTCTGAGGTAGGTATTGGCTCGCATGCAACTACTTTCCCATGTCTATGAGGCATAGACATGCTCACTGAAATTGCTGCAAAAAACTACAATTCACTTACAAGTTAAACAATTGGTGTGATCTGACTTTAAACTTTACAAGAAGTAACTTCAAGCTATGTCTAAAAGCAAAGTGTATTCTGATACTAGTGACATACCACAGAGTTAAACAAGCTATCTGAGGTAATGAGTCTAATATATATATATATATTTTTCCCCCCTCACTCTGAGCTACTCAGATTGGTATTTAAACAAAATGTCATCAAATGTTGCATTAAATGTGCCAGAAGAAAAAGATTAAACATCAACTTCTCAAGTCTTTAATGTAGAGAATTCTCCCACCCCTGAAGTCTGTAATTATACCATTCATCTCTTCTTACCCAGCAAATTCAAAATGAAAGGCCAGTGTAGACAATGAATCAAAGAGCAATGGAATTGGTATCTTAAGCCTGAAAAGTTTACACAGCACAATAAAGATAAGATAAACCGTAAAGACATCTGTTTTACCAAGAGTAATAAAAGTAATGAAGGGCCTACCCATTTGCTTTTACAATTACTGCAACTACTCAGTTTCTTCTTTAGTTTCTGTCTCAAATAGCAATATAAATTCTACTTTGAAAAAAATGCCTTTAAAAAACCAGACCTTAGTACTAGCAGCTGCTTTAAAAAAAAAAAAAAAAAAAAACTTATTTAAAAAGCTGTTTGCATTCATTAACATATCAGCTTGTTTAGGTATTACCAGAACAATTTATTTTCCATTTTTATAAATGGGACCCTAGAACCCAAAACAAAACAACAAAAAACTGCTCTCTTACTACAGCTTTAATGACTTTTAATAATGATTGTCTCTAAGAATCTCATGTCTGCTAAACTAAAAACTCATACGCACAATGCTAATATTAAAAGATTAAACTTCCTAGCACATATGCATATATTTAAGAAAGCTGGTGTACTGGCACATCTGTAATTCCAGCACTTGGGAGGGGGATGGAGAAGACCTGGGGGAGGTCAGCCTGGGCTACAAGAATCTAGAGAGCTAACCTGTTGACTATGCAGTGCAAGGAGAAATGTGCATTACAAACAGCTCTGGCTGTTCTGGAACTCACCATGTAGAGCAGCTGACCTTGAACTTGGAATCTCAAGTGTTGTTATGATTCTCAGTCACTTAAAAAGTGTAAAGCTGAAGACATTTGAGGTTAAAATGAAATCAATGTCTAAAACATAAGCTCAGAATTGGCTGGGAGCTGGGCATAGTGGATCTTTAACTCCAGCAGAGACAGATCTTGGAGTTCAAGGCCAGTCTAGTCTAGATAGTGAGTTCTAGGACAGCCGTACACAGTGAGACACTGGCTTAAAAAGCAAACCAGAACAAATAAATTCAGCTATGGATATAAAAGTAAATTTTACTTGCCTTATTTGTAGGGGTGTAATACCAGGAGAGAGAGAGAGAGAGAGAGAGAGAGAGAGAGAGAGAGAGAGAGAGAGAGAGAGAGAGAGAGAGAGAG
>OU015750.1:13838023-13865684 GCA_907169655.1 Acomys percivali | reverse complement strand
TTCTTTCTTTCTTTCTTTCTTTCTTTCTTTCTTTCTTTCTTTCTTTCCTTGCTTTTCTTAAGGCAGAATCTCACTATATAGAGCAGGCTGTCCTCAAACTCATAGAACCTGGCCTGCCTCTGCACTACCACGCATTATACTGCATTAAACCC
This sequence comes from Acomys percivali, assembly GCA_907169655.1. Lineage (NCBI taxonomy): Eukaryota > Metazoa > Chordata > Mammalia > Rodentia > Muridae > Acomys > Acomys percivali. Next base: position 13,865,532 of record OU015750.1, on the reverse strand, counting down.
TAAATGTATGGCTTTAGTTGGGATTGGACACACAGTTAAACAGTAGAGGACTTGCTTTGTATGTATAAAGCCAACACTGGAAAAACAAAACACTATCAAATAAACATGAAATAAAATGATTCAAATTTTTTTCTTGTTACACAAAACCATTAATATGTCACTTTCTAAGATTTGGCCCCCTACTGGCTTTGTTTATAGTTAACTGCCTAGTTTTCTCAGGACTGGAACAGAAAGACATTTTTTTTTTAACTGAATAAACAATATAAGCCAAATACAACAGAAATTCTGTTTCTTTCAAATGAAGCTGCAGTTAACTGCTGGTGCACCCACAAGGGTAGGCATTTCTGTTCTTAAAGTCCAGAACTTAGAAGGGAGCGCTGAAAGACCTGTACTAGTCTGAGGTTTCAGAGCACTGCAGTTTTGTATCATGGGGGTTTAAGAGATAGTTGACATAAGCCATACCAAGACAACCCCAAAACCAAAAATACCATAACCAACAGAAAACCCCACATCTCAAACAGTTCTGGCACCAAGCTTTTAAATAGAGATAGTCAATCTGTATCAGGCTAAATGATGTAAACCTTCTGTGGGTATAAGCAAAATCCTAAATACTAACAATTTTTAAATGGTCAAGCCTACATACAAACATACACGTACACACACATTCTTGGAATTCATGAAACCTTACAACTTCTTAGATTTGACACACTCAATGGAGTGGAAATGTTTTCATAAAGATATGCAGATTGTTTATTTTCACAAGTAATTTAAAATGACCTACAACAGTAACTGCTTTATGGCAGCAAATAATACAAGGTAGTTTGTGTTATGTCTCCTATATTTTGTTTACATACTTTTTAGTGCACAAATAATGAGTTTCACATGTGAATCAGTATACTTTATGTTCAAATTTCCTCCCACTCTCCTCTGCCTACCCAGTACCAACAGCCCTCTTCCTTTCACAAACTATAGGTGGTTTTTTGTTTTGCTTTGTTTGTTTTTCGAGACAGAGTTTCTCTGTGCAGCCTTAGCTATTCTGGACTCGCTTTGTAGAACAGGCTGGCCTCAAATTCAGTGGTCCACGTACCTCTGCCTCCCGAGTGCTGGGATTAAAGGCATGTACCACCACGTCTGGCTTACAAAATAAAGTTTTAAAGGCAACTCACAATATGCCTTTCCATTAGTAGAAGTTAATTAGCTTAGTTTTTATTTTTATGTGTATATATTTGCATAAGATCATGTGCACTACATATTGGCATCTAATATTTTGAAACTAGAACTGCAGTTGTGAGTTGCCGTGCATATGTGAGGAACCAAACCTAACCCAGGTCCACGGCAAGAGCAATAAGTGCTGCTAATGGCCAAGCCTTCTCTCCAGCCCTATAATTTCTTATACAGCAGGAGTACCTATTTTGAAATGGTAGAATTATGGTCTGTGTTGAGGTAAGACTCAAGAAACACTATAGTAATCTCTCAGTATCCAAGGAAAACCAGTTACAGGACCTCTATTGGATATAAAATTCATGGATGCTAAATGCCTTATATAAAACAAGGCAGTGGGGAGTAAGGGAATATGGTAGAATACTTGCTTTTCATGTCCAAGATCCTGGGTTCCATCTCAAGCACTTCTATACAACACTCTTGTATATATCAATACTTTGTAAATTACGTAAAATACACAATGTGATGTAAACGCTATGTAAATATTTGTTATACTTTACTGTTTGGGAAATAATGATAAGAAAAAAGTTGATAGGTTCTTTGTTATTGAAGCAAATTTTCAAAAAAATTTTTTCTACAATGATGGTTAAATCTGTGCATATAATCCAGTAACACAGACGCACCCTCATCTGACATCCCAATGACTGGTTCAAGGTACAGCACATCATGTGAGTTTATAAATGGAAGAGTGAGAATGGTGAACCAGTGCTCAGCTTCCTAACTGCATGTGCTTCCTGCTAAATAGACAGTCTTTCATTGCTGGGTGCCCAGAGCTGCATTCTTGTGATTTCAGTCCTTGCCTATTAAATTCCAGAGAGATATTTTTATTTCAGAAGGAAACAATCTGCTCAGTGATGACACTGTCATTGGTTCATTCTATTTCTAGACTTGTAAGATGTGGCTGGGCCTCCACTGCACAAGCAATTAAGACATAAAATATTGCTTGCTTAGGGTCTGGATATGAGTTTGTAATTGCAGCAAAGTATTACAACTGAAATCAAAGCTCAGCAGAGGAAAGGACATATACACATTTGAGAAGGAGTGAGTGGCTGGGAAGGAGAATGTCAGGGTGTGCTGATGACCCACAGTCACTCACTATAAAATGCATTTACCGTAGAAACACTTCCTGTAAATTTTGACTACTAAGCATTAAATCAAAAGGAATAGTAAGAGAAAATGACATGAAATATGAATTATTATTAAATATAGCCAAAGAGACTGAGGAAGGTTCTGGAAGCTGCAAATTGCAAAGAACCTTCTTTTTTTTTTTCTTTCATGCTCAACTCCAGCTTACATGTTGTCTGATTCAAACATAGTAATGAGACAAGCAGGGAGGCCGGCTCAGGGAATCACTTCCTAGGCTTCTGTTAAAACTCACAAGTACAATGGAGATTAGGACTAGAGACCAGAAGGAAATCTACAAGTGCTTGTCTGGTGTGGTGATTTAGTCCCAAAACTTAGAAGGCAGAAGCAGGTTGATCTCTGTGAGGCCAGCCTGGTCTACATGTCAAGCTTCACGTTAGCCAAGGCTACATGGTGAGACCCTGTCTCAAAAATCAAAACGTAACAACCCTAAGGGCATGTTTTCTAGAATGGACTCTATACTGAAAAAGTCTTGGTAACATTCAACACTTCTTTCTTGCTTGCTGTCTTGCTTTCGTCTCTACATCCCTGGTGCTGGGATAACAGGAGTTAGCTATCACTACTTGGCTCAAGATTTTATAAGTAGAAAGAGTACATTCTAAAACAATCATAAAAGCACAATAAATATACAATCCAGGGCCACTGTCTCTTGATATTACAAAGCTTTATGCACCATGTGCAACTGTGTGTGCCACATTTTCAGTAGCTCTTGATTGTCCACGTATCCAGACAACAGCACAGGAAGACCCTGCACTTAAGATTCTTTTTCTGTTGTTGTTGTCGGGTATTTTTTTTCTTTTCTTCTAAATTTATTATAATGTACTCATATTACATCCCAATTGTTATCTCCTTGCTTCTGTGTTCCCGTTCCCACCCTCCCTCTCTCTTCTGCCCTATAACCCTGTCAGAAGGTGACCTCCTGCCCCACCATATGACCACAGCATTATCAGGTCTCATCCTGATAGCCTGCAGTTCCTTCCTCTGTGTGCAGTGTTTCCTGAGCCATGGAGGGAGTGATACAAATAAACTCTTTTCTCAAACCTGTCTTAAGAGCTATACACCTGATAAAAAGACACCCTGAGGTTCTGGGAAAATAAGCCACTCTATTATTACTTCCACTATGTTTTGTCAGGTATACTCAACAAAGGTCCTTTATCTATTCTTGAGTTTGGCTTCTCAGGCCCATAACTCTGTTTATGTTAGACATTCATTTTCTTTTGAAGATCTTATGTCCTTTTTGTATGTTGTTTTAACCATTTAAAAAAGTAATATACGCTCCTAATAAAATTTAAACATTTTCTTTACAAAGATTTTACCTTTTTGTCATATGAAAAATTCCCAAGTTGGGGTAGAGTAGTTAAAGGGGACTAAGTCTTGTCCCTGGGCCCCATGTTAAGATAGATAGAATGGATTTTTCCTAGTTTTCCTCTGCCCCTTACCTATACATGTATGTACTAGGGCACTAGGGTGCCCAAACACACACTCACATACATACTCAAAGAAAATAAAATGTAAACACAATTTTTAAAGATTTCAAATGCTATGAGGGAATCTGCATCTTTATAATCCAGGTTTTAAATATACCTATCACCTATTAGTGATAAGTGTAGGAACTAAAAGGCCTTCTTTTCAAAAAGCATACTTCTAGGGGGAAATGTATATATGTATGTATGTATGTATGTATGTGTGTATATATATATATATATATAAGTATAAACATATATATATATATATATATATATATTGCCGCATGCTTATAATGCCAGCACTTTGGAGCCTTAGGTAGAAGAACTGCCACAGGTTAAAAACCAGTCTTGGCTGTATGGTAAATTCTAGACAACATCAGGATCCCATTTTAAAAGCCAAACAAACAAACAGCTGGGTGTGGTGATGCACATTTTTAAGCCTAGCACTTGGGAGGCAGAAGAAGGTGAATCTATGAATTTGAGGCCAGCATGGTCTACAGAGAGAGTTACAGGACAGCCAGGGCTACACAGAGAAATCGTCTCAAAAACAAACAAACAAACAAAAACAAAAACAAAAAAAAAAAGAAAGAAAGAAAGAAAGAAAGAAAGAAAAACCAAATAAACAAAAAACCCACAAGAGAATTAAAAACAAAGCCCCCACACCAACATAATGGCCAGCCTGGTCTACAAGAGCGAGTTCCAGGACAGCCAAGGCTACACAGAGAAACCCTGGCTCGAAAAACCAAAAAAAGAAAAAAGAAAGAAAGAAAGAAACATTTGGAAACACAAATGACCTGGCTCAAAATGCTAATCTAGGATGGATTAAAGGATATGTCCCACCACTGAGATAAACTCAACAGATAAAGTAAATTTTACGCATTTATCTTTGTTCCAAGAGAAAAAACATCTTTGGGCTATACTTATGTAAGGTAAATTATGAAACACCCCACCATTCACTCTGAACCCTATGACCTTTCTGACCTTTGTGATGAGAACTCGATATTTTTCTACTAAGTGGTCGTTGTTGTGGCAGCCTGCTAGCAGCTGCCAGACTTCTCCACGAAGAGCTTCTGGGACACCACTTCTCACTAAGGATGGCAACTGCTTTGGTCTCACACTCAAGTTGAGATGCCTAAAAATAAAGCCGTAATTCATTAATTTAGCAAAGGAAAATGCTCTGAAAGATTCCATAATGAAAATAAAATGGTTTACAAAGGCATGAAAAGGTAAGGCAGTAATAATAACGAAAGATTAAGCATTGACATGGTACTTGAAAACCACTGTGTCTCAGTGTCTTTAAAAGATCATCAAAAATGTAGAACTGGAAGCCTGAAGGTGGCTTTAATCATAGCATTCAGGAGGCAGAGGCAGGTGAATCTCTGAGTTCCAGGCCAGCTTGCTCTACAGAGTGAGTTCCTGGATAGCCAGGCTACACAGAGAAACCCTGTCTAGAAAATCCGACTGACCAAGCAAACAAAAAGTAACTGGGAACTGCAGGGACGCTTTTTGGTTGAGGCTTATGTACAACTTAGAGCAGAACTACACCTAGGTGCTGGAGAAACGCTCTGCTGCTCTTGAAGAGCCCCACGTCAGCTGGGTCACAAACACCTCTGACTCCGGCTCTTCCTTCTGCCCACCTCTACCCTGCACACAAATGGCAGATCCACACACACACATGAATAAAAATGAGTCCTTGAAAAATTGCAATTAATGGGCACAAAGAAACAAAGGCTTAGCCTTCCAACAGTAGCTATGAACTGCGTATTTATATATTCTCAGTTAAAATATTTCAAGTATGTTTTCAGCAGATTCTACGTCTCTTTCCTCAAGAAACAGTTTGAATATCTGTGGTAGCTAAGTTTTTGGTTTTGTTTTGGTTTGGTTTGGTTTTTTTGCTGGGAGGGGAGGAGTTCAAGACAGGGCTTCTCTGTGTAGCCTTGGCTGGCCTGGACTTACTTTGTAGACCAGACTGGCTTTGAACTCACAGAGATCCTCCTGCCTCTGACTGTGATAAGAACATTCTTACTGCAACAACAATGCAAATTAGGACAGCCTTGGGTTTTGGGCTTCACATATAAAATGAACAAAACAAAGCCTGTCTTGAAACACTGGCATGATCTCAGTGCCATGATCTTTGTGTCTTAAACTAACCCTATCGTAAAGGCAAATGTTGTCTCTAGATTACAGATGCAGAGAGGTCAAGGAGGCTAGTAAGTTCACTGAAGGCAGATGCTCCTGAGACTTCAGATTCATGAGTGCTCCTCCATCCATTAAGTCGCAGCTGTGCTGTGACTGGAGAGCCACCATTAAGTCACTAAAGCAGGATCCTGACACAGATATGCTCTTGTGACTATCAGATTAAAGCACAAATCAGTGACACAAAGAACCACCAGCACATTATAAAGATGAAAGACTTTTTACATCATCCAAATTCTATGAGAACAATGCAGCGTTATTTAAACATTGCTTGTTACTTGTTCTATGATTCTGTACCCTGATTAAGAGATATGGGCAATCTCATATAAGCATTTCCTTCCATGTGTGTATGTATGAAGAACTGTTATCAAGAAACAGTACTAGTAACTCTGCTAATTACAGGTCTGAGACACTATGGCCTTAGGATAAATAAACATCACAACTGATACACAATTATGTGTACTTTTCCAGCTATTGTTAGATTATTTTGATTTTCTTTTTTTTCATATTATATGAGGTTTATTAAATGAGCATGGGGAGAGAAGAAAAGGGGGAGGGGGATATTCCAGAGAGAAAAGAAGAGGGAGAGATAGAAAGTAAGAGGGAGGTGCAGGGAGAGGAGGGAGAGAGGTAAGAGCTGTTCTGATTTTCAACAGCAGAGGTGAATAGTTGTGATAAGACTCTCACTAGCCCACAAAAATCTTAAATATTTACTATTTGGTCCTTCACAGAAAAATTTGCTAACCCTAACTTACACTAGTAAAATTTCCTTTGGAATGATTTTAGCCATTGACAGTATCAACTCTACATATAACTTGCATACTATTTTATACTGAGGACATCAGTGCTCCTATCCTCCTAGAATCATAGTCAAATGAACCTGGAGAATGACACACAGATACAAATACAGTTATTAAAATCTACTTTCGGTAGATAAGTTAGCTTCAGGATCACACTTGCTATGTTAAGAACTTCTGGGTTTGCCAGTTTACGTATTAGAACACCTAACCTTTGTGTGAAAATGCAGAAATCTGTAATATTTTTATAGTTGAAAGACTGCATACAATTTAGTGTTGTGCTAGGTATATGGTAAATGTTTAAACTACCAACACTACAACCCTAACATCCATAAATTTTAATCAATATGGCTACAAGTAGTTTTACAAGCTTCTAAGTTCCATGACATTACAATGCTTACTATTCTACCTTCCCCTCTCCCCCACTTTGGACAGGGTCTCTCTGTGTAGCCCTGGCAGTTCTGGACTCACTCTGTAGAACAGGCTGGCCTCAAACTCACAGAGATCAGCCTGCCTCTGCCTCCCGAGTGCTGGGATTACAGGCGTGTGCCACTGTGCCCAGCTCAATGCATACTATTCTACAACAAATAGGATGGACAAAGATATTGAGATGGATCAAATAGACTAGATATATCTGAAAACATAACTCAAACAAGCAAAAGCAGTTGAGACAATCAGCAGTCAGCAGAAACAGATGGGAATTCAGTTAATATATTTAAGAGAATGGGAGGACACAGCTGATTATGAGTAACAAAGTTTGACAACAAAACAAGCTGAGCCATCACGCAAAATGTGCTGGATTCACAGAAGTAAAATGAGGTCTTACTGGGTGTGCTGGCACAAGAATTAAATCCCAGGCAGAGACAGGTGGATCTCAGCAAGGTCGAGGCCAACCTAGACTACAGAGTGAGCCCCTGGACAGAAAATGAGGTCTGGACGCAAACAGTGTGGAGATGGTTTTAACTATGCTCTTATGAAGTCCTGTCAACACTGAATTTAAATGCTGGTTTAGCCCAGAGACATTTCATACATATAAAATTCCTACAGCAATAGTCCATACACTCTAAGTCCACTGAGCTGAAAATGAAACTGATAGAATTATCAGCAAACCTGTCTCCTGATAGGAAAGAACCATCACAATTTAACAAGAGGCATTCCCAAGGGCTTGGCACAGTTCATGCATTACAGTGGTGCATCTAAAGACAACTCATGCTTTGGCTGGTTGCCTTCTTTTGTACATATTTGACATTTCCCAATATAGAGTGTTTTGTCGAACAGTAAAACACTGTGAGAATGTCACAGCAGATGGTGCCCATGTGCAGTGCTGGATGTGTAGATGCCCTTAGGGGCACTGACATCTGCTGAGACACAGCTTTACTAAAAATACAATGAAAGACTTAAAAGTCAAAACTTGTTAAGGGAAAAAACCCTTAATGTACGAGGCCCATACGGAACTTTAATGACAACCTTAATAGCCAGAGCATCAGCAATGGAGACAAGATCAGATCACTTTTAAATTTAGGTTTTCCCTCCAAGACATCCTACCAAGGAAGAAAAGATACTACATATATGTCTCACCAGTGTATCTCTAGTTATGCTAATCAACACCCAAAGGGTATACTTTTTGAAAACAGGGCAAAGAATAGTGCTTCCTAACATCATTGCCAAACTCTTCTGGTGTGTTTTACTTTTGTTTTTAAACAGGGCCTCACTGTGTAGCCCTGGCTGGTCTAGAATTCACTATATAGATCAGGTTGGCATCAAATTCAGAGATCCTCTGCCTCTGCCTTGTGAGTACTAAGGATGAGACACCATGCTCGGGCAAGTTCTTGTTTTTGAGACAAATTCTGCCATATAAACCAGGCTGGACTTGAAGTGTTCATCTTCCTCCTTCCATATACCAACACTGAGACTGTAGACATGGTCCACCACATCTAGCTTGCAGGAATCAACCATGTTTTATTCGCAGTTTTGAGGATTAAACTGAGGGCATCAAGCATGCCAGGGAAGTGCTCCATTACAGAGATATATTCCCAGACTAAGACTAAACTGGGAATATACATGTGTTAGCAGCAAAAAAATGGATACAGCAAGGCACCCATGTCTTGCTTGAGATACCCTGCTGTGCCATTCCAGGTATCTTATGTGTCACAGGCAGGGCAAACCCCACCTAAGTAGATACATACGCGCGCGTGCGCGCGCGCGCACACACACACACACACACACACACACACACACACACAAACACAGTGACCTAATTTTTTTCTTCATAACAATTTAACAGATTTATTTAGAATTGTTGTAAATGGTGAACTGGTGTTTTGTTTATTGAAGCACTCTGACTTACATGAATGGTTTTTTGTTTTGTTTTGTTTGCCTGACCTTTATATAAAAATTTCCCACACAAATAGCAATGGAAAATCTGCCAATATCTGATTTCTGTATTTTTCTACTTGCCAATTGTACTTAGATATCTTTAAACTCCATGGAGAAAATTATCTAACACTGAGAATTACTAATAACTGGAAGAGAGGAAAACAGCCTGTGAAGATGCACTGTCTCCTATTGTTACAGATTCCTCAGGCATTTCACCACATGTGTAGCCTGCTAACAGGCCACTGGTATAACTGTTAAACATTAGGCCTGGATAACATGCAGGTTGGTATCTTCACAAAGGCAGACAAGACAGGCCTGACCTGCCTCATACACAGCACCAATAGCTACATTTTGGAAGCACATACCTGTTTTGAAACCCTATGGAATTCCTTGCACCGGAGGCTGTGAGGGATGTCTAAATTTGAAGTTTAATGGACTTCTAATAGCATCTAATTTCAGAGTATTAAAGAGCCAGTCCTGTAACCATTGTGTTTCTTCACCCTTCTAGTAGAAGGCACACTCTTACAAATAGCTTTCTGTAGCCACAAGCAGACCTGTGGGGCAGTCTCCTTTGTGCAAGCCACTACAGAGTTACACTCCTTCAGTCTGGTGTTAGTGATGGGGGCAGCGGCAACACAGTTCTCGTGGCTATAATCAACAGCCAGCCATTCCTATCTTCTCCAACGTACAGGACCAACTGTCTGTCTGTGAATTCCATGTCTGAACATTTTTTCTATCAGTAAGACTTTATTAGGCTTCTGATGGTCTCAGACTGATTCATAGCTTTGCTGTTATTAGAATCTAAGAGATTCTAGAGAGAGATCTTACTTGCAGGTCCCTGTTATTGGTTCCAAACTGAGAATCAGCTAAGAAGTGAGAGTCACAGGGGAGAAGCAGTGCCAGTCTGTAACTCACCATTTTGACAGAAGTTCTCCCCACGTTTCAAGAATTTTTTCTGCACATTCTTTGGAAACATCACCAAATCCACTCAAGAGAGGTTCATCATTATCTGTAATAAGCAAAACTTATGCTTATGAAAAAGAACCACATGGGAATATAAAGGCAAATGTAAACCTTTTTTGGGAACATAGAGCCACAATATATGTGCTTAGTATTTATGTACAAATGTGAATAACTTTGTCACAGACACAATGCTTTTATAACTTGTACAACCTCTTTTTATAACCTCTTCTGCTTTCTATATAGGTCTTTATTATGTCAATTATAGGAGTTATTTATCTACAAAATATAGAAGTAAAAATGTGGAGTGTTCTTTCTCCTTTTCCTAGGTAAGTAGCTTTATATACAAAAACATTTAACAGTTTATTTAAAATGGTAAACAACAAACTTAGTTACCTAAGAGTGTAATGAAGAAGTAGTGGGAAGTGGTGGAATAAACAATGCCTTTTGTTGATTTTCTCTCCTGTTCCACTTCCTAGCCTGCTTTCCCCACTTCTATCTTTACATGTTTGAAAATGCTATAATGACATGTAATGAATTATGACATGTAGAGAAGGTAACTGAACACAGGTGTTTGTATTTACATAATGATATAATAAAAATACAAAGAGTTAAATCATCATTATGATCTATTAAAAACACTGAAAAGATGGGAATGAAACATACCAAGACATTAATAATCACTGCCTGAGTGAATGATGAATTATCATAAATATTTTTTCTGATCTTTGATGACATTATGACTTTCTAAATGTTCTACAAATGACACTAACTTAAAACAAGACAAAATATTAAAAGGTAGAAAATAAATAATTTAAAATTTAAATAATGAAAATTAATTAAGAAATTAGAGGGTGCTGGCGAGATGGTTCAGCAGTTAAGAACAGTAACTACTCATCCTGAGAATCTGGATTCAGTCCCCAACACCCATATGGTGTCCCACAACCACCTCTATCTATAGTCCCAAGGGATCTAAAGCCTTCTTCTTTCCTTCTTGGATGTCAGGAATACACATGGTGCATAGAGATATATGCAGACAAAATACCGATACACTAAAATAAATAAGATCAATTTCAATTTAGTTAATCAGGATTTAGAGAGTATAAAAAAATGCAGGTGGTAAAGAAAGTGACACTGAGGGCTGAGGATGTAGCTCAGTCACAGACAGGTGCACATCCAGCACCAAAGATGAGAAAACAGAAGATGATGATATCTACTTTAACCTTCTTTCTGAGCACTGGTGGGTTTTTAATGTTTTGCTATCTGCAGTATTAGGATTATGCTGTTTCACTGCTTTATTGGGCATATGCCTAGAAATGAACTTCCTAAGATAAAAACCATTGTTTTTAAGGATTTAGTAATTGCCTGACTAACTGTCTTCTCAAAGAGTTAAAATAATTTACATTCTCATTAAGTGGGTGAAACAGTGTTTGTCCTCATACATCCTCACCAAGCAAAACTGGGAGCACAGCTTCGTCATGTCCTCCTCCTCGAGAGTCCTATTACAAAGCACTGACTCCAAAAGCTCATAAGTTTTTGACACTTATTATTAAATTTCTTATATTGAAACATTTTGTATAATAGTTTTGATTGTGACACAAGAGAGAGACAGATTGAATATAACTGAAACATTTCTATATATGAATAATGAAGAGCAGAAAAAGCTCAAGACACTAAGGGCAATTTCCTCAAATTCTACTTTGTAATTTCTCAATTTCCCACTCATTAAAACATCCATCATATACAACCCGTGAAGGAAGACATGAAACAATGTGCTAAAGTGGCCTGGGTGCTGCTGATGAGATCCAGTTACACAATGAAATAAGTCCTTCAGAAGTAGTAAGATGATCTACCTTCCCCACTCTCTCCTACTGCTGTGGACTCTCAATAAATCAACAGTAATGGCATGGACTTTGTCACTAGAGTCCCAGGTCCCCAGATTAGGGGGAGAAAGAGGGAATGCAAAGCCATTCATTTCAGAATGTTGTTTTGAAAGTGCAGCTTTTTGGTCAGAGGCCCTCTAGGTGAGAAACCTCTCCGGAGAACACCCCCCCCCCCACCAAGGAACAAACACCACATAGGGTTCCTGGTGGGAAAACTGGATTAGAAGGATTTTGACTAAAGAAGGCATGGCCAAGACCACTGCACTCCAGATCTCCTGTCACAAATTTCTTGTTATGGGTGTGGGTCCTAGGACTTAACTCATCTGCCAATATTTTCTGACTACCTTCCACACACTGGGTGTTGTGGTAAGCACTAAGGATACAACACAGGGCAAACAGATCCCTATTCTTCTGCAGAGTTGGAGGTGTAGCATCCACCTCCTCGCCATGGACTACAGGTGCCTTTCTTGCTTATTTCTCCTCCTAACAGTAGACTACTGAATTCACTCAAAAAATTTAAATATCATATGATGACTGCCAGTTTCTATCTGTGTAGCCTGGGGCAATTTTATTTATCTCCAATTCTATGTATTTATGAGAAAAATAAGGACAATAATAATAATAACTATTTTTCAGGCTTACTGTGAGGATTATGAGAATGAGGCACTTTGCTACCACGCAATAAGCATTTGATTGTTAGGAGTTAACAGTGCTAAAAACTGACCATAAGGTGATTAATCACAAGACAATGGGACTTACAACAACAACAACAGAGAGAGAGGGGAGAAAGACCTACAGGCCTTAAAAGTCAGCGCTTACTCTCAACTTGTAAAAAACACATGTAATCATGGATATTTATCTCTTTTAACAAAGTTAACCATTCCTTGCACGTCTATAATTTTTGTTAATGTGATAGCTTAGCCAGAAATGTTTAGGGCAGCGTATTCATCTCCACTGAGTTTTTGCTCTTTCAATCCTAACTCAAAAACTACTTTATGATGTCCCACAAACTCTCTACAATGAGAAACTTATTTCATGAACTTTGCGTGAACTTCACAGATACAAACTCAGATGACCTTCTATCATCCCAGTTTCATTTATTAAAAATGAAGCCCTTGTACTGTTATGACTATCGTTGTGAAATAATCTTTTCCTGTGCCCAAAATTTCCTTGTACTCCCCACTTCTTTGTATTACTTTTAAATAGTAACCAACAGACAATAAAATCTCATTTTCCCAATCTGATTACAAGTATCTTAAAGAATACCCAATGTAGGCTGGTGAGATGGCTCACTGGGTAAAGGTGCTTGCTGCAAAGCCTGGTGACCTCAGGGTGATACCTGCAATCCACAGAGTGAAAGGAAAGAACAGATTCCTGGCACAGATATACTGTGGCACAAGTACAAAACACACACACACACAATGAATATCTTAGGGGAGGGCAATGTCAACTATGTGTTAGCATCTCCTAGTTGCTTGTCTACGGGAGACTCTCACAAGTACTCACTTGTGACCACATCCCACTGCCAGGCCCCCATAAAGAGGAAGTTGCAGCAGTATGCACAGCTCTCCATCCCTACACAGAAACCAACCTTTCTACACTTACCTTCTTCTTCATCATCCTCTGGAGGAGAGGGGATCATAGAGCTCTGGGATCCAGATTGTGGCAGACGAACTGAAGGACTGGCTGTAGTTTTCCTCCTCTCTCTCTCTGACTCACTTTCCAAACATACAACTTCATATAAAGTGTCAGAATTATTCTTTCTTTCCTTCTGTTTTATCTTGATGACAAAAAAGAATGTATTATGTAGCAAAATTCCTTCTTTAATTATTATTTTTGATTTTATATTAGATGCAAAAATAAATGGTGTTTTCCTGAAATCTATTCGAAATATAACCTTTATCAAGTAGAAATGTTTATGTTAAGTGTTAGGACTAAACGTCAGGCTGGAGAGATGGCTTGGTGGTTAAAACACTATCTGCTCTTCCAAAGCTCCTGAGTTGAAGTCCCAGTAACCACATGGGACTTACAACAATCTATACTGGAATCTGTTCCCTTTTCTGGCACTCAGGCATACCTGAAGATAGAGTACTCATATACATAAAATAAATAAATAAGTCTTTAAAAAGTCCCAACATGTGAGAACAAGAAGCAAGTGCATCTGTGTGAGTTCAAAGCCAGCCAGGGCTACATAGAGACTTTGACTTAAAAAGAAGGAGGAGGAGGAAGAAGAGGAGGAGGAAGAAGAAGAGGAAGAAGACAACCTTTTAAGACAACTGAATATTTAACTAAGACTCCAGTTTTATTGTTTTATCTGTCATTAAAATAAATTATCAAATATTTAATCACCAAATTTAGTCAATGTGAAAGCTAATTGTCCTGTGTCTTTCTAATACATTTAAGATGTCTTTTCAGTTTTCCTACTTAAAACCACATATCAAAGCCATTCACACATCCTAAAAATTTAGCATTAAGAAAATCCTTTTCTTCCTTTGCTCAGTTCAAACAGTATATGGGAGATTTTCTTAAACACCAACGCAGTAGGTAGGGATGAACAGCAGGAAAGACATCAGTAAAATCTCAAATTTTGTCAATTGGAATCAACAAATATTCTTATTTTTACTTTAAGGTAAGCACTATAAACAATCTACATGGGACTAAATAGGAAAAAAAAAAGACACACACATACAGTTCTGTTAGTATAATACATATTTTGAGCACAAGTGGAGAAGAGAAGGTTAACTTGAAATATGGAGGACAGGGGACAGGGAGGCTGTAAGGGTTGCACAAGAAAGGATGCCGACAGCACAGAAAGGTACCCTGCACAGTAGATAATGGTGGAGGGTAAGGACAGTCACAGGTACAGAACATCAAAGTAGCCTTTACCACCCTGATCTCCACTTGGCTTTTCATTAAAATCATTACTCCTAACTTGGGAGTAAGGCCAAGATACTGGCAGTGTGTCCTTTCACATCATCCTGAAGCCCAATTTAATGTAAGAGTCTTAGCCTCAAGGCCAGGAGTCCCTGCTGCATCAAGCATCTCTGCCAGTAGAGGCCAAACAAGCAGAGTAAGCACAACAAAACCTTGCCAATCCACTGGTGCAAGTGGTCTGACTAGTTTAACAACTGCTTCCAGGATCACTTGGCTTTGCAGACAAATATCGTGTCTCTAACTCAGCTGTTTATTATTAACAAAGTACTCTGTACGACTACTAGTAGCCTATAGGTTTATCTCTAGGAGACATGCAAATAATTTGTCTAATAGAAAAGACAACCCAAAGGTTACCTATAGCATAGTGACCTTAGTAATTTTATTCTGTTTTTCAAGACAGGGTTTCTCTGTGTAGCCCTGGCTGTTTGGAACTCAATCTGTAGACTAGGCTGTTTGCAAACTCAAGAAGTCTGCCTGCCTCTGCCTCTGAATTACAGAAACTAAAGGTGTGTGCCACCACAGATCTTATTTTAGAAAGGAGGACCACATAAACGCACGTTGTTGTTCTCCTTCTTCTTTTCCTTTCTTTCCCTGAAACAAGGCTTCTCTGGTAGCCCTGGCTGTCCCTGAACTCACTCTGTAGACCGGGTTGTCCTTGAATTCAGAGAGATCTGCCTGCCCCTGCCTCTCTGAGTGGTGGTATTACAGGTGTGTACCACTGAGTACGGCTAGGCCTTCAAGTTCTTAAATACTTAGCTTTATCATCTTTCTGGTTAATTCATTAATGAACTAAATTAAAATTCTTGATGCATATTCATCCCTAAATTGTAAACAGTATGATTTTAAGAATCATACTGATAGGAAAATACTATTTAAATCTTTTGGTGTAAATTCGTTAAACTGCTTTAAAACAAAACAACTGTGCAGCCCTTCCCCACTGCCACCCCTGGGGCTGGCCTCAAAGTCAACTGGGATCCACGTGGTGCTGCCTTGTGAGCACTGGGATTAGAGATGTGCACCACCACACCTCACTTATATTGCTCTTTGGAACATCTCCTAGTTGTTATCTGAAACACTTCAAAGCTTTCCAACACAGCTCTTCGTGTTAAGAAAGTCTGAAAACAAGTAAGGGTTCTCCAAGACTACAAAGATAAGGTAATTAATGCCATTCACCGAGAAAGTCTTCCTTGATTACAGCGACAATACAGCTTGTAAATATTACATGGAGTTGAGGATGAAGAGTTATTAACTCCACATGTGAAAATACTCATTGTTCCAACACATGGGATTCATTACACTACTTTAAAAATCTCTCTTTGAATTCTCTATAGTGGAAAGCTTCAAAATGTACATGTTGCAATATATCTTTTGTAGATATTTAATAATTTAAGTATGTAAGTTTCTAAGCTGTTATCATATATTCTAATATATTCAAACAGGTCACAATGTGTATTGTATACAATATATAATTATAAGAAAATCAATCTGCCAAGACAAAGGAAGAACAGATATGAATAAATGAAGACATCCCCTGTTTCTAGGTAAGAAGACATGTCCTTAATAGAAGCAACAGCAGCTACACTAGAACTAAAGAGAATGTGGTAAATGTAACAAAATCTCACACATCAGTGACTCCACTAAAGGGAAACATTCTAAGATGCACTTTCTTAAAAAAAAAATCATTTTTAATTTATGAGCCTGCGTGCATATACGTGCACATGTGTAGGTGTACTTCGGGGCTAGAAGATTGCCAGATTTCCTGAAGTAACAGGCATGCTTGAGGAAAAAAACACTCTGAACTGATGGCCATCTCTCTAACATGCACTTTGAAGATTTTATATTGTAAAATTTTTTAAAATTTTTAATTAATTTATTCAGATTACATCTCAATTGATATCCCCTCACTTGTATATTCCTGTTCTTTCCTCCCTCCCTCTTTCAGCCTATTTCCTTCCCCAGGTCTGTGACAGAAGGGGACCTCCTCCCGCACCATATGGTCACAGCCTATCAAGTCTCATCCTGGTAGCCTGCTTATCCTTTCTCTGAGGGCCACCAGGCCTCCCCACCAAGGGGAAGTGGTCAAATAAAGGGCATCAGAGTTCATGTCAGAGTCAGTCCCCACTCTCCACACAACTGTAGAGAATGTCCTGTCCATTGGCTAGATCTGAGTAGGGGTTCAATGTTTACTACATGTATTATCCTTGGTTGGTGCAGAAGTTTGAGCAGACGCCCCTGGGTCCAGATCCACCCATCATGTTCTTCTTGTTGTAGGTTTCTAGGACCCTCTGAATCCTTCTATTTCCCCATTCTCCCATACTTCTCTCACCTAGAGTCCCAATAGGAAGTCCCCACATCTATCCCAATCTTCACTTTCATGGGACATCCCTTTAGGGCTAGTGTTCAATTATAAGTGAGTACATACCAGGTGAGTCTTTCTGGGTCTGGGCTAACTCACTCAGTATGATCATTTCTAGTTCCAGCCATTTGCCTGCAAATTTCAGGATTTCCTTGTTTTTAATAGCTGAGTAGTATTCCATAGTGTAAATGTACCACAGTTTCTTTATCCATTCTTGACTGAGGGACATTTAGGTTGTTTCCAGGTTCTGGCTATTATGAATAAGATTGCATCCTGTACAGTAAAAGATCCTCTGGGGGAAATCTCCATATCTGATTTCTAGCTGTACTACAAAGCAACAGTAATTAAAGTAGCATGGTACTGGCATAGCAATAGGATGGTTGATCAATGGAATCGAATCGAAGACCATAAATCCACACACATATGGACACTTTATTTTTGACAAAGAAGCCAAATCTGTTCAATGGAAAAAGGATAGCATCTTCAACAAATGGGGCTGGTCTAATTGGATGTCTACATGTAGAAAAATGCAAGTAGACCCATATTTATCACCATGCACAAAATTCAAGTCCACGTAGATTAAAGACCTCAACATAAAACCAGAGACCCTAAATCTCTTAAAAGAAAAAGTGGGGAAGAGCCTGGAACTCATTGGCACAGGAGACAACTTCCTGAACAGAACACCAACAGCCCAGGCCTTAAGGTCAACAATTAATAAATGGTACCTCATAAGGTTGAGAAGCTTCTGTAAGGCAGAAGACACTGTCAACAGAACAAAGTGACAGCCTACAGACTGGGAAAAGATCTTCATTAACCCAACATCTGACAAAGGTCTAATACTCAAAATATATAAAGAGCTCAAGAAATTAAACACCACCAAACCAAATAACCCAATTAAGAAATGGGGCTCAGAATTAAACAGAGAATGCTCAACAGAGGAATATCAAATGGCTGAGAAACAAAGAAATGCTCAACATCCTTAGTCATCAGAGAAATGCAAATCAAAACGACTCTGAGATTCCATCTTACACCCATCAGAATGGCTAAGATCAAGAACTCATGTGATACCACATGCTGGCGAGGATGTGGAGAAAGGAGAACACTTCTTCATTGCTGGTGGGAATGCAAACTGGTACAACCACTTTGGAAATCTATCTGGTGCTATCTCAGAAAACTGGGAATCAGGCTTCCTCAAGACCCAGCTATTCCACTCCTTGGAATATACCCCCGAGATGATGCTCCAGAAGATGCTCCACCCCACAACAAGGACATATTCTCAACCATGTTCATAGCAGCCTGATCTATAACATTTTTTTAGAATAGCAAATAACTGGAAAAAATCCAGAGGGGGACTGATTAAGAAAACCAGGATTTAAAACAACAACAACAACAAGAAAAAAAAGAAAACCAGGATCTGTCTGAATGCACAATGGTACAGGGCAATAAGATTAAAGACCTCCTTCTATGCATGTTCGAGTGCTCTCAGATTATAGTAAGTCACAGAAAAATATCCACAATGTGCCAATTTACATTTTATGATAAAATAGGATAAAAAGTATGATAAAATACACAAGAATATTTTATTATCTTAAAAAAGAAAATTAAGAAAAAAAAGTAGAAACTAGTGTTACATGTGGACTGGAGATGCTGCTTTTGATAATACATGTGCTGATACACATTTTACATATTAACAATTTATATATTCAAAATATAAACTGAGAAAAACACAATTTACCTAAGCCCCAAACTGAAAATTAGCCTAAGTAAATGTCATATGATAACAGGACCACAATAAAAAAATTATTCTGGGCTGGAGTATAATTCAGACTTGGGCACTCACCTAGCTCAAGGCTCTGTGTTCAAGTCTGTCACTGCACGCAACCAGAATTATTCCAAGTACCAATTTAATGTTACTGAAACATATTTAAAGAACAAAAACAGTGGCACAAAAATCTTACTGGATAGTTTTATTTATGCAAAACTGATATTTTTGAATTTTGAAGATAAATAAAATTAAGTATACTACTGGTCCTGTAATTAAACCAATATTCATAATGCAAAAAAAGAGAAAACGTTGTAATGTTTAACTATAGTAAATGTGTGAATAAATTAAATGAATTCAGGCATGCATAATCAATGGATGCTAAAACATGAATAAGTTGATACAGAGCAGGACACAGTTGAAACCTTTTATCTGTGTTTATACTTTCTAGTTTTAGCTCCCTGTCATGAAGTAAGTCTAGAATGTGATATGGAAAACCACAGAAGTAAGCAATCAACCAGCTTTAAATTATATGCTGATCTGGGTAGCATAATGAATTCCATGCCCTCTCACTCCAAACTGTTTAGGACACAGATCTTCCCTTTGTCAGCACACTCAGGCCACAGGCTCCCTTCCTTTAGTTGTAAGAATAATGTCACTGGGGCTGGAGAGATGGCTCAGCAGTGATGAGCACAGGCTGTCTTTTCAGAGGCCTCAGGTTTGGTTCCCAACACCCACATGATGGCTCACAACTGTCTGCCAACAGGAGGACACTTTCGTGATCTGAGACCCTCTCTCTATCCTCTGTGGGTACAAGGTACACACATTTGCACAGATGCAGGCAAAACACTTATACTCACAAAAGAAAGAAATGGGAAGAGGAGAAAAAAAAAAGAAAACAAACACATTACACTGAGAACTAGCTGGAGAGTCGGGGAGCTAGTGAACCCCACCTTAACTGATCACACTCCCACTGAGAGTTGTAGAAAAACTTGGTATCACACACTTCCTAAGTTAGCAGTGAAGAGAACTCTCTCTGTATATTGATAAATACTCAATCTTCAGGGCTGGAGAGATGGCTCAGCCATGAAGAGGACAGGCTGCCCTTCCAGAGGACACAGCTTTGTTCCCTAGCACCCACATGGTGGCTCCATCTATAATTTCAGTTCCAGGACATCAGATGTCTTCTTCTGGCCTCCTCTGGCACTAGTCACTTAAGTGGTATAGAGACATTTAAATAGGAAAACATCCCCACACAGAAAATAAACATTAAAAAAAATAATTTATTTTTATGTTATGTACATTGGTGTTTTGACTGCATGTATACATGTGTAACGGTGTCAGATCCCCTGGAACAGGAGTTACAGACAGTGGTGAGCTGCCATGTGGGAGCTGGGAATTGAACCTGGGTCCTCTGGAAGAGCAGGCAGTGCTCTCATCTGCTGAGTCATCTCTCCAGCCCCAAAATAAACATTTTAAAAACAGATTTTTAAAAAATGTTGGGATATTACTTTTACATTGCACGTGATATACCTGTGGTATATGTGTGTCCTGCCTGTGGTGTGTGTTATGTCTGTAGCATATGTATATGTGTGTTGTACATGGAGATGTCATGTATATGTGTGGCTGTGGTGTATGTATGTGTGTAGTACATGAATATTACGGGGGCGGGGAAGGGGAGAGAGAGAGAGAACATGCAAGAGACCAGAAAAGGACTTTAGTTGTTCTGTTCTATCATTCTCCGCCTCATTTTCTTGAAACAGGATCTCTTACTGAACCGGAATCTCATCATTTCAGTCAGGCTTATCTTTTTTTTTTTTTTGGTTTTTTTTTTTTTTTTGAGACAAGGTCTCTCTGTCCTGGAGTCACTTTGTAGACCAGGCTGGCCTCGAACTCATAGTGATCCGCCTGCCTCTGCCTCCTGAGTGCAGGGATTACAGGCGTGTGCCACCACGCTTTTATCTTGTCCCCTCAGAAATGGGGTTATAGACATGTGGGGCCATGACCACCTTTTTATGTGGATGCTAGGATTCAAACTGAGATCTTTATGATTGGTCAGCAGGCACGCTTAGCCACTAAAACATCTTCCTAGTCACCAAATCTGGCAGATGTATACTAGTTTATCGCATATGCATGCATACATACACAGAAGAGATGGGAAGGAGAGGCCCAGGCTATCAGTTACGGTTATACTACTTACTGCTATCATTTTGGTGATGTCATTTAAGTTTTTCAGCTGATACTGACTTCATTTGAAAAATAACAATTACATATAAGATCAAATTCCCAATAGTTTATCTGGCACTAAAAATTTATTATGTATAAATACATGCAGAGGTGCACAGACCATGGCCTGCATGTAGAAGTCAGAGGACAACTTTGAGGTGTCAGTTTTCTTCTAGTATCTGGTTATTTCTGCCACACTGCTGGTTGGCCCCACAGCTCCTGGCCTATACCCCTATCTCTCCCTGCTCTGGCTGGATGAGTGGTGGGCTTCAGATGGCCATGACACATTAGCTTTTTAGAGGACATCTGGTATTCAAATAGGTCTTCAGTCTTCTGTGGCAAGCCCTTTCACCACCGAAGCCACCAAATTCTATAATTTGGTATTTCTTTATCTTTCGCATTCTTTTTACATTTTTACCTTATGTGCAAGAGACTTTTACTTGTGTGTGCCCGGTACCTGCACAGGTGAGAAGAGAGTGCTAGAGCCTATGGACTGGACTTAGAGACTATAGTGAATCACCGTATGAACGTTGGGAACCCAACCCTGGCACACTCTGTCAAAGCAGCCAGGGATTTTGACCCCTGGATCCACCTCTTCACCTCATTTTGCTGTCTTTTTAAAAATTACATTTATTCGTTTATTATGTGAATATGTGATGTTTATGTGTGTCTCATGCTACAGACCCTGTGTGGATCTCAGAGGACAATTCTCAGTATTTGGCCCCTACCTTTATATTGCTAAAAATACCTGGTTGGTTTTGTACTTATGCCACTATTGGAATATTTAGTATTTCGATCCTTTTTAGTAAATGCTAAACATGTAGTTGAAAGACTATAGCTCTTTTTTTCCCTGCTAATTTTAAGTTTCTTCTCTAATATGATTCCATCTTAATAAAACAATCCCAGATGGGAAGGCTTCCAACCTAAGAAGGAGTTCCTGAGTCAGCAGGTAATTTTAGTGAAAGGAAAAACGAGAAGTTTTAAACACACAATCCCAACAACATTTCTGTAACTATTTCTTCATTATTTATGGTGAAAAAACCCACAAAAAGTTAAAAAAACAAAAACAAAAACCAATAATTCAAAGAAAGACTATAATTCTATGCTATACATTCTATACAACACCTTCTATACTCTACTGTATTATACACTCTATTTTCCTTTCAGTCTGATCAGAAATCAAAGGGACTAAAAATTAAAATTACTGTTCAATTTAAATAAATTCTAAAAAATCTTTTTAAGAAAAGACAAAACTAACATATCTTTATGGAAGAATCCTGGTTGACACTAAGAAGGCTGAGAGAATATTGTGTTTATAACCATTCTGTAAATTGTACTATTTTACATTTCTAGGTAACAGTTTCCTTACCCATGAGAATAGTACATATGTTCACTGGATTGCTGGCTAGTAAAGTTCTAACAGGAATAAATTCAGGTTAATAAGTTACAAGGAGTAAGATTAAGACTATTTGCAAGTATCTAAAACTATAAAAGTTTGTTTAAATACTTTATAATTTACATAAAATTAACAGTTTGATATAAGGGTTCTAAAACAGAAAAATATCCCAAATTCACACTCTACCTACATTTCTCCACTCCCTATTCTGCCCCACAACCCCCCAAAATCAGACAGATTTATCCAAAAAGGATAAAAATTGAAAATTATTATAACTTCTTGCCCACCTCTCAGCTTTCAAATGTATATATTGCTTTTTCACAAAGAAAATCTTAGAAATTCAGCTTCTGTTTAGTTTAAAACCTTAACAGAGGAGCATAGAATAATCAAGTAAACCACTTCATAGGTATAATTATGGCTAATTTATCCTAACAATTCATCCTTTACAGCCTAACTTTAAAAATTAAGCTAAAAGGCCAGGTTAGTGGTGCATGCCTTTAATCCCAGCGGATGGGCGGCAGAGGCAGGCAGATCACTGTGAGTTCAAGGCCAGCCTGGTCTACAGAGTAAGTCCGGGATAGCCAAGGCTACATCAGAAAGGCCCTGTCTCTGAAAAAAAAAAAAAAAGAAAGAAGCTAAAAGGGTTGGAAAGATAGCTCAGTGGTTAAGAGCACTGGCTTCTCTTCCAGAGGACCTGAGTTCAATTCCCAATACCTACATGGCAGCTAACAACTGTCTGTAACTCCAGTTCCAGGGGATCTGACACCCTCAGACACATACACCAATGCATTTAAAAAAAAAAATTAAGCCAAAAGTACTAGAATGACATACAGTATATATTTTAATTTCTTCATGGACTTTTTAAAAATTTCCAAGAAGATATACTCTCTATACAGAACCAAAAAACTTAATATTCCTACAAGCCCACAATCCTAAACAACAAAAAAAGTTTTTTTTTTCTTTAATTCTTTTTCCTACATGTATGTATGTGTACCAACACATGCCTGATATCCACAGAAGTCAGAAGGGGTGCTGGATCACCCCAGAACTGGAGTTATGAGTCATTGTATGGTTGTAGTTGACACATGGGTGCTACAGGCTGAACCCAGGTCCTCTGCAAGAACAAGGGTTTTTGTTTGTTTGTTTGTTTGTTTGTTTTTAGAGACATGATTTCTCTATGTAACCTTGGCTATCAAGGGCTCACTCTGTAGATCAGGCTGGCCTTGAACTCAGAGATTCACCTGCCTCTGCCTTCCAAGTGATGGGATTAAAGGTGTATACCACCATCTGGCAGGAACAAGTATTCTTAACCACTGAGCCATCTTTTCAGCCCAGCATGCCATGCGTTCCTTAAGATAGATATAACTAGAACCCCCCCCCCAAAACTCCACAGTATCAGGGAGTTCTTTTATATACACTAACACAAGACTAATAAACGAGAAAAATTTAACATACAAGTTTGTGCTAAGAACATTAGACAATTAGTTTTTACTCATTGCCTCTTGCTCTAGACACTTTCAAAAGATTTGTTTCGTTTTCTGTGTATATCTGTGGGTATTATGCCTGGCTCACTTCTGTGTACAATGCACATAAAATGACTGAGAGGCCAGAAGAAGATGTTGGATCTTCTGGAACAGGAGTTCCAGATGGTTGTGAGCCACCATAAACCCAGGTCCTCATAGGCCTTCCTTCTGCTGGCTCAGGTTCCCATGGCCCACCATTGCCTTTGACTCCACCCACTCTGGCCCTTCAGCAGCCTGCTTGTCTGAGCAGTGAGGATCAGAAGAGGCAGTCACACCCCTCTTAAGCACGGAGATATTTCTCTGGGGTAATCTTTCTATGTACTCTATAAAAGTTGTTTTCACCAGCACAACACAGAGGTAGAAAGGGCAGCTGCCATGACTGAGTGAGAGTAACAGGCCACATGGCAAGAGGTGGACTAGACTATCAGGTTAATTAAGTTAGTTAAGCTGGCTGGGAGGTAGCCTAAGCTAAGGCCTAAATCATAATAATAATAGGCTCTGTGTCATTACTCAGGAATTGGTGGGTCATAGATAGTATGGTGCTATTTCGAGTCTGACATGTAATCTAAGCATAGGGCCTAAGAAAAATTGTGGACACAGGAGCTGGATGCGGTTTCCTAGCAACCAAGCAGGCTAGTGTGCAGGCAGGCAGACACTGCAGTCTCTTGGACAGACCTGGACTGCTGTATTCACTTGTGCTGTGCTGGGGTGTGACTGCCCCTTCTGATCCTCATTGCTCAGACAAGCAGGCTGCTGAAGGCCCAGAGTGGGTGGAGGTCAGAGGCACTGGCACAGCCCAGCAGGGCAGAGCACATGTGCCCGGAGCATGTGGTGGTGGGCCAAGGGAACCTAAGCCAGCATAAGGCAGACCTACTGCTGCGCAGGCAGGCAGACAGTGGCTGCAACTAGAGTTGTGTGGAAGACAGAGCCAGTGAGCTGACTGCACAGTAGGGGAGTACGTCCTAATGCACAAAGGATGCAGTCTCTCCAGTCAGCTGCGGCTCAGTGCCAAGTGGTGGAACTGCCCCTTCTCTGTGAGCAGAGTGGCTGAGCTGGAGTTGCTGGTTAATGGCAAGTCCACAGCAGCAACTGCAGGCAAAAGGAGGCCATTCCAGACTGAAAAAACCCTCAGATTTGGTAATGTGTGTTTGGAACTGTGATTACGTAAAGAAGAAAGAAAAGAAACTGGCTATATACAGTCCTAGAAAAAATATGTAGCTGAAAAATAATAAAGTGAAGTCTCTAAAGGAAGGAAAGGGTTAGAGACATTAAAAGGAAAATATTTTCTGTGTTTAAAAAGTGGAGAATACATGACAAAAGGCACTTGGGTCCCATATAGTTTTGTTTCAATTATCAGCATAAATATAATCATTGTTTTTCAGTAATGATTACAATTTTATATATCCTATTTAAGAAAGACCAGATTAAAGCAGACTAGGATAAGGAGATGAAAAAAAAACAAATCCATGATAAGTTACAAGTAATAGAACAAAAATTGGAGACAGTTCTTTAAAGCAAAATACTCTTAAGATAAATCCAAACTAAAGCCTACAGCACCACCTTGTGACGAGATAGGAAAATGGCAGTCCAAGACCATTAGAAACCTACATTGATTTTTCAAGTTAAGGGCATTAGACTCAGATTAAAGAAATTCACAAGATTATCAAGAATTTGGGTGGCAGCCCATAGAGGCACTAGACTTAAAGAGCTTTAAAGAAACCATAACAGCCTGTAAGAAAGGTAAGAGAGAGGTATCAAAGACCCTCAGAGATAGATTACATAATGCTTTATTGACTTTAACCTTCATAATGACAAAAAGCTGCTGCGGAGAGACATTGGATCATAGAAAAAACTGCTAAATCACTTCAGCCTGGCTATTTAAAAGATACTCTAACCTCACAGTGGAAAGCAGGGAATGTGTTGTTACTCTGGGGAAAAAGTTTTGTGTACATTCATTCAGGAGAAGAGAAATTATGGGTTCAATCAAAACTGATACAAATCAGGTATGACAGAGGAAGACCCCCGAAAGTCTTGGCTACACACAAGAAGAGAGAAATCAAGAAGACCAAACAGAACAGGTAACATGAATTGCTGATCCTTTCACATGGCAACAACTCTGAGACTGATTGAGACATAAAAATGTCTCCAACCAGAACTTCAACTATATATGGCCAATAAATCATTGGCTTTGATAGCTTCAAAACTTATCATGCCATTCTTTTAAATGTTTGGTTTACAATCCAGACTGGCTTACAGAAAAATGTCTTTTCTTCTGCTCATACAAAGAGCAGAAACTGTCCTTAATTGATCTGTGCATCCTACATATCTCATACAACTTTAATTTTAGGAATGTATAATGCTTATGAGAAATTATATGTTTTTAGAACAAAAGAACCAGATACTGATGACACTGGATCAGACCTGACAGAATTCATCCTCCAGAATATTCAGATGCTGACACATCTGTCCTGGCATCCTGCATGCTCCAGCCTCAACTGCTGCAGTTGATGTTCCTCATCAGAGCCTACTCCCAAGACAGCGTCAATGAAACCTGATATTTTTTATTTGTTTGTTTTGTTTTTCAACACAGGATTTCTCTATGTAGACTTAGCTGTCCTAGACTCGCTTTGTAGGCCAGCCTCAAACTGGCCTCAAACTCACAGCAATCTGCCTGCCTCTGCTTCCCGTGCTGGGATTAGAGGCATGCGC
The DNA here is from genome assembly GCA_907169655.1 of Acomys percivali. NCBI lineage: Eukaryota > Metazoa > Chordata > Mammalia > Rodentia > Muridae > Acomys > Acomys percivali. The sequence continues at coordinate 13,838,584 of OU015750.1, read as the reverse complement.
CACCATGCCTGGCTTAAGCTGCTGATCTTAATTGCTCCAACATTTCAGACTGTTCCAAACAGGACTTCTATTAAGCCTGAAATTTCTCAACATTTAGAGACTGGACCACAAATGTTATGGCTAGCTTGCTTAACCACTTTTTTCCAATTTTATTTGGGCCCCACAAAAGGCATTCTATGCCCCAAATCAGAGAAAAGCAACCTTAAGAGAATGACACCTCATTTCCCTTAAGGGAGTTGGGTAGGTCTTTGGTTGTTTTATTGGGCTATGGATGTTTACTGTCATTGGTTATATGTTATTAATGGTTTTATTCAGAGAGAAAATGAAGTTAGATTCAGGGATTTCTGTCTTTTCTTTTTCTTCTATTTTTCTCTTTCTTTCTTAGGCATGGAGATAGGAGTTGAAAAACAAGAAGGGGGAATATAGAATATATATAGAGATGATAGGACAAAAGGTAGATTATTGAATCTACTCCTCAACTTAAGGCTTTAGTTGTTAGTTTCAAGTAAGGTTGTGTGTGTGTGTGTGTGTGTGTGTGTGTGTGTGTGTGTGTGTGTGTGT
>OU015750.1:13789169-13828188 GCA_907169655.1 Acomys percivali | reverse complement strand
ATGTCCTGAAGGTAACAGGACCCCTCAACCATGGGTAAAGGGGCACAAAGGGGGAAAAGAGCAAAATCCTTGGCCTACGAAACTATTAGGTAACGGCCTAAACTGCAACACTAAAGACAGGCAAGCAAAGCATTTGAGGGTGGGGTAAGTCTGAGACGTCCTAAAACTAAGAGAGAAATAGGTATTTAAAGAGAAAGAAGAGATGATCTATGTCAAATGCTGCAGAAAAGTAAAAAGAAATGAGAACTCGGATTAGCAATTTAGGTCAAAAGGGACCCTAACTTCTTTCAAGAAATTTGGCTACATAGGAAAGTAAAGTAGGGCTGACGGTATAGACCAGTGGTAGAACAGGAAGAACAGAGGAGGAGGAGGAGAAGACAAGGGAAGGAGAGGGAAGCAGGACCATGAAGGAGGAGGGGGAGGAGGGGGCAGAGGACTAGGAGACAACAGCAATGGCTGAAGCGGCCATGAAGACATACAGAACAATTGACTCCTGTCAAAGTAAACGGTCATGTAAGAAAAAAAGCAAGGACAATGATCCTTTTCAAAAGAACACAATAGAACCTGAACTGTCATAAATATGTAATCTGAAGTTACAACACAAAGAGGAAGATATTACTCATCATCCCTTAAGCACCATTCAGTGATTTCTAAGGAGATATAGTATATAACACTCAAGTGTGTCAAAGAAAAATCTGCTCAAAAAAGAACAAAACAAAACAAAATCTCAGGAGAAAATAAAAAGCACTAAAACAAAAGAAAAACACACTAAAGAACTAGCTGGACATTCCAGAAAGGAAAAATGTAAGTTCAAAACTTAAAAAAAAAAAAAAAAAAAGAAATTAAGAAAAAGAAACCAAACTTCCTTCAACAGACATAGTAGGGGACTGAGGAAGGTTAAAAAAAAAACAAAAACTTTACATTCAGAGGAGCACCATCCTGAATGAGGTGAAATAAAAATATGGGGGAACACACTTTTATCAGCTCCACAATTTTAGGACTGCTACATGATCTTCAGGATGACGTCAAATGAGGACACATGGAACCCTGGAGCTTCAGGAAAGTTGAAGAGTATCTCCAGTAAGTGAGCAAAATTTGAGATGATTTTCCTTCCTAATATGTTTAAAAGAAATATGGCTGTTTGAAAGATCTAACAATAAATGATCAACAGCCTCAGGTGCTATCCTTTCTCGCCCCTTTCGTGGCCCGGGAGATGAAGTACCTGCTTCAGTTTCAGAAAGAAGTTTTCAGTCGTGCTCCGTTTGCTGAAGGGCCAGAACAACCTTTCATTAGGTGAGCACACACGGACTTTTGTCTCTAGGAGAAATCGAACAGGCTCTTGTACTTCTGTTATCACCAGATCCACAGCTGTTGTCATGAACAGCACTTTATCTAGAGAGGAAGAGAAACAGCGAGGGGGGAAAAAAAAAGTAAGAAATATATTTGTTCATATAATCACTTAAGTATTCTCTGTTTTGAGTTTTTTGGTCCTGGAACTCACTCTGTAGACCGGGCTGATCACAAACTCACAAAGATCTGCCTGCCTCTGCCTCCTGAGTGTTGGGATCAAAGGTGTGTGACACCATGCCCAAATGAGAACATTTGTTTATACAGTACTCAGTAAGCCGACTTAGAAAAATATTCCTATAGAAACTATCTTAGAAGCAACCTAAGAAACAGCTTTGAGTTTCTTTGTGAGAATGGACTGTGGCAGACTGACTTTTCTCTATATATAATTGTTTGATTTTTTTTTTTAACCATATATGCAGGGATTCTCTCTACAAAACCAAATTTTAGAACTCTACTCATAAGAGAAGCCAAGCAGTGATGGCTGAGGAGGAAAAAGTGCCTGCCACCAAGCCTGATGAGCTGAGTTCAATCCTTAGATTAACAGTGGAAGAGAGGACCAATTTCCACTGCCCTCCACATATATCCTGGCTAACACTCCCCTCCCCAGCACACACATCTACCTACATACACATACACACACACACACACACACACACACACACACACACACACACACACCCATACACGTATAAAAATACATAAATATAATGAAAAAAGGGAAAAGAAAAAGGAAAGAAAGGGAAATAAATAAGCAAAAATATTGTTTTAGGTTAAATTTAAAATTTTTTTAATTTGAGAAGGCCTAGAGAGATGGCTCAGAGGTTAAGAGCACTAACTGCTCCTCCAGAGGTCCTTGGCTTAATTCCCAGCAACCACATGGTGGCTCACAACTATCTATAATGTGATCTGATGCCCTCTTCTGGCATGTTGGTGTACATGTAAATAGAGTGCTGCTCATACATATCCTTTTAAAAAATGAAAGAATTTAAGAAAATTCAAGAATAAAATGTAAGCTGGGTGCAGCTTTGATCCCAGCACTCAGAGAGGCAGAGGCAGGCACATTGCTGTAACTTCGAGGCCATCCTGGTCTACAAAGAAAGTCTAGGACAGCCAAAGATACACAGAGAAACTCTGTCCCAAAAAACAAACAAACAAAAGAATATAATGTAAGAAATTCAATATTTATTAAAACTATTTATTTTCATAAGTAAGACTTCCTAATAACAAGACGTGTACGTAAAACGTCTCAATCACCAGGCCAGACCAGGTGTGGTAGTGAGCACCATTAATCTCAGCACTTGAGAGCCAAAACAAGAGGATCTCTGTTAGTTTGAGGTAAGCCTGTTCTACATAACAAGTTCCAGGACAGCCAGGGCTACACAAAGTCCATGTCCTAAACAAAAGATACCAGTATCGCCTGGGGGCTGAAGGGGTGCTCAGCAGTTAACAGGACTTGCTGATCTTTTGGGGGAACCACATATAATTCCCAGCACCCACACTGAAGCAAAACTAACTGTAACTCCATTTTCAAGAGATTTGATACTCTTCTGAACTCTGTTGACATCAGGCACGAATATGTTACACAAGCATATATGTAGGCAAAACATCCATACATGTAATGTAATAATAAATAAGTCTTAAAAAACAAACAAACAAAGCCCAACCACTGCACCACCTTTAGGAGTTTCTTCATTCACAACTTGAAAATGTGGAGATTTAGGATTCCAGCTTCCAGTAATAACATATGACTTTCCATCTGAACTTTTGCCCATAGACTCCTAAAGAAAAGAAAAGAAGTAAACCTTAATGCCAACGTGGGCTCATCCTCATCTTGAGGCTTTAATAAAACTGGAGTTCAAAACACATAATTTTGATAAGGATTGTCCTGATTTTTAAGGGTTTATAGTATATTTGATATACAATACAGAAGTTTCCAAAATACATATTAAAAGCATCAGGAATCTAAAGTACAGCAAAATTTTTTAAATTTCAAGTCATCCAGAACAACTGCTTATGGTCTCTTCCACATTCCATACTGCTGGAGAGGGTTATGCTAGGAAAGATGGGATCCCAATGTCTCAAAACCAATGAAGATGGAGTGATTTGAAATTGATTTGTCCTGTATCAGAATAACCAGGGGTTGCAAACAAGTTTTACTAACTGCAAACCACCTGACTAATGACTAAGTCGGCTGGGTTCACTTGAAAAGGCTAACTGACCAAATTATATCCCAAATTAACCAATCATTTCCTGTAATAGCTTCAACTTTGAAGGTGTTTACAAAGCACGAGTGTACTGACATTAATGGTACCTGTTCTGATTCAGGGAACAAATTATGCCCAAAAGGCATAAAACCATACTATGGTTGCCTCTGCAACCAACTATTTTAAAGCTTCCTCAGGATGCCAGCACACTCATTCCAGAGGAAAAGAATTCAATGGGTTGTTTGCCTTCCTTCCAAGGTCATCACTGCAGGTACAGTAATTACTCACACTTGCAATTGCTTGGCCTTCTCTGGGATGAAACAGCAAACCATTAATGAAATCTGAATGGCCCTCTAAAACCTTATATTCATTTTTATCTTGATGATCTGAAATAAATAAACCTAATTTTCATATTAGCAGCTGAAGTACAAAATTTGATTAGTGGAGGAAATGATTCAAGTCTAGTAGTTTCTGGATTCCTATGCTATTAATAATGACTCTAAGATGAAATAATTTATAGTGTTTAGTACTTAATTCTTTCCATATCATTTCTTCCTCCTGAGATATACAATGTCAATAATCAAACAAGTACAGCCACTACATTCAGTTAGATTTACTGACTCTCCAGTATTGAAGGCATCATCTACTACTACATGCACAATCCACAGTGCAGGCAGCTTTTCTTGTGGCATCTTGCTTTTCATTGTATGCTGAAACTCAAAAGACAAAACAGTCTTCTACTGAACAGTGTTGTAAAACAAAGAGGCACTGATGTAGCCCTGAGTAAAGCTGCTCAACTATCACAAATTTGTTTAAAGATAGAGATGCATGTGAGTGCTTACAGTTAAGATTAAAGATACATCAATTAATTGTATAACTGTTCCTAAAGTTATGTGTAAGGTAAATGTATATAAATCACATCAAATGGAAAAAATATTGGTGAAATTTACCTCGCAAAATCCTATGTTGAATTCTTCTGTCAACAGAATGATCACCACATAAGTTTTAGTTTGCAAATAACTATTTTCATATACTAGCAATAATCTTAATAACTCCCACTACTTGCATTAATTTTTTTATTTGATTTTTTTTTTTTTAAATAAGGTTTTACTGTGCGACAAGCTCAGACTCCAAGGGCTGGAATTAGAGGTATATGCCACCATGTACAATTACTCATACTTGCAAATAAAGGACTCAGCAGTTTGATTTTCACATCAACCCTACCTCATGAATAAACAAAAATTATTATAGTCATTATACAGGTCAATACACCAAGGCTGAGCCACTCATTCAAAGTCATACTTGTAAATCCCATGTGAAGAATAAGGAAATGCCCTTATCTTTATGCATTGCTTTGAGGATTACATGAACACTTATAGAAACATGTTCTGAGTGCAATGTGATAAAGTAAATTAATATACTAAAACAGAAATAGTTATTACCTTCTAATAAAAACCAACTACAACCAAAGAACCCACAACAACAACAAAAATCTCACCAAATCCAACAAGTGCATATCACTATTTCGGACATCTTTTCCTGGGCTAAGGAGAAGACCAAAGCACCTGTGGGGGGAAAAGAACTAGCATAAACTTGTGTTAACATTAATAACATATAGGTATATTTTAAGTTACCTCACTTAAAAACTATTTACTTATGGATGGCAAAAGGGCATTATAAAATATCAATATTGTCACAATCATCATCTTTACCTGAACTCAGCATATTTTATCTTTTATTATCACATATTGGAGACTAGCAGTATTAACTGAAGATTTGTAAGAGTCATTTCAGGGTAATGAAAACACTCATTACAATAAGCACAATAATCAAGAGGTCAAAATACTTTGCAAATACATTATTTAATACCATATGACTACTCTACTAGACATGTAAAAACCAAAACTCATATTTAAGCTAATATAAAGAGAAATGTTTACCTTTCAATAGCAAGTTCTTTGTTAGCTGTTTGCTGCACACAGATGACAATCTTCTTATCGATTCCTTGGCGAAGTTTAAAGCATTGCCTGTCCTTGTCTTTCGGAACAGCACTGTAAGGCCAATACACTTCATTAATATTGCAAAAAATTTTCTTGTCAAATATGATAACAATTATTTTAAAGCGCTTACATTTCTGATCCTTTTCACTGGTTTACAAGTAATAGCAAAAAAAAAAAAAAAAAAAAAAAGAACTGAATATAAATGACAGGTTGAAAAATATGTGACCAATTTAGTGCCTAGCCATGTCAAGTTACTGTCCTTAGGTAGTGAAAGCCTTATGTTATTATTATTATTCACATTGTTGTTATTAAAATGAGTAGCTAATAAACCCCAGCTTAAAAAATATTAAAATATTCTTTAAAAGACACTTAACTAAAATAATCACCTAATCTCTCACATACTCTCTAGCTCTAAATGCACTATCCTCAAAGGTAACAGTGCCACAGGTGACCAGCACTGTGCAGCAAGTCTTAGCGCTTTAAAACACCAATTTAATGGGAACAGAACTGTTGGTAGATAAGAACACCTGAGTAGCTAAAACTGTTAGCTAAGTCCTTGAAGTGCATTTGTGTTACTTGCCAATCTAATATTCTATTAACAATTTCACTAAAGCTAAGAAGAATCCTGGCAAAGGAGTTTAGAAATGACAAACATGTTCAAAGAAAAAATTTGCACTCCAAACTGTTAAGTATTTCTGGCAAACAGGTCTCTATTTTCTACTGTCCTTATGTTCCTTAGGCCAAGGCTAGCTAAGCACAAGTAAACATAACCCATCTTAGCACTAATAGGCTGAGTAAGATGCAGCTCAGCTGGAGTGCTTGCCTACTATGCCCTAGGTTCAGTCTTTGGTGCCACAGAACAACATAACTCAGTACAAAGTCATCTCTGATGCCATAAACCTAAAAGGACTGTTGTACTATGAGGAGCAGAATGGAAAGTATAATCAGTGGGAATTCACTTTATTGCACATCAGGGGCCCATTTGTATTTCTTGTGCTGTAACTATGTTGCCTAAATGAGGAACTTTACATTTACCCCTCACTGTAATCCTTAAAGAGATATGATCAAGATTGGAGGCTTAGGCACAATTTTATCTGGTTGAGTTGCTTGGAAGGCTAAATGAGACAAATCAATCAAGCAGGCAAGCAAGTAACCAGCCAGACAATGAACCAGCCAACCAATTTGGGTTTTTTGGGTTTTTTTGAGACCAAGTTTCTCTGTGTAGCCTTGGTTGTCCTGGAACTCACAGTGATGAGCCTGCCTCTCAAGTACTGGGATTAAAGGTGTACAACACCACACCCAGCTCCAAGCAATTGTTTTTCAAAGTTTTTCAGGGGTAAAATTTTATGTGCTGCTTTTTAAAACTTACTTCTTTTTTCTAGTAATGAAGTTGGCTACCAGACGGCATGACAAGTACAAAAAGACAGCAGTTTCAGACAAAACCAGTCAGCTATTGTGCTTTCCACTGACAAGCGATTATTAGAGATTACTCATAATTTGATTTTGTGTAATTTTATGAGGAAGATTTGTACATGGAATTATTAATTATGATCACTCATTTTATGAGATGAGCTATATGGGAGAAAAAGTCATCTTGCAACCATAACTTACCTTTAGACACAAAGGATCCGCATCTAGCCACTGCATTTTATAAGTAAGGGAGGCGGGAGAGGGTAAGAACTTCAAAATGGCCACACAGTTACAAGTGCAGCAATTAAACACAGATTTTTATTTTTATTTCAGGGTTCTTCCTATTACTCAGAGATATTTTATTTAAAAACTAAACCAGTCAGGCATGGAAGCTCACACCTGTATTTTCACCCCTGGGAGGCCGAGACTGGAGGGCTACTGTGAATTTGAGGCCAGCTTGAGCTGCCATTTTGAGGTTCGTTCCCCCCTCCCCTTCTTTTTCAGGACAGGCTTCCTATGATTCGCTCTGGCTGCCCTGGAACGTGATCTGTAGAGCATGCTGTCAGGCAGGGCCTTGAACTCAGAGACTGGCATGCTTCTGCCTTCCAGAATGGTAACAGGATCACTACACTATGCCTAGCTTATACTATGATATCCATTCTCAAAGGATAAATGAATGAATTAATAAAATAATGAGATGAACACCAAACTTGTTAACTGTATATAAAGGCTAGATTTGGGACAAAGCCCGTATTTTTCTTAATGTGTTTAGATAAACTTTAATGGTAAAACCGGATGTCAGAAACCAAAAGATCTTTAAATAAAAACCAGCCAACTGCATTAACAAAACAAAAAGCAAGACAAATTGTGCTGAATAGTTTTATGTCAACCTGACACAAACTAAAGTTAGCTGATGAAGGAGCCTCAATTAAGAAAACGCCTCCAGAGCTGGACAGATGACTCAGAGGGTAAGGGCACTGGCTGTTCTTCCAGAAGTCTTGAGTTCAAGTCCCAGAAACCACATGGTGGTTCAAAAGCATCTAAATTGAGATCTGGTGCCCTCTTCTGGCATGCAGGCAGAACACTGTGTACATGATAAATACATCTCAAAAAACAAAACAAAACAAAACAAACAAAAAAAAAAAGAAAGAAAGAAAGAAAATGCCTCCATACAAATCTGGCTGTAAGCAAACCTATAGGCCATTTTCTTAATTATTGATTTATGGGAAAGGGCACAATCCATTGTGGGTGGTACCATTCTTAGGCTGCTGGTTCTGGGCTCTATAAGAAAGCAGGCTGAGTAAGCAGGAGGAGCAAACCTCATGTCCTCTGCATCAGCTCTCCCCACCAGGTTCCTGCCCAGTTTGAGTTCCTGTTCTGACTTTCTTCAATGACAAACTGTTATGTGGAAGGGTAGCTGAATAAAGCATTTTTTTCCCCAAGTTGCTTTGGTCACTACAGCCAATAGTAAATCCTAACTAAGACAAAATATAGCTATAAAGGTAGTCTACTTAATATTGGCCATAATTTTTATTAGCTGTCAGCCAGCCAATCTGACTAAATTACTATAGTAACAGATATTACATAAGATGATTTTTTAAAAATGCTTTGAACAGCCAGGCGGTGGTAGTGCACGCCTTTAATCCCAGCACTTGGGAGGCAGAGGCAGGCAGATCACTGTCGACAAAGTGAGTCTAGGCAGCCAAGGTGAACACAGAGAAACCCTGTCTCGGGAAAAAAAAAAAAACACAAACAAACAAAACAAAAACCCCCAAACAAACAAAAATGATTTGAACATTGACAGTATAGCCAGGCAACTGCAGAGACAATCTCTTGTGTATGGAAGCCTTTAATCCCAGCATATAGGAGGCAGAGGCAAGTAGATCTCTGTGAGTTCAAGGCAAGCCTATAAATGTTGAGTCCAGATCAGCCAGGGCATTAAGAGAAGCCCTGTCAAGAAAAACCAAAAAGAAAAGAAAAAAGAAAGAAAGAAAGAAAGAAAGAAAGAAAGAAAGAAAGAAAGGATACTGTTCATCTATCTTTTCTCCCTTTATCACTTTCATTGTCTTAACCCTGTAGAAGTAATCATTTCAAGTATGAAAGGTATCTAATCTGACCTAGTGTACCACAAATACTAATGTACTAAATAAATTCAACAAAATAAATAGTTTGAGATACTCTACCTAAAATACCCTTTACCATCATCTTCTTTTATTTCTAAAGACACAGAGAAGGTAAAGATGTCACTGTCAGGAGTCTGCGGTGCAGTTGTGGCTGAGAGTGGGGTCTGCTTGGCAGAGCGGCGGAAGGCAGTGGCAAAACTGTAAAGTATCCGGCTTACCTATAAGCAGACATGGCAGGAAACTGGCTGTTATCATTAAGATAGAAAACATGTTCCCGGCAGTGACTCACAAAAGCATTTACTGCACAATATCCTTTACATGAAACAAGAAAAATCAACTTCTGGGGATACAGCTCAGAATCTATTTTTTTATGGGGGTGGGGTGGGCGAGGGCGTACATAAGGGATCACTCCCGAATGCTGGGTGTGCTCTGCATCTTGATCTGGGCAGTGGGAAGTGGGAGAAACTCATCAGGCTGCCACTGAGGAGGTCTGTACTTTACAAAATTCTTTTGGTGTAAAGGAGATGATACAACAGGCGAAGGCACTTTCCCTGCAAGCCTGGTGGCTGGAGTGGGATTCCTGATACTCCGTACGGGTGGAAGGAGAGGACAAATGCCAAAGTTGTCAACAGCTTCCATGCCCCAACCCCTGCATCATGTACACAAATATGCAATCACAATAACTGTATTAAAAGTAGACAGTACTTTATTAAGGTTAAATGTTTATTTACTTGAGAGAAGGTAATCACTTGTCTTTCCCTTACAGATTTTTTTTTCAGTTAACTGCCTAATTTGTTAGGTTTCTAAAACAAAATCATCAAAGAAGCATTTAAAAAGAAAGTTAAAAATATCAGAAATCTAACAAAAAACACTTCCCGAATGCTAGAACCTATGTAAATACACTTTTGATAACAAGCAAGGCTCTAACAAGTTTAGGACACACTCCTAATAAAACATCTTGAAAATGTGCCAGTTAGGATAAGCAAGTGGACTTAAACCAACAGATCACCAACAGGCTTCTTGCAGCAATGCATGTGCAACTGCATATGAGTATGCTACTAGTGCAGGTGAACACGCACAGGTGTGCTCACTGGTGTGTGTGCACATGGAAGTCAGAGGTTATAGTTGGCTGTCTTTACCTATTAGTTTCTATTTTTTGAGACGGGGTTTCTCACTGAACCTGGAACTCTGTTTAGGCTAGAATGGCTGCCATTGCATCCAGGATCCACCTATGCTTGCCTAGTTTTGTTTTTGTTTTTGTTTTTTTGGTTTTTCGAGACAGGGTTTCTCTGTGTAGCCTTGGCTGTCCTGGACTCACTTTGTAGACCAGGCTGGCTTCGAACTCACAGTGATCCACCTGCCTCTGTCTCCCGAGTGTTGGGATTACAGGCGTGTGCCACCACGCCTGGCGCTTGCCTAGCTTTTTAATGTGGGTGTCTGGGATGAGATTCAGGTCTTCATGCTTCTGCAGCAAGCATTTTACCACTGGCTCATTTCCCTGTCCTGTGGCACTTGCAGCAACAGAGACAGTGGCAAAATCTCATTCGCAGTTCTTTCCTAAAGACTTACAGCTTCTTGTATTTCACAGCGAAAGACGTGTATCCTGAAGAGCTCTGCATTATAGTGACTTTCAGTGAATGCAAAACAGTCGCTCTCGGGGGTTCCATCATGCCCTCTGACACAAAACAGGATTTTGTAGATAGGGTAGTTTGCTATTTCAGTGTTGGTTTGAGGATCTAAAAGTCTAATCAGAGAAAAAAGGAAGAGATTAATTATAAGCAACTTTCTATTAGGACTCGAGAGATCTGTCCAGAAAGACAATCAAGCGAGCCATTTTTAGTATGCTAGCCATGCTAATGTTGTGATATAGAAGTCACACATGGATGTTGAAGGTATTGATCACATAACTCCATGGTACTAAATCTAGACAGCTATATGTTTGGGAGAGGCATGCTAAAAAGTATTAAGACCAGAAAATATGATTCTTTTTCTTTTGGTTTGGTTTGGTTTTTTCAAAACATGGTTTCTCTGTGTAGCCCTGGCTTAGACCAGGCCGGTCTTGAACTCAGAGATCTTCCTGCCTCTGCCTCCCAACTGTAGGTATTAAAGGCATGTGCCACCACCGCCCAGCAGCAAATGTAATTCTTATAACATGCAACTAAATAGAGGCAAGATCAATGCATAAATTAAGACTACCAAAAGAGACTGGCCCCTTCCTATCTGATTATCTTAAAAGAAATGTTCTATTTGTAAAAGTAAAAAAAAAAATTACAGATGTTCAAAAAAACAAACAAACAAAAAACAAAACAAAAAACTGATGTTCGAAAACTAACACATAAAATCCTAAAGGATACTAGTCAATTCAAATCAAAAGGACACCACTCAACCAAATCTATTCACTCTATAAATATGCATGTGATAGCCACAATATTCAAGACTCTGTTCAGGGCACTAAAAACAGAATTATCAAAGGTCAAGAAAGAGACTTTGTAATTTCCATACTGTAGGGCAAAGCCACAGATGGGGAAATGTTCTGAGAGCCCTGTTCAAAGTGGAAGAACCCCAAAGGCACTTTAACCCAGGCTAAAGACACTTCTACAAAATCTCTGAGAATGTGGGGCAAGACAGATATGTTTTCTCATTTTCTTACAGAAGGAAAGTGTTTTAGAGCAAAGTATAATTTCAGTTGTTAGAATAAACATTCTCTTTAAAATATACATTAAAAGTAATTAAAATTGAAACTAGAATTTGATATTCTAAAATTGATACCCAGAGACAAATTATATGTTCAGATTAACTATATAACTTCCTACTTTCTACATATAGCTGCTACACTGCTACTATAAAAATCCAACATATTTCTAGTAAGTGTATTAGAAATTTATCCTAAGAGAATAAAGATTATCCACTTATAAAGCACTCAAGTACTTATACAGTAACTGATACTATTATAACATAGTACTTTTTTCATTAAAAGAAAAACCCAGGCCGGGCGTGCTGAGTGTCCCAGCACTCAGGAGGCAGAGGCAGGCAGATTGCTGTTAGTTCAAGGCCTCCTGGTCTACAAAGTGAGTCTAGGGCAGCCAAGACTACACAGAGAAACCCTGTCTCAAAAAAACAAACAAACAAAAAGAAAGAAAAACCCTTTAAAATATCTAACATTAGAAATGGTTACTATTATGTTTATATACTATCTTAAGCATACCTACTGATATGGCAATATAAAACTAAATGAAGTACAATATATATTACGTAATTCCAGTGCCAGCAAACAATGACTGATATAATCATATATACATGTATGTACAGATTCATAAACACATAAACAGACATACCCATTACCAGTCTATGACTTTAGTATGAACTATCTTCTCAGACTCATGCACTGAAAGTTGTTATGCTACTTTAGGAGGTGGTAGATCGTTTGGACAGCAGGACAAAGATAGAGAAAATTGGTCACTGGGACATGCTCATCTTTTCTCTGCTACTTTTTGGTTTCTTTCTACTTAATGGTTGCCATGAGGTAAGAAGTTGTCCTCTACCAAGACCTTTTGCTGTGATACACTGCCTCACCAGGCCTAGAGACACTGAGCAGCTGACCTTAGGTTGAAACCTTTGAAACCACTTGCCAAAATGAATATTTTGTCTTTTTAATCATTTCTCCAGGGTTCTATTACAGCAAGACAAAGGTGAACACACACATATACACACAAAGAGTTTAGTTTTGTGTATGTGAGTACATGTGGAGTTAAGACAACCTCGGTGCTCTTCCTCAGGAGACATCTATACCATGTGTGTGCGCCGAAGCCTAAGTGCAAGTGAGCAAGTGCAAGAATGAGATTGGGGGGTGGGGGGAGGGAGGGAAAGATAAGACTGACTAGCTAGGAACTTGCCAAACAGGGTAAGCTGGCTGGTCAGTGAGTCCTACGGATCCACCTGTCTCTGCCTCTACAGCACTGGGATTATAAGCAAGAGCTGCAATACCTTGATTTCATATCCCTGTGATAACACAGTTATTTCCTCAGTCTTATAAAGAGTATTGATGCGCCAAGATTTTAACTGTGTTTATCAATAAGAAAGTAAAATTAGAAGTTTTTACTTCATGTCATTTTTCTGAAATAAATACATTTTTTTGCAATTATTTAGCAAATCTGTATTTAACTGGTTGATAACAATCATCTGGCTTGGTTATCTTTATTTCTTTGAATTAGTATAAACAACACTCATTTTTCAGACTCCTCTGATTTCATTTCTCATTTTAAAAAGGGGGGAAGTGTTCACAGTTATGATGTTTCAATTATCCCCAAGTCATTTAAATCTCTAATATTCTATCCAGAATTGGGATGCGGTGCATGTAAAAACGAGCATTCATTTGTCCTGAGGGCTGCAATTCAAGAAGAGAGGAGTATGGCACCTACTAGTGCTTCCTTGTGCAGTAGCACTTCACAGGCCAACCTTACCTCACAGTTCCTTCTGATACATTCGGCACTGAGAGGGTTACATCCAGAGAATTCTGACACTGACTTCTCAAAATGGACATCATCCTCAAGGCTTCCACTTCACTCCGAGGAGCATTTACTGAGGCACAGCCTAAGTAAGTTAGTTTACTGAAAACCACACTATCCTCATCAGCCACTGGTGTAAAAGGACTTGACACTTCAGAATCTGAAAGAAACAAAAAATAAGCATATGTGTCTCCTTTTAAATAGCATTGATACAAACAGAAAAAAAAAAAAAAAAAAAAAAACTAAAAGACACATTTAGGTTCAAAAATCAAGTACTAATTAAGACAGTATGCCATACTCCAGGATATAAAAAATGTCCACGACAGCTAAGCAACTTACATTAGAACTGTAATACCAAGATTTTATGTATTGATGTTAATTCCAAATCCATAATGTGACCTGAGTTTCAGATCTAACTCCTGATTCCATCTCCTAATTTGTTTTGATTTTATAATTTACACTAAGGCAAATATACATATAGTATCCAGTTACCCTGAACGCTCATGCCTTCTGGTTGCAGCTACAACGCTTCCGGTCCCCAGCCAGCTCCTGTATCATCTCCTTTAACACCTGATTCCATTTAACAAGCTGCTCTTGCAGATGAGCTTTCCTGACGGTCCTAGCCTTTCTGCCCTGTGCTTCTCTCCCATTCCCAACTTGCTCTCTGATAGGTTATGCAGGCCTGCAACAAACATACATTTTCTAACAGCTTTTAATAGCTTTTCTTAAGGAAATGTGTTTGCTTCCAAAAGTTAAAAGAAACATGAACTACAGCTATCAAATGTCTTCTTGCCTGAAAAACTTGTTGTTTCTGATTTTCTGAGACAAGGTTTTATACTAAAGGCTGGCTTTGAATACATCCCAAATTTCCTGAAAGACTTTTTAAGCCATCTGAAGACAGACTTCCTTCTCAGTATCCTGTAGCAACTGGTTTTTGTTTGTTTTTTGTTTGTTTGTTTAATTCTTTGGTTGTCATAAAAAATACAGGTAAAGGAAAAGTCAAACTGGCATATGTATCTGAAAACTTCTCAGATCTAGAATTTGGAGCTTTCAGAGAACTTATAATCATTTCCATGCTGTTCTTAAATCTGGTACAGGACAGAAGACATTCGAGTATTAAAAACAATAACCTTCAGTTACACAAGCAATGCAATAATCCTGACCTCCTTGTCCAGGTTTCACCGGCAGGCTCATCTCTGGTTTTTGAAGCCCTACTAGAGACACGGGGTTAATGGTGGACGAAGCTGAGAGCTGATTAGAAAGAGGCCCATCTCCTTCACCATCCAGTTGTGACCTTTCTCCTGGCTGGTCGTCCATGGGAGGATCCATCAGCACATCTGCTAGTTCTTTCTGCAGCTGCTGCTCACTTCCATTCCCTACAATCTAAGGGTCACAAATACATGCAGTCAGCAAAACAAAGACCAGCACTAATTAAAGTGGGTCCATGTTCTAATGCAAAGTATCAACATTTCTTTTATTATAGAGATATTGTCTGAATTTTTTCAAATGGATGACCTGGAACAAATAAAGGCTATAGCTGTTCTCATCTTTCAGTTTTTGATAAAAAGGTACACAATGAATCCAAAATAAATACTCAGAAATAGGTAACCTAACAATATTAACATTTCTATTTAATAGTTTTCTTTTCTTTTTTGAGACAGAGTTTCTCTGTGTAGCCTTGGCTGTCCTGGACTTTGTAGACCAGGCTGGCCTCGAACTCACAGTTATCTACCTGACTCTGCCTCCCTGAGTGCTGAGATTACAGGTATATACCACTGCACCCAGCTTTTAATAGCTTTTCTTAAGGAAATGTGTTTGCTCCTGAAAGTTAAAAGAAATATTTCACATATGTAAAATTTCACATATATTTTATGACTCCTTGTAGAAGAATGTTAATTCAGAACATGGGTGTTCTGGCAAGAGATCACATCCAAAGATCTTCTAGATCTGTGTGACCAGCTGAAATACAAGCATGCCTTTAATCCAGGAGACCGAGGCAAACAGATCTGAGTTCGAGGCCAGCCTGGTACAGAGCAAGTATCAGGAAAAGAAAAGCTTAGGTCCAGGCATGGTGGTACATGCCTTTAATCCCAAACAAAGGTAAAGTTAGTTTGCAGAAGGAAGTACCCATGTTTGAAAATGACGTCTAATTGAGTGGCAGAAAAGGTGACGAATCAGATTTGACAGAATAGATTATACCCAACTCTTATAAGAAGAGAGGAAAGGGAAGCTACTTAACAGGTAGTTTTGCAGAGAGAGGAGGCAGTTTTTACCAGGACAGTAATATAGAGATAGGTTGCAGAGAGAGAAAACCCAGACAAAGACAGGAATGGGTCAGAAAATGAGAAGAAGCCAGAAGATTAGAACAGATTGATGAGTTAGTTTAAGGCCAAGCAGAGCAATTCTAGGCTGAGAGAGAAGTCAGATTAAATAAGTCAGCTGGGAGAAGAGTTTGAGCCATAACAGCTGAGTTGTACCAGCCAGCCCAGAGCTCAAAAAGAACAAGTGGCCAGGTATGGTGGCACATGCCTGTAATCCCAGCGCTTGGGAGGCAGAGGCAGGCAGACTGCTGTGAGTTCTAAGCCAGCCTGGTCTAGAAAGTGAGTCCAAGACAGCCAAGGCTTCACAAAGAAACCCTGTCTTGAAAAACAAACAAACAACCCTCCCCCAAAAGAAAGAAAAAACAAGTAAGGGTGAACTTAGTAAGCAGCTAAGTCTCAAAGGCTAAAAACATTCTAGGCCTAGGTTAGATTACTGTCCGGAGGCTAGAAGATTCCAGGATTAGGACTAGGATACCAGACAGAGACAGTAATCCTACAAGAAAACAGAAAACTGCCAAGTTTTCTGTAAATAAATATAATTACAAATTTTTTAAAAAGAGAGACAATTGAAACAGGCAAAATGATACTTTTATAACTCCTCTTATAAATCTCCTTTATTTTGTGAAAGATTTATTTGCTATGAATTGGCCTTTAAGTGCTGAGACTTGTGAGTAAAGCTGACAACATAAGTCAGAGTCCTGAGAAATAAAAGCACTGTATTCCAATGATGACTTGTTTTATTTTTTATGATTTTTTGTTGTTGTTGTTGGTTTTGTTTTTTACTCAGTTAAACTCCAGGCTTTAATAGTTTATCGTGCCGGGTGTGGTAGCACACGCCTTTAATCTCAGCACTCAGAGATCGCTGTGAGTTTGAGGCCAGCCTGGTCTACAAACCAAGTCCAGGACAGCCAAGGCTACACAGAGAAACCCTGTCTTGAAAGACAAAAAAAAAAAAAGTTTATCATTAGCTGGGTGTGGTGGCACATGCCTGGGAGGCAGAGGCAGACAGATCTCTGTTAGTTTGAGGCCAGCCTGGTCTACAAACCAAGTCCAGGACAGCCAAGAAACCCTGTTTCCAAAGGGGGTGGAGGGTGAGGGTGGGGGGAGGAGGAGTTTATCATTAGATTAGTTCCTCATGAAAGGAAGTGAACAATTAAAAAAATTAAGTTAAGACTGCTCAATGTTTAAAAAAAAAAAAAAAAAGCCATACAGGCAACAAGACCAAGCATTGTTACTGCTTACTACTACTATTCAGGGCTAGAGAGATGGCGCAGCAGTTAACACTGGCTACCCATCCAAAGATCCTGAGTTCAATGCCCAGCAACCACACAGTGGCACACAACTATCTATACTGAAAACTGATGCCCTCTTCTATCTGATTGGTTATAACCAATCTTAAAAAAGAAAAAAGAAAGAGATATAGTAGCAAGCATTCTGAAGACTAAAAGCCACCAAACATTTATGCTTATTATACTTTTTAGTTCTGGAATTTTCAGCTAGCTTTTGAAAAATAACCTATCTCCTTATGGTTGGTTTTACATGAATGCCTGTCTGGTGACCATGGAGGCCAGAGGTCTATAGAGTGCCTGGAATTAAAGCTACAGACAGCTGTGAGCCACCATGTAGGTGCTGAGACCCTAACGTGGGACCCCTGAAGATCAACAAGTGCTCTAACTGCTAATTCATTGCTCTAGCCTCTTTACTGATACTGTCTATAGTATTTGATGTCACTGTCACCCATACATCCGTTCTGTAGCATAATATTGTGTAATTTGCTGGACACAGCAAAAAAGACTACTTTGAAACATTTCATATAATTGTATTTTTGTAGATGTTGTTTTCCAAAGACAAGGTATGTCAGGGTAGTTCTGGCTGTCCTGGAAATGCTGCATGTTAAATTCAATGGTGTGTGTATGGGAAACTAGACACTGTAAACTCTGATGACCCCACTTCAGGACTTCTTACTGTTTACAATTGTTGACAATGAAGATGCTAAGAGCTGTTTTATTACTTGCAACTCCCTACAGGCAAAACTGAGTCACTGCTCTAGAACTAGGAATGGGGACAATGACTTTCCTGAACTCCCCTGCCTTCTTTTGATCTTATTCTTTTCCTATGGTATGTTTTGATCACATTCTTTGATACCATTCCCATTTCCTCCCAAGCCATCTTCTTGATTATGACAGTCTGTAGACAGATACCATTACTGTTTCAGTCAGGTAGGAGGAGGAGGAGATGGGGATGCTTAAAGTATGAGATTCTTACCACAGTTTTCATGATTAACGCTTTTCATTTGCTGCATTTCTTTTCAAAGATCTCCAGAGACTTTAAATGATATTTTTTATTTTTGTCTTAATGATGGTCACCAGTGCTTCTGGGAGTAGGTCATGCTGTTATGCTGAAAGTTGCTCTCAGCAAGTTAGCTTTTTAAAATGTAAATTAGATCATGTTCCCATTCAAAACTTTCAAAAATTCTCCTCACGTTTAGAACAAAGTTCAATTTTGCTACTAAGCTCCAATAGAACCGAGCATGTAGCGGCCCCACCCGCCCTCAGATCACACTGCTCCACTTTGTTCTGCTCAGTCTGCTGAGCCTCTGCCCTCTCCCTCAATGTCCACATGTGGTGCTGCCTTTGGAAAATGTCTCCAGTTTCTCCACAGCTTTTCCCATTTCATTTAGGGCTCACTTCAAATGTCTATTTCTCTCTTATCTGTACATCTGTCTATCCATCTATCCCCACCCCACCCCCTTTTTTAAACAGGGTTTTTCTGTGTAACAGCCCTGGATGTCTGGAACTTGCTTTGTAGACCAGGCTGGCCTTGAACTCACAGAGATCCACCTGCTCTGTCTCCCAGTGCTGGGAAAAGGAGAACAATTCTAAATTTAAAAATGCTGATAGCATAAGTTTTGACAGAGATTTTAAAATTTTAAAAGGCTGGGTTCAGTAGTGCACGCCTTTAATCCCAGCACTCAAAAGGGAGGGAGAGAGGTAGGTAGATCTCTGTGAGTTTAAGTCTAGCCAGGTTCGCATAGAGAAACCCTGTCTCAAAAAACCAAAACAAACAAACAAACAAACAAACAAGAAAAAAGAAAAAAAACAATTTAAAAGAAGCTAATCAAAACAAAAATCCTTAAAGAATAACTCATCAACCATATATAAAACTCTTCAACACCATTGAAAAATGTATCTATTAATTCAGTGTTCGTCCCCATTTATTCTTTGTTGTTTTTTTTTTAACTTCCTTTTTAACTAACTCCAAGTTGCACATAGAGTTTAACAAGGCACATTTAGGCTGTACAGCTTTACCTTGAGTCCTGTCTTCTCATCATCACTTCCGTTATTTGTAGATGGTGTCTCATCTCCTTGCCTGGAAACCAAGACAAAATCTTCACTATTAAGAGTAGACACTGAGTCTGAGGAGACACTGATTTTTCCAACAGAAGCCTTGTCATCCATAACTCAAGAATGAGGTGCAACTCATGAATGGTTAAATATTTTTTAAATGCCTGAAAAACAAAAACCATAGAGATTCATATAAAATGTCTATCAGATATTTAGTTATATTCTATTCTTTAAAAAGATATAAGATATTGATATATATTTTTTAAGCTTGTAAAATATTTCCCAGTATACATGCTACTTGTAATTTAGGCTTTTCATTCTTATGAGGGATTCTGTGCTATGAAGGTCAAGATATTTCAGAATCCAAATAAATAAAACACTCCCTTGACAATAACCCCACCTACATACAAGGCTGCCTTTGGCACATAATGTAGCTCAGGTCTCAGCTTCCAAAAGCAAAGAGGAACTAAACAGCACTCTGGCTTTTAACTTGTAATGCTTTACTCATAAGTGAAGTTAAAACACTTGATTATTTAACCAATTAACTATGTTTCCCTAGCATCATCAATACTAAAATTTAAAATACTAGTATGGTTATAGCAAACACTTCACATTAATACACAAGAGAGATAAATTCAAGGCAAAGAAAGCAGAAACTCTACAACTGGGAAATATATTCCACTAAAAACTGAATCTTCCCACACCTTAAATTTCTTAGAACGCAAAGCAATATATATATTATACAACAAAACAGCTATGGCTCTATGCTCATCATATCAATATAGCTAAATGTTCAATCTCTTCAACTCAAGTGTTGGCTTACACTTTGAACTTTATCATTTATGTGTGTGCGCGTATTTTCCCTGAATGTATGAATGTACACACATGTGCAGTACTTAATGAGGCCAGGAGAGGGCTTCAGATTCCCTGGAACTGGAGTTAATGCTGGTTGTGAGGCACCATGTGGGTGTTGGGCAGTGAACCTCTGTGAGAGCAGGAAGTGCTCATAACCACTGAGACATTGCTCCAGCCCCTGTGCTTTGAATTTTTAATTGAACATATACTGACTGAGCATACGTCATTTGCCAAATACTATTTTCTCTCTAAGACTCAACTAAAACACCTATCCTCAAGAATTGCACCATTCCTAAGTATTAAACAGAAAGGAAAACATGAAATCACAAATAATATTAAGCATAAGGAAATAGCAACCCTTAGGAAATTCATTTAACCAGCTAATGTCACAGATAAAGACATTGTATTCTGGACTTTCTGTTGCCTTTTACTTATTCTTATCACGCCTAAAGATTATGGAGTCAGAACTGGGTTGTAGTTCACGCCTTTTAATCCCAGCACTCTAGAGGCAGAGGCAGGCTGATCTCTCTGAGTATAAGGCCAGCCTGGTCTGCAACGTGGGTTTTAGGACAGCCAAGGTTACACAGAGAAACCCTGTCTGGAAAAAAACAAAAACAAAAAAGGAAAATAAACACATAAAATGGACAAGACCAACTATAAATACAACGGAGAAGGGCACGGTGGTGCTCACTGAGGCAGGAGGACTGCTGCATGTCTGAGGGTAGCCTTGGGGATGAGGACCTAGGTTCTCTTCCTAGAATGCACCTGGTGGCTCATAACCATCTGTAACCCCAGTTCCAGGGGACCCTGGGTATTCTGGCCTCTATGGGTACCAGGCACAGATGTGGTGCACATATTTAATACATGCATGTAAAATACTCATAAACAGGCTGGAGAGATAGCTCAGCTCTTCCAAAGGTTCTGAGTTCAATTCCCAGCAACCACAGTGGCTCACAACCATCTATAATGTGATCCAATGTAGACAGAGCACTGTATACATAATAAATAAGTCTTTAAAAAATACTCATAAACATAAAAATTAAAAATAAAAAATTCAATGAATACACAGTACAAATTGATAAATACCAAGCACTCAGGAGACAGAGGCAGGCAGATCTCTTGAGTTTAAGGCCAGCTTGGTCTATAGTATAAGTTCTAGGACAGCCAGAGCTACATAGAAAAATTTTGTCTCAAAAAAAAAAAAAAAAAAAAAAAAAAGAACTTTAAAACGGTCTTCTGAAAAGTCAAAAGAAAAATGTTTTCATTCACCCAGTGAATGGATACACATTAAACATCTGGCAAAGGTAATGTTAGCAGAGAGGCAAATTTATACAGGCTAATAAATGCTGATTTAGGGTACCAAACTAAGAGACATGTTGGGATAAGCATTAATTTAGACCTTCGCTGAGGATACAGACTGCAGTAACCATCCTACAGTGGTTTCCTGGCTTCTGTACATGATCCAGCCCTTCTAATTCCAGGAGTCGTCTCAGTCTACTTGACCATTTCCACTTGAGTCAAAGGAACTGCTTCCCTTGCTGATGTTCCCACTGCAGGCAAGATTTGATTTTTTTTCCTTTTAATAACAGTATGTTACCTTTTTAATGCTATGGTGAATGTGTCCTAATTTAATCTTCCTGGTGCTATTTTACAGATAACAAAATTAATCGTGAATGAGATGGTGTGACTTGGTCAAAGTACTGTAACTGACAGAAATCAAGACAAAACTGCACTGTTATCTGTGGGTCCCAAAGCAGAGCTCTATTAAGGCAATAAAGCCTGTTTAATGTCTAACAGCAGAAGGGCTGGAAAAACTGGCCAAAATATGACTGGACTCTAACAACTTTTACTAATACTCTGGTCAGAAAGAATTGAGAGGCTCGAAGTCTCATCTGATTTTGAGGAGGTAATAAGAAAATAGACTTTATAAGATAATTTGTGTTGTTGCTGTTGTCTATTTTTATTTATGCTTTATTTTTTGTTGTTTTGTTTTGTTTTGTTTGTTCAAGACTGGGTTTCTCTGTGTAACAGAGCCCTAGCTGTCCTGGACTCACTTTGTAGACCAGGCTGGCTTCAAACTTACAGAAATCCACCTGCCTCTGCCTCCCAAGGGCAGAGACTAAAGGCGTGCGCCACCACACCAGCCCCCTTCTCTTGTTTTTTTAAAACTTCAACTGACTGAGTCACTTAGCAGAAATGAGATTTATCAAAACACTCCACAGTAACTAAGCCTTCTCCCTAGTCTCCAGGGATAGAAGGTAAGAGTCCTCCCCAGCTTCCATCATGAAGAGGCACCACCAAAATTGATATATATTTTGGCTAACATTCTAGAGACTTAGAGCCTTTGTCTTAAGACACTAAGGACTGATGTAGTTTCGTCTTAAAATTCTATTTTTATCAGTTACCACAAAAAGCCATTTACTCTTGATTCTTCACCCTTCAGTCTCTAATGCTAATTTCCACAGAAAATAAAGTACAAACTCCCTTGTGAAAACAGTTGTCTCCATCCATTTCAACAAGTCTCCATGGCATCTCTTCATCTAATACATTTTATTCCTTTGTTTGTAAATACCACATAAACTAAAACCCAAGCTCCTTTTTTTTTTTTTTTTGTGATTCAAAAATGGCTGTTATCTTTAGTTCCTAGAGCAATGTCTGATAGTAGATGTTCAAATGTTTATTAAAGAAGTACATTTAAAAAAAAAAAAGACATCAGATAAAGACGGAAAAGACAAGGATGCCTAGTAAGAAGGTAATACCATTTAAATTTTATTTGGGGAGATATAGGAGGGACAGAGACAGGCCTTATTATATAACCCAGGCTTGTCTCAAACCTATGACCTCTTGAATGCTGTTCTTATTTGTGACAGTGAAGCACGCAATTTGAAGTTAGGAAAAAGAACCAAATCAGAATACTAAACCTAGGGCTAGGGTTGGGGTTATAGCTTAGTGGAACATCACATGTATAGCATGTGAGAGGTGCAGAGTTTGATCCCCCAGCACCAAAACAAACAATAAAAAGCTTTACTGCATACCAGTTATACTATGCACTAGTACACTGGTTATACTGGTCCTTAATTTTCAGCCCAGTTAAACAGTTTCTGTAAAAGAATATGGTACAATATCTACTTCACAGAGCTACTGTGAATGATGAAGGGTTTTATGTGGATATAGACATACAAAAGACTTAATGCACACAGAATGTTATATGCATTCAAATAGTAAAGCCTTTAAAAATTTAAAAACTTAGAAGCATATTACTAAGGCAAAGTACATAGATTTCCTAACTGCACATTATAATTTACTTTAGTCTAAACAATATAAAGGAAAACATTGAAGAGAAAAATCTTCTTTTTGTATAGTACAACAGAGTAAAATGTATCCTACATACAGAGGAAGAATGTCAGTACATGGCAGGAGGGGACAGTAAAGGGTTCTGTGCAGCTTAGGCTGGCCTCTGCCTCACTCTGTAGCTGAGAACTATGGCCTCCTCGCATTAAGGGTGGGTTCACCACACCTGGTTTATGAGGTGTTGAGCCCAGCCTGTATGCATGCCACACAAACATATTTTGAACTGAGCCACAGCCCCAGGCCTCCATCTCTGTTAGATACACATGAACACCTTGGCTTTGGTAGACACTAAAAAGATTGTTTCCTTCTTTCACAACAGTGATGAGCTTCAAACATGTTACCCAGAATCCCATATTGGTAAGCAGAACTCTGGGATGTTTCTTTTCCTACAACATCTTAATAATATCAGGCCAGGCATGGTCATGCATCCCTTTAATAAGTAGTTGGATCTCTATGCATTCAAAGTCAATTTGGTCTTAATAGTGAGCTCTAGGCCAGTAGGCAAGGCTACAAAGTGAGACTACTTCAAAACAAAACAGAAAAACTAAAAAGAAAATAAATAAAAGATAAAGTCACCTGAGGTGAAAGGCAATTTCCTTCACTTATGCAGTCTTCTGCATATTCAAAGTCTAATGATGTTATATATTTCATATCATCTTACTTTTCATTAATTTTATTCTACTAACACATAAAAGACCACTAGAGATTTTGATTGAAATGAAGTCTCAGCCAGGCCAGGTATTCCAGCACGTAGAAGGCTGAGGCAGGGTTATTGAAGGTTCAAATTTAGTAGGAATGTAGGACTCTCTCTTACAAAAGCAAAAAGAAAGAAAGAAAAAAGAAAAAGGGAAGGAGGGAGGGAGAGATGGAAGGAAGGAAGGAAAGCAGATATCTAGCACTCAGAGGTTGAAACAGGAAGACTGCCAAGTTCAAAGACAGCCTGGGCTACATTGAGAGTCTTTGTATTAAAAAAAGAAAAGAAAAGAAAAGAAAAGAAAAGAAAAGAAAAGAGAAAAGTGGGAGGGAAACAACATCAAAACTCTTAATAAGCTTTTTGCCCAAACTCACTGCTATGTGATAGTAAGTGATAATTTTATGATCAATTATGTGCTTCTGCAAAGATCTCAGGGGGAAAACGCACCTAGAGGCCAATGAGATGGCTCAGTGGGTAAAAGCATTAGACACTAAGCCTAGTTACTTGAGTTCCTGAGTTCTATTTTCACCTATATTGTGGAAAAAAACTTATTCTTGGGAGTTGTCCTGACTTCCACATGCATTGTAACATGCACGCATGGGCACATGCGCATGTACACACCCACCCCATGTTCTCCCTCCACACACAATTAAAAGTTTTTAAATGTATCTGACTCATGCTGAATGAAGGTGCAAATTCTCAATCTTTTATAGAGCCCATTAATGTATATTGAAATGGAAGGTAGTATTCACAACAAAAGAACTTTTTTTTTGTAGAGTGCTTTTAAATATTTGTATTGTTTCTAGTTACTAAAATTAATCTAATCCATTAACAGTGAACATACTTGTAGGTCGACATGGTGCCCACACACCTTTGATCCCAGTGCTTGGGAGGCTGAGGCAAGTGGATCTCTCTAAGTCTGAAGCTAGCCTGGCCTACATAATGAGTTCCAGGACAGCCAGTGCTACACAGTAAGACCCTGTAATAACAAACAAACAAGCGAAACCCTTACTTCCTAGCTAGGAATCTTGGCCCATGTTATTGTCATCCCAGTTACTGAGGAGGCCTAGGCAGAGCACATCCTGAGTCCAGGGTCTGAACCAGCATGATAACATATCAAGATCTCACCTCCCCATACAAGCAACAACAAAAATTAAAAAGCAACACTTCTAAACTTTTCTCCTTTTCCCTAACTCTCATTAAATTTCCACTTAAAAAAAAAAAAAAAAAGAAAGAAACAGTAACAACAACAACAACAAGAAAAAAAAACCTCAAAAAACAAAAACTATCCACAGATGCCAGGAACTCTGGTATACACCTTTAATCCCAGCACTTGGGAGGCAGAGGCAGGTGGGTTTCTGAGTTTGAGGCCAGCCTCGTCTACAAAGCAAGTTCCAGGTCAGCCAGATCTAAAGAGTGAGTTCCAGGACAGCCAGGGCCACACAGACAAACCCTGTCTTGAAAAAACAAAAACAAACAAAAAACTGTCCACAGGGGCAGGAAAGATGGCTCAGCAGTTAGGGGCACTTTCTGTTCTTGCAGAAGATACAGATTCAGTTCCCAGCACTCATATGATAGCCAACAACCATCTGTAACTTCAGTTCCAGGTAATCTGACGCCCTCTTGTGGCCTCCAAGGCATCAGGCACTCATAAGGCGCATAGACTATAGATGCACATGTAGCCAAACAACCAAAAGCATACACTAACAATAAATCTTAAAAAACAAACATATAAATCTTTTTTTTTAAACTGTAAACAAAACTATAATGCTCTGGGTGGTAGTGGCTCATACCTTTAGTCCTAGCACTCGGGAGGCAGAGGCAGACAGATCCCTGAGTTTGAGGACAGCCTGGTCTACAGAGTGAGTTGCAGGACAGCCAGGGCTACACAGAGAAACCCTGTCTCAACCAACCAACCAAAAAACCAAAACCAAAACCAAACCAAAAACTAAACAAACAAACAAAAACCCTACCCATAATGCAAAGTTTCAAAATCCAAAGTAAATAAAAATGACCATTTCCTTATTTTGAAACTATCACTTTGGCTTTGTTTCCTACCTGCCTACTGTTCGCTCATTTAGGTTGCTTTCCTACTGCCTGTAGTAGACATTTGACCCTCTCCCTATTGCCCTTGGCTATGTCATCAGCTAGCAAAGCTATTCCTATTATACTACCCCAGCCCAATCTTTTCTCAGAGTTCCACACAGACATTTGTGTTCTGGTTTCTGTTGTTTCTATTCACTATCAAGTGTCTGATGTTGGCCAGGCGCCTACAGGAAGAAACAAGACATGCTGTTTACCTTTGCCAGGTAGATACTCCCTTACAGTAACAAAGAAAAGGACTGGTATAGTGCCTGGTACACCTGACATGACCTGGTAGGGCTCTTATTATCATGTCATTTCAAACCAAATCAAAGCTCCATGTCTCAAACAAAATATTCCTCCAGGTTCTCTCTATCCCAATTAACCACAGATCCAAGAGAAACAAAACAGAAAAACTTGGATTCTTCTTTTTCTAACATTTCTTTGGAGTTCTAATAAATTTTAGTAGCAAGCATACCCTTCATCTTTCCTTCTTCAAAGACTCACTCTCTAGTACAATGGTTCTCAGCCTTCTTAATGCCGCGACCCTTCAATACCTACAGTTCCTCATGCTGTGGTGACCCCCAGCTGTAAAGTTATTTTCACTGCTATTTCATAAGCATCATTTTGTTACTGCTATGAATTGTAACATAAATATCCGTGTTTGCTGATGGTCTGAGGTGACCTCTGTGAAAGCCCATAAAGGAGTCACAACCCACAGGTTGAGAATCGCTGCTCTATACACTCTCTAGTTATTAACTCCTTAGTTACAAAATTTCAAAATTTACATAAAATTCTACACCCAATTCTTCTTCACCTTCCTCAAAATCTCTGCTAATTCTTGGATGCAACAGAATGAGGACTAGTGAGATGGCTCGGTACATAAAGGTACCTCTGCCAAGCCTGCGGACCTGGGCGTGATCCCATGAGCCTACATGGTAGAAGGAGAGAACAGACTCTACAAACAAGTCCTCTGACCTCCTTATGTATGCATAAAATAAGCAGATCAATCAATCGATCGATCGGTCAATCATCAGAGTTGGCTGGAGGCTGAAAGATGGCTCAGTAGTTAAGACATCTAGAGGAACTGGGTTTGGTTCCCATCACCTACTGGTTCACAAACATCTTTAACTCTAGTTCCAGGGGATCTGATGCCCTCCTCTGGCTTCTGCAGTCACTCAGCACGCATGCAAACAAAACACCAATACACACAAAATAAAATAATGGCTTCTCCTTTGGCATGTTTAATTGTGATGTTTAACGGACACCCTTGCAGTTTTAGATGGCTCAGTGGTTAAGAGCACTGACTACTCTTCCAGAGTACCCAAGGTTCAAATCCTAGCACCCACATGGCAGCTCACAACTGTCTGTAACTCCAAGATCTGACACTCTCACATAGACAAATGCAGGCAAAACACCAATGCACATAAAACAAAGGTAAATATATTTTAAAAGTTTAAATTCTCTAATGATAAAAAAGATTAAAAAAATAAAAAAGGGCTGGAGAAGCAGCTCAATGGCTAAGAATATTAGCTGCTCTTCCAGGAAACGCTGTTTCAATTTCCAATACCTACCTGGTGACTCACAATTATGTGTAACTCCAGTTTTAGAGGATCTGATACCCTCTTCTGTCTTCTATGGAACATATGTAGCACACAGGCATACATGCAGGTCAAACATCCATACGAATAAAAATGATTTTAAAAATTAAAAAGGAAAGAAAACTAAATGAAACCCAAATTCTTTGAATCACTTAGTCTTCAAAAGCTTGAGCCCAGCTATCATTTTAATCTTATCATATCATACCACACAATCCTCTAAATGGTTCACTAACTTTTTAGCTTTCAAGCCTTTGTATATGGTGGTTCCTAAGTGAGAAATGTGCCTCTATTCCCCCAGTGAGTTTTCCCCACCCTCCAATAAAATTTAGTGACATAGTTAGGAAGTCAGTCCTTCCATCCTCCTACTGAAATGCTGACTAGGGCTTCTTAGTTTTTTGTTTACTTTTTAAGTTTTAGCAGAAGAATTATTGTATATACTATACAACAAGTAAGTTAAACCTCACTTCTACTCTCTATTTACTCTCTAATAAGTTAGAAGTAAATAGTAACTATAAACCACCATGCTGCACACAGGAAATACATAGTCACAACACAGTATACTGGAACTATTTGTAGTTAAGGATTCTATGTTTTATTTATATTATTTTCATATACTTGCTTAATACAAGTGCTCAGTAAAGTTGAATGGTTGATACAAAGCCCTCCAAATCCATTTATTCCTCATCCATTCATTTAACTGAGGATCAAAAATACACTGAAAAAAAATTGCAACCACACCTAACATGTACTTTCCCACCTAAATAATACAGCATAACAAACAAAGTTACTCTGTACCAAGTATTCTCAGAGATGAGTTAAAGTACTCGGGATGTGCAAGGGTGTCCAGATTATATGCAAATACTACAGCATTTTAGTATGGGTAGGGTTTTTGAAGCACTCCCCTGCCCTGCAAGTTACTGGGGACAACTACTGCATGATTGTAATGGCAGAGTACAATAATAAAAAGACAAATGACCAATATGCTACACTATGTGCAAGTTCTTGAAAATATAGCTACAGAGGACTAATGAGAAAAAGCCCCAGATCCAACAACAGCACATTGTTTTGAGACAAAAATCTTACTGCATAGCCAGGCCCATCTGGCCTTAAAATCGTGTTTCTTGTCTCAGCCTCCAGGATGAGGAATTACAGGAAGGTGCCAACTATTCCAGCTGCTACCCTTAAACACCTCTGACTCTATCAAAACCCCAACTGTTATGGCCAAGAAGACAGTTAGACAACACTGATTCTCAAAACATACCTAGCAATTCCTTTGGACTGAACACACTTGCCACTTGCTTCCTACTCCTCACCACTTTTCACTGCTCAGTAAGTAAACTGTGCTGTTCAATAAGCAAATGAGTATAGCTATGGAATCTTGAGGATACTTAAAACATCTTGTTATGGGCTGGAGAGATGCCTCAGAGGTTAAGAGCACTATCTGCTCTTCTAGAGGTCCTGAGTTCAATTCCCAGCAACCACATGGTGGCTCACAACCATCTATAATGGGATCTGGTGCCCTCTTTTGGCCCACAGACATGCATGCAGACAAAAAAACAAAACAAAACAAACCAGTATGTATATAATAAATAAATAAATCTTTTTAAAAATCTTGTTATATCTAAAAGGGAAGTAATATGTATTAATTACTGAGGGCCAATTTTAGGTCTAATGTGGAACTAAAAAGACTTGAACACATTGTTGCCAGTGCCACACTAACCTTGTCAGATGAGTATTAACTTTGTATGACAGACCCAAACAAAGACAGATTAGGTAACTTGCTTTACTTCACAGAGAATTTATGAAACTTGGTGCAAACTGAGGCACTGAGGTGCATCTGCTCTTTTCTGAGCTATATCTCACTCCTTGGGATCCCCATCACCATTTTTTGCCTATTCCAGCCTGTCTTCTGTGTTGCTCTTAGGTGTACCCTTCTAATTCAGCCCTGGTTAATATTACTCAGCTCAGGAACAAGAATAGGAAGTAACAAAACAAGACTCTGTAACAAAACAAGATGATATAGCAGGCCAATTTCCATTAGGGTTTGTATCTTTCAAAGGAAAATGAGTACTGAAGAGATGGGTCAGCAGCAAAAGTCAACATTGCCATGACAGTCAAAAGGACCTGAATCCTGATCCTTAGGACCCATTTGAAAGAAGAGCCAGGCAATGTGTCATGTGCCCATAACCCCAGCACCGCAGTGTGGGTCAGGGAGAACACTGAAGCTCACTGACCAGGTAACTGAACTGATGAGCTTCTGGTTCAGCAAGAGAACCTACCTCAAAAAAATGAATGCAGAAAGCAATTGAGGACAACCTCCAGTGGCCACCTATAGCTTCCACAGGCACATGTGCACCATGAGGGTCTATGGTGGGGCCCAGAGGCAGAGCACACGCTTGGTGTGTGTGAGGTTCTGGGTTTGATCCCTGCACTAACCTAAACAAGCAGAGTAACAAGGGAACACATAGATTAGTCTCAGCTCTTTTCTTTTTGTCAGTTTTAAACTTTTGCTCTTCACACTAGTTTTCATATGAGTTTCTCACAGCCTACTCCCCGAAAAGGATAGGACAGATCTACTGAACTCAATGAACTGCATCCCATCTTTAAAAGTATAGATTATTTTCCATCACTAATTGCTAAATAGACCCGGCTTTATTTAAAATCTGACTCTTAGCTTGGGGCTACTGCTTTGAATTGTATTAGTAAAGTAATGGAATCATGTGAAAGTCAGCTTTCTGATTAATTGCAGCTTAACTTTAAAAAACAAAAACAAAAGAAAATTATCTTGGGTATACTTGAAATCCAGCTTATATAAAAGTCACTTTTCAACAAATTATGAAACAAAATTTTCTGGGGCTGGAGAGCAACAACAGAACCGAATTCTCAGTCTGTATAACACTTCTCTTAAGTGGTGCAAGACGCATCCTTAGAAGAAGTAGATCAATACATAATTACTAAAATGGATAATGGAAAACGGGAAGAGAAAGTTCAAAACCAAATTACTGTTAAACTTTGAATAACACTATGTTAAAGTTATCACAGAAACTCAGTTAATACACCCTAAAAAGTCCAACACAAGCTACCAGTGAAGTTTGTTTCCATACTTCTGAAGCGAACAGAAGGCTCACTAGCCCAAGGTACCTTGCTGGTCTCAAAAAAAAAAAAAAAAAAAAAAGGAGTAAGGCAGCTGTGGAGAAAAATTATTGCCATAAAGACTTTTAGAACCTGGAGAGTACACTGGCCTATGATGACAGTGCTGATCTGCTACTGATAGAGTCTTAACCAGGAATTCTTAACCATTATGCATTGGGTTCTGGGGGGGGGAAGTTCAAACCTCTAAATTTGCCAACATAGACAATTAAAATCTTTCATATTTTACTGCCGAAGTAATACTATTTAGCATCAATCATGAACTTAAAAGACAAAATTAGGGCTTTATTTGACCTTACAGTGACTGAAGGAAGAGATGGGGGTACTTAGCTCTTACAAAACTCTACTCTGAAAGAGAATCTTCAGAGTATTATGGATAACTTGGAAAGAGAAGGGAAACTTCAAGGCCAGACTCTTTAAAGTAACATGTTCATTACTTGCACACTTCCATATTTGGTCAATTTTTGCACATGAAGAGAAACAAGGTTGGTAAGAGTCAACAACAGTGGCTGCACTCTAAGTGTAAATACACACCCAATATTGTTTTGCTTACATGTTTTTTAAACACTAACATTACCAGGAAAGGACGAAAGTGGAGGATGGCCAAGCAACCAGTTTGTTAAGAAACAAAAACAAGAAAACATTCCTAAGCAGCTGTAGGTGAGGCTGGGTTTTCCTTTCAAGAATATACATGGGTACCTATTTTTTAATCTCTGGATTTTCTTTCCTTAGGGCTTAACTATGAAAAATTGGTTTAAAAAATACAAAGTACAAAAATGATTTAGATACATGGTTAAACAGGACTTGAAGGTAAATAGGGTTCTCGTTCCAAGAAAATATTGAATCTTGTTTATTTATTTACTCACTTGCTAAAGAAGTGTAATGATATCTGACAATCTTGAAAGTTGCAAAGATATTTATGGGGAGTCCCTGTCAGAAAATTAGAACACCAGTGTCTTCATGGAGATACCCAACACTGGCCCTGATTTACACAAAATAAATCATGGAAGTGACTTGGCAGAACAATTACTATGAAATTAACTTTCACAGCAGGATTTACCTAGCTGGAAATTTACTAAATAAAAGAAAATAACATTAAAAGTTCAGTTGTTTTATTTGGAAAATCATGCCTGTTATGTGGATAATGTGCACAATACTTCTCAATACGCAGAAGGGAAGAATCCCATATTAAGATTCTGAGTTAAGAATCACTTGTAAACTGTAAAGAAAATACCTTGCCAAAAATTCACATAGTTAATAAATTAAGTTCCCAAAGACATAGCTTACTAGTTAAATGTAAACTGAGTTTAAAAAGTAAAGCAAGCTGGGTGAGGTGGCACACACCTGTAATCCCAGCACTTGGGAGGCAGAGGCAGGCGGATCTCTGAGTTCGAGGTCAGCCTGGTCTACAAAGCCAGTCCAGGACTGCCAAGACTACACAGAGAAACCCTGTCTCGAAAAACCTAAATAAGTAAATAAACAAACAAACAAACAAACAAACATAAAAAGTAAAGCAAAGCAAGGTTGGACACTGCAGTGTTCCTTGGTGGTAGATCACAGAATTGCATCACCAGCCATGTAGGCACACAAACACACAGAGTTGAAGAAACTGGAAAAGATTCCACAACATAGCAATATAGAAACTTTAATCATGAAACTGATCTAATATTTGTATTAAACATGTAAATTTTAGTTTTTGTTTGTTGTTGAGACAGGGTCTTGCTATGTAGCCCAGGCTGGCCTTGAACTTATGATCCTCCTCCTTCAGCCAAAGCACGACACATAAATTAAAATGTACATACATACAAAAAAGCCACGTTTTCAAATTGTAGTTCAACTTCTTACGTATTAAGGATAATCGTAAAAGAATTCTATCCTATGCTCATTTTCATTTCCTAAATAAGCTTGGTTAAATCTTCAATATACAATATAACCTACAGCACTATAAACAGAAATGCATTCAGACAACAGGTCCTTTGCTTACATTTAAAAGTTATACGTGCACTTCCTTGGCAGCAAAGCTTTTTTCCAAATGACTTTTCAGTTTGACAGTTTCACTACCTTCCATTGTTTCTCTGCCTAAATAAACAAAGCCGCTGGAAGCTCACATACTTACATCACTCTCTATTTACAAGAATGTAAATACAGGTGTTGACATAAATGAAAACATCAAATACACTGTGAAACCCTGCCCCTGACAGTCTTCTCTGGTGGGACAGGGGGAACCACGCCCCATGAACTGACAAGCCCCGCGCCGACAACCCCCGCCCCGCGACTCCAAATCTCAAATACAAGTCTAGAGCAGTTTTAAAAGGAGGCCGGTGAGCATGTTCAGTTTAACAGTCTGCTTACGACATTTGCTTCCAAGATACGTGGATCCTACAGGCACCATAGGTATGGGTATGCTAGCAAGAGCAGGTGCAGACTACAAATGTGGGTGTCAGAAGACTGAAGAGCTGACTATTATCAGGGAATGGACAGCGCACCCCATTGAAGGCGGGGGAAAGCCTTTGGCTGACTCACATAACCCTGAGGAGCGCTGAAAATAAAGGCACAACTAGGCAGGAGCAGGCAGGTGTTTCATGTAGACGGAAAGAGCGCGATGCCAAAGGCACTTTAATTGCAGGTGGAGAGAATCAGGCAGAAAAGACCAGTAAGAGAAAGGAGAGCGACACTGAAAAGAGTAAGTCTTTCGAATTAGGCACAGCCAGGGAAGGCAGCCCGAGGCCCAAACCAACCTCAGTCACACACACGACGACCTAGTGGACAACGGGAGAAACTGAGGCACTGGACACAGGCAGATCTCCAAACTAGACCGAGACAAAAACACAAAAGTGAAGAGAAACCGGCTTTGCTGGTATGGAAGAGACCTCCTACACGGCAGCAGTTGCAGGGCTTAAAGACGGACAACCCACCCAGACAGGGGGAACCGGTTTGGGCAGGGGTTCTTGGAGGGGTGGGAGCGGTGGGGGTGGGGGATAGGGTCCGCGCATGCGCCATCTGCCCTCCGTGGCCGCTCCCCCACACCCAATCTTTGCTCCCCCTCAGAACTCGGCCCGTCGAGGGAGCCCCCTGCAACTCCCCGGCCCGATCCCGCCCGGCGGGAAGAGAACACAGCCGGAGTCCAGCTGGGGTGGCGAAAAGCGACCCTGCCTCTGGGATGGGGAGACCAGGGTGAGGAGGGGAACGGCGAGCGTACCCAACCTGCTGCCGCCGAGCGCCGTCCGGGAGGCTCCGCCGCCTTGGGCCTCCCTGCCGCCCTGGCCCCGCCTCCCCGCCCCCTGCTCACGTGAAGCTGCTCCTTCCGCCCTCCGGCCCGCCTCCCGCCCCACCTCATAGGCGCCGCGTCCTCCCGCGAGGCGGAGCTTCCTTCCCGCAGCCCCACCTAGGCTCGGAGCCTGCCGGAGGATCTGCGCTTGCGCGCTGGCCTCAGCCGCCTCTGCGTCAGCGACCCAGGCAGCGACAAGGTCTGGGAGGCGTCTGTCTACCTTCCTGGAGCAAGTCCTGTTTGCAAGGCAGCTCGTAACGCCTACTCAGCCCCCCCCCGTCCCCCCCCCGGCATTTACCGAGGCGCACGGAGCCAGGGATTGGGATTGTGGCAGAATCCGACCTACAAATCAGACTTCAGACTCCCTAGTTACCGGGTTTCAGGTACTAAAGAAACTAGGAACGAATAAGGTTGCTTGAGTCTGTGACTCAAAGATGAGACTTTTATTTGAAAAGACATTACAAGTGGAATAGAAAGTAACAGCAATAAAGCGAAGTTTAAAGCTCCTGTCCAGGATGAGCACACATACATACACGATGTAGCTAAGACCAAAGCAGGTGTTGTACAAGTTTTTTTTTTTTTAATTATTTTGTTGCTGAGGACTGAACCTAGGACCTCATGCATGTACTACATAGCTATACCCCTAGACTAATTTATTACTCATTTTGAGACAGGGCTGTCTTGAACTCACTTTATATAGCAGGCAAGCCTTGAACTTTTCATCCTCCTGTCTTGACGGCACCCCAATCCCCAGTAGCTGAGATTACAGGTCTTTTCCTCCAGGCCAGGCACTGTTACTACATAAAACTTAGTAACTTATACATCTAAAGCCACTTACTTTTTGTTTGTTTTTTTGTTTTGGTTTTTCGAGACAGGGTCTATGTTAGCCTTGGCTGTCCTAGACTCACTTTGTAGACCAGGCTGGCCTCGAACTCAGAGCAATCTGCCTGCCTCTGCCTCCCAAGTGCTGAGATTAAGGCGTGCGCCACCACGCCTGGCTCCGCTTACTCTTTATTCGAAAGAAGTTCACTCTTTTCCTAGTGAGTCATTTACAAGGAGACCGAGAAAAGCAATTATTTAAAAAAAAAAAAAAAAAAAGCTATGCCATTACAGTTCTCCTTTGTGTCTTGTCCTGTGCAACAAGAGTGGTATTTCCTTTTTCCTTATACACAACCATTTAAAAATATGTAAATAATATAAGAAAGAAAGTGTAATCTCGGGCACCCCTAACAAAATGTTTACTAGTTTGGTGGCCAACTTGTATATATTTCTTGATTCATAAGTATAGTCAAAATACATGTGTAAATTAAGTTTTATTAAATAAAACTTTATTACATAATCACAATGTTTGGAGAAAAAAAAGAAAACAAGTTAAAACAAATTAGGAATAGTCATATTTTCGATACCAATGTTAACATTTCAGTTGGCAAGGCTGGTTTAGCAATCCGATGTCTTTTTTTTTTTTTTTTTTTTTTTACCTCATGTAACCAAGGTTGGCATCAAGTCCTTGATTCTCAAGCTCCAGCTCCCAAGAGCTGGAATAACATATCTGTCTAGTAATCTCTTTTTTCAATTCACAACACCGACCTTATTTCTGAGTATTTCATCTAATTATTAGATCATCGGTCGCATCTAGTTATGCCCTTTGAGTGTTTTTAAAATGTACAATTTGAAGATGAATGGCTGTTTGCAGATATCAAAAAAAAAAAAAAAAAAAAAAAGGGAGTACAACATTCTTGGATGTGAATGTTTGCTTCAAGTCTGCAGTTAGTCACTGGGTTTGTCTTCTCAACCCTACAGTCTAGCGAACTAGAAGCTGTATCAGAAGGCTCAACGGGCGTGAGTCAAACATTCTGGACTAATGCATGCTGTCCAGGATGCTGATAGACTTCTTGTTTGCCAATACTGGGAACAATGCAAACTGTTTAGTACATAGTATTACTTGTGCACAGCGTGGAATGTTGACGATGAATTTAGTAACGATGCTTGTTAATAGACTCTTCTGATGCTTCTATCTCATGTATTCTCAGCGGGCCTCAAATTCAATATGGCATATGACAACCTTTGACCTGAGCCTCTTTAGAGTATTTTTATTGTTGCTGGCTTGAGACAAGGCCTCCCCGTGTAACTAGAGTCCTTTTAAAACACAGACTTTATATAGTCTAATTTAGTGCCTACCAATGTCACTTAATAGCTTACATAATTCACATAAAACTAATTAGTTTTTTTTTTAATCAGTGGGTGGCTTTGAAGGCAAAGATTGTATGAGTACAGTGTATGGGTAGAATTTGGGGCTGTTAGAAAGAACATTGGAGCCAAGCGTGGTGGCAACATGCCTTTAATCCCAGCACTGAGAGGCAGATCTTTTTGAGTTCAAGGCCAGCCTGGTCTACAAAGAGAGTTCCAGGACAGTCAAGGCTCAGTTACACTGAGAAACCCTGTCCCAAAAAGCCGGGAAGGGGGTGTAGGGTGGGGGAAGATCCAGGATAATAAGATCTCTGAATGCTAAAAGAAAATGCAACTCAATCTGTAGATACAAGGGTGCCCTTGAATATTTGAAAGGACAGTAACAATGTCATATTTGGGGTTTTCAAGAGAAAACTCTGGTCATGCTATCAAGCAAAACAGGAGGTAAGTATGAGTCTGGAGGCTGCATAAGATCAAAAAGGTTAAATACGAGGAAGAAGGAAATAGGGTATTTAAATACATCCCCACCTAAACCTTCGTTTCCTGACTGCCTCCTGTTGCTTGCTCAAATCTGCCTTAGAAGTCCTCCAGTCACATCTGTGTGTGTGTGGAGTGTACATATGTGTATAACAGTACATGTATGTGAGCATGTGCTGTGGAGGCCAGAGAACATTGTAAATGTTACCCAGCTACTGAACATCTTGCTTTTTTTGAGACAGAGTGTCTCATTGGCCTGGAGTTCCCAGAGGACACACTGGCTGGCCATCCAGCAGACTCCGCCTCCTCAGCAGAGACTGCAAGCATTCACTGCAAGGCCTTGCTTATTTGTGTGGGGTCCTGGGATTGAACTTGCATCCTTCTGCTCACACAGGAAACACCTGACCAACCGAGTGAGACATCTATTCAATCCCATTACCAATATTTTACTTGCACTGCTGTACTTTTCAAAGTCAGACTTTTATTTTGGCTCCTTTTCATAATTTCTTTCTCATTCATGATAATCTCATTTTGTTCATATATTGCTTTTTTTTACTTTACTCATGACTCCAACTTTTTGAGAGACCACAAGATAGTTGCTTTCAAGTTTTTGTCAGATATGGCTAAAATGCATGGCTCTTTGGGTTTGAGCAACACCAACACTCCATAATATTTTTAGTTAAATATTAAATCAGATATCTGAGCTTCCTTGGGGAGAACCTGTGAACTTAGTTTTTCTTTTGAATGGGCCACACTTTCCTGTTTCTTTATATGCCTCATGAATTCTTTGTATTTCTAAGAAAAGGATTTATTTACTTTTATTTAATGTATTTTTGTTTTGCCTGCATGAATGTGAAGTGCAGCATATGTGTGCCTGGTGCCCGCAGAGACAAGAAGAGGGAATCACATCCACTGGACAGGAGTGTTCCAGTCAGGGTTACTACTGCGGTGATAGAACACCATGACCAAAGCAACTCGGGGAGGAAAGGGTTTACTTCGCTTATGCATTTGCATCACTGTTTCTCACTGAAGGAAGTCAGGATGGGAACTCAAGCAAGGCAGGAACCTGAAGGCAGGAGCTCATGCAGAGTTAAGGAGAGGTGCTGCTTACTGATTTCTTTTCCATGGCTTGCTCAGCCTAGTTTCTTATAGAACCTGGGACCACCAGCTCAGGGGTGACCCCACCCACAATGGGCCAGGTTTTTTCGTATTAATCACTAATTAAGGAAATGCTCTACAGGTTTGCCTACAGCCCAAGTTTTATGGAGGCCTATTCTCAACTGAGGTCCCTCCTCTCCAGTCTCTCTAGCTTGCGTCAAGTTGACATGAAACCAACACATGGAATTACAGACAGTTGTGTAAATTGCCATGAAGATGCTGAGACCTGAACCTGGGCCCTCTCCAAGAGCAGCAAGTAGTCTTAAATTAACTACTGGGTTATCTCTCCAGCCCTGCTTTGTGGTTTTTGAAATTACTGAAAATTAAGATGTTTGCATCAAGCCAGGTGGTGGTGGCATACACTTTTAATCCCAGCACTCGGGAGGCAGAGACAGGCAGATCTCTGTAAGTTTGAGGCCAGCCTGGTCTACAAAGTGAGTCTAGGACAGGCAAGGCTACATAGAGAAACCTTGTCTCAAACAAACAAACAAACAAAAAAGACATTTGTGTCATATGTAGTGATTATAGAAATCAAAATCTCCCTCACCTTCCTTATTTGCTGAGTTTTCATTTTTGTTTTTATGTGTATGGGTGTTTTCTGCAGCATGTGTATCTGTGTACCACATGTGTGCCTCGTGGCCCTCATAGGCTAGAAAGTGTCAGACACTCCTGAACTGGAGCTACAGATGCTGTGAGCTGCTGTGCTGGTAACTGACCCTGAGTCCTCGAAAGAGCAGCCAGTGTTTGTGACCACCGAGCCATCTCTCCAGGCCAGTTTAAGTCTTTTTGGTTGCTGTTTTAGTTCTCCCTGTGCTGGGTT
Organism: Acomys percivali; assembly: GCA_907169655.1. Lineage (NCBI taxonomy): Eukaryota > Metazoa > Chordata > Mammalia > Rodentia > Muridae > Acomys > Acomys percivali. Next base: position 13,789,288 of record OU015750.1, on the reverse strand, counting down.
TCAGCATGAATTTGAGAGTAAACTTTTTCCTGGCTCTTCTGTGAGCCTGTATCCTCCCTGGTTATGCACAGCAGCTGTCTATGAGCCTGTATCCTCCCTGGTTATGCACAGTAGCTGTC
>OU015750.1:13747580-13771415 GCA_907169655.1 Acomys percivali | reverse complement strand
TCCTGATGGGGCTCAGGGTAGGTGAGCTCCAATACAGAGCCCTGAGGTCCCTCCGCCCCGCCCCTCAGCTTGTCTGCGGTTCTGGCCTTGAACTCTCTTCACTGGGCTGTAACCAGCTTCACAGCAGGACCAACCAGAAAAGATCCGGCTGCCGGTATTCAGGCATTTTTCTGTCATTCCAGGAGCGGAAAAAGTGAAGGGGGAAAAAAAAGCGTCTTAGGATGTCCTTCCGGGGCGTCCAAACAGTCTCGGTAAGGAATAACTCTGGTTGACTCCGGAAGCGTTTCCTCCCAGGCTAAGTCCGCTTTCCGGCCTGGGCTGCGGTTGCCGCGGACGCCTCAAAGCCAGTTCTGTTAGTCGGTAAGTGAAAGTGAAGGAGACCTGCCAGTGGGTGAGGTAAAAGGACGCTGCCCCGCGGGAGTGCAGCCCCGTGCGGCCTCGGTTCCAGCCTGGCGCCGCCCCGCCTGGCCGGCCAAAGTGTAAGGCGGCGTGGGAAACCGTGTGTCTAGCTGGAGGGAGTTGGCAGGCAGGCCGGCGGTCTAGGATTCCTGTCCGCTCTTCCTGCTGTGTGTGCTCCTGTGGCTGCTGGGTGAACACAGTCTGGAGGGAAGATGCCCAGGGAGAGGTTAATCCCTGGTCACGTCAATCCCTGGGTTGTGCTCCACGGAGCTAAAGCACGTGGGAAATGGAACTGGAATCGTGAATGTGGAATCGTGAATAGATAGGCAAAGGGGGTGTTCGCTTGGTTTTATCTGTACAGTAATAAACAATTTTATATGAAGGAGCTGAGTTTATAAAAGACTACCGAGATCAATCAGTAAAAGATAGCTTAGGGGAAAATCCTGAAGGAGTTTGCATTCTTTGTAAAAACAAAAGGTGTCTGGGAAGTGGGGAGAGAGATGATGGAGTTAAACCAAAAGAGCATTTCTCTCTTTCTTTCTTTCTTTCTTTCTTTCTTTCTTTCTTTCTTTCTTTCTTTCTTCCTTCCTTCCTTCCTTCCTTCCTTCCTTCCTTCCTTCCTTTCCTTTGCTTTCCTTTCCTTTCCTCATTTTTAGTCATAATGTTAATTCTGGTGGGAATTCAGGATGGCAGTTAAAGAGTGCTTTGTCAAGAGACCTGTTGAGTCATACGGTGTCCAAGGCCGTCAGGACTAGGGACTTCTGGTAGTGGTGGGCAATAGCCAACATGAAGATTACATTTTCTAATTTAAGGTGTTACGTGTACTTCTTAGTGTCACTGTACTCATTACTGGTATTTTTAAAAATTATGTACCATGAGATGATACAAAAATACGTTTTGATTATTTGGATTTACAGATGGTGATTTGGGAACAGATTCACTCCTAGCCCCCGAAGTAGAATTTGAGTCTTCATTTTAGACCAATACAGGTTGGGAATTGGGGGGGGGGGGAGCACTGTAAAAAAATAATATGAAAAAGCATTGCCTATCCTATATCAATGTTTGTGCTCTGTTTTGCATAGATTGCGACCATGGCTGCCGAGTCTGATGTTCTACACTTCCAGTTTGAACAGCAAGGAGATGTGGTCCTACAGAAAATGAACCTCTTAAGGCAGCAGAATTTATTTTGTGATGTATCGATTTATATTAACGATACTGAGTTCCAGGGGCACAAGGTGATTTTGGCTGCTTGCTCCACTTTCATGAGAGATCAGTTTTTACTCACACAGTCAAAACATGTCAGAATCACCATCCTGCAGAGTGCAGAAGTTGGCAGGAAGTTGCTGCTGTCCTGCTATACTGGAGCACTCGAAGTAAAAAGAAAGGAGCTTTTGAAATATTTGACTGCTGCCAGTTACCTTCAGATGGTTCACATTGTAGAAAAATGCACCGAAGCTTTGTCGAAGTATCTGGAAATTGATCTTTCTATGAAAAATAACCAACACACTGACTTATGTCAGTCCTCAGACACAGATGTTAAGAATGAGGAAGAAAATTCTGACAAAGACTGTGAGATCATTGAAATTTCAGAAGATAGTCCCGTCAACCTAGATTTCCATGTTAAAGAAGAAGAAAGCAGCACGTTACAGACTGCTGTAGAGAGGCTGACAGCAGAGCGAAGGGGAATGTCATCACCAGAGCTCTCTGCAGTAGATAGTGGCTTTAAAGAGAATGAGATTTGTATTCTCCATGTCGAATCCATCAGTACAGAGGATGCAGAGAATGGGCAGTTTTCAGAGCCTTGTACCTCATCCAAAGCCAGCATGTATTTCTCTGAAACCCAGCATTCATTGATCAATTCTACTGTTGAGAGCAGAGTTGCACAAGTTCCTGGAAATCAAAATCAAGGCTTATTTTCCGAAAATGCTGATGGAAGTCACGGTCCAGTCGATGAGATTCAGAATCAGGATGAGAATTTTACCTTGAGGCACCAGTGCCCTAGGTGTCCAAGGGGCTTTCTTCACGTAGAAAACTATCTGCGCCACCTCAAGATGCACAAACTCTTCTTGTGCTTGCAGTGTGGGAAAACATTTACACAGAAGAAAAATCTCAACCGCCATATTCGAGGACACATGGGTATACGGCCCTTCCAGTGTACGGTGTGCTTGAAGACCTTTACTGCTAAGAGCACACTTCAGGACCACTTGAACATACACAGTGGGGACCGGCCATATAAATGCCATTGTTGTGATATGGATTTCAAACACAAATCTGCTCTCAAAAAACACTTAACTTCGGTACATGGAAGGAGCAGTGGTGAAAAACTATCTCGGCCTGATCTCAAAAGGCAGAATCTACTGTAATCAAATCATGAACTTGCAAAGTAAAGAGACTCACTCTGTTAGGCACCTCTGTTTGTAAAGACGCAGCATTTGTAGTGTTGTTGCCCGTCCCCGCAACCTTTAGTGTTTATTTTTGTTCTTACGTGTTATTCATTCTGAATTGCTAATAGTTCCAAAGTTGTGAATGGTGTCATTAAGTTTATGGGGTTCTACATTGTCTCAAACATTATGTATTAGTCCTCTGTTCAGCAGATTCCAGATTCTTATTTGTAGTTTTTAGATACGTGATTTAATGTTGAATCTAACTATGTAGTAACTTTAATGAGTTAGAATGACAAGAAAATAGATATGAAAGCATAGTGTTACCCATCACTGTTAATTTTGAAAGCAGATAGGACTAACAATTTTCTTTTTAATGTTTAACCAGTGTTCTTAAATCATAACAAGAACACCAAGGTATTGTCTTAAACTAACTAAAGGAGCACAATTAAGATTCACATGGGACCAGCAGAATGCCCTTAGAATTGCATCATTTAAATGTCCAGGAGAATATGTAATTAGATCCTTTTCCTGATCATACATAACATAGTTGGATTAAGAACTATGTGGCCAATGCAAGTATTTTATTGGCATAGATTGGAAAGTTACTTTTCTTAACTAGTCCAGATTCATCATAGACATTTGTTCTACCATTTACTTATGGTTGCTTTTTTTGTTTGTTTTGGTTAACGTGCACTAAAATTGACCTTTCTCTGGGGAATTATTTTCTATGAATTTAACATATATATAATTTTTTACAATTGGGACATAAATAATTTCATCACCTTCCCAAATTTCCTTATGCTTTTCCTTTGTAGTCGCCTCTTCTAGCTATAAATTCTGAGTTGTTTTGTTTTTGTTGTTGTATGTGTGGGTGTGTTTCCTTTGGTTTTTCAAGACACGGTTTCTCAGTGTAGCCTTGGCTGTCCTGTACTGGCTTTGTAGACCAGACTTGCCTTGAACTCACAGAGATCTGCTTGCCTCTGTCTCCTGAGTGCTGGGATTACAGGCATAAACCACCACTTCCAGCTCTACTGAGTTCTTCATCACTATAATTTGTTATAATGTGTGGCTATATAAAACTGGAATCTTATAGTATGTTCTTTTTGATTTTTTTTAACCCAACCATAATCTTGTTGAGCTTCATTTATGTTTTTATTAGCAAATCATTAATTTTATATCTTTTTTTTTTGTTATTGTTGTTGTTTTGTTTTTCAAGACAGGGTTTCTCTGTGTAACAGCCCTGGCTGCCCTGCACTTGATTTGTAGACCATGCTGGCCTTGAACTCACAGAGATTCGCCTTCGCCTGCCTTTGCCTCCCTAGTTCTGGGATTAAAGGCATGTGCCACTAGGCCTGGCTACTGTTTTGATTTGTTTTTTTTAAATATCTTTTTTTTTTTTTTAAATTTTACTCTAAAATTTTTTTTATTTAGGTACTTTATTCAGATTACATCTCATTTGTTTTTATTTTGCTTCTGATGGTAGGTTGACTTTGAATTTGCCTCACTTCTTGAGCACTGGGATTATGCCTGGCCCCCTTTTTTTAAGTTGCCTATATGTACATTTTCTTTTCAAGCATAACCAGGTGAATATTTTAACTTTGAAAAGCTACTAGAATTAGTTATAATGTCCCATTTGTATGAATACCTCTAAATTCAAAACTTTTGCCTTTACAATGAAGAGCAAAAATTACTGCAGGGCAGAGTACCTTCCCTACCATAGGAAATACTCACCTTTGAGCTGCCCTGTTTCTCTACATAACTCAGCTCTATATAGAGTTTATACTGTATTTAAGTTCTGTTGACACTCTTCTGTATTTTAACATGTAATATACTTTGTACTATGTAAGGGTTTTGTGAAAATCATAGGTGTTAAATACAATTTTGTGATTCTTTCATGGGAATAATGCTCTAAAGAGAATTTTAACTCTGGGAGAGACTTTAAAGAATCTAAGTCTCACAGTTGATGTCCTAACCCAAGTCACTAACTAATGACATTGAGCAGGCTACCTGTCCTTTAGCTTTTCTTAATTTTATATAAAATAACTTTGATCTTCATAATTTGTAGAATTATTTTTAGGCCTACATTTCTACAAATTTATATTCTTCATATGAACAGAGGAGACGTTTATGTCTTTAGGAACACTGCTGTTTGAATACTCTCTTGGACACAGAACTTTGCTAAGGTAAACACTTTGTTCCACTGATAAAGCACTGGTTCAGTGGCTAATTTCCTGTCCCACATGACTCAAGAATGACCCGTTACAGTTGTGAACGCATTTCCCTCTGAGGAACAGTTTACTTGTGATTGAAGTGCTTCTCTTAATTTTGCTTCCTGAGTTGAATTTTGGAGGGGAGGGCTAGGGATGGGTGGAGAAGGGAACTGTAGTAAACGACAGATTTTCTTTTAGGAAGTGGTATCTACTATATTGGGTGTTTGGACCATTTTGATTGAAGGTGTTTAAATTTGATGTGTGCCTTGTAAGATTGTTGTAAAAAATTTTGTGCGCACTTTGAAAGTTTTGCTTGTAGAAAGGTGTTTTACAAAGTAGTTGTTATTTATATTATTTATTTCCATTACATGCACAGATTGATTTCCAAACATTCCTAGGAGCTGGGCGAAGTCTACATGCCTGTCTGTAATCCCAGCCCTTGGGAGGTAGAGGCAAGAGAATCAATTCAGTGCCAGCCTTCTCTGTATAGCTAAGTTTGAGGCCAGCCTCAGCTACCTGAGACCTTGTTTTAGGAAAAAACAAAAACAAAAACATAAACAAACAGAAAAACATTCCTGGGACAGTATCTGTTTGCATGACATGTCTGAGAAATTCAGCAAAATAAAATCTGTTAAAAGATGCAAGTATACAAAGTAAAGTATAGCTTTTATTCCTTTTTAAATACTTCTAGGTGTTTGTTTATAACATGACAGAAAAAGCAGTATGTTTGGGTTAAGCCTATATTTACTGCATTTATATACGTAAAAGATCTTGAAAAGGTAGTTGTTACTTTGTCGTAGAGAAAAATCCCGTCCTCATTTCATTGGATGTAATTATGTTTGTATAGAACAATAAACTGGAGGAGGGAATGGAGAACTTTGGGCTTGTGCATTTCTATGAATTTTTAAAGGATTCAATTTCTGTTTTGTAATAAGGTTTTTTAAAATAATGTGTATGGAGGGGTGTGTGTCTATGTGACTTATTATTATTTTCAGTTACATGTATGTGTGTGGCCATGTGCTTGCCAGAGCTGTGGATCCATTCCCTCCTGGAGCTGCAGTTACAGGCAGCTATGAGCTGGGAACTACCCTCAGTCACTGTGCAGAGTAGTCATCTGCATTCCCACCCAGCAGTCTACCCTGCCCCAGGACTCAGGTTCTCCTGGCTACTTAATCATTTTAGAACTACCTAGTGGGTTTCTTTATATCTGTACTAAAAGGTAAGGAAAGAATACCAGCTCTCCCGGGGCTTGTATATTAGTTGAGGTAAACAAACAATATATGTAAAGTTTTGAAATCAATTTGGAAAAATACTGCAAAGGATAAAAAAAACGACAGGGAGCCAGGTGTGGTGGCGCACACCTTTAATCCCAGCACTTGGGAGGCAGAGGCAGGCAAATCGCCTACGTTTGAGGCCAGCCTGGTCTACAAAGTGAGTCTAGGACAGTCAAGGCTACACAGAGAAACCCTGTCTCGAAAAACAAAATCAAAAGACAAAAACTGAAGGGAAAAGAAGATGGTTTTAATTTTAATGTGGTTTTACACATTTGGGGAATCTTTCCTCTGAACTGGAGAAGTGTATCAAATAGAAATAGAATGGGAAATGCACACACATATATGCCTAGATACATAGTAGGTTAAGAAACGTATATATAAAATTATTCATCACTATGCCAGGCAGTGGTGGTGCACACCTTTAATCCAGCATTTGGGAGGTGGAGGCCAGCCTGGTCTACAGAGCAAGTTCCAGGACAGCCAGAGCTGTTACACAAAGAAACCCTGTCTTAAAAAACCAAAAGAAAAAAAAATTACTCATTACTGTCCAGTTGGAAATACAGAAATGTGCCAGGTGGTTATGGTGTACACCTTTAATCCCAGCACTCATGCTGAGGCAGGCAAATCTATGAGTTCGAGGCCAGCCTGGTCTACAGATTGGGTTCCAGGGCTACACAAGAACGCTGACTGAAAAGATCAAAAAAAGGGGGAAAAAACCCTAGAAATGTACACCTGATTGTTGGGAAATTTTCTTTTTTGATTAGCATAACTGAATGAAAATAGGAATAATGAATTAAAACTGGTGGGGCAGCTGGGCGGCTGTAGTGCAAGCTTTTGATCCCAGCAAAGGCAGCTGGACCTCTTGAGTTTGAGGCCAGGCTGGTCTTCAGAGCTAGTTCCAGTACAGCCAGGGACACACACACACCAAAAACAAAACCGTCTTTTCTTTTTTTTTTTTTTTGGTTTCTCGAGACGAGACAGGGTCTCTCTGTCCTGGACTCACTTTGTAGACCAGGCTGGCCTTGAACTCACATCGATCCACTTGCCTCTGCCTCCCAAGTGCTGGGATTAAAGGCGTGTGCCACCACGCCCGGCCAAAACCATTTTTTCTTGTCACACTTTCCAGAAGCTTTGAGTCCCTCCTGGCATGGCAGTTGTAGGTAGTTGTGAGCTGCTGCGGTTATGGAGTGTGTGTGTGTGTGTGTGTGTGTGTGTGTGTGTGTGTGTGTGTGTGTACAAATATTGGGAAGTAGGGTGAATTCTTGCTGTGCAGCCCAGTCTATGATTCTGCCTCAGCCTTTCAATTGCTCATTACGCAGGCACGCACTATCACATCTGGTTTACAACTCATATATTTTAAAGCCTCATTATAGAGTTACTTTTCCATATGCTAATTTATGTACAGATTATGAGTATGGATTTTTTTGTTTTTGAGCATCTCGTGTCACATTCAGTTACACATCATTAACAAAGGATACACATTGTCAACCTTGTAGGATTACCTTGATAAGCAAATTAAGTATAAATAAAACTAAAATACATTTAAAGTATCAGTTATTATACAGTCTGGTATATAGTAGTTATAATTGTTGCTTCCCTCGTCCTTATTCCTAGTCTTTCTTCATTTATAAGAACATAAAAGGAAAATTCCTACCTTACACTTTGCCACAAATCCTCTAACAAACACTGAACTACAATTCCAACACTTGTAAATTTTGATCCTTTCCCCTTTGAGGTATTTGGGATTTTAGATGAGGTAGGTGGGTTTGTCAAACAAATGTTTTCACTTTGGTCCTGGTTTTGTTAACTGCAGAATTATTTGCTAATGTGGTCAGTATCTCATTACAAGAGAGCAAAGTAGGATGTAACATAGATGCATCAGGTTCTGCTCAATGGACGATAAGCCTTTCACCCTGGAAGTTTAATGTTGGCTCAACCCTGCAAGTCGCCTAGCTCAAGACTACATGAAAGTCCAGAGAGTTTCCCATAAATCCCTTCGGCTTCCCTAGTCCTCACAGCATTTCCCACAGTACTCTGGGGCTCCCTCGTCATGTGACGAGGGTGGCTCTCTTCTGAGGGAAACTGACGCGCAGTTTAGGTGCGGGGTGGGGGGGGGGGGGGGGAGGCACTTCCCTTCTACCCCAACTCCCGGGCTTGCGTAATCTCGCGTGAAGTGAACAGTATCTTCTCGCGAGAGCTAAGTCGGGATCCCTCCAGGTCCGCCTCCGTGGTGAGGAGGAGGAGGAGGAGGAGGAAAAGGAGAAGGAGGCGGAGGGAGGGAGGAGGAGGAGGCCCCGTCGCGGCCTTCGCCGCCGCCAACGGGGCTGTCCCTGTAGCTCCCGATGGAGTTTGAGGCCCTGAAACCGCCGCCGAGCTCTGCCCCGGCGAGACGAGGCGCCTCCGTCGCCGAGCCGCGCCGTCGCGGGGCCCCCGGGAGCGGCCCTTAGCGACCCCGCCCGGGCCCCTCAGGTAGGGCGGGGGCGGGCACGATGCGGCTAGGGCTCCGGCCTCACTGCCGGGTCCCCAGAGGTGGGGCGGGGAGCTGTCTGTGCCCGGCGGCCTGTGCTCGGTGGACGCCGGTGCCCCGAGGGTTGGGAGCCGCGGGCCGCACCTGACACTCGGCGGAACCCGGGCCCCGAGGAGGCCCCTCGCTCCGGTAGGGCTTTTTTTTTTTTTTTTTTTTTTTTGACACGAAGCGAAACGCTCAAATGGCCACCTTCCTCCGACACCGGCTGAAGGGACGCCGCTGACCACTGAGGAGCCCACCCAAGCGGTGGCTGGCTCCCTTCTTTGCTTACTCCAGTTAGGAAAGGGGGCTTTTGAAGAGGTCCCCGAGATCAGGTCCTGTCTCAGTGTTTCCTTTCAGCCCCGGGGCTTGCCGAGACCCCAGCGCTGCTATGGTGGAGGCGATCTGAAATGGTGTAAATAAGAGATCCTGGCCAAACAATGCCCAGGGAGGGCTTAACCTCCCCTGGAGGGAGATGGCTGGACCAGAGAGGGTGCGCAGGGGATGTGACTAGGAGCAAAGGCATGAAGCCCAGCGAGGGAATTCTGCTATAGCTTTCGTGCCCTCTTTCGTATTATTTTTCTTGGGGGAGCCTCTTGAGGAGACTCTTCCACCATCTTAGGAGAATGGTAGAAAGCACCTTTGTTTCTAAGAGAAACAGCTGTACTTTTCTCTGTCCTTAGCTTTCAAGAAGGAAGGGGATAAGGGTATCTGTCATTTCCATCCTTGAAATCACCAGAGTTTTAAGACACTGGTAGACGTAGCCTTCACACCAAAATAATCTCAAGTAATCACAGACATAAAGTCGTCAAATTCTATGATTCTCAACCTGTTTGTATTTTTAAGCTCCACCTCAGTTATTTTTAATCCTACTGCCCTCTTACCTCAGACCCTTAGTAATTTCATCTCATCTTGACCCATTGTGATTAGAGTGACTTTATATCCCAAATAATTAAAGTGTTTAATCTTACTATCATTTTTTATTAGTCACACTTTAACGTTCCAGTAAAAACTTTTAATCTGAGAAAGCTAATAAAGGCACACTGAAGTGATATTATTTGACCCAGAAAGAAACAAACACAGGTTTTAATGAGTCTAGTCTTTTTATGGTTAAACGTATACCTAGCCTAACTTGGAACTATTAAGAATAGTTTGTTGATTCCTATTTCTACCTTTTATCTGGTTAAAAAAACTACATCACTGTTCCGACCTCAACATCTGTGTCTTAAGTTGTTTACTAACAACTTAATAGGAGGCTCTCACATCCTGTTAAAGGCCATTTTCAAACATTACCATGTTTTGTTGATTTGGTGATACAATTTTTCCCAAATTTCAGATTTTGGAAAATTGCTAGAAGGATAAAACGGTAATATATTTCCTAATCTTGTTTAGAAAAGGCAGGTTTCATAGTTAAACACTCCTTTATTCTCTGAGAATCGCATTACAGTGTAGTTCATCCGTGGATCCTTTTAATTACCCCTGACCTGTTATTGTTGTGTTAGTCGGACATGCAAGACTGGACGTTCTTGTTCATGTTTTTATTCAGTTTCTGTAATTGTAATTTGCTGCCTTCCAGTTGGCAAAGGCATTTTTTCAACACAATTTTATTTTTAAACTTAGAACTTCTGCATTGTGTGTAGTGGGTAAGACTGCTATAAATTTGTAACGATTGTTTTTATTTTTTATTTTGTTTGTTTTGTTTTTTCTTGTTTTTTGTTTTTTTGAGAAAACGTTCCCCTCTGCATAGCCCTGACTGTCCTGGAACTCACTAGACCAGGCTGGCCTTGAACTCATAGAGATCGTCTGCCTCTGTCTCATGAATGCTGGGACTAACGGTGTGCACCACCATTCCTGATTGTAATAAGGTTGTAATAAGCACTTTTGGTTGAACTGAGTTGAAGTTTCACTTCCCAGTGATGGGAAAAGGAAGTCTGATAAAAAATAAAGCTAATTGGAAATTAAAAATTAATTGCATTCAGTCTCATGAATCTTGTTGGTTGCATCTTTGTGGTCGAGTTTTCTAATCCCGTTAAAACTTTAAATGTATGACTTACCTCAAAAATTCTAATAAAAATCAGATTTTGAGTATTATTTTATTATCATTCATTGTCTAGATGTACCTGTACTATATGATAGCTACGTGTGACAGTTAAGGACTTGAAATGAAGCTAGTGTAATCTGAAATGTGTGGGTTTTTTGTTTGTTTGTTTTTTTTTTTGTTTTTGGTTGGTTGTTTTTTAGAGACAAGATTTTTCTGTGTAGCCTTCGTTGTCCTCGGTCACCTTCATAGACCAGGCTGACCTGGAACTCACAGAGATCCACCTGCTTCTGACTTCTGAGTGCTGGGATTAAAGGCACCACCCTGCCCTTAAGACTTAATGGGAGGGACTGGAGAGATGGTTCAGTGGTTAAGAGCACTAGAGGTCCTGAGTTCAATTCCCAGCAACCACATGGTGTTTCATAACCATTGGTAATGTGATCCGATGCCCTTTTCTGGCCTACAGGTGTACATATAGGCAGAACACTGTATACGTAATAATAAGTAAATAAATCTTAAAAAAAAGACTTAATGGGAAACTATAACATTTTAATATTTAAGTTTTTACATGATCACTTGTTAAAATGATATTTTACGTAAGCTGCATTGCATAAAATATACTACTAAAATTGATTCAGCTATGTTCTTTTTTCCTTTTTTAAAAATTCAACAACCAGAAATTGTTGTTTTGGGTGGTTTTTTCTCCCCTCAGGTAAGTATCTATAGGGATCAACTGCTATGGAATAACACAATAAATAAATAAGTTATGTATGTATGTACATATGTATGTATTTATGTAGATTCACGTGGAACCCAAAACTTTGCCAGTGATATCCTTTTAGAGACACAATAATTAGACTGGTAAGAACTTTAGTAATAAGAAAGATTAGATTGCTGTGTGCTGTATGCCTTTAATCTCAGCACTTGGACGACAGATATAGGTGGATCTCTGTGACTTAAGAGTCCAGCCTGGTCTACAGAGCAAGTTCCAGGACAGCTACACAGAAAACTGTGTCTTGAAAAGCAAACATACAAACAACAACAACAAAATAAGATTATCTGGAGGCAGAACAAATAACTAAGTTCTGTCTCAATGTATTTGAGCCTAGCCATTACTAAAGAAGTAGAACTTTGTTACTTAAGATTGGAAGTTATTTTCTGATTAGAGTGCATTGAAAGTTCTATCTTATTTTAAAAATGGGTTCAACACCTAATTTGAAGAGTAAAACTTGGTCTCATCCATTTTATAGCTTAACACAAAATGGCAGTTTTGATATTGTGATACAGTGTCTTTTTCCTCCAAACTCTGTTGTACTTGAGTAATCTGCTGTAGAGTCTGCAGGTAATTTCCATTAGTTTTTGTTTGGTTGTTTTTTAGGTTAAGTCTTACGTTGTACTTCTGATGCTTTCAGTATGATTTGAAATCTAAAGCTATGTTTTGTTTTGTTTTGCAGTACCGGGGATTGAATTTAAAGCTTCACAAACATTAGGCAAGTGTTCTACCACTGAGCCACATCCTTGAACAAAGCTAATTACTTTGACATGTTCTTTATGAGGAAGTACCATTTAGTCCATTTCAGTAGCTTATAGTGTTCAGATGTAAATAATGGTTATTTAAAGTAACAAAACTGACCTCCAAGTTTATATTTTTATAAACAGAATTATAAAATATTATATGCCGCACTATTATGTATTACACACAAAGTGAAAAAGGCATACACTCTATTCTGACTTTCTAAAATAAGTGTCATGGTCCTGAACTTACTGTAGTATGATATGTAACAGAAAATGAAAGTGTTTAGATGGTATGCGTTTATTTTGGTAAAGAAGTTTGTAATTTGCATCTATAAGACAAGTCTGTTAGTCTTTATGTATCAGGAGTTTGGGTTCATAGAAAGGAACTTACTGCTTGGGGATATGAGGCTGTTTTTAAGGTTCTGCCTCTAATTTAGCCTTTACCCCCCTGTGTTTTATCTTAGGCTTTTTCAGGTTTAAGAACCAGTTACTAAAATTAGTTAATACAAAATGAGAATGTTTTCTCAATCTCTATAGGCACCTAGACTTTTGGGTTTTTAAATTTATTTTATCTTAACTGAAATGTTTGGGAAGTATATTTAGGGAGAAGTACTTCATTAGTCACTATAAATGTTCGCAGCAACTATGATATCCACTGAATCAAATTAGTCATTGTTAAAATACATCAGTATAAGCCTGAAAGTTCTATAAATTAACATGCTGAGCTCTCCACTGTTCATTTATATGATACGCTTTTTTGAAAAGCATTTATATATGTATATGTGTGCTCTATTTGTATGTATATATACATGATAAAAGAAGGCATCAGACAGAAGGTTGTGAGCCATCATGTGGTTGCTGAGAATTGAACTCAGGAGCTCTGGAAGAGCAACCGACCAGTGCTCTTAACAACTGAGCCTTCTCTCCAGCCCCTGTCAGTCTCAGCTCTTCTCTTCTGTTCTCTTCTCTTCTCTTTTTTTTTTGAGACAGGGTTTCCCTCGCTGTCCTAAATTCATTTTGTAGACCAGGCTGGTCTCAAGCTCACAGTGATCCATCTACCTCTGCCTGCCTGAGTGCTGGGATTACAGGCTTGTGCACTGCCCCAATGGTCTTGGAGAACTAAGGAAGGGATGTTAGTTCTTGTCTGCGTTGTCAAGCGCCTTGTGATACCCTAACTCAACAGACTTAGTGTTTCTACACAAATAGCTGTCTGGAAAAATACTAGTTCATATTAATAATTCAGAGTCCCAGTCATGATTCAAAATTAAATTCTTCTTTTGCTTGGATTTATAGTTCTGCAGCCAGAAAATAGAATATCAAATATGTCAGTTTTAGGGAGGATTTGCTCACCTGCTTATTGCTAGTCTGGACAGTTAGAAACAGACTAGCTGGTTTTTAGATTGGTGGCTCTAATCAGTTTGACAATTTGAGCATAAAATGTAAAAATAATTTATAACTTGACACACTTTAGTTGCTTAGAAGTAAAGATACGATATTAATATATAAATTTTCTGCATTAGAGCTGTTTATTAAAGATTTGTACATTGTCTGGGATGCTTTTTTATTTTATTTTATTTTTTGTTTTTGTTTTTTTGAGACAAGGTCTCTGTGTAGCCTTGCCTGTTCTGGACTCAGTTTGTAGGCCAGGCGGGATGCTTTTTTTATATAGTAAGACCTATAAATCATGTTTACCAAGTAATTTTAAAAATCTGTTTTATAGCTAGGTGGTGGTGGCACATACCATTAATCCATTTGGGAGGCTCAATGACTTTGAAGCCAGTCTGGTCTACAAAGTTCCAGAATAGCCAAGGATACACAGAAAATCCTGGTTCAAAACAAAACAAAACAAAAAACAACTTTTACAATTAAAGAACTTTTTTTTAACCTTTTAATTTTTTTTTAGACAAAGTTTCTCTGTCTAGTCCTGGCTTCCATAGAACTTGATCTATAGACAAAGCTGACCTTGAATACACAGATTTGCCTGCCTCTGCCTCCCTGAGTGCTGAGATTAATGGTGTGCACCACTACATGCCAGCTTAAATTTTTTTTATTTATTTACTTTATTTTGGTTTATTTATGTATTTTATGTATATGGGTACTTTGTCTGCATTTACATTTGTACACCAGAAGAGCGCATCAGATAGTTGTGAGCTGTCATGTGGGTGCTGGGAATTGAACTTGGGACTTTTGGAAGAGCAGTGAGTGTTCCTAACCAATGAGCCATCCTTCCAGCCCTCTCTCCTTTTAAATAATAAAGCACAAGAAGGGCCACTAGAGTTTTTGTTTGTCTCTTGGGATGTTGAGGAGTGCTTGCTGTTACATGTTTCTCCTGATGCTGCCTACTCTTTCAAGCATCTAGTATTCTGTATGTCAAATGTATTTGCTTGGTAAACATTTGTAGGGGATAAAGTATTTGCTTTCTAAGTATCCTAAATACCTAGATTTGTTGTTAACTTAATTGCTTTTGTCAGACTTACCTAAGTTTTGAACTGGAAAATATTGAGGATTTGTGTGTTAAGTAGTATAATTTAGATTGTGATTCTTGCCAGATGGTGGTAGCATACAACTTTAATTCCAGCACTTGGGAAACAGAAGCAGACAGATCTCTGAGATCTAAGACACCCAGGGCTACACAGAGCAACCCTGTCTTGGAAACAAACAAAACAAAACAAATAGATTGTGACTGTTTTGCTTTACTAAATACTATGCAGCTATTGAGCAAACAAAATATGTAAGATGATTCTCTCACTTATTTTTCTGTGTGCCTACTGTAATCAGTGCAAAGATAAAAATTTCATAGTTTGCTTTTTTCTGATTAGAATTATTTCAACAGAATAATGTTTTATTTTTTTTTCCAACTTTATTTATTACGTGTACAGTGTTCTGCCTGCATGTATTCTTCCCCGCCTGAAGAGGGCACCAGATACCATTATAGATGGTTGTGAGCCACCATGTGGTTGCTGAGAATTGAACTCAGGACCTCTGAAGAGCAGCCAGTGCTCTTAACCTCTGAGCCATCTCTCCAGCCCAATGTTTTATTTTTCTAAGCCAACTCCACTGGGCCTGACAAGTTTTGGATACACAGACACACACTTTTGTCAAAAGTCTTATAATGAGCTGTGACAAAAATTTTTACATACTTTTTTGTTTTTGAGGGTTTTTTTCATTTTATGTCATGGAGAGTGAGTTGCATGTAGTCCTGTGCATGTTAATGGACAATTTGTAGATGTTGGTTCTCTCCTTCCACAATGTTGGTTTCAGGGCTTGAACTTGAGTTGTCAAACTTAGCAGTGTGTGCCTTTACCTGTGGGGACATCTAATTGACTGTAGACAATATTTTCTTTGCTTTAGTTTATCATCATTCTTGTATTATTTTTCCATTTATAGACAACATCTCTGTTATCACAGTTGTCTCTAGATTTTCAGTAACTCATTAAGCTTCTGAGGTGCATCTTAACTGTGTCATAAACTTGCTCCTTCAGGTGCCAAGGTGACTTTTTCACATTGACGTATAAAATATTATTTGTTGTAATAGTTGTGGTGCTAGGGATTGACTGAGGGCCTCCTGCCTGCTGTGACTGAGCTCACATCCTTATTCCTACAGTACCGTTTCGGTCAATAGTTTCTGAAGCTTACTAGGTATCAGTATATTTTGAAGTAGTGGTTATCCAAGGAAAACACTTCAAACTTTAATGGTCCAGTAGTTTGCGTTTTTGTGGGATTTTGTTTTGTTTTGGGGGGGGGGTGTTGAGTTATTTGTTTTTCGAGACAGAATTTCACTATGTAGCCCTGGCTGTCCTAGAACTCACTCTTCAGACCAGATTGGCCTTGAACTCACAAAGATCCACTTGCCTTTGCCTCCTGAATGCTGTGATTAAAGGTGTGTGTCCCACTGCAGCCTACGCATAATTTGTGTTCTTAAAAACAGAATGGGGAGAGCAAGTGAGATGGTAAAGATGCTACTGCCAAGCCAGATGATCTGTGTGCTCTGTCCTCAGATCCCAGATGATGGAAGGAGAAAACTGCCAGCATTCCATGGCCCACATGGGCCCACATAAATACACATTCGGACAATATAAAAACCATTAAATGTAATAAAAATTGATTGTTTTTAGTCACTAAGAGAAATACACATTACATGAACAACCAAAGAACTTAGTTGAAAGGAATAGTACTAATAAATTTTTTCTGGCTAAGTTTGCAAACTAGATAATTCAACATACCATTTTGTTTGTTTTTGTTTTTTGTTTGTTTGGGTTTTTGTTTTGTTTTGGTTTTGGTTTTTTTCGAGACAGGGTTTCTCTTGTTTAGCCTTGACTTTCCTGGACTCTCTTTGTAGACCAGGCTGGTCTCAAACTCACAGTGATCCACCTGCCTCTGCCTCCCTAGTGCTGGGATTAAAGGCATGTGCCCCCATGCCCAACAGACAGTTTTGCTTTTATAGAGACATCTAAAGCCTATATTCAGAAATGTTTCAGATTCTGGAGTGATGGGGAGTGATTTTAACAGTCAACTGAATGACTTATATCATTAATTCTTCCTCTTGTCTGTTTGCAGCTTACAGAACACTACACAGTAAAATAATGATGTGCTAGACTGCTAACCCGAGCATCAGCTTCCACAATGCCTGTGCAGGCAGCTCAATGGACAGAGTTTCTGTCCTGTCCAATCTGCTATAATGAATTTGATGAGAATGTGCACAAACCCATCAGTTTAGGTTGTTCACACACAGTTTGCAAGACCTGCTTAAATAAACTTCACCGAAAAGCGTGTCCTTTTGACCAGACTGCCATAAACACAGACATTGATGTGCTCCCTGTCAACTTTGCACTTCTTCAGTTAGTTGGAGCCCAGGTAAGTGTCCAGTATTTTTACTGATTTAATTTAGCAGTTGTCAAAATTAGTTCATTAGCTGGTACTGAGTAGGTTCGATGGTTGTTGAAACCTAAAAGACATGAGTAGAGTTACTTTTTGTGAGATGGTCCTAAAATGATTTTTCTTCTTTTTCTTTGTTTTTTGTTTTATTTTAATTTTTGAGACAAGGTTTCTCTGTGTAGCCGTGGCTGCTCTGGACTCACTTTGTAGCCCAGGCTGGCCTTGAATTCAGAGATCTGCCTGCTTCCTGAGTTCTGGGATTACAGGCATGTGCCACTGCACCTAGCTAAAAGATTTTTCTTAATACTATAAATTCTTAAGCAAAATAATGAATCCCATTACAGTTTTCTCAATATCAAAGCCAGAATTTATCTATGTAAGTGCTTTGGTAGTTAGAAACAATTTGTATATGCATATATCAGCATTTATTCATTAAGTCATGTGGAAAGAAATAAAACCAGAAGTTTAGATAAAAACAAACCATCTAAATGCCTCTGGAGACTTTGTTGGTGCTATTTATAACTTTGGTTGGCTGATACTACTATCAACTACCTAGATAATGTAAATGAGAAAATGAATTACATCCGTAACAAATTCTGTATAACATGGTATACTGCTATATGTTTTGCAATGATTATTTCATATAATTACACTAAATCATAGCAAGAACCTAGGTTTGATTTGATGAGGGTCTGTTCAGTGATACATATAAAAATAAATGCTCTGAATGTTATTTCTGATTTTAACTTTAGCTTTTTAGGTACCTATTACCCCTATTTACAGATGAAGAGAAAATGAAATTTCATACATGGCATAATATATGTTAAAATAAGAAAGTAATGGCCTAGCATAGAGGCATATGCCTGGAAACTCAGCACTTCAGACATCAAGATATTGTTTGGTGCCAGGTTGGCTTACACAGGGAAGCCCTATCTTAAAACTCAAGTGAAACAAACAACATTCAGAAAAACAAACAGACCCAAGTAATTAAAGCAAGGAGTTTACAGTTTTATAAGGAAATGTCCCAGCTTATTTAGGAAATGTAATAATGCTCAAAATCTATTTTCACGTTTAAAATCAAGACAGTGATTCTGTAATCCATAGTGTCATAGTTTAATTGGTAGCATACTTTGTATAATGTATTATAAAATATTGCTGTCTCTTGCCAACAGTTGCACTTTAAAGTCCAATACTATAGCTCTGGTAGTCTTAGTGTCCCTTCCAAATAGATGTTACTTTAGCACTTAAAATAACCTGTGGATCTGTGCACTGTAACATCTTTTTGGGCTCATCTCATCACTATGGTCTTCTTGCTATATATATTAATGCATAGGGATTTTGAAAATGTTTTTGCCTACAATGATTTCTTCCTTTCTACTTTCAAGTATTTATAAATGTTGCAGTTCTCCAGGAAGTTTATCCTGACTATATTAGTAAATTGCAACCCTTCTCCAGTTCTTTGTTTTTTTAGTTTAGTTCTAAAATTTTTGAACTCTGTGAATGTGTCTGTATTCCTGTATGTATCTATATGTAGAGATGTGCTCAATCCCAAATACATACTTTATTTTTATGTGTGTCTGTGTATGCGAATGTCACATGCATGTAAGTGCTTGGAAGAGGGTATTAGATCCTTAAAGCTAGAAGTTACAGGTTATTGTGAGTTGCTCAACATGGGTGCTAGGAACTGAACCTGTGTCATCTGGAAGAGGAGCAAGGTCTCTTAACCACCAAGCATTTTTCCAGTCTTCTCCATATTTCTCATTCCATTTACGTTTGTGGTGTATTTTCACTGATAACCTTCTAACATAGTATTTGTTTATGACTGTCTCTTTTGTCTATAGAATTTAAACTCTTTGAATGAAACAAGACATTTTCTCTTTGAATTACTGATAGATTCATAGTGTTGATGCATGAGAAATACTCTGTAAGTGTCAGTATTGTTGGATTGAATTGAACTTCCATAATAGCGTGTCATCTTCATTTTGCAAATGTGGCATTTGATCTGAACTAGTTAAGTAATTTTTCTCAAGGTCACACATAGGAGTAGCAAAGCCCAAAGTCTACCTACATTATTTATTTATTTCTTCTTCTGGTGCTAGGGATTAAATGGAGGTCCTCACATGTGCTACTTGGGAATTCTCATTTCTGAATTACATCTCTGGTACCTATATTTCTATCAAGAGGGTATGGATCAAAAATTTTAAATTTAATAGGTAAATCATGTAGAAGCAATGCTAAGTATTATAGGATGGAGATATTTTAATTTTGTTTTGAAATACTTTGAGACTTACAAAGAAGTTGAAATAAAGTAGTGCCAAGTACCCCTGAACAACTTTTCTCAACTTCTTCTCATATTAGCATCTTTAAAAAACATTTTATGTCCTTAATCCCAGCACTTGGAGGCAGAGGCAGGAGGATCACTGTGAGTCTGAGGCCAGCCTGGTCTATAAACCTAATACAGGATAACCAAAGCTACAGAGCAACCCTGTTTTAAAATACTGTTTTTAAAATGTATGTGTTCTCTGTGTGTATGTGTATGCATGAGACTGCAGTACCTGCAAAGGCCAAAGTTGTTGGATCCTTTGTAGCTGGATTTACAGATGCTTGTGAACTGCCCGATGTAGATGCTGAGAATTGAACTTGGATCCTCTGGAAAAGCAGTACTTGTTCTTAACCTCTTCGCCATCTTTCCAGCCACCTCATATTAGTATCTTTCATAATTATGGCTCAGTTTTGAACTCTAAAAGATTAACATTTATAAAATATTGTTAACTTTTCAGCTTCATTTTAAGTTTACTTATATGGCTTTGATGTATCTGCATAACAATTTTGTATTCACTAAGAGTATTAGATATATAAAAAGAGAAGTTACATGAGCTGAATAAATGCATCTTTGTGTTTTTTTTCTAGGTACCAGATCATCAATCAATAAAGTTAAGTAATATAGGTGAGAATAAACACTATGAAGTGGCAAAAAAATGTGTTGAGGATTTGGCACTCTACTTAAAACCACTAAGTGGTGGTAAAGGTAAGCTCATAGGAAATGGTTTTTATTGGTATGTAAGGCTTATTCAAGTGTTAAGTGTTGAGCTCTTAACAGTGGCTGGAACTCTAAACACTGTCTATCATGGAGTCTACAGTCTATTGGATGGGTATACAAGTATAAATTATTTTAATTGAGCAGAATTTTAGTTTATCCTTTTCCAGTGATTAGCTAGCTATTCCTTATAAGTGTAATAGTTATTGAATGAATCAAATATTTATTTTGTGCCTGTTAGTAAAACATGGAATTTAGGATCCTTGAGATACTTTGGAAAATACAACCTTGACCTATATGTAGTACTTGCATTTCAGTGAAAGGAAAAACTATAATAAACAGTATGATGAATAAGGCTACACAGTATAAATGATAATTGGTATAAAAAAGAAAATACACAGGGATTAAAATGTCAGGGTGAAAGGATAAAGACTTAAAAATCTGTAGATCTTAAGAATGTTTAGTGAAGCCAGACGTGGTGGCGCAGGCCTTGTATCCCAGCCTGGTCTACAAAATGAGTCCAGGACAGCCAGGGCCCTGTCCTGAGGGGAGTGGAAAAAAAAAAAAAAAGAATGTCTAATGAAGTCCTTGTTAGAATATGGCTTTTAAAATTGAATTGAGGTAAAAGAGGTGAGATTGTCACCCATGTAGATCCTGGAAAAGTGTTTCCTAGGCAGAGGGAATGGCCATCGGTTGTATTGTCCCTATAACAAGAGGATAGTATGCTTGGAGTAACGTGAGTGAGGAAAGTGTCACAAGAATAGTTGAGATGAAGTATAATGACGCAAGGTGATAGATACTGACCTCACAATATTTAAAGACTTGAGCGTTTGCTCAGAGCAAAGTTGGGGAGTGGTTTGGAACAGGCTGGTTACATAATTTAATTAATGTTAAAAGGATCACTTGAAACTGTATAGAAAGACAAAAGTAAAAGCAAACAGTTAAGGAGCAATTGAGGCAAAGTTAGTAAAAGTGGAGCTTGGTACCAAGTTTGAAGACATTTTGAAGGTAAGGTAAGAATATTTCCCCAAGAATATTTCCTGGATTTGAAATTTGAGGGGCAGCATAGAAGAGGCAAGTTTAACTCATGAAGTTTTTGCTTGAGCTCCTACAAGTTTGTTTAGCTTATAGGGTAGGGGAGGTAGAGCTTTGGATAAGAAGCTCAAGTTAAGTTTTGGTTATAGGAAATTTGAGATGTCTAAGATGTGCTTAGAGCAGTGGTTCTCAATCTTTGTAATGCTGCAACCCTTTACTGCAGCTCCTCGTGCTGTGGTGACCCCTAACTACTAAGTAATTTTTGTTGTTACTTTATAAGTAATTTTGCTACTGTTATGTATCATAATATAATATGTATCATATTTATGTATCATATGTATCATAATTATGTATCATAATATAAAAGGTGCATGGTCTGTAACTTTTGGCATTATTGTGACATATTTTATAGTGTGATGAGATTGGATGAGATCATGTATGTTTATAAGAAAGTCTCTTTTAAGCAGGTAGATCAGAGTAGGGTTAAAAACTGTCAAAGGGTACTAGATGGAAGAAAACCAAGAAAATGTTCTGGAAATCAAAATAAAGTCCTTTAAAGGGTAAAGTCATTCATATTAAAAGTTACTGGAAAGTCAAAAAAAAAAAAGGATTGAGGATTAACTGTGGATTTAAAAAGTAGATGTAATTGTCTTGATGGACAGTTTTGTGTAAGAGATATTATGGCAATACCTTAAGTGGAATAAGATTTCCAGATTGTGAAGCAAGAGGTTGAAAATAGTGTATATAGAAAATGTATGTATAGTATAGGGGAGAATTTCTGAGCAGTACTCTGAGTAGTAGGTTCATAGGAAAGGAATCTAAGAACTGCATTGGTACACATTTCTATGAAATTTCATTTTTAAAAATAACCATTATTAATTGTTACTTTTTAAGGTGAAATTTCTATTCATTTGTCTGTAAATTTACCTCCAGTTCCTTTATTAAAGATGGCAAGTAAATAAATCCTAACATACTTTTTGGATAGATCTAGCCTGTAGAAAAAGACACCTAAATGAAATCTGAATTATTTAAGAATTAAGCTCTTTATTACTACAGAATGGTAATAAACAGGGACAGGTATTGTTAAAAAAAATTTTATGAGGGGGGCGTGGTGGTGTACACCTTTAATCCCAGCACTTGGGAGGCAGAGGCAGGTGGATCACTGTGACTTTGAAGCCAGCCTGGTCTACAAAGTGAGTCCAGGACATCCAAGGCTACACAGAGAAATCCTGTCTCGAAAAACCAAAAAATAAAAAATAAAAAATAAAATTATCAGACAAGGGACTCATAAAAAATTTAATTTAATAATTAAATACAGGTGATAAAAATTGTTTTGTTTTTTTAATTGAAAAATGTTAAGTTTCTTTTGTCTCCATTTGTTAAAGGTGTAGCTAGTTTGAACCAGAGTGCCCTGAGCCGTCCAATGCAAAGGAAACTGGTTACACTTGTAAACTGTCAACTGGTGGAGGAAGAAGGTCGTGTCAGAGCCATGCGAGCGGCTCGCTCACTAGGAGAAAGAACTGTGACAGAACTGATACTGCAGCATCAGAACCCTCAGCAGCTGTCTGCCAACCTGTGGGCTGCTGTCAGGGCTCGAGGATGCCAGTTTCTAGGGCCAGGTAAAATAGATCACCATCTTAATGTTTTTATTGGTTACCAGACCTTGAGGATGCAAACTTTTAGGGCCAAGTAAAAATCCTACATACCCTGACAAAGTATTGTATAAGTTATAGTTTGTACTTACAGTCAGTGCTTTAGAAGAAACTTCTCATTTAATTCTCAGTGAGGTAGAGGGCTCATCTGCAGTGTGTAAATTAGAAAACTAATTTAAGAAGGGGCCTACAACTGCACAGGTAGTATGTCAAGGAAGATTAAATTTATTTATATTCAGATTCTCACTTTGTAGAAGCCCAGGCTAACCTGGAACTCAAGAGCTTCTTGCCTTAGCTTTCTAAATATTATAGGCCTGCATCAGTATTCTGTTATCTTGAACCATTATCAGTCTTCCTGGTGTTGATATTCTTGAATACAAAATATTTACTTTTATAGAATATTTGTTGTTTTAGGTTTGCCTGGTGTTCCCTTGTGATTTGACTCAGAATATTCTGTATTTCCTTAGTTACAAAACAACATTAGTAGCCATGCAGTGGTGGCACATGCCTTTAATACCAGCACTTGGGAGGCAGAGGCAGGTAGATCTTTGAGTTTGAGGCCAGCCTGGTCTACAGAGCGAGTTCCAGGGCAGCCAGGACTACACAGAGAAACCCTGTCTTGAAAAATCAAAACCAAACAAACATATTTACTATTGTATGTTAGATCTGTGTAATTGCATCATGATCTGTGGAGATCAGAGGACAGTTTGATTGTCTCCTCTTCCACCTTTACCCTGACTCTAGGTTACTCAGGTTGTTAGCTTTGGTCAGTAAACACTTTACCTCATGAGTTGTTTTGCTGGCTTTTGGTTTTTTTTTTTGTTTTTTTTTGTGTGTGTGTGTGTGTGTGTGTGTGTGTAAATAGCCCTGGCTTCCCTGGACTCAATTTGTAGACCAGGCTGTCCTTAAA
>OU015750.1:13725909-13741003 GCA_907169655.1 Acomys percivali | reverse complement strand
TTTCTTTCTTTCTTTCTTTCTTTCTTTCTTTCTTTCTTTC
Source organism: Acomys percivali (assembly GCA_907169655.1). Taxonomy (NCBI): domain Eukaryota; kingdom Metazoa; phylum Chordata; class Mammalia; order Rodentia; family Muridae; genus Acomys; species Acomys percivali. Next base: position 13,740,963 of record OU015750.1, on the reverse strand, counting down.
TTTCTTTCTTTCTTTCTTTCTTTCTTTCTTTCTTTCTTTCTTTCTTCCTGTTAGCTACAGTCTCCAGAATCATTTGCAAAGAGTGTCCAGGAATTGACAATTGTTTTGCAGCGAACAGGTGACCCAGCTAATTTAAATAGACTGAGGCCTCATTTAGAGCTTCTTGCAAACATAGACCCTAATCCAGGTACGTGGGGAAATGCGCCAGTGCATGTACTTAATGGAACTTTGAGGTAAATAGCACAAAGGAATGACTACTGATACATTGTCTCCTCCAACCCCATCCCATCCCTTTGGCTTTTCATTTAGATGCTGTTTCACCAACTTGGGAGCAGTTGGAAAATGCAATGGTAGCTGTTAAAACAGTGGTTCATGGTCTTGTGGACTTCATACAAAATTATAGTAGGAAAGGCCACGAAACACCCCAGGTAACTTGATTTATTACATTTCTCACTACTGCTGTGTCCACCACAGCTTCATCTTCAATACTAACAATCTGATTGGCTGATGGACTCCTTATATAACTCTTTCTCTTAGAAGTTGTGTGTTGGAAGGGCATGTCCGTGTGGGTGTGCATGTGTAGCTGCACAGGCATTCCACCCGGCCTTCCAGCTTTGACAATAAGTGGCACGCACAGCCTTCCTGCAAGTTTTTATTCTGCACTTTTGGGAGAAACTCTTATTTTATTGTACTTGGTTAGTATTTCATTATATAATGAGTTTAAGGGTATTTTGTATATGACTTCCATGAATTACATTTTTTTTTGACCAAGTATAGCTCATTAATTCCTTCTAAACATTTTGTCTAGTTCTTTTTTACAGCTGAAAGTTTTTTTCTCCTTTGCTATATCTCAAGCAGATTTCTGTTTTGTAATATATATGGAATTTGAAATTCCTCAATATTTTTATTATACTTCAGGAAGGGAAGTTAAAATATAATCCCTTATCCAAATGACTTTATTTGTTGAGTTGCTTTGGGCCATTTTCTTTTTTTTTTTGCTTTTTCAAGGCAGGGTTTCTACATAGCCTTGGCTGTCCTGGACTCACTCTGTAGACCAGTCTGGCCTCAAACTCATCCCAAGTGCTGGGATTAAAGGCATGTACCACCATGCTCCATTTACATATTTTCTTCCTCCCTCCTTCCCTCTCTCCTTCCCTCCCTCCCTCTTGCCTTCCCTCCCTCCCTCTCTCCTTTCCTCTCATTTTGTTTTTGTTTTTTTTTTCAAAACAGAGTTTCTCTGTGTAGTTCTTATTGTCCTAGACTCGCTCTGTAGACCAGGCTGGCCTTGAACTCACAAGAGCTACCTGCCTCTGCCTCTCTGAGTGCTGGGATTAAAGTTGTGCCCAGCTTCAAATTCTCTTTCTAATCCTAACAATTATCTGCAGGGTAATTAATTGCTTTTGCGAAGCTGAAATTTAAGGGGTTTAAATATATAAAAAAAGGTGTGCTATGATATCAATATCTGACAAGGTAATGTCAAGTACTCGAAGCCCTATTAACTTCTCATTCTTCTATCCATATTTATTTAGAAAATATTGTAATATTAAGATATCAACTGAATGATAAATTATTATATTGTTGTTATTATTATTATTATTATTTGGTTTTTTGAGACAGGGTTTCTCTGTGTAACAGAGCCCTGGCTGTCCTGAACTCCCTTTGTAGACCTTGAACTCACATTGATCTGCCTGCCTCTGTTTCCCGAGTACTTGGGATTAAAGGCGTGCACCATCACACCGCACATTTTTAATTTTTTTTTTTTAAGGTCACAGAAATAAAAACAACTTAAGAGTTTGATGCACATTATATGCTTTTTTTTTTTTTTCCTTATTTTTTGAGACAAGGTTTCTCTGTGTAGCCCTTGATGTCCTGTAATTCTCTTAATAAACTAGGCTGGCCTCACAGAGATCCACCTACCTTTGTCTCCCAAATTATGGTATTACAGGCATGCACCACCATTGCAGGGCCTATGATACATTTTCATATCTTCCCTCATTGTTTGCCTGTGAATAGAGTTATATGTGTGAGTCAACTAATAAAGTGATAATTTTCATCTCAACTTTTTCTGGGAAGGTATTTATTTGTTTTGGGGGGGGATTCGAGACAGGGTTTTTCTGTGTAATCCTGCCTGTCTTGGACTTGCTTTGTAGACCAGGCAGGCTGGCCTCAAACTTAGAGATCAGCCTGCCTCTGTCTCCCTAAGTGCTGGTGTATAGGTGTGTGCCCTTGTGCCTGGCTTGAGAAAGTTTTAAATGGGTAAAGATAATAGTTTGCCATTTTCTTACGTTCTTTTAGAAATTGTTTTGTTTTGTTAACACAACTTAAGATAGCAATAAATTGAGAAGTATTTCCCATGAAAATTACATTATCGAAAAAATAAATACATATATAAATTTGAATCAAGTTCAGATAACCTTCAGCAAGAAGGCTTGAAGGCTCTTTCAGAGTTATTTGCTACTCTTACAATAGGATGGGTAGAACCTGTTTCAGCATGAGAATTACTCATAGGATGTGACAAAGGCTAAAGGGTGGTATAATCCTTAAGTTCTGAAGTCTAAAAAGTGAATAACAACTGATATCTTTTCCATTTGCTGAATGTTTTGTTTATGTAGCCTCAGCCAAACAGCAAGTACAAAACCAGCATGTGCCGAGATTTGCGACAACAAGGGGGTTGTCCACGAGGAACAAATTGTACATTTGCCCATTCTCAGGAAGAACTTGAAAAGTAAGTTGGGAGAAATGTCTTTCATATAAGGTCATTGAGGGAGTGCTATATACAGTATTAACTTTTGTGATGTTTCAAAGATAGAAGTAAGATGAATTGAAAAATAGCCTTTTTTTTTTTTTTTTTTTTTTTTCTTTTTCTCTGTGATGGAGTTTCTCTGTGTAACAGCCCTGGCTGCCCTGGAACTCTCTTTGTCAACCAGGCTGACCTTAAGCTCATAGTGATATGCCTGTCTCTGTCTCCCAAGTGCTGGGATTAAGGGTGTGTGCACCACCACACTCAGCTCAAAATAGCTTTTTTTTTTTTTAACCCATGAGATTAAACTAAGTGTAAGATTTGGATATTGGAGGGAAAGATCATATTTAGAAACTATTTAATAGCTGGAACCCATGTTTCTTTTACTTTTGTAGAATGGAAATATTACTATTTGCCTCTGTCTTGTTTGCTCAGGTTCAGTTGAATATTTTGGCAAAATCTCAGGCAAAATGTTAATGTAGGTTTTCCTTTTCTGGCTTTTCCTCTTTTTAGCATTGTTCTGTTACTAAATAAAAAAGAAAGGTAGAAAAAAGGAGTAGATGACAGCTCCTAGGTATGGTGGAGGAAAAGGTTTATTGTAGATAAAAGGGAGAGTATAGTCAGAGGCAGTGACATTTGGGAGAATCCAAAGTGAGCAAGACCTTGAGCCAAGCCATGTGAGGAGAGGGGAGAGCCAGGAGTCCAAGAGACCCAGAGGTCTCTTATCTTAGTATTGTGGTCGTTTGAATTTCTACTAAAATGGCCTGTTAGCCTCTGTTTACAGTGCTCTAGGACTTTCCTAGTCCCAAAATACAAGCTTAACCATATTCTTCCTACAAACTAGTTTCAGTGTCCTTAAAACACATAATCAGGATTATCATACCAACCATCTCAATTTTCTGTTTTCCCTAGTGGCTATTATGATACATTGTAAATATAAATTATACAGGGAAAGAACTATTTTGGCTCACAGTTTATGAGTACAGTTCATCATGATGGGGAAGTCATGCTGACAGTCTACAGTCAAGAAGCAGGGAGCAGTGAATCTCACTCCTTGTATTCAGTCCTGGATTCCAGACTATGTGATGATGCCACCTACACTTGGATGTATCTTCCCACCCAAGTTCAACTAGAGCATTTATCAAAGATGTGTCCAGACCTTGTCTTCTTGGTGATTCTAGGTTCTGTAAGTTTGACAGTTAAGATTTGCTATCACCCTTCTAATTAGAACAGTGCTATAAGAAGGCTCTCATCAGATACAGCCCTTTGTTCTTAGACTTCCTAATCTATAGAACACTGAGTGAAATACATTTTCTATATTCTAAACTACCCATTGCAAACAGTCTTAAGTATGACAAGTGCTTTGGCAGCATGCTGAAAGAAGAAACCAATACTGCTCAGGCAAGTCAGGAATGCCTAGAGAAGCATGATTAGACTCAGATTGAAGAGAAGATGTACAAGAGGAAAAGTAAAACAAATGCACGTAATTTTTGTATGACCAAGAGAACTACAAAATTCTCTGCCCTGATGCTGGCTCCGTTTAAGTAAAAGATATAGTTTAGTTATGTGGACATGGCTGTTTGCCATGGATAGTTCATAATTCAGAAAATGTATCTACTTCAGTGTTCTATAGATATAATTCAGTTACGTAGACATGACTGATGTGGATAGTATAGAAAATGGATCTGGCTTGGTGTTCTACAGATTGGAAAGTCTAAGAACGAAGGGCCACATCTGGTAAGAACCTTTTTATAGCATTACCCTTAGGTAGAAGGTAGGTAAAAGAGATAAGAAAAGAGAAAAAGGAACTGAGCTCCCCTTCCCCCTTCAGAAGCCCATTCTTATGGTAACAGTATTGGGTTTTTGTCAATTTAATACAGACTAGAGTCGTTTGAAAAGAGAAAGCCTCAACTGAGAAAATGTTTGTACAATATTGGCTTTCCTGACAAATCATTTAGGGTGTCTCACCTCTTAAAGCTTTTGTTGAGGATTAAGATTCCAACCTTGAGCTGGGCAATGGTGGCCCAAGACTTTAATCCCAGAACTTGAAAGCCGAGGCAGCTTGAGCTCAAGGCCAGCCTGGTCTACAGAATGAGTTCCAGGACAGCCAGGGCTACATGGGGAAGCCTTGTCTTTTAAAAATAAATAAATAAAGTTAGGAAAGAAGTACATCAATGAATTGCTTGATTATTTTAAATAAGTATTCAAATTTTGGTCTTTACTACATGATTGTCTGCCCTCCTCCCCCACCACTAACAAGTAGCTAGTTGTTTTAATGAACAAGTATAGAGTAAATGTGCAGATTTTATAAGAAGTTCTGGGGGTTGAGTGGGGGTATTCCCAATACATCCCATGACTAGGGAGTCAAAGATACAAGGGAGATATTAGTGATTGGTAGTGGTTTGTAAAATGAGTGAGGCAGTACTTGAAGGTGCTTGTAGATTATTTGAAAAGAATTGGCCATTTCAATTGTGAAGTTTATAAGTCCATGGCGTTCGTGACCAGGAGCCCTGTGCGTATACCTTCTTTTCACTCATTTGACATTTGACATGTTTTGTAATTGTTTTACTTCTCCCTCCTTTTGAGTCTCACAAACAAATTTTTGTTTATTGACTAACCTTAAGAATATGGACTTAAAAGGTTGGAAAGATGGATTATTGGTTAAAAGTCCTTGTTCCACAATCATGAGGAGGACCAGTGTTTGAATATCAGCACCAGTGTAACAAGCCAGGTATCCCCACAGCTGCCTGTACCCTAGCTGTAAGAGGGGTCAGAGGCAGTAGGAGAATGGCTCAGTCTTACTAACAGTCTAGCTGAGACATGAGTACAGGCATACTCATGCATACTTGTGCATACACTCACACAGACATAAAATTTAAAGAGATAGGAAAAAGAATATGTACTTGAATTTAAGGTTGGAAAGCAAGGAGTAACTGGCCATTTTCCTTACAAACTTTGAAGAGTAGAATGAAGACATTTCAGAGAGCCCACGAGGACAGCAGGGTTTCCTTACTCCTTGGTGGTAACAATTTGCCTTTCTGAAGAGTAAGTCTGCTTATGCTTCTTCTCCTCCCTCAGGAAGTATTCCCTGAGCCTCCAACCTCTGTGCCTATATTCGTGTGATCTAGTCACTGGAAGAGTTGTTGACCTTTTGCTTTTTTGTTTTATTCCTCCATTATCCAGTCTTAATCTATGGATATTTTTCTTTTATTGAATATTTTCTTCTTCTAATGTTGTGTGTAAGACACAGACACAGAGACAGTGAAAGGACTGAATGATAGAGCTGCTTAAAGATCCTAAAGAACTAAAGGAACAACTATTATACGAGCATTATTCATCATGATAATCATGTTGGAGTGCAGCAGTAAGAGAGCAGTTTAAGCATAATTAACCCCAAATGTTTTTCGTTGTGTTGACCACTTAGAAATATTAGAATAGAAAGTAAGGATCAGGACTAAGACTATATTACAATATTATATCCAGTTTCCATAGTAAATATAATATCAGAAAAACCTATGATCTTTTTTCTTTGGACACTATATAAACTCATTTAGGGGTAATATAAAATGTTTCTATTTGGTGTAAAGTTTAAAAATGAGGTTTTGAGTTTTTATTATTTCTTTAAAATTATGCTCTGCTTATATAATTTAATAACAGCAGAGAATGCTTTCCACTCTTAGAGTCTTTCCTCTTTGTTCTGCGTTACTTTGAGAATTTGGTGCTTTTTTGGTACCACATAAAAATAGATTTGCAAACCCTACTCTTTCAGAAAGCTTCAAGTGCATGTGCACTTTGCTTGCTATTATAACTTACATGCCTGTATTTGCATGTATGTTACATATATATGTGACATGTAGAGTATTTGATATTTAGCTGAAAAATCTTTTCAGAGCTGGTTCCTTTTTTAAGCATACTTTCTTTTTGTATTTTCAGATTAAAATTAAAAGCAATATTACAAACATATTTTTACAGGTACCGATTGAGGAACAAAAAGATGAGCGCGACTGTAAGAACGTTTCCTCTTCTGAATAAAGTTGGTGTAAACAGCACTGTCACAACCACAGCCGGAAATGTCATTTCTGTCATAGGAAGTACTGAAACAACTGGGAAAATTGTTCCAAGTACAAATGGAATTTCAAATGCAGAAAGCAGTGTTTCCCAGTTAATCCCACGAAGTGCTGACAGTGCAGTAAGGACTCTGGAGACTGTGAAGAAAGTTGGGAAGGTTGGCACTAATGGCCAGAATGCTGCTGGGCCCTCTGCAGAGACTGTGTCTGAAAAGTAGGTGTTGGGTGAAAATTATAGAGTTCTTTATCCCTTTTAGAAATGACCTTTTTTCATCCTGAGGTACAGTAGTAAATTGAATTTTTTATGTAGTTATTCATGTAATAGAGGAAAATGCTAAATACAAAGAAATTTTAGTTCTAATCCTCATATGCAATTAAATAATAGCTCTGCAAAGTTGAAAAGTCACTTCAACTCATGAGTTTTGTTTTTTCAACTACATTAGTGAGGTTAGGCCAGAATTACGGTTTCCATACCATATTTTCTTGAGTTCCAGTTATTAATTTCATAGAGGTGTTCAAAAGTAACCAAGTAGAAACTTAAATAGGCTAGAAGCTTGAATATCTAGCTTCTACTGATTATCTGCAATAGTGTATAATTAAGGGTCAACTCTTGGGAGCCAAGATCTTTGGGTTCAAATTATGGTTCACTTTTTCCTACTATTATCATGTTAAACCAGTTATTTTATCTGTCTTATCTTGAATTATTCATATAATTACAATATCTTCATGGGCTAGGTGTGTAGCTCAGTGGTCAAGTACTTCATATATTGATAGTGAAAATTAAATGAGTTAATACTGTACTGTATTTTGAACAGTGCTTACCCATTAACCATTCTGCTTCATTTTACCACCAATATTGTTGTTGACTGACAACATCAGATTTCGTTTCACAAATGAATTTTTTTTTTGACCTTATGAAAAGTGTTGAAACTTTGAGATAATTGGAAGTTACTCTCAGTTTTGAAATCTCGTATTTTGAGGTTTAGAGATTGAATTTAAAAGCATTTTCAAATTTCATTATCATTGCCATAAGTTTCTCAATACTAGTGTATGCCTACTGGAGAATAAAACATCATGTTTGGCACACTGTAAACTTTTTAAGATTTATTTATTATGTATACAGCACTCTGCCTGCATATACACCTGCAGGCCAGAAGAGAGCATCAAATCTCATTACAGATGGTTGTGAACCACCATGTGGTTACTGGGAATTAAACTCAGAACCTCTGGAAGAGCAGTCAGTGAGTGTTCTTGACCTCTGAACCATCTCTCCAGCCCCCACAGTAAACTTTTAATAACTTAATGTCATAGAGGCTGTATAAGTTAAATATAATATTTTCAACATGTATAGTTCAGTATATAATAATAGAATTTTTTTATTAAAAGGATGATTTTTCACTGGGAGGTATTTGAGAAAAGATACATCAAAAATATTTACTACTTCACAAATGATACTGTGTGCTCATTCCAAGCTTTGTCTCTGGCACTATTAGAAATGCCTGAAAAATAACTATCTCTGCCATTAAAAGACACAGTGCTATAGGATGTGGACATAGCATTTACACAAAGAAAGCATACAAGCTAAAGATATGAGCATTCCATGTTACTGGTGTAGTATAGAAGTTTTGAGGTGGAAACATTGTAGTTTACGTTTGTTGATAAATATGTAAATTAAGGCTAGCCTTAGAGAACTGAATGTTTGCGGTAGAGATTGTAGCTCAATGGTTAAGTGCTTGCTTAGCATGCATAATGCACTGGGTTTGAACCTAATACCAGACAGCCATTTTTATATCTCAAGGTTTAAGTTACTGACTGATACACAAAATAAGCTTACAAATATTAATTGTTAAACCCTATGAGGCTACAAACACCTTATGCTATATGTTTAGGAACAGAATACTGAAGGTTTTAGCATGGTAACATTATAAAACTCTTACATTCATACAGTGAGTTCTGTTATTCAGCCATAAAAAAAAAATCACCAAAGCACTATTGATGTGCTACATGTTGATTAACTCTCGTTATATGCCCAATACCAGGCCTGGTGGTACAGGTTTGTAGTCTCAGGCACTTGGTAGGTTGAATTATTAGGATCACAAGATCAAGACTAGTCTAGGAAACAGGAAATTCAAGGCCAGCTTGGACAAATTAGTAAGAACTTATCACCCCCTCCAAAAGGAAAAAGAAAAATGATGGAAAAGAACATTAAAAATGAGTTGGAAAGATGGCTTAGAGGTTAAGAAACACTGTTTTTCCAAATGTCCTAGTTCAATTTCCAGCAACCACACAGTGGCTCACAACAATCTATAATGAGATCTGTCGTCCTCTTCTGGCGTGCAGGCACACGTGCAGGCAGAATACTGAATATAAATAAATGAATAACTTTTTAAAAAATGGGCCATGGATATATAGGTCATTGGTGGCATGCTTGCCAATACCCACAAGGCTCCATTTTTAATATCCACTTCCAAGAGAGAGAAAAATTTGTACTGACTCAAAGATGCTAGATACAAAATAACATTTGCAGTTCAATTTAATGGAAGTGTCAAAAATAGGCAAATTCATAGAGACGGAAGAAGTCCAGTAGTCACTGCTGGGAGCTAAGGATGGAGTGGAAATAGGGAGTAAATGCTAGTTGGAAAATCGTAGGAGTTTATCAAAAGCCAGTGATATACTTTAAAACCATGAATTATAGTTACAGTTTTGAGTTTTGGGGGTTTTTTTTTGTTGGTTGGTTGATTTGGTTTGGTTTTTTGAGAGAGGGTTTCTCTGTGTCGCCTTGGCTATCCTGGACTCACTTTGTATACCAGGCTGGTCTCAAACTCCCAGAGATCCTCCTGCCTCTGCCTCCTGAGTGCTGGGATTAAAGGTGCACTCCACCACACCTGGCTTGTAGCAGGGAGATCTTTATGGATAGAGGAAGGAGCACAGACAAAGCCATGGAGACATGGGAGGAATTGATTGGGAAAGAGACTGGAATCAGAAGTCATGTAGGATGATAAAATCAGCTTCTGGTTCTGTGTTGAGGATAGGACGGAAGATTTGCTTTTGCCCTTAAATTCGAATGTTTAAGATGGCTTGCACAATGATTTAATGAGCCTATGAATTAATTTACTTTGTCATTAATTTTAATACCTGTTTTCTGGCAAGCCTTCATAATCTGCCATTTCGCCAGGCTTGGTGGCGCACGCCTTTAATCCCTGCACTCAGAGAGGCAGAGGCCAGCAAATTGTGAGTTCGAGGCCAGCCTGGTCTACAAAGTGATTACTTGCTTATTCAACCAAGAAAGTTCTTTTATATTAAAACAAACAAACAAAATTAATTGTTACCCATCCCCCGAACAGTTATTTATTACTTATTTTGTGCCAGGATATATTTTATATGTTCAACAAATGTTTACTGAGTGCCTGCTTCAAGTCAGGAACGGTTTTCAAACTCATGAGAAATAACAAAATAGACCAAAGTTGGGCTATCTTGGATTACATTTTAGCTAATCAAATTGTTTTTTACTATTTCTGCTTCTTTTCTCCCAAAGACTTGTACTGCTAGACTGTATTATTTACCTTTTACACTCACTGAGCGGGATAGTTGTTCTTTGGTTGTTGGGTCTTTAAAAAATGAGTCAGTCAGCTGAAAAGTCACTTTAGTGCCTCGAGTTTTTATATCCTGTCAACCTTACTAGAATATGAGGTCTCTTATTGTATGATCTTGGGAATTACAGTGTGAGGAAGCAGCGACATTTTTTGCCATATATTTTCCCCTCTTGAAATGCCTAACGTGTTTTCTGTTGATAGTTTTGCCTTATATCTTCATGAAAAATCTTCCCAAGAAAGACTTGGTCATCGTAGTGAGTTCTTTTGCTCTTTATTATATTTTCTCTCCAGTAAAATTGGTTCTCCACCCAAGACTCCTGTAAGTAATGCAGCAGCTACCTCCACTGGGTCCTCTAATTTTGGAACAGAGCTGAATTCCATGCCTCCCAAATCCAGCCCATTTCTAACTAGAGTTCCAGTATATCCTCAGCATTCTGAAAACATTCAGTATTTTCAAGATCCAAGGACTCAGATACCTTTTGAGGTCCCACAATATCCACAAACAGGTAAGTAATTTTAGTCAATTTTAAGAACAAAGCAGCAAATGCATGTATTTATTACCTAAATAAATGAATGTCTAGACTATTTACATTAATAAATTAATTTCACTCAGGTGACCCATAAGTTTTCTCCCTACCTTAAGAAATCTTGCTGGGTGTGGTGGCACATGCCTTCAATCTCAGCACTCGGGAGGCAGAGGCAGAGGCAGGTGGATCTCTGTGAGTTCGAGGTCAGCCTGGTCTACAAAGTGAGTCAAGGACAGCCAAGTGTATATAGAGAGACCCTGTCTTGAAACCTCCCCCTCACACCCCCCGAAAAAGAAATCTTTGCTTATAGTTAGTAATTCTATCTCTTGGTAGATGGTGGCAGGGAGGATCAAGAAAAAAAGTCAAGCCAGCCTTATCTACGTAGTGAGTTCAAGGCCAGCTTGTACTACATGAGACCCAGTCTCAAAATAGATGAACAAAACAATAAAGGCTATTATTCTGATACTGGTATACCTTCATTAACATTTGCACCATTCATATACTTAGGTACATATGATTTTTACATTCACATCAGTAGTATACAGGGATTTGTATTGCTATACATCCTAGTCTGTGCTTGGTATCTTTGTTTTTGTCTGTGTGTTTGTGTGGGGCAGAGGGAGATCAGGGGAGTACATGTGCCACAGCACATACTGTAGTCAGAGGCTAATTTGTATGTCAGTTTTCTTGTTCCCTCAAGTGGGTTTTGGGATTGAAAATTGCTTGAACTTAGGTCCACGTGGTAGGTACTTTTACCAACTCAGCCATATTATGCCCAGCCTATTTTCTAATAGCCATTCTTACTAGAGTGAGGTGGTTTTTTTATTTGTATATTCCAAAATATTACTGATATTAAACATTTTATTATACTGATTGGGCATTTGAGTAGGCATTTGAGTATCTTCTTTTGACACGTTTAGTTAGATCTAGTGCTTGTATTTATCAAGTTGATTTGTTTTTAATTGCATTTGTCTTATATATAGCTTGCAAATAGTTTCTCACATTCAGTAGGTTGCCTCTACAATCTGATAATTTTTTTCTAATGAGAAGTTTTCTGATTTGATACAGTTCCACTTACTGATTTACCTTTGTTTTTGTGCTTTGGGTTTTTTTCCCAAGAAATTTCTGCTTGTTCCTAGTACCTGGAAGCACGTCTCATGTTTTCTTCTTGTAGGTTTATAGTTCTAGTTGATACACAGAAGTGTTTAATCCATACAGGTTTATTTTGGTTTTTTTTTTTTTTTTTTTTTTTTGTCTGTGTATTTTTGTTTTTGTTGTTGTTGTTGTTTGAGGCTGGGTTTCTCTGTGTAGCCTTGGCTATCAAGGACTCACTTCGCCTCGGACTCACAGAGATCTGCCTGCCTCTGCCACACCGAGTACTGGGATTAAAGGCGTGTACCACCACACGCAGCTCAAGAATTAATTTTTATAACTGGTTAGAGATAAGAGTCTATTTCATTCTTCTGCCTAGATACGAATCGTTGTAATTTGTAAGAATCAAGTAATCTATGAATGGCCTTCATGAAATGGTATATAAAATGCAATGTTTTGCATTGTTTAAAAATATTTTTTCCTTTATGTATATAAGCATTTGCACGCATGTTTGTGTAACACACTTTTGCAGTGCTCATAGACCTGGGGTTACCAAAGGCTGTGTGCTGCTCTGTCAGTGCTGGAAACTGAACACAGGTTCTTTGTAAGAACAGCAAGTGCTCTTAACTACTGAGTGCTCTCTAGCGCGCTGTCTATCTCCCCCCATCCCCTCTCTCTCCTTCCCTTCTCTCTCTCTTCTTCTCCCTCTCCCTCTCTCCTTCTCCCTCCCATTCATTCATTCATTCATTTATTTTTTGAGACAGGGTTTTTCTGTGCAGCCTTGCCTTGCCTGTCCTGGATTTGCTTTGTAGACCAGGCTGGCCTCAAACACACAGAGAGATCCTGCCTCTACCTCCATGAGTGCTGGGATTAAGGCTTGTGCCACCATGCCCAGCTACCATCGATCCATCTCTACAATCTTGCATTTATATTTTATATATATAAATATATATTTTATATTATATATTATTATATTATATGTATATGTATGTTTGTGTGTACTCCCTGGCTGGTCTGAAAATCATAGACCAAGCTGGCCTCAAACTTGAAAGATTCACCTGCTTCCGCTTTGTGAGTGCTGGGATTAAAGGGGAATGCCATGACACCCATTTTTGTTCGTTTTTTGTTTTGTACAATTTAAAAAGAAAATGAATAATATAAATTCTGAAAATAATCTTTCAACCTCTGCACCCAGAATACTTTATAAGAGTCAGTGGTATAGCCAGGTGTGGTAGTGCATGCCTTTAATCCCAGCACTCGGGAGTCAGAGGCAGTTGGATCTCTGTGAGTTCCAGGATAGCCAGGACTGTTACACAGAGAAACCCTGTCTTGAAAAACCTTTCTTAAAAAAAAAGTCAATGATATAACTGATTAATTATTTAGAAACCTCAGGCAAAAGATTCACTAAATGGAAATCAGTCTGCCATCTGCAAACAGCTCTGTAGTTTGATTTTAAGGAAGAGTTTTAATAGTGTTTAATGTTGATGTTAATATGATGGTATCTTGACAATAATACTGTTTCTATATCAAGGTAAAGATCAATGCTGATTTTATTTTCCCACATTCAAGGCTGCTTTAGACTTAAAACCATTATAAACTGTTGGTTTTTTACTAAGATGTTACATTGAATATTCCTCTTTCCAATTTTCAAGGATACTACCCGCCACCTCCAACGGTACCAGCTGGTGTGACTCCCTGTGTTCCTCGCTTTGTGAGGTCCAATAACGTTCCAGAGTCCTCCCTCCCACCTGCTTCCATGCCATATGCTGATCATTACAGTACATTTTCCCCTCGAGATCGAATGAGTTCTTCTCCTTACCAACCTCCTCCTCCGCAGCAGTATGGGCCAGTTCCCCCAGTACCCTCTGGAATGTACGCTCCTGTGTATGACAGCAGGCGCATCTGGCGCCCAGCTATGTACCAACGAGATGACATTATTAGAAGCAATTCTTTACCTCCAATGGATGTGATGCACTCATCTGTCTATCAGACATCTTTACGGGAAAGATACAACTCATTAGATGGATATTATTCGGTGGCGTGTCAGCCACCAAATGAGCCAAGGACGACTGTGCCTTTACCAAGGGTAAGTGATGTTGAAAATAGAAATGTTGCTTTCATGTGTTAGTTGAGATCCTTATGTCTTGAGTCAAAGCAGACAGACTCTCAATTGTGTGATTTAAAGAAGTTACTTAACCTTTGTATGGCTAAAGGTTTTGTTGTTGTGTGGTTTTTGTTTGTTTGTTTGCTTTTTTGAGACAGTTTCTCTGTGTAGTCTTGGCTGTCCTAGGCTTACTTTATAGACTAGGCTGGCTCGAACTCACAGTGATCCACCAGCCTCTGCTGCTCAAGTGCTGGGATTAAAGGCTTGTGCCACCACACTCAGCTGTTTCTTTTTGTTTTTAATGTTTGATGAAAATAAGAGTAGTTTTCATTTATTTATTTATTTGGTGGTTTTGTTTTGTTTGAAACAGGGTTTCTCTGTGTAAAGTCCTGACTGTCCTGGACTTGTTTTGTAGATCAGGCTGGCCTCGAACCCACAGAGATCCGATTGTCTCTGTCGAGTGCTGAGACTAAAGGTATGCGTCACCACTGCCCAGATGAGTAGTTTCTAATTTTAAGGCTGTTTCATGAGAATAAAAAACAAACAAAAACCCCACAAAGCTCTTAGAGCTAGACTTGATATGAATGTTCAAACAATGTTATGTTCAGTTAGGAATTGATGCAAAAATTTGAACATACAAGGACAAGCAAAGCCTCTTTTCAGTACCTTCATGTATGTGTGTGTGTGTGTGTGTGTATAAATATATAAATAAATATATATATATATATATATATCTATATATATATATATATATATATAAACAACTTCTACACTAGAAAAATGAGTGCTCACATTTTACTTGACATCAACTGAGTGTATGTTAACCTTTTTTGTTTGAGTATATGGAGAAAGCACTAGGTGCTAAGGCATTGTCTCTGCACTGGCTCCCGCGATCTCTCTCTCTCTCTCTCTCTCTCTCTCCTTCTGCCCC
>OU015750.1:13702965-13725809 GCA_907169655.1 Acomys percivali | reverse complement strand
CCCCCCCCCCCCCCCCCCGTGTGTGTGTGTGTGTGTGTGTGTGTGTCCCAACAAGATCCAACTTTTTATATTATTCTCACAGAACATAGTTAAATTTATTTAGGTGACCAAGATTTCTTTCTTTTATCCCTCTTAGGAACCTTGTGGTCATTTGAAGACCAGTTGTGAGGAACAGTTAAGAAGAAAGCCAGATCAGTGGGCACAGTACCATACTCAGAAAGCACCTGTCTCTTCTACTCTTCCTATGGCAACACAGTCACCAACACCACCTTCTCCTCTATTCAGTGTAGACTTCCGAACAGATGTAAGAAAGGTTTTAACCACTTACTAATCACAATGGTCAAACAGCTGACTTTTACTAAGGTTAACTATTTTGGATATTTTGGAATGGTATTGTATGGAGTTGAATGTAGTTCAGTAAACAGTTGGTATGTAAACTGTGGCTAGACCTTAGGAGAGTCTCAAGAGAAGGGTCCTTTACCAGGATTTCAAAAGCTTTGCAGCAGTTTATATTTTTATTGTTATGTTTCTTGGCTGTTTGATTTTGGGCTGGGTCCAAGCCTTTCACGTCCTCTACCAGTGAGCTTCACCCTAATCCCCAGTTGGTGCATGATTCAAAATAAGATTTGTACCTACAATATATCTAGTAACTACTTTAAAAAGTGGCATTTTATTTAATTCTCACAAAAACCTTGGAGGACAAGCATTGTCCCTATTTTATAGGTCATAACCCAAGGAGGCTATAATTTGTCCAAGATCTTTCAGCTTATAAATAGATGGAATTTTAATCCTAATAATATTTTTTTTCTGTTTCACAAGAAGTGCAGAAATACTTGCAGTACCTCTGTCTATGACAGGATGATTTCTATTCTGTCTTTTCTTTCATTCTTTCTTTTCTTTTTTCTTTTCTTTCTTTTTTTTTTTTTTTGAGATTTATTTATTATGTATACAGAGCTCTGCCTGCATGTATGCCTATGCATCAGAAGAGGGCATCAGATCTTATTTTAGATGGTTGTGAGGATCACATGGTTGCTGGGAATTGAACTCAGGACCATTGGAAGAGCAGCGAGTGCTCTTAACCTCTGAGCCATCTATCTCTCCAGCCCTCTACCTGTCTCTTTTATTGTATGTTTCACGTGTGTTGTTTGTCTAAATAGAACATATTTAGAGAAAAAAATTCTTTTTCAGTATTTGTTGTTGTTGTTCTTTTGAGACCGGCTTTCTGTGTGTAGCCTTTGTTAGAACTCTTTGTAGACCAGACTGGCCTAGAACTCACAGTGCTGGGATTAAAGTTGTATGCTACCACCACCTTGCTGAAGAAAAATCTCTTAACACACATACTCTGTGATTTATTCCTGTCCCCAGTTTTTAAAGTCTTTTCTATTACAAAAAGCATCAGAAACAAAAAATTATAAAGATGTACAGTAAGTTGCATATAATTGCCATATCACATCCATAATTATCAACTTGGTCACATTTAGTTGATTTGTGCTTCTTACCACTGGATTGTTTTTGCATAGTTTTAGCTCTGCATACATAGTCACTTTTAATTTAATTCGGTGAGTTGTTTGTTTGCTTTTTGTATTGTTTTGTCTTTTTTGGTTTTTGTTGTTATTGTTGTTCTGTTTGGGTTTTTATTTTTTACGACTTTTTAAAACCTATGTGTATGTGTGTGTATGTGTTTGTATATGCCACGTGTACACATGCCCACAGGGGCCCGAAGAGGGCATTGGATTTCCTGGAACTGGAGTTAGAGGAAATTGTTAGCTGCCCAATGTGGGTGCTAGAAACCAAGCTCAAGTATTCTACAATAGCAACACACACACTCAACTGCTGAGCCATTTCTACATCCCTTCATCCTGTTTACAGAGTTTCACTAGGTAATTCAGAATATCCTCAGATTCATAGCAATTCTCTGCATTAGCCTTCTTAGTGCTGGGTATACAGACTAGGTTATATGACTAGGTTATAAAACACTTCATTTTTAACTGATTCATATTCATCTCACTATACTGAGACTGCCTCAAAACAAGTAAACAGCTTGGCAATGATTGATAAAGATAACAATTTTTATAGGATGATAATTTTCATTACTTTATACAGTATGCTTTAAAAACTAGAATCTGCTATTGGCAAATAGCATTACTCATTACAAAATGTTTGACTTTTCTGTTCCTAAGTTTTCCTATCTCTGTAGTTAGTAAACTAGATTTTATGAATCTTATGACTTTTGTGTCCTGGTAATATTACTATACTGCCTTACATTTTCTTCCATATCTGTTCTTTTCCTTTCTTAGCTTCAGAACTGCCTTTGAATTCCTTTTGCTATTTGATACTCTATGATTTATTAATTATGTTTCTTTATTTGCTACATGATCTTTTCTCAGGAGAATTACAGAGTGCCTTATGACATGAGCCGTGATCTGTCTTATGTTTATTTTTCTTCATTTTTTTAAAAGGTCACATACTATGTTAGTTTGTCATTGTTAATTGATTTTCATTGTACTGGTCAGGAATTTTGTAAGACCATCTACAGGACTGAACCAGTAAGACAGCTTACGAAGTAGAGGTGCTTGCTGCAGACCTGATATCTTCAGTTTTATTCCTTTGACTCACATGGTGGAGTGAGAAAACCAACTCCACAGGTGTCTTCTGGCTTCTACTCACAAATTATGGCACCTGTGTACATAATAAATAAATAATTAATTAAAATGAAAATTTTTTAAAAATATTTTTATTTAAATTTTAATTTATGTGCATTGGTGTGAGGGTGTCAGATCTTGGAGTTACAGACAGTTGTGAGCTGCCATGTGGGTGCTAGGAATCGAACTCGGGTCCTCTGGAAGAGCAGACGGTGCTCTTAACCACTGAGCCAACTCTCCAGCCCTAAAATGAAATTTAAGTATCAAAAAAATCACTTAGTAAGACAAAAGTGAAAGAAGATAAAGATAAATAACTTATAAGGCACAGGCAAAAAGGTGTGTTATTTTCTATTATATGAATATTATTGCCTGGAGTAATCTGCTATTTGATTCATTCTTTTTGAGGGAAGTTTTCCTCCGTACAGCCATGCTGGAGTGGAACTCAATATATTGCCCAGTTGACCTGGAACTCCATGCAGTTCTGCCTTAGACTACCAAATGACAGTGGAACTGGACCAGTATGTCCAGATGTTATATTACTGACGAGAAAGAGTTAAATTATTAACTTTATGATCTTTTAATTGTATAATAGTTACTCAGTATTAGTTACGAGCTTGTAAAGTTAGGTTTCATACTAATTTTCCTTTTTTTTTTTTTTAAACAGTTCTCTGAAAGTGTGAGTGGCACAAAATTTGAGGAAGACCATCTTTCCCATTATTCTCCCTGGTCTTGTGGCACCATAGGCTCTTGTATTAATGCCATTGATTCAGAGCCCAAAGATGTAATTGCTAATTCAAATGCTGTGCTAATGGTATGTTTTTGCTTGATTGGGGAAAAGGGGGCTTTGGAGGTACAAAATATAATGTTGGTGTCTCCAGTTTTAAAATGAATACTTTTATATTCTGGATATATAGCTTATCTGTAAGTAGCAAGGTAATTTTTAAATTTTTTAATTTTTATTTTTGGGGGTCGGGGTGATTCCGAGACAGGGTTTCTCTGTAATAGCCCTGGCTGGCTTGAACTCACTTTGTGGACCAGGCTGGCCTCTAACTCACAGAAGTCCACCTGCCTTTGCCTCCTGAGTGCTGGGATTAAAGGCATAACACCACCACACCCGGCTTAGCAGGGTAATTTTTTAACAAGATAAGTTTTATGTAATGTTTCAATTATTTAACCATAGTTTGGTAGTTTAATATAGTTGTTATATGCCATTGAGATCTAAAGTTATTGTGAAACGGACCAAAAAAGTCAAATTCTAATTCTGTATTTTTTGAAAACACATTTTATTGTTAGCTACAGTAATTACCAACAGCTTTTTCACTAGTATATTTTGGTTTATTCAGGACCTGGACAGTGGAGATGTTAAGAGAAGAGTGCATTTATTTGAAACTCAGAGAAGGACAAAGGAAGAAGACCCAATTATTCCCTTTAGTGATGGACCTATTATCTCAAAATGGGGTGCAATTTCCCGATCCTCCCGAACAGGTTACCATACAACAGATCCTGTCCAGGCCACTGCTTCCCAAGGAAGTGCAACTAAGCCCATCAGTGTATCAGGTAATCTGTTTTATGAACACCAAAAAATGTCTTACCATGTACTTTTTCTAACCTGTGAGACAGAAAGCAGTCTATTTAATAACTTCAATAACATGAGAATTCCACATGCCAAACTGAGAATGATACGGTGTAAACAGAACTTGTGGCTAGTGGGAAAAAATGCAGCCATTTTTAAAAGTATATGTTTATATCTATATCCTGATTTAAATTTTCTTTTGTCTTTTTATTTTTTTGAGACAGGGTCTAGTTCTATATCCCCGCTGGCTTCAAACTTGTGGTAGTCCTCCTGCCTCAGCCTCCTGAGTCCTGAGATTGCAGATGTGCAGTGCCTTTTCTAGCTTATTTTCTGCTTCTCTAATTGTTTCTTTGTGTTCCCTACAGATTATGTCCCTTATGTCAATGCTGTTGATTCAAGGTGGAGTTCGTATGGCAACGAGGCCACCTCATCAGCACACTACATTGAACGGTAACTCTACTCTCATTTCCTTAAGCTGCTTTACTTTCAAACTTATACGTATTTCAAATACAGAAACCACTACTGGTTGTCCATGGGATAAGCCTTGCTAATTTGAGTGGTGTAAAAAGTGTCTGAAGCAAATTTTACACTTGGAATAACAACTAAAATACAATCAGTGTTAATAGTTACAAAGAACATATGGTCGTTAATGATTTAGTTGCTGTATATGTCACTTTATTTTTAAAAACTTTTTATTATTATAATTTATTCACATAACATCCCAGTTGTAATCCCCCCTGTTCCCACTCTCCCTCCCTTTTCCATTTAGTTCCCCTCCCCATGACCTCTGACAGGTGGAGTCCTCCTCCCCCACAATCTGACCACAGCCTATCAGGTCTCATCTGGATAGCCTGCATCCCTTCCTCTGTGTTCCAACAGGACCTCTCCCCTAAGAGGCAGTGGTCAAGTTGAAGGCACCTGAGGTCTTGTCAGAGAAAGGTTCCCCTCCCCCCCCAATATATCTCACTTTAACTACAGTAAACATAATTCTTTTTAAAGGGACAGATTCATTGTTACTGATTTATCTGGTCATAGAAAGCATTCCAGTACTGGAGACCTTTTGAGCATTGAGCTTCAGCAGGTAGGCTCTGTTTATTTAGTTTTTATTTTTAAAAAGTAGGCTAATAATTGAAAACTAAGTATATGTTTTCCTCTCTTCATGGAGGCCAAGAGTAACTCGTTACTACTTCAGAGGGAGGCTAATGCTCTGGCCATGCAGCAGAAGTGGAATTCCCTGGATGAAGGTCGTCACCTTACTTTAAATCTTCTCAGCAAAGAAATTGAACTGAGAAACGGAGAGGTAAGGAAACTGAACCTCTTGGCTTTATGCTCCATGTCCTGACTTCGGCAGTTGTATATTGGAATATATGGTTTCTTAGTGTATTCTTATAATGACTAATTGATGACGATTGAAAACTTTGAGTAGAAATAAAAGTATAATCTCAGATTTCTGAACTAATTCTTTAGCTATATCATTAGGAATCCCATTTTAACTTTAAAAATGTTCTGCAGGTATAAAATTAATATTTTTTTCTTTACAGAATGATTATACAGAAGACACGGTAGATACGAAGCCTGATAGGGATATTGAGTTAGAGCTTTCAGCACTTGATACTGATGAACCTGATGGACAAAGTGAACAAATTGAAGTAAATACCACAATTAGATAATAAGGTGTCTTTGTTCTGTTGCAAATTAAAATTCATAAAATAGTGTCATATTGAAGGGTTAACATTTTATTTTCTCAGGAAATCCTGGACATACAACTTGGTATTGGTTCTCAAAATGATCAGTTACTAAATGGAACAGCAGTGGAAAATGGCCATCCAGTCCAGCAGCACCAAAAGGACCCAGTAAAGCAGAAGAGACAGAGTTTAGGTGAAGACCGTGTGATTCTGTGAGTGTTAGACAGACCCTTCATAACCAGGGGCATAGGGCACAAACACTTAGAGAGCTAGATGCAGTGTTAGATTCATTTTTTGTCTTTTTACTATTAAGAGGAAACCTTATATTATAAAGTAATGATCTGGTCAGTCTGTGTTTTTAGGGAAATTTGAACTAGTAAAGCAGTTTATTTTAAAACCAAAACTTAACTTTTTGTTGGGATGAAGTTCTCTTGTCTCTAGCATTAGTTTCTACTTCTTCAGTTTGTCAAAACTTATAAATCGCATGATGGAAAATTAAACCCTAGATTAACACAATTGTAATATCAATACTTGGGAGGCACAAGCAAAATCTGCTACTTATGTGTTCTAAGCTGTCATGGAATCCATAGTAAGACCAGTTCTCAAACACAGACTGTACGGGCCTGGAGAGACGGCTCAGCAGTTACGAGCACCTGTTGTTTATGCAGGGGTCCCAGGTTTGGCTCTCAGCGCCCATAGAGAGGCTCACAGTCATCTGTGATTCTTGTTTCAGGAGACCCAACTGCCTCTTATGACCTCCAAGGGCATTGAACACATGTGGTGCACATAAAAGAAAAACCTAATGTTTTTGTTAAATGTTTCTTGTTTTAAAAATCAAGGTTTTTTTTTTGGTTTGGTTTGTTTTTGTTGTTGTTTTTGTCTATTATATTACCATTTGGTATAATTTATGGCAAAGGTTTACTCCTGGTCTTAAACTTGATAATTTATATGTCATCAAATCATTATTTTAATTTGTATCATAAATTTGGAAAATAAGACCTTTATAGTGATTTTTAATACTTTAAAATTTATTTTAATTTTTATGATCATAGGTGTTTTGTCTGCATGTATGTCTGTGCACCATATGTGAGCCTTGTACCCACAGAGGCTAGAGAGAGCACTACATCCTCTGGAATTGGAGTTACAGACAACTGTAAACTGCTATGTGGTACTGAGATTTCAACCCAGGTCCTCTGGAAAAGCAGCTAGTGCTTTTATCCACTCAGGCATCTCTCTAGACCCCATTTTTAATACAATACATTTCTTAATAAAGAAGACAGGCTTTTTCTGGGGACTTAACAGTTTGAAATAGCTTTTAGAGAGCATGTATGGTAACATATATTTGCACTTAAAGTTAATTTGCTTTCACTATCATTTATTTTCTCTCAGGGAGGAGCAAAAAACAATTCTGCCGGTAACATCTTGCTTTAGCCAGCCACTCCCAGTGTCTATTAGCAGTGCAAGCTGCCTCCCCATCACCACATCTGTCAGTGTTGGCAACCTCATTCTGAAAAATCACGTTATGTCTGAAGATAAAAACGACTTTTTAAAACCTATTGCAAATGGGAAGATGGTTAACAGCTGAAAGGAGGCTCATCTTTCAAACTTGTGACCACACCATGGAAGCATTTACACTAGCTTTTTATATATATAATATATATTATATAATGTATATTTTTTTTAAAAAAAAGATATTACTGAGGGCATCCATTTCCTGTGGACTCTTTGATACTTCAAGCCCTCCTGCATTAGCATTATGAAAAAAAAAAAAGAAAATTTACTTTACTAGGGTAATGTTCACTTTCCAGAAATTATTGGAATTTGGACAACATTTAACTTAAGCTTCAAGCAGCTTTTTATGAGTTTGTAGCAATCCGGTGCAGTAACTGAGCCATTTCCTGTTTTAAATGGCTTCTACAGTAAATTAACAACTCAGTTATTAAACTAGCAGGATCCTACAATGATACATCTAGTGAAAGTAGAGTTAATTAACTAACTTATTTCTATTTTATGTTTCACTGAGAGAAATTTCCATCTCATTCCAGCTGCTTTATTTATCATTTTCATTGGACTTTGCATGGATTTTTCTTTTTTCTGTCTTTTTTTTTTTTTTTTTTTTAAGAGTGGAGTTAGACGTTCTTACCATAGAGTTTTACAGGGTTATATAATAGCTTTCTTTACTGCATTATATGTAGAAGTGTGGTGCAGTGCTTTTATCTGTAGCATTTAATTTTTTAATTTTCCATTTTTCAAGAATAATTTCTGCTTTGTTAATATTTATACACAGGCTACTTGTTGAAGTAATTAATTAAAAATATAACCAAGTGCCTAAGTCTTTCAGCTGATGTACTAGATATTAAATTCTCCTAAGTTATGCAGAATCGTTTTTACAATTTTGATAAATTATGCACTAATGTAATGGCAATTTTTTAAAATGCAGATTTAAGCCTGTACATTATTGAATCTGATGACTTGGCAAAAGAATCAGGTGCTTTCAGCTTTCTTGAGAAAACCCTGTATGTAGCGTTTGCACTGACTAACAAGATGGTGTTGCTGGGTCTTTAATTTAAAGAAATAATTTGGTGTTCATTGCATTATTTTAGTTAGATGTTGTTTATTGTTACTTCATGTTGGGTTTAATTTTCCTTGTTTTCTGACTGTTAGGTTGACAAGACTTTGAACCATGTAGTAGTAGAACATTGGCTAACATTTACCCATACTTAAAAACATGAATAATTTTTGCCCTGCCATAATGTGACTGAAATATTCATTGGCATCAACCAGCCATGCCCCAGATTTTGTGGGCGGTATTTTATTGAAGCTTAAATTTCAGTCAACATTTGAAAACAAAAGCTGGGCATTCCTTCCTGGTAGTAATCCTATAGTTTGTCTTTTTGTTCTTTCTCCATTTCTTTAAGATTAGTTTGACTTTTATTATTTTTTAATTAACTTCTGTGAAGTTGTTTACTCTGAAAATTGTACTGGAATATTTTAAGCCAAGCTGATCTTTCACCAGGTGTACTGTATGTAAGGGCTTCTCCTGCTAGCAAGATGCTTAAACAGGATCATGTTATTGGTCGTCTGAGCTATTTAGTTATTTTACAAAAACCACAGCATTGTATCAGAGAAGATTTTGATAAAAGTTTTGTGCACATTTCCAGGGGTGGGAGGGTTGACATTTCCCTGAAATTTCTTGATTGGAATGAGTAAATACTGGTGTTTGATACCTGTCTTAATGAACATGCTCATAAGGTGACTGATAAGTTGTAAATAATACCTGAGAAACAAAGGGGTAGTTTTGATATTCTGGTGTCAGTATGGAAGATCTTACACATTTATTTAATACTTAAGTGTATGAAGATGTTTGTTTGTAGCATAACAGCACAGTAGCCTTGACTTAGTTTCCTTTGGTTTAGTATTGTACATTTTTGCCATGGCCAGTGCTCCCCATCCCTACAAAGACATTTTATTTATTTCACTCTGTAACCTGAAATGAAGAGGAACAAGAGTTTTAAACCATGTTACATTAACTTATTTCTGACATTATAAATTAGCCTAGGATATTACAGGAACATGATTGTTATATAATTTATATCAGAACCTTTCTATAAATATGTGCTTATTACATTTGAAATGCTTCCAATGTACTTTTTTTTTTCTGTTTGTAATTCCAAAAAGGTATGTAAACCTGTCTTGTCTATTTCATGGATATTTAATAGTGAGATCTTCCATGTTGAAGGTAATGTATTTTTTTTTAAGATTTTAAAATTGCTATTTTGTTACAAAATAGAGACCTATTAACAGTTGAGAGCTCCTTATGTGCCCTCAGGGAAAGAACCCTCCGTGCAACAGAACTACACGAACATCTTCAGCACTTTCTGAGGGTGATTATATACTACATAAATTGATCTTGTGTATTTAACCTTATCTTTTTAATTTTAAAATTGAAATTTTGAAACGTGGTTGTGCTCTGCTGGAGGGGTTGGGATGCTTAGGTGTTTGCCTACTTGTTCAGTAAACTATATTTCCTCAGTGTATGTGTACACCTGCCAACCTTATTGGTGTGTCTCAAAGCATTTATAGTAAAATAGTGCTGGTCTTGCAGCAGATGATCCCATAAAACAGTAACTCCCTATTCTTAAATGTCCACTCTTTCTCACTAATAACATGGGAATTGTTTCTGTGTTGACATTATGTATTGCATCTTTTATGTGGTGACAACCTACTGTCTGTTTTGGTTGGTTTAATTTCAAATAAGGCCATTGGATCTCTGCCACTTTAGAAGATAGAACAGTTCATCTGACCTTTATTCACACTGGTACCTACTGATATTGTCGAGGAAAGTAATACAAACAGATCTAGAGTGTGGCTTTTAAAAATTGGGGGCAATCATCACTTTACCCTTTATCAAAATGAGATTATAATGAACACATTTGGGATCAGGCTACAACACAATAGAAGAGAAAATGTGTAGTGTTGGTATCTGAACTGCTTGTGTTGCCTATGAGTCTTAATCAGAAAAAAAGCAGTCTGAAGTCTGAAAAGCAAAAAAGTGATATGGGTTTCCTTTTTTTTTTTTTTTTTTTTTCCTTCCTTTCCCCTTCCTCTGCCAGTTTTCTGAGTCCAGTTCCTAGTCTATGTGCCCCATTCAGATACTGTGAATATAAAATCATTAGTCTTGTGTGGGCTCGTTTCATTTTATGAATTCTAAGAGTTCTGTGTATGATCCTTCCAGTTGGTATCCATACAAATCAGACTCTCTTGCCTTTTCTTCCATGACTTATTTCAGTGCCATGCAGTGAGTCAATGTATGTGGGGACAATTGTACATTGTTATTTTTAAGAAAAGGTAGCTCTTTAGGCCAGTGACACTGATTCTCTGCTTTCATAGCTACTTACTCTAGTAAGAAAATTAAATGAAACCTCATACAAGAACTAAAATTTCCCATTTGTATGAATCCTAGTCATTTTGACCCAGATTACAAGTTGATGCTAAGTTACAAAGCACATCCTGATTTTATATACAGAAGATTACAGAATGCAGTGATTTGTAGGACGTTTGAGTGGGATCATTTCACCATTTGAAAAAATTGTTTAAAAACGGTCTCTCTTGTTTTTGAATTGTAGATGTGGTAAAGCCCATGTTGTCTTTTTTAGCCAGGCATAGAACTCGTAACAGTCAGATTCAGTATGTGATCTCAGCTGTGAATCTGAGTATTCCTTCCGTTGCTTCTTTGAGTCGTTTTCTGAGCAGACTGTCACCAATATTGGTAACTAATCATTAAATCGAAAAGTTGCATTGCAGCTATGTATTAGTGTCTTAGAACTGTTCTTGTGTTTTAGTGAATCAAGAGTACTGATGGGATCGCTTTCTGTAACTCCTTCTACAGAAGGGCCCCTGCTGCAAGCAGGACACAGATGAACATGCTCAAGGAGTATCCCGTTTTCTAGAGATTAAGTTTGCTAGTAACTCCTTTACACTAGCTGTTTCTTTGTATCCCTTTGCTGGCAAGGGAGTACAAGGAGTCAAACCACAGATCAGAACACCCCACATTTGAGTGGAGACTTATTTTTACTCTAAGGGGAGTTATTCCCCCAAGTCTGAAACTGGCAATTTTTTTTCTCTTACATAATAGTTAAAAAATAACCCCCAAACCAGTGGAAAACAGACACTGGCTGCACTTAGTACTGCCAAAAGCCAAGGTCATTTGCACATATTCCATCAACCTGTCAAGAATTAGGCCTCAGTTATAACCCAAGGCATGGAAGTGCATGCATTCTCTTAGCTGGGCAAACAATTATACTGTAGTTGTGATACAACACATGTGGCTTTTATTTGTACTGCACATACCCACTGTACAGCCACTTGGGAGTATCGTGGTTAGCTTGCAGCAACTGCCGTCTGCATTTATACTGTTTATTGCATATTCTTTTCCCTGGGAGTGAAAGAGAAATGTTTTTCTTGTTGCATTGATTACATTTTATAAATTTGCTTAGCTGGAAAGTTGGGAAAAGAGGCCTGTTTGTCAATTGTACAACCGATTGTGAAGCTTAGTGTGAATATTTTTACGTCTGTATTAGACATTTTCTTTGCAAATCTATTGTTCGATTGAAATGTAAATGAAATTAAAGATGGTGTACACCCATCATGTAAAAAGCAGGCACCATCTCTAAGATGGATTTAATGCTCATTTTTAAGGCATATACTCAGCTTCTATTTAAAACTATAAAATAATTCTGTACAATGAAATGGGGAATATATATGGGAATAAATTCTATTCCATTTATTTCAATTTGAATTTCCAAATTGTAATGTTTCCCTTTGTGCTATAGGAATAGGAGTAAATGGGGGGAAGGCTAGGACTTATAAGGCCTGTACATGGGGGGAGGGCAGAGATGGAACAATGAGGGTTGTGATGATAGTGAATAGCAAAGAGTGAATTCTGTGTGTTTTTGCGTAGCACTGAAGTGAAAAGATATTAGCTTTGGCTGTTCACAAAATAGAGCATCATGATTTTCAGTGTTTGAGAGAAAATCGATGGAAAAAGTTTGCAGTACTTGACATGTATTTGCATGCACAAAATAAAATTATTTGTCCACCTTAAAAGTTGTTTGCTTAGTGTCAATGTTAAGTTTATGGTATGTTTTAGTTGTCTTGATTTTCTTGATATATCTTAATAAAGCTGGAAAGACACTCCTTAAGTAGGGACTTAATTGATTACCTAAAGAGGTTAAAATATTTCTTAATTCTGTCTGACATTTCATTCAATATAGAGCACTTTCTAAACAGGAAATGGTGTAAAATAGATAATACTGAACTTCTGGTCTTTGGGACAGATAGGACAGATGCATAAATAGGACAAAGTCATATGTTTTGAAAGTTGTTCTGTAGACGACCTAAATCTCAGCACCATTTTCATTCACCTTTTATTTATTCACCCAGCTGATAATGTCATAAGCCCCTGTCTGTGCTGCTCTTTAAGGCTATATAGATAAATGAAATAAGCCCTTTCCCTAGAGGCTCATAGTGTAGAAATGAGAAAGACCAGGTTGAATAGCTCCGAGAGCTACACACAAAGGGGCCGACTATAGTTGTGCTGAACAAGAGGAGATGCTTCTTTGTGAGACAGCATCTGGCTAGACTTTAAATTCTGCATAACTTTTTAAAAAAATTTTCATTGAATGTCTTGTGATTTACTTTTTTTTCTGCATAACATTTTAACTAATAGATTACCTTCCTGATCCACTTCATCTTTACACCTACTGTGTTATTTTAATTGTTTTATATTTAAGATGTTATGTGATTTTCCAAGATCTCATAACCAGGAAATAATAGAGCCAGAGTTCTGCTGTCTTATGTCTCCTTAAAAAGTAATAGTGAGGGCAGTTGTAGCTGTTGTCACCTACGTTGAAAGTGTGATTAAGAAACGGGTGGAGGGGGTGCTTCACTGGGCATGGTGGCACATACCTGCAATCTTAGCACTTGGGAGGCAGAGGAAGGCAGATCTCTGAGTTCGAGGCCAGCCTGGTCTGCAAAGTGAGTCCAGAATAGCTAAGGCTACACAGAGAAAACGTCTTAAAAAAAAAAAAAAAAAAAAAAAAAGGAAAGAAAAGAAAAGAAGTGGGGCTTCACTGAGTAATAATATAAACAGCCAATTCTCAGAGCACTGAATATGTTCCAGAGTTCTAAGTGTTACAATGAGATCATTGTCACCATTTCCAGACAAGAACAGGTATACAGATACTTTTGAGAATTTGCCCAAGTTCACACTGCTATGAGAGGTAGATGAACATTGAATACCATACTAAAGAGATCAGTTACATAAGCTGAATGCTCTGAGATTTTAGAAAGGCAATGATATTAAAGATGTGGCTGGAGCTAGACCAGCAAAGAGGCCAGATCAACACTTTAGGTAAGAAATGTTGACTACATGACCAAGCAGGATTGCAGGAGATTGGAGTTGGGGGAGAACAACTGACCAGATTTGCTGTGCAAAAAAATTACATTAGACACCTATACATTATTAGAGGAGTGGAATTTGTTTAAAGATTACAACCCCCCCTCCCCCGAAAAAAAGATTATAAACCCTATTTTGCCAGGGACAGACATGCAGTTTTGAATAAGTCACAGAGTGATTTCAGAGTATAGGGTAAAGGAAGGAAAGCCATGGAGAGGTGATCTAGTCAGATTATAGGAGTTATTTCAGGGGTAAGGTCTTGTATAACCCAGGTTGGCCTCAAACTTAACAATCCTCCTGAGTGCTGAGGTCATAAGTTTACACCCTTATACCCAGCAAGGAAATGAAGCATCATGGAAGAAATGAAATTTCAGAGAGAATTTTGGTTAATATCTGTTGAAATCATTTTATGCTTAGCTGGTAAGTGGTGGTGCACAGCTTTAATCTCAGCACTTGGTAGGCAGAGGCAGGTGGATCTCAGAGTTTGAGGCCAGGTTGATGGTCTACAGAGTGAGTTTGTGGAAAGCCAGAGCTACACAGAAACCTCTGTCTCAAGAAACAACAAAACAAAAAAGAAATGTAGAATACCTCATACGCCCATATGACCAGGCCTTTCTTCAGGTCTCTTCTCAAAATCCAACCTCAGTGAGAATCAGATGGACAATAATGAAACAGGCAGTTTACAATAGATATCTAAGTCCAAGAGAATGGAGTACTTTTTTAAACTCTGTATTTTGAAATACTTATAGATTCATAGGAAGTTAGAGAAAGTACAGACATTACCATGTTTGTCCCATGGTAGTAGCCTGCATAATTAATACAATGTCAGAGCTAGAAAACTGATGACATACGCAGTCCATAGACCTGATTTATACCTCAGTTTCATGTCTTTTCACCTGTTGTGCCCACACAAGCAGTGGAGTGTATGAGTGGTTCTTACGCAATTTTCTCAAGTTTAAGTTTGTGGAAAAGCCATTGCTAAGGTAACAACTGTTTCCTCTCATCATTCTTTTAGCCCTTTAGATTCACATTGTTTTTCTTCTCATACTTTCTGAACCTGTTCTCCATCTCTGTGATTTTTGTCATAGTGACAATGTTATATAAATGAAATTATACCATATGTAACCTTTTGAAATTAGCTCCCTTTTTTTTTTCGAATTCAGCAGAAGTACCTTGAACTCCATCCAAGTTGTTGCATGTATTAATAGTTTGTTCCTTTATATTGCTAAGTAGTATACCATGGCATAGATATACCATGGTTTGTTTACCCATCATCCGTTGGGCATTTGAGTTGTTTCAATTTTTTTACTATTACGAATAAAGCTGCTATGAACACTTGTATAAATGCTTTTGTGTGGATATAGTTTTATTTCTGAAATATTGAGCAAATAACCTGGAATTCTTTGTCTACCTCTGAAGAGGAAGATTTATACTTAGATGAATTCCTTAAAAATTCAGTTGTCAGGGCTGGTCCAATGGGTAGAGCATAGGCTGCTCTTCCAGAGGACCTGGGTTCAATTTTCAGCTTCCACATAACAGCTCACAACTATCTTAACTCCAGTCCCAGGGGACCTGATGGTCTTCTGGCCTCTACAGGCACCACAGGCACCAGGCACTCAAGGTGCACAGACATACATGTAGGCAAAACACCTATATATTTAAATAAAATTTTAGAAAATTGAGATTGCAAAAATAGATACATGATAATAAAGAAAAAAAAGGCATTTTCCTGTATTAGTTTTCTGTTGTCAAGTAAATTACACCCCCTCCCCAAAACAGCAGTGTAACACATCAGCACTTACTAGCTCACAGATTCTGTTGGTCAGGAAGTTGAATATGACTTAAATGGGTCCTCTGAGACTGTTCAGAACTACAATCCAGAAGTTAGTTGGCACTGCCATCATCTCACTGCTCCATTGTGAAAGGATAAACTTCAAAATTCATTCCTATGGTGGTTGGCAGGATCTCCTTCCTTATGAACTTTGGGAAGGCCACAGACTAGCTGGCTGTTAGTTGGAGTCCAGTCTGTCAGTTCTTTGCCAGATGAAATGCTGCATCTGTGTCAAAGAATGGGCCTCCACATACCAAAGATAGAATTTTAAGGTTGTTTATTCTAGACTCCAATTAAGAAAGACATTCAGTCATAACAAATGGAACATCTTATCCAAATGAAAAGAAAAAGGAATAGGGAAAGAAGGGTGGGGGTGGGAGCTGAACAAGTCAGATAGCTAGATTGGGTATTTCAAACAGTTCTCATATTGTTTGCTGTCCTTTAAGTATAGGTAGACTTTTACAAAATTTATTTATATATATAAGTACTCTATTGAATGTATGCCTGCATGACAGAAGAGAGCATCAGAAGAGGGCATCAGTTCACATTATAGACGGTTGTGAGCCACCATGTCGTTGCTGGGAATTGAACTCAGGACCTCTAGAAGAGCAGACACTGCTCTTAACTGCTGAGCCATCTCTCCAGCCCCCCTTAGGTAGACTTTTAATATAGTCTTGTATCACAGAAAACAGGACACTCTGGTGCACAGATAGGGAATTTCTGAGCACATATCATACAGTGTATTTATACATCAGGCAATATAATCTTGATAAGCCTACCATCATATATGCATGCAGTCCTTCATTGATCAAAATGTCATTAATTGGCACATGATTACATTCATATAATAAAATAATCCAAGAGACAAAAGAGACTTGTAATAAATATATAAAGCTATAAAACCTAAGAAATTTGATTGAAGATGAAATGAAATTTTGTTTCACTGGGAAACTTATTTCGAGTAAGTAACACCCTCCTCAATGAATTGAAGCTTTTATGGATTTTTTTTACCTGCTTCCTTCAAAAATTTAAATTTACTTAATGATAATTTGTAATCTGCCCGGATTTTCTCTTGCTAATGCAAATTGTTTCATAGTCACAAAACAAGTATGACTTTTCTTTTTCTAACTAGAGAGGACTGTTAATATATTCTACTAATATACAGAAAAAGATAAAAATATAAGTTACATGGTACTATTTGTTCAGTGGGAACTTTATTGTCCAATCACTCCAAAATTCTGGTTAAACTGGGCATAGTGGTTCACTCTTTTAATCCCAGCACTCAGGAGGTAGACTGTCCAGGAGGAGCCCCATGTTCTCTGAGTTTCTGACTACTCCAGCTCCTGCCTCCCTCTCAGGCTGGAAGTGTTCGGGCTGACTTGGGGCACTAGGCCACTCCAACCTGAGGTCCATAGGATGTCACCCCTCCACAGAACTCACATGGCAGGGATAGTGGGTGGGAATGGGGTGGCATGGAGAGATAGCTTGCATTTCTGAGCCTAGCCCAACATCTAGCCTGATCCTGGGACAAATGGGTGGGATTTGGAAACTTAGTCAGGTCTGAGGGTTCATCCAACCCTCCTGATCCCATCACCCCCATTTCCAAGTTGGGACAAGGAGGTGAAATTCTGAAGTTTCCGTCCATGGGGAAGGCAGCTAACGAAGCTGTGCCTGATAGAAGAGGGCCTATTTTAATTTCTCTTGTTTTTTTGAGACAGGGTTTCACTGTGTAGCCTTGGCTGCCCTAGACTGAATTTGTAGACCAGGCTGGCCTTAAACTCAGAGATCTGCCTGTCTCTCCCTCCCTGAGTGCTGGCTGGGATTACACCCAGCTTTGGGGACCTATTTTTAAAATTCTTGTATATCCAAAATATCTGAAAGGAATAAGTTAAAAAAAATAAAAGGTGTATGCAGCTTCTTTTCGGGGGAGTGATGGTAAATCTTTGTTGTCAATTTGACTGAATTTTAAAGCACCCAGAAAACTGAAGCACATCTCTTGGTCCATCTGAGAGGGTTGTTCCAGAAAGCATTAACTGAAAGGGAAGGATGTGCTCTGAACTCGACTACCACCATCCCACATGCTAAGGCCCAGACAGAATAAAATGCAGGCGAGTCAGTGAAGTGCTTACCTTTCTACTTGAACACCAGATGGCCATATTTGTCCTGCCGTAATGGCCTGATCCTTCCAAAACTGTCAACTAAAACATTTCCTCTCCCTAAATTACTTCTATTAGGTATGCTGATCACAGTGACAAAAACTAATAAAAATGGATAAGGAAGCTGGGTGCAGTGGCGCATGCCTGTGTTTCCAGCACTCAGGAAGGCAGAGGCAGATGGATCTCTGTGAGTTCAAGGCCAGCCTGGTCTACAAAGTGAGTCCAGGATGGCCAAGACTACACAGAGTAACCTTGTCTTGAAAAGCAAGCAAACAAAAGGATAAGGATCTATTATAAGGCTGGAGTGAGGGCTCTACTCTTGTAGAAGACCCAGATTTGGTTTCCAGCACCCACATTAGACAGCTCACAACTACTTCTACCTCTAGCTAGGGGAGATCTGACACCATGTTAGTGCATGTTGTGCACTAACATGCACAAACCCAATTCAGACACATGCATATGCAATAAAATTATATTTATTTTCTAAGTTTCTCTTCTTTCTCCTGGGTTTTATCTTGTATTAATCCTGTATTGATTGCCTTCTTTCATAGAAATTCTCTTAAGCTTTTAAGTTGCCGTTTTTGAATAAATATAACAAAAGCCAACCTTTCTGGCTTTGTTACCTAACTTCACAATCCTCTAAAACATGTTGACCTAAATAGTCTCCACCCACTGAATGTGGGTTGGACTCATTGGCTCACTCTCTCAACCCCATTGTTGGGGCTTAAATCCAGGGACTCAAGCATCCTAGGCAAATAGTAGTAGATTCCAAGGTTAGAGTATAAAAGCATAGCTCTCAGTTTTTTAAATTTTGATTTTAATTGTGTGTATAAGTGTATGCCTAAATGTGGGTTTATGAATGTTGAATGCAGTGCCTATGGGCCCAGAAGAGGGCGTCAGATCCCCTGCAGCTGGAATTATAGGCAGCTATAACTTACTGACGTGATCCTGGGAATAGAATTCGGGTTCTCTACAAGAACAATATGTGAGGCCGGGCGTGGTGGCGCACGCCTTTAATCCCAGCACTCGGGAGGCAGAGGCAGGCGGATCACTGTGAGTTCGAGGCCAGCCTGTACTACAAAATGAGTCCAGGACAGTCAAGGCTACACAGAGAAACCCTGTCTTGAAAAACCAAAAAAAAAAAAAAAAGAACAATATGTGCTCTTAAATTCTCTGTGCCACTTGTCAGTGCCTCCATCTTAGTTTTGGGCTCTCTTCTCCTTAAATAGTTAAAAAGTGAGTGAGTAAATGAGAGAGAGAAAGAGAAAGAGAGAGAATGTGTCCTTTCAAGGGCACAACATACAGAGGCAAGGTAACAGAGAAGTCACCAAGAACCTCAATTGACTTGGTGAAAATGAGAGAGAGTGGTGTTTAGCAAACCAGGCAATGAGGCTAGAGAAATGGCTCAGTGGTTAAGAGCACAAGTGGCTGCTCTGCAAGAGGACCTGGGTTTGGTTCCCAGTGCCCACATGACAGCTTTCAACTGTGTATAATTCCAGTTTCAGGGGATAGGACAGACTTCTGGCCTCCACGAGCATTGAACACATGCAGTACACTTATATACATGTAGGCAAAACATTTAGATAAAAATGAAATAAATCAAACCAGGTAGTGGTGGCGCGCGCCACCCAGCACTTGGGAGGCAGAGGTAGGCGGATCTCTGTGAGTTCCAGGCCAGTCTGGTCTACAAAGCAAGTCCAGGACAGCCGAGGCAGAGAAACCCTGACTCGGGGGAGGGGGAGGCGGGGAGGGGAATCTTTAAAACAAGAAAACCAGAGAAGTATCTACAGAAGGAAGAGTGATGCGCTGCCAAAGGCTGCCTAGTGAAATCTGTGGTTCTTGGGATGTATATGGCTTCGGTGGAGTAGTGAGAACAGGCGTTAAGTTGTAATGTGTGCATAACAAACAAGAAATGAAAGAACAGATATCTAGAACTTTTGGGGTTTTGGAAGAACAGTCAGAGCTAGAGATGGTCAGAGGAATGAAGAGGGAGGAAGTGGCTTATATTTAACAAATATTTTGTTTATTTGTGGTGGTTTGAATGTGAATGCCCCTCATAGGCTTATATGTTCGAATGCTTGGTCCCATTTAACAGAATTACTTGGGAAGGATTAGGAGGTGTGGCCTTGCTGGAGGAGGTGTATAAAAGCTCACCCCTGGTGCTGTGGGTGCAAGGAGAGCCAGCTGAGGACACAAGAGCAGGAGACCTGGCCCTGGTACAGGAAGGCTGGCTGGCTGACCAACTCAGCTACCATCCAGTCCTGGATCCAGGGGTCTGAGTTGGCCCACCCCAACATCTATCCATCTGTGAACTGCTGGAGAGTATGAAGGAGCTAGTCCTACAGATCCAAAGCTGCAGGATTGCCATGAAACCGAGCAACAGCAGGATATCTGAGAGGAGTCCCAGTGAGGATCCAGTATTGATAGTGTAGCAGAAGCCAGAGGCCTCAGTGAACCAGACCAATACTCATTGCAGTGAGTATTTGCAAAGTAAAGCTGTTTGGGCAAAAGGGTATACTGTGTATCACGTGGTGGAGAGATGTTTTCTTTAGTTTTCTGGGGGTTTTGTTTTTGTTTTTTTTTTTGTTGTTGGGGGAGAGAGAGGTCGCAAGGGTGGAAAGTGGATATGGAGGGACTAGGAGAGGAGTGGGATTGGGGTGCATGATACGAACCTCACAACGAATCAATTAGAAAGGTTTATTTTAAAGGTCAGTGTCTCCCTGTGACTTTGGTTCAGGATGTAAACCCCTCTCAGCTCCAGCTCCAGTACCATGCCTGCCTGTTTCCTCCCATGATTATCATGAACTAACCCTCTAAACCAGTGGTTCTCAACCGTCCCAATATGTGACCCTTTATTTAATACAGTTCTTCATATTGTGGTGATCCCCAGCCATAACGTTATTTCATTGCTACTTCATAGATGTAATTTTGCTATGGTTATGAATCTTAATGTAAGTATCTGATATGCAACCCCTGTGAATGGGTCGTTTGACCCCTAAAGGGGTTGTGACCCATAGGTTGAGAACCACTGTAACCAAACCCCAAATTAAATGCTTCCTTTTGTAAGATTTTCCTTGGTCATGGGGTCTCGTCAGAAATAGAACAATAACTAAGACTATTATATAATAAATAATGCCTATGAGATGATTAAAAACTACATATAAATCCTAGCACTCAAGGAGGCAAAGGCAGGTGGATTGCTATGAGTTTGAGGCGAGCCTGGTCTACAAAGCAATGTACACATATAAATACACATATGTATACATATATATATACATACACACAATTGTACATATATATTTTTTTGAATGAGAATGCTCATCATAGGCTTATATGTTAGAAACTGTAAAAAAAAAAGTGTCCCTTCTACTTCTGATTTTCATTTGTTCTGTAAAGGTAATTTTTATTTCTTATATATTTGCCAGTGATGTCTTTATGTGAATGTAATAAAAGTTGTTTGTATGATTTTTTTATTTAGAAATCAGGTTGGTATATACTGATCTATGTATTTTATTGTTTTGAGGTAGGGTCTCTTTTGCCCAACTTTATCTTGAGTTTCAGTGACTCTTCTGTTTCAACATCCATGTATGGGGATTTCTGCTCACAAAAGCCTCCACTCTTCTTATTAATTACTTATTAATAAAGTACTAACTCCATTATTAAATGTGACAATATATACCTGCAGCCCTATCTATAGGATGAACCTCTGTAACTGGAGGGATTCAGCTAAAGGTTTACATTTTTATAATATTGGTAGATGTTTCTTAATTTTAGACTTTTAATAATCAGAAAGGTTTTTAAAAGTGTCTTACATATATTTAAAGATTCACTTATTTATTTAATGTATATGAATGCTCTGTTTCATGCACTTCAGAAGAGGGCATCAGATCTCATTACAAATGGTTGTGAGCCACCATGTGGTTGCTGAGAATTGAACTCAGAGCATCTGGAAGAGCAGTTAGTACACTTAACCACTGAGCATCTCTCCAGCCCCGGTGTCTAAATTTTTATTTTGTATTTTTTGGTTTTTCGAGACAGGGTCTTTCTGTGTAGCCTTGACTGTCCTGGACCCGCTTTGTAGACCAGGCTGGCCTTGAACTCACAGCGATCCACCTGCCTCTGCCTCCCAAGTGCTGGGATTATAGGCATGAGCCACCACGCCCGGCTTTTTTTCAAGAATGAGAAAGTTGGGGCTGGAGAGATGGGTCAGTGGTTAAGTGCACTGGCTGCTCTTCCAGAGGACACAAGTTCAATTCCCAGCACCCACATGGCAGCTCACAACTGTAACACCAGTTCCAGGGGATCTGGTACCCTCACACACACATGCAGGCAAAACATCAATGCACATAAAAATAAATAACTCTTAAAAGGGTGCGAAAGTATATTAATGTGCTGTGGAAAGGAAGCCTGACCAAGCAGGGGAGAAAGAGAGGGACAGTGGTATTAGCTCAAGGAATGGAGAACTTCTGCAGCAGTGATTTATTTAGTGAGTGGCTGTGGAGAACGTTGGGCGCGTTTTGAGTGTTGAATCAAATGCAGGTCTCTTCTGACTGTTTTCATTTTTCAGGTGAAAAAAAAAAGAGTCAAGGTTATTAGAGTGAGGGGAGAGGAAGAGGCATTACAATTTCAGAAAAAAGGATGCGAATTGTTACTCATAAAGTGAGAGAAGAAATTGCCTAAGGAAGTGGAGGATTGTGGGCAGCGCTGGAGTAAACTTTAAAGGACAAGGTACTGCTGTGGATGAAGAAGACTGCCCCATTAGGGAGAATGGAATAAAAGTAAAATTAAAGCCGGGAGTGGTAGCAGACGCCTTTAAACCCAGCATTTGAGAGACAAGAGGCAGGCGGATCTCTGGTCTACAGAGTGAGTTCCAGGACAGCCAAGGCTACACAGACAAACCCATTCTTGGGGCGCAAGGGAGGGAGCAAAATTAAAATCAAAGTATTCACTAAATGTGTGTGTGTGTGTGTGTGTGTGTGTGTGTGTGTGTGTGTGTGTGT
>OU015750.1:13672586-13691540 GCA_907169655.1 Acomys percivali | reverse complement strand
TGCTGGGAGGCAGGCATCTTTCTGACTGGTGTTGCTGGGAGGCAGGCATCTTTCTGACTGGTGTTGGTGTAGAGCTTGAAAGCCTCAGTAGAAGGACCTTTTTGTACTGCTCATCAGCGTCTGTTCCTCTTATTTAACATGGTAACTTCTTGTTAAACGTAGATATTTTAAAATATTTTTTTGCATATTAGAAAAAAATTTGTATTTATTAGAGGAAAATTGGTGAAAATACAGGTGCAAAAATGGTTTAAAAACCATAATTCTACCACCTAAACACTATGTTTTGGCATACTTCATATACAGGTGTTTTTTTTATGTATTCATAGGCTTTTGTTTTTCCAATGACATTGGGATCATTCTGAGCATACTGTCTGATAGTATGGTCAGCTAGTAACATAAGAATTTCTTCATATTATTCAATACTCTTCTGTAACATTTTAATAACTGTTGGTATTCCATTGATAGATACACTGTAATCTGCTTGGTGGTTGGTTTTTAGAAGGATGGCAAACTTTCTTATTATGAAACCTTTTATTATGAATCATGTTCATCGTAGAACATAGAACAATAAAAATTAAGCTAAAAAGATATTTAAAAGCCATACAATTTTACTACTAATAATTCCTTTTGCCATTTTTACAAATCTCTTTCTAGCTTTATGTATATGTGTGTATTTACAAAATTCATTATCATTGAAGTTTTTTTTCCCTTTTTGATTCCTTAAATTGTATGTCATAGTATCAAGGGAAATGAAATGTAAAATGGAAGTAAATATTAGCCTTAGTATTCACACTTGAAATTTTTGTTTGCTCAGAAACTAACAGTAAATGAATCTTGAAAGTACCTGCTGGATTTAATCAATAAAAACCGTGTGTCATTTTCTGACTAAGGGGCTCAATGTAGAAGTGAAGAAAATCATTAGGAGATGACTGATGTCAATGTTCTAGGTTATTTTTTTTCTTTTCTTTTCTTTTTTTTTTTTAAGCATTATAAATAACATAGTTGCTGAGTTCTGTGTTCTACCTAATGTAATAGTACATACTAAAATACTTTGGTATATTGTAAAAGTTCTGAATAAGTCTGTGGCATTTAAATAAACCATGCCATCTTGACCTAGCCCCAGTATACTAGATAATTTAAATTCCCAGTATTTTGCTAAAGCACTTACCGTCTTTGTGATTTCAGCTGTGTTTTGAATCACTATTCGCTCAGGTGTCTAGAAGAGTCACTGAGAAAATTGGCAGGAATATTGAAAAAATTTTTCACTCATAAAATAATTTTGATCACACACAGAGAAACCCTGTCTCGAAAAACCAAAAAAAAAAAAAAAAAAAATTTCATACACATATGTATATAATGCATTTTGATTATGTTCACCCCGACTACCCTCTCTTGTCTTCCTCCCCCTCCTGCTGGTCTCCTTCCTCTTCCCAGATAGTTCCTCATTTACTTTGATGTCTTTTTGGGTTTTGATGATTCACTGAGTTCAGTTTGGGTTGCTCACATGACATGAGTGAGGGGTTAGTGACTGGATCGTGGGCATCTTACCAGCAGTTGCACTGCCGAAGAAAATGTCTCTTTTCCCTCAGCAGCCATTAATTGCCAGTAGCTCCTTAGGGAGGGGTGGTTCCCTCAGCGACCCTTAACTCCTTAGGGAGGGGTGGGGCCACATGAGCATTCCATGACCTAATTATTCTACCATAGTTTCACACATATGATATATAAATACGATGTATCCTGACCATATTCTTTTATCATCATCTTCTCTTATTCTCTTCACCCTCTCACTGAACCCCTTTGCAGTGAATCTTTCATGTGTGTGTGTGTGTTTGTGTGTACACACACCTGTGTGTACTCCACTGCTTATACTTGCTTACATGAGCACGGAATGGGTTATTTTCTTGAGTAAGGCAGCTTAGTGGCTAAGCTCCCTCACCTAGAAAACATTGTCTCTATCTCCAGAGATGGGCAGTACCTCACCAACCCCTCCCTTATCTATGATGGGATGTTGATGGGCTGTCTTGTTCAGGTAGCCCACTACGGGGATTTCATGGGTTCAGTAACAGTCCCCAGCTCTCCTTCCCATCTTCTAGCACTTAAATTTTTTTCTGCAATCTTCCTGAGCCTTGGAGGGGTGAATATGGACAACCTATTTGGGGGTAAATGTTCAACAGTCACTTTTCTCAGCATTTTGACTAGTTGTGAGTCTCCATTAACCATTCATTGTTTACTATAGACAATCTTTTTCTCTCACAAAAGATTAAAGCAGCAACCTATGCATATAAACAGAGAGGCATTGTGGTACCATGATTATTTAGTGAAGCAAAGTAATGGGGCCTGTCACATCCCACTCATGGACTTTGGTTAATTTCCAGTACCTGGCTTAAATTCCTTCTGTGGAGTTGATCCTCAAATTCAATAAGAAAGTGGCTTGTTACCATGGTAACAGTCATGCCATTATCCCACCAGTGGGCACATTTTGACTGGCAGGTGGTATTGTAGCTTGCAAGGCTCGTGATGTTGAGACCTTTGATGGTTTTTCTCCTCCAACAGCCAGCATTGCACTTTCTGGCACTGTGAAAGCTAACCAGCAGGAAGGAAGCCTCCAGATCAATTCCAGCTTGACTTCTCTGTGAGTTGCAACCAAAGTATATGGTGTTTTCAGTTTTCTTAACAACTAATAGAATATTGAAAAATCCCATAATGTGTGGCTTTTGTCCAG
Organism: Acomys percivali; assembly: GCA_907169655.1. Classification (NCBI taxonomy): domain Eukaryota; kingdom Metazoa; phylum Chordata; class Mammalia; order Rodentia; family Muridae; genus Acomys; species Acomys percivali. Next base: position 13,688,818 of record OU015750.1, on the reverse strand, counting down.
CTGATCTCAGTTGCAGTAAATCCCTAACGGGCCATGTCATGCCAGGAAGACGGTGTCCACACCGTTTTCCCTTCATTTAACTTTAATTTTTCCTGACTCCCTGTCTATGCGGTTCCCTGAGCTTTGGAGGAGATATTGACCCCTAAGCAGGCCCTTTTCCTCAGCGTTTTGGCTAGTTATGAGTCTCTGCAGAAATGGATGCCCACTGCAAAAAGAAGATTCTCTGGTCAAAGCTGACATCAGCATGAAGTTATGGGTACAAACACCAATATTTGAAAGTGATATGATAGACATGACATATCCATTATAGTTTGCTTTCTATTGCTGTGGTAAAACCAGAACTTGGGGAAAACAGGGTTTGTTGCAACTTACAGTTTATAATCAATCACTAAGGGAAGTCAGGGCAGGAACTCAAGACAGGAACCTAGAGGCAGGAACTGAAGTAGGAACTCTGCTTACTGGCTTTCTCTCCATGACTTGCTCAGCCTGATTTCAGGACTGCCTGACCAGGGCTAACACCACCCACAGTAGCTGGGCCCACTCACATCAATCATTAATCAAGGAAATGCCACATAGTCTTGTCCACAGGCCAATTTCATGGGGACATTTTCTCAGTTGAGATGTTGCATTCCCAAATGACTCTAGCTTGTGTTAAGTTATCAAACACACACACATACACACACACACACACACACACACACACACACACACACACACACACACCTAACTAGCACAAATAACTTCTCTTCTAGGGCCTATGATATCCTCAGCCATGGGGTTTTGGGTAGATTCACAGAACTAGATATGAATTCCCTCCTTCGGAGTGGGCAACAAATGCAGTCAGTGAGTAGTTGGTTGCCTCCATAACAGTCTTGCTCTCCATGTCAGAGACCATAGCTTAGTAAGACTATTGATAGCTTTCTCTCCCAGAAGAGTACATTCAAAATAGTTTTTATAAAGCCTATTTTGTTAGAAAAATACAAACAATATTGACTTTCAAGAATAGGATTCGAAAATAAAAGGAATAGGCGTGTAATGGGGAATGTGCTAGAATCCTGTCTCTTAATTGGGTATAGCAAAAATTGTGTGAGTATTCTAGAGGATAAGGACATGAAAGCAATGAGGGAAGGAGGATTCATTTTGGCTCACAGTCATAGGGGATACAGTTATAGTGGGAACGCATGGCACCAGATGGCCCTATTGGTATGCATTTGGCAGCTGATTGTCACATAGCACTAATCAGGGAGCAGAGAGAATTGAGGTAGGCCTAGGACCAGCCACCCTATGGCCTTATGGTGCCACATCTGCCAGGTGAGCCTCAAATAAAAAGTCCCACAGCCTGTCAAAATAATGCTACATGCTGGGAACCAAGTGTTGGGACACAAGGCTGTAGAGGACATTGTTACATTCAGGCCATAATATTCCAATTTGGCCATGGTGATCATTTTATTCCCCCATGTATTATGGATTCTGGTCCTTCCCTCCCATTTCCTTTCCACCCCCTAAAAGCATCCCCCCATATATATAAATCTCTTCTCTATTTAGTAATTATGGTTTTGTTTAGTGTCCATAGAATAAGGGGCACCTGTGTGGTCCTGGATTTGGAACTAATCGCCTAAGCCTGGTGGGCTCACCAGATACCATGTCTTTCCTTCTCCTGGACTCTGTTGCCAGCAGACTAGCAGCATGTGGTAGGGCCCCATGAGTTCTCTAGTGGTTTGAATGAAAAATGACCCTCATAGTCTCAAGTAGTTGACCACGTGGTCCGCAGTTGATGGAGCTGTTAGGGAGGCATTAGGAAATTTGGGTTTGCTGGAGGAAGCATGTCACTGGGAGTGGGCTTGGGGTTTTTTGCTTTTTTTGTTTTTGAGACAGGGTTTCTCTGTGTAAAAACCCTGGCTCCTCTGTGTAACAGCTCTGGCTCTCCTGGCACTCACTCTGTAGACCAGGGTGGCCTCAAACTCAGAGATCCACCCCTCTCCAGGGCTGGGATTAAAGGCATGTGCCACCACACTGTCTGGGCTTGCCCTTTCTACTTTGTGCTTGTCGTTACAGATGTAAGCACTCAGCTTCCTGCTCCTGCTGCCACGATGGAATCCTAACCCTCTGGAGCTGTGAGCCCTAATAAACTCTTTCTTCTATAAACTGCCTCAGTCATGGTGTTTTATCACAGCAACAAAAACACTGAGGGGAAAAAAAAAAAAAAAGAAATCCATTTCTACTCCATATATACACCTGAGAGTAAGGCCTGAGTTCTGTGGACCTAGGGCCAGTGTGTGCTGCTACTTTGAGTTCCTGGTTTGTCTTGGCTATGTCACGTTTGAAGATGGTATTTCTTAGCCTCTCTTGCTTTCCTCCAGCTCTTACGTTTCTTTAAGCTCCTCTTCCACAATGTTCCCTGAGCCTTAAATGGAGAGGTGGTAAAAATGTCTCATCTAAGGTTGAGCCTTCAGCCATCCTTTACCCTCAGCACCTTGTGCAAACAGTGGACTCGGTCTCAGTTCCACATCTATTCTTTTTTTATTTTATTTTATTAATTTATTCATATTACATCTAAATTGTTAACCCATCCCTTGTATCCTCCCATTCCTCCTTCCCTCCAACTTCCCCCCTACTCCCTTCCCCTATGTCTGTGACTGAGGGGGACCTCCTCCCCCTATATATGCTCATTGAGTATTGAGTCTCTTCTTGGTGACCTTCCTCTGAGTGCCACCAGGCCTCCCCATCACGGGGACATTCCACGTCTATTCTAAACTCTCTTTTGAAGCTCAAGGAGGCGCCTAACTTTGATCCTCTACAAAAAAAGTTCGTCTATCTTCCCAGCACACAATGGCACAGAGTAACCATGCCCACTCCAAAGAGGAAAATGAGGACATAACAAGGAATACTAGACCAAAAGCAAGACTAAACCCAGCATGGGAAAACTAATCCCCACAGTAAATCTGACATTTACAAGGTGGGGTGGCATTATCAGGCTCCACGAAGCCTGGATAGTTCACCCTCCCCTCACAGCTCTGGTGTGAAACACATGGCCTCTCTCTCACTTGGGCATGCTTCATTTGGTACTTGCAACTTCCATGGTGAGTGTCCCATGTTTCTGGCATCTCCAACATCCTGGTCTTCACTTTCATCTCTATGTGCAGCCCCACTCACAAACCACATTCAGGAAATCTGGCACTCTAGTCCTAGTGAGAGAGACTTTGCTTATCTCCATGTCTTGAAGTGTCTTTTGCTCTAATAGTTTCAGAGTTTTAAGTTTGACAATAGAGATCTACTTGGGTGGATATTTGTTTTTTTTTTTTTAATTAATTAATTTATTTATTAATTTATTCATATTACATCTCAATTGTTAGCCCATCCCTTGTATCCTCCCTTTCATTCCTCCCTCCCCTTTCCCCCTCTACTCCCTTCCCCTATGACTGTGACTGAGGGGGACCTCCTCCCCCTGTATATGCTCCTAGGGTATCAAGTCTCTTCTTGGTGACTTATATCCTTCCTCTGAGTGCCACCAGGCCTCCCCATCCAAGGGACATGGTCCGATATGGGGCACCAGAGTTTGTGTGAAAGTCAGATCCCCTTCTCCACTTAACGGTGGAGAATGTCCTGTCCATCGGCTAGACTGGTTAGGGGTTCGAAGTTTACTGCTAAATTTTCCTTGGCTGGTGCCATAGTTTGAGGAGGACTAGAGGGCCCAGACCTGCCTGTATTTTTCCAGGACCCACTGGATCCCTCTATTTCCTCATTCTTCCAGGCTTCTCACCCCTAAAGTCTCAATAGGATTTTCTCCCCTCTGACCCACTTTCTTGGTAGGTAAAGTTTATCATGGGGGCTTATTGGGTGGATATTTGAACAGGGTGAGAGGTAGGAATTTAGTTTCAGTGTTCTGTATATCTAGCCACCAGGAAAATACAAATCAAAACTACCCTGAGATTTCATCTTACCTTAAGTAGAAAGGCTATTACCAAGAAAGTAAAATGCAGTGCATGCCTTGTTCCTGTAAATCCCCGCATGCATGTGGGAGCTAAGGTACAAGCATTGCCACGAGTTCAAGGACAGCATACGCTACAGAATGAGATGCTCTTAAAACAAAAACAAACAATAGGGTTTCTGAAATGGCTCAGTGGAGCACTCAACACTTAACTCGGGCCTGGCGACCTGTGTTTCATCCCTGAAACCCACATGGTAGAAGCAGAGAGTCAACTCCTCAGGTTTTTCATCTGATATTCATAGGCATATCAGCGCGCGCGTGTGTGTGTGTGTGTGTGTGTGTGTGTGTGTGTGTGTGTGTTACACCTCACAGGGTGATGGTGCTTCCCTGAAGAGCCATGAACTATTTAACAAAAACCCCAGTACCAGGCATGACAAATCTCTCCTAGACTTGGGGGCTTCAGAAGAGACTCCTAAAACAACACAAGCTTTTGCCATTGTCCTTTGGCTGCCTTCCAGAACTTTAGGTAAGGCCCTGTTGCTGAAGACACCACACACTTTAGATACAGGAGCTTGAGGAATAAAACTGACCTTGAAGCCTGCCTCCCTGAGAGAGAGAGGGGGCCAGCGAGGGGGGGGGGGGGGGGGGGGAGAGGGAGAGAGAGAGAGAGAGAGAGAGAGAGAGAGAGAGAGAGAGAGAGAGCAATAGTTCAGTCGTAGCATGTTTATCTTGGGGGTAACCAACAACTGCCTGGTAGACTTAAGACTAGCTCAATGGGAGGAAATTCATACCTAGACAGCTACCCGTGGCTGGAGAGGTCATAGACCCTAAAAGAGAACCTACCACTGCCATTTTCCTAAACTAACATAAATTCTAATGCTATTCTAAATAATTATCCTTATAACTACAGATAAATACAGCTTTCCCTTCATCAAATAAGTTTCTTTTCTTTCAGCATATAGAGACGATTACAGAGATTCACAATTTGTTAAATGCAGATAAAATATGACACTGGAGCTAGGTGTGGTGGCGCACGCCTTTAATCCCAGCACTCAGGGAGGCAGTGGCAAGCAGATCACTGTGAGTTCGAGGCCAGGCTGGTCTACAAAGGGAGTCCAGGACAGCCAAGGCTACACAGAGAAACTGTCTTGTAAAACAAAAATCAACCATCACTACCAACAACGAAAAGACTATTGGGTGTTCACTCTTTTCAACATCTGCAACACAAGCTCTACATTTAAGGGCCAGGGGAAATTGCAGAAGAAAAAGTAGGAAGAGTGTAAGAGCCGGAGTATCAGGGGACAGGGGGACAGGATGACACGAAGTTGGAGAGGTAAAAGGGGTGGAAATAATGTAGATGTGGTACAGACATAAAGTTCTCAAAAAAGAAAAAAATATAATAGACATGAAGTTGAAGGGAGTCCTGGGAGGAGTTGAGGAGAGGTTTGGGCGTGGACATGTTAAAAATACATTGTATACATGTATACATGTTTTTCTATTTCATTATTTTACATATACATTTATAGTATTACACACCTATACAATAAACTACATACAGCAAGAAGAACCACGAAACAATCAGGAATTATATAAATGTTACATTCATACTGTTTTGGCTATTCGTATTTGGCAACCTTGAAGAAAACATCTTTCCTATCTTGGTGTGTCTAAAATTCTGAATGTAAATATCTATCATTAGCTAATAGATAAATAAATAAATAAATAAATAAATAAATAAATAAGTAAGTAAAATCCGAATCTTGCCAAGTCACATGGAAATGCCGGTTATGACTGGCTACAGCCACATGGTGGCAGCAGAGGAGTAGGAAATAAATGGTTCAGCTGCTGTCAGACAGCTTGACCGTGTTGCGTGGTAGTATACATGAATAACATCAGAGAATTTGTTCTTAGCAACAAGAGCAAGAAAACACTGAACTCCCACACGTTAGATGATGAGAGAAAATAGAATGCTGTTTGATGAATACACTATGTATACACTTAGCTTTCAGACTCTGGTTACTTACGGGTCACTAGGAGAAGAAGCAGGCTGAGAAAGGAGAGGCATCCTGACTGCAGTGACGTCTGACTCTGGGCAGCCATGTAGCCCCCTAGATGAGAGCACCACAACATTGAGCTGAAATTCAGTCCAATGACTCATTAGCCTGAGTTAGTGAGTGTGCACACACGTAATTGAGACTATGTCTGGTCACTGTGTGAGAATTTCATATGAATGATATTAGATAATTCTCACAACAGTTTCTGAGTGGTTTTTGTCCCAGATGTTTTTTTAAATTTAATTTTTATTTTTTATAATGTTTATTATGTATACAGTGTTCTGCCTGCATGTACACCTGGACACCAGAAGAGGGCATCAGATCTCATTATAGATGGTTGTGAGCCACCATGTGGTTGCTGGGAATTGAACCCAGGACCTTTAGAAGAGCAGACAGTGCTCTTAACCGTTGAGCCATCTTTCCAGCCTGTCCCAGATGTTTTTGTTACACAATTTCCATGAGGTCAATGGGCTAGTAAATAGTAACGTCAAGAGTTAAATGTAAGAATCGAGACATACATGCAGGAAAATACCATTCTGAAGCCCAGTGCTTTGTATGCCAGCTTAAAAATGAACTGAAAATAGTGTTTTGAGGCTCTATATTCCCCTGTCTGAATGGCTATTATCAAAACAGATGATGACCAATGCTGGGGAGAAGGTGTAAAAAAAGGGCCTTCCTTACTCCTGCAGCCATGGTGGAAATCATTATGGAGGTTTCTCATAGAACTGCAAGTATGGTTGTGGGGCTGGGCGGATCGTTCAATTGGTAAAGTGCCTGCTGGACAAGCGTCAAGCACAGACTCTGGTGGGGCAAAGACGGGTAGAACCTTGAAGCTCACTGGCCAGCTGCCTAGCTGAAAGGACGAGCCCCGGGTGAAGAAAGGATTTTGTCTTAGAAGATAAGTGGTGGCACATGACTTCAGTCTCATCACTCGGGAGGCGGAGGCAAGTGGATCTCTTGGGTTTGAGGTCAACCTGGTCCACAGAGCAAATTCCAGGATAGCCAAGGTTACACAGAGAAACCCTGTCTTGAAAACAAAACAAAACAAAGCAAAACCATGAGTAACAACCTACCTTGGCACATCAAGTCACAACAGAACTAAGTGCATCCTCTCCCACTGAGGCCACACAAAGCAGCCCAGGTATGGGGAAAGAGATCTAAAGGCAGGCAGCAGAGTCAGAGACAGCCTCAGATCCAATTGTTAGGGCACCCACATGAGGAGTTGTGCGTCTGCTAAGTATGTGAGGGGGACTTAGATCCAACCATGCATGTTCTTTGCTTGGAGGTTTAGTCTTTGTGAGCCTTGAATGAGCCCAGGTTAGTTTACTCTGTAGGTCTTTGATTTTTAAGGATTTTTTTGAGGGTTGTACAATAATCTGGGTTGTTAGTTCTATCTTTCTTTTTTATTTTTGTTGCTGTTGTTGATTTTTTTTTTGAGACAGGGTTTCTCTGTGTAGCTTTGGATATACTGGACTCAACTTATAGGTCAGGCTGGCCCCAAACTCACAGAAATCTGCCTGCCTCTGCTTCCCAGAATGCTGGGATTACAGGTATGTGCCATCACTCCTCATAGCTCAAAATAAATCATATCTGCATCTATCCGATTGCTTTTTATATGGTGCATGTCTTTGATCCCAGGAGTAAGGAGTCAGAGGCAGGTAGATCTCTGTGAGTTCAAAGCCAACCTGGTCTGTGGAATGAATTCCAGGACAGCCAGGGCTACAGAGAAACTCCATCTTTAAAACAAAACAAAAACAAAAACAAAAACAACCACCACCAATGAAAAGAAGTGCTGTTGTCAGTCTTTTTTTTTTTTTTTTTTTGGTTTTTCCAGACAGGGTTTCTCTGTAGGCTGGCCTCAAATTCACAGAAATCTGCCTGCCTCTGCCTCCCAAGTATTGGGATTAAAGGCGTGTGCCACCACGCCTGGTGTGCCATTGTCAGTCTTGCTGAGGCAAACTTCTTTACGTCATAGTCAGTGGTGACTGCAAAGACTCGCAACCGATCACAGTACAGAAAACAAATGTGACTGAATGTGATCCAGCCATAAGTGGGGCATCTATGCCACTGGGCCAGAGCTCAGGAGACACGACAGGAGAGGGAGCCGAAAGAATGTGAGAACTAGCTCGAGAGAGTGGACAGAGGGAAGTGATGTGGGCCTCACACCTCCTGGGCTTCTGACCATAATTTTGCGGTTCTTACATATGTGAGGGCAAGGTTCTCTGTGCTCGGGCTCAGTTCCTCTCTTGGAAGAGGGAAACACTGTAGGAGGGAAATGAGAATACAAGTTTCAAGGCTCATGAAAGTAGGGCATGCATGCATGCAAGAGAAAAGGGAGGGCACGGGACAGAAGGCATGTGGGTGGGCTGGGACGAGGAGGGAGCCATTTAGGCTGAGCTAACAGCTTGCTTTAACAGCTTGAGTATTGATCCATTTGGAGAGGTACAAAGCAGTCTTTTCCATAAGGAGAAAAATATGCTTCTACTTTTCAGCTCTAATGGCTGCATTTTTTCCCTGTGGAAGGCCTGGAAAGAAGACAGCTAGTTGAACTCTCCTTTGTACACTTAGAAGGGGTAATCAGCTTGCATTTATGATCTGAACCATCTTCTCCACTAACATCTCTCTATTTGCTTTGACACATGACTGTTTTATTTTATAAAGGTAAAAAGTATGTTAAAGATGGGTCTGTGGAAGGCAGACTCGGAAATTCTTTTTTTTTTTATTGCAATTGCATATTTTTAAATGAATGAATTGGTTTATAATCCCAAACATTATTTTGAATACACTGTAGGGTTGAAACTATCAATACTAGGTGGGGGTGGGGGAGGGGGCTGAGTCAGGGTGGGGGATGGGGTGGGGGGTGGGGGAGTGGGGGGTGGGGGATGGGGGCATGAGGGACGGTTGATTCAATTCTGAAAAGGCCAGTCATTTGAGGATGAGATCGCCAAACATCTGACCTCTCTTAACCATAGTGACTTCCTTAAAGGCTATGTCTCCTAATACAGCCATTTTGAACTTAGAGCTTTCACATACAAACTTTGGGAGACACAATTCAGTCATAGCGTCACCTATGGGACAGGGCCACTCCTCAGTCAGCCATCTCAGGTTTATTTCCATAGTTCCAAGGCCTTTGTGAAAGAGACTACAAAAGCAGTTGACCTGAAAGTCTTTCCCCCCCACTCTTAAGTATTATTAGAGACACTATGAAAACTGTAAATTACCCAGATGTATTTTATGTTGGCAAGAATTTCGCATGTTTAACAGGGAGTTGGTTGGCTAATTTAAAATACATTATCATCATCATCGTCATCAACAACAACAACAACAACAACAACAACTCATTCTTTTAAGCCCGGGTCTCCTATAGCCTGAGTTGGCACAGAACTTCCTGACTTTACTTCCAAATCGCTAGGCTTACCGGCGGCATGCACCACCAAGCTTTGTTTAGGGGAAAACTATCAGAATTTTTCAAAGAACACTTAATGAACAAGGTAGACAACGCTTATCTTTTGTTTTTGTTTTTCAAGACAAGGTTTCTCTGTGTAGCCTTTGGCTGTCCTGGACTCACTTTGAGACCAGACTGGCCTCGAACTCACAGTGATCCGCCTGCCTCTGTCTACCAAGTGCTGGGATTAAAGCCGTGCGCCACCACACCTGGCATTAACCACTGTAGCTATCATCTTGTTCAGTGGGCTCAAAAAGACCTGTTTTGAGTGTATTCGTACACACAGTGAAAAAAATTTTTTTCAGTATTATAATTAGTTAGGTTACAAATGTCCTGTTCATTTTCTTCAATCGGGAAATTCTTTTCCAAATCACTTGAAGCTTGAACAAAAAAGACCATTTCCCCCACATCGTTCTGTAGCATTGCACATGACCTGACACATTCTTCCAGAGTAAGTAGAAGCTTTTGTAAAGGGAACATTTGGAAGGGAATCACTCAATTGCTTATGCTGTCCTCCCCCTTGTTTTTTTGAAATATTTATTTATTAAGGTATATTAGTGCTCTATCTGCATGTACCCCTGCGTGCTAGAAGAGGGCGCCAGATTCCTGTATAGATGGTGTGAGACACCATCTGGTTGCTAGGAATTGAACTCAGGACCTACGGAACAGCACACAGTGCTCTTAACTGCTGAGCCATCTCTCCAGCGCTCCCCACTCCCCGGTTTTAACTTAAGATAGTAGCATTATGGGACATACCCCTTGGGCTAGTGTGCAGATATAAGTGAGTATATACCATTTGACTCTTTCTGCTTCTGGGTTAACGCACTCATTATGATCATTTCTAGTTCAATCCATTTATCCACAAATTTTGGGAATTCCTTGTTTATAATAGCTGAGTAGTATTTCATAGTGCAAATGTACCATCGTTTCTTTTTTTTTAATTTAATTTAATTAATTTATTCTTGTTACATCTCAGTGGTTATCCCATCCCTTGTATCCTCCCATTCCTCCCTCCCTCCCATTTTCCCCTTACTCCCTTCCTCTATGACTGTGACTGAGGGGGACTTCCTCCCCCTTTATATGCTCATAGGGTATCAAGTCTCTTCTTGGTAGCCTGCTATCCTTCCTCTGGGTGCCACCAGGTCTCCCCCTCCAGGGGACGGAACCACAGTTTCTTTATCCATTCTTCTACTGAGGGACACTTAGGCTGTTTCCATGATCTGGCTATTATGAATAAGGCTGCGTACTCTGGTGCCTCATATTTGACCACGTACCCTGGTCTCATGCTGCCATGCTCTCCACTCCACCATCATGGACTCTAAACCCTTGGGACCATAAGCTCAATTAAATATTTTCTTTTATACATTTCCTTGGTCATGGTCACAGCAATAGAAAAGAAATTAATGCAAAGATGCCTACTACATCCAAGTGGGAGTCACATGTGGACACAGATTGGAGCCTCCCAGAGGCTGAGAGTAGCCTGAACACAGCAGCTGCAATGAACCCTTAAGAGACCAAAATGAGTAAAAAAGGGAGTCACTACCATGACAGCCTTAGTAAAGACAAGCATGGGATGTGGTGAGTATCAGAGCAAGAGACATTAAGAGTGGCTGATGCTCACAAAAGACGTGGGGCACTTGATGGGAGGCACAGAAGAACAAGCAGAGCAGACCATGTGCAGGATGTACAGTAGGAGGCAGACATGGGATAAACTCCAAGTAATTATCATCAGGGTCATATACACAGGCCAGGATGTATTTGTAGCACAATGGAGGGGATGTTGGATGGCCGTATTTCAGTTATAGGCCATAGCAGCTAAGAGATAGTTATCAGCCACACCCATAGCAAAGAAGAGTACCATTGTGTCAGGCAGCCTGCAAGAGAGATGGAGTGGTCACAGGCAAATAAGTCGGCCAGTATCTTGGGCACAATTGCAGAAATCATGGCTTTATCTTTGTCATTGTGCCCAAGATATTTATTGACAAAGTATCAAAGTTGGAAATGGGTCAGCAAAGAACATAAGGGCCAGGGCAAAGGTACAGAAAGGGCTGGAGTGACCCTGATGGTAGTCACAAAGAGTCCATTGCCTAAGATACCTGCCATATAGAGGACCAAGAAAAACACAGAGAGGTAGCTGCTGTCTAGGACTCATTGTCAGTTCCACTAGAATGAGTGGGTCTCCATCTGAAGACTCATTGGCAGTGTCTATGATTGGGTTCGCCATATGCCTGGAACCTCATGGGTTCCTTTTTACATCTGAGTTATCTTCCTGGTATCCAGGATGCCTTGATGAGAGGAACTGTTCAGTGTTTCCTGAGAATGAGAAATAATGGTCTTAGAGCTATGCCTACACAGAGACATGTCTGTGGGTAGGTTGTCTCATCTCCCAGATCCCCCTCTTGTTTCTCAGCTTTAGACACCCAATTTGTAAGAAAAAGATATTGAACTCCTTGATCTTCAACCCTCTCCCTACTTTGATACTATTTGATTTTAAACTAAAATAGAACAGAAGACATTACCTAGGATTCAGACTAGTGATGAAGGGAGATATGGAAAAAGAGATTGAAATAAAGGATTATCAATTCAAGAAGACCTGGCCAGTGGTTTTTTATTGCAGGACAGAAAGAATACAATGAAGTAATGGTTTTCAGATAATCAGATTGCCACCACCCGTTTGTTTATCAACAGTCAATGGTAGAACATAGAGGACCAATATCATGACATGCTGAAGTGACAAGATTTCGAGCTTCCATATTATATGAAAATATTAGTCATGTGTGAAGGAAAAATATTTTCAGGCTTATACAAAAAATAATTGCGAAGGGTGCGTAAAACTTCTGATAACTTCTCATGTTAACATTATTAACAAAATCTTTCCCTGAAAACCAAATAGAAGTACAATCAGTCCCTGGTGAGAAACTCACCAGGAAAGATAGGCAGGCCTGTCCTGAAAGGGTTGACTCATTGTTTTCCTTTGATGATGTTAGAGATTAAATTCAGGGTTCCGTGCCTGCAAGGCAAAGTCTCTGCCACTGAGTTACATCGCTGGCCCCAAAGACTTAATGCTAAGGACAGAGGCAGCTTGTTTTAGTGATCCCTTTTTTCCATGTCTCATTCTAGAAATTCTTGGCAGTTCTGTAACAAGAGGTGTTAAAAGGAGAGGAGCTAAGTCATAGGTTGTAGAAGGTGAAGTTGAGAATACTTTGCGAAGGAATGAATGGCTCCTGGTTTTTTCCTTGTTATTCTCTAAAGGAAAAGAAAAAGTAAGAAAGAAACCTCAACGAAGGGCCTCCCTACCTGTCCTAGGTTAGGTTCCTACTGCTGTGATAAACACCGTGACTGAAAACAACCCGGGGACGAAGGGCTTACGTCAGCTTACGGTTGTAGTCCTCCATGAAGGACAGGAATTCAAGCCAGGAACCAGGAGGCAGGAAGCAGGGGCCATGGAGGAAGGCTGCTTGCTCTCCATGATTTGCTCAGTCAAGTTTCTTTTACCACCCAGGTTTGCCTGCCCAGGGGTTAGCACTACCCATAGTGGGCTGGGTCCTCCCACATCAATTAGTAATCAACCACAGGCTTGCCCACAGGCTAGTGTAATAGGAGACTAACGTTTCCTCTTCCCAGATAACTATCTTGTGTCAAGCCAGCACACTATTGACTGCCTTCCTCATCTCCCTCCGTTGGTTCATAAGAATACCCTGGCTTTGGCTCCATCTAATGCTTTTTTTTTTTTAAATTCCCAACCTTGACCTACCTTCCAGGATGAGAAAAGGATGAAGGTGACTGGATAGGATGGAAGTGAAGCTGGTAAAATAGCTTTGGAAACTGGACTAGCTAGGGTTTAAATTGGCCCTTCTAAACATTCAGATATATCAAGGTGTATGCAGAAACATTCATATGTGAGTGCATGCCCACATTTGCACACATGCAGTCATGCAACTCTGCATAGCTTCTGTGTGGCTTCTACAAATACACAGTCATGAAATATGGACCCAGAATGTGCACATGCATCTAAATTAGCAGATGAGCAGAGATACAAGATCGAAAAAAAATCCCACATAATTGTGTACACAAACACATGGTCACATGCGATCACGTAGTAGCAGTTAGAACCTAAATTTTAGATAGCGTCAATCGCTCACACATTTCTGCTCACAGTGGCACATAGAATCCTGCACAGCTACTATGGCCCATGATGTCTATTCATGTTTCATTGGCTGCCTGTTTCTTTGTGAGTCCTCTACTGTGAGCCTGTTCATGTACACACAGTCATAACCAGTCCCTTCTTTGGTTACACAACTACACCCTCTTGCATAGCCCATGGCTCCCACAGCTTTGCCTCTTCTTGCACATACTATATTTAAGTTATATCACTGCACCCAGTAGATCACAGCACAGATGATGTGTCACCAGAGAGGGGCATATGTCCTCAGGGACACTGCCCTCATTCCTAATGACACCACTGGGTAGTTACAGTGATGGAGAATCACAGCTTCACAAAGAACGGACACCTTTGAACCCATGCGCAGGACTCACATGCAGCCATACACAGGAAGATGGAATAGTAGGACCTGAAACTTGTCTCCTTGTCTCTTTATCCCCTGAGCGTACCCTCTGCCTCCCTCACATCACAGGAGGGAGCTGCAGCAGGAATCAGAAAGAGCTTGCCATGGGAGGATCTACAGAGGGAGTGACTGACCACACTTAGGGCTTGGGACGTTGGAAGTTCCTTTGGTTCTATTTGAAGGCAGCATCCCCATTCCCTAGGCCTATATCCCTGGGGCAGGAGACTGCTTTTCCTCTTAAGGGTCCAATTTGATGAGAGTCGGGGTGATTGGTGCTGCACCAGTTCAGAACACATTCAGGAGCCCTGTGCATGGTGAAGATGCAATTCCTTAGTTCCTATCTTGTGAAGGAAAAAAGGAGTCAGATTGACCTGTGGAGTACAAGCCGCGTGACCAGAGAGTCCAGGGGTTTCACAGGGGCCAATCCTGCCAGCTGTGCCAGCCTGGGTGCTTCTTATAAAGGATAGAGGATGGTGTGTAGAAACTGTGCCTCAGGCAGCTATGGAAACAGATGCGACTCTCTGTATGTTCATGTTCATGTGTAGGTATGCATGTGTGTATATGATTGCATATGTGTATGATAGATGCACATACAAGAGTGATTCTTTGTGCACGAATGTTTCCAGTAGGATGTCTGATGTCTTTTGAGTGTGTGTGTGTGTGTGTGTGTGTGTGTGTTTGCTACATGAGGAATTGTGCCTACCTGCAGCATTTTGGGTGGGAATGACTTTTCATGTCAGTGTTACAACAACCTTAAAGTAAGAATTTTCAATATAAAAACTTTCACTGATTTCCTAGTGCCTGTTGCACAAAGATGGAATCTCCTCATTAGTATCCAAGCAACAGAGTGCCCTCACTTTGGGTTTGCAAGACAGGGTTCCTCTGTGTAGCCTTTGCTATCCCAGACTTGCTTTGTAGACCAGGGTGGTCTTGAACTCACAGAGATCTGCCCACCTCTGCCTCCCTGAGTACTGAAATTAAAGGCGTGCACCACCACTGCCTGGCTCAGATTGCTCTTCTCTTTCCACGATCCTTAATTTTTAAACTTGTCTTTACTACTTTGACAAGAAGACAGTTAAGCTGACCTTGCGGTCATTTGCTTACCACTGACTTCACTTCCCTGCCCCAACACTCACTTGCTCCCACTCTTCCAGCGGCAACTCCTGCTACTCAGTTGTCATCTATGCTGCTGGAACTAACTCACTTTGTGCCATGGGTGCCCCTAGTAACTCCCTTAGTCACTCATGTTCCAAGTGTGTGGCTGTCCTCACACTCTTCCTAAATGATGCTGAAAGGACTTTAGGAGGAAACTAACCTATATGACTTAGGTGAGATGCTCTAAGGGGTGGAGGAGTGGGGGGTTGAGGTGTCTCATTTTAGCTTGGGAATTTGTCTGCTTCTTCTTTATTCTCCAGGTTGGGCTCTGTTACTGTCTTTGTGTTCTTCTTCCCTCTTCTCACTAAGTTGTTTTCTTATCCATAAAATAGGCTCAACATAATAACCATGGCTCTATGTTCCTTCTAGTTATTTTGAGGACCTGTAAAACTATGTGGCTGGCTTCTCCACCGATGCTAATCACCTGCAGGACCCATGTACATCCTTCAGGACTATGATGATGGATAGCATCATCTTCCTCTGGAGACTATTTTCTAATCAAGGTGGGTCTTCATTGGGGAGCTGGGCAATGGCAGGGTGTCAGAGGCCTTCCCTGCCCTCCTCTGGCCATGCCCTTTGGGCTATTATGTATATGCTCCTCATCATGTCAATTTACATAGGTCTAGTAGTGCAGACTTGTAATCCCAGCTATTTGGGAAGTGGAGGCAAGAGGATCACAAATTCGGAGACTGCTTGGCCTATATAGTAAGTTCAAGGCCAGCCTGGGTAACTTATCCAGGCCACATCTTCATATAAAAAGCAAAGAGGTCTGAGAATCTGGCTAGCTTGTATGAGGGCCTGGGTTCAAGACCCCTCCCAACAAAAGATTCTAGTTTACGAGGAAAGACGGCAAGGAACCATCCTGCCCAGGACTGAGTGTGATCTTAGGATACGCTATTTAGAGGTGAAGGCTAGGATAATTCTGAGCAAATAGGAATAAGATATGCTGTTACGATCCCCATGATGTTCCTCAAGATTTGAGGAAATGTCTTAGCTGCATTCTTTTCTCCATTAGCCTGTGACCTGCAGGAATGCCATATCTATCTATCTATCTATCTATCTATCTATCTATCTATCTATCTATC
>OU015750.1:13616660-13672283 GCA_907169655.1 Acomys percivali | reverse complement strand
AGAGAGAGAGAGAGAGAGAGAGAGAGAGAGAGAGAGAGAGAGAGAGAGAAAGAGAGAGAACCTTGTGGCTGAAGTCTTTACCATTTCTTCAATATACGTGCTAGATGGCTGGTTTCCTCTTGAAGGGGAGTGTGAAAGGCAAGCCCAGCCCCTGGTTAAAGCCTGCAGAAGTGACTCCAAGGGGACCCTACTGGGACTCATAATGAAACATTGAATCCCACACATTGCCATGCTGTCCTCTCATCAGCCATACTCACTCAAGGGACTGGTCAGGGGGTCAGGCAGAAGTGGCCATTTAACATTGGCTGCCCCCACCTCTTTGAAGCTCCCAAATTCATTCCCACCCTGTCTATGCAAGGAAGGGCTTCCTAGGTAGATGCAACTGAGTCAAGAAGACAAAGGAAATCCATAACAACTGTGATGTCTGTGTGGATGAACACCCAAGAGTTCTATGTCTTGAGGGTTCACTGTGCCCCAGGACTTGGAGAATGGTAGTGGCCATTGACTAAGAGGTCAGAGTTATAGTATTTTTTCTAACCCCAATATTACCTTTGGATAGAATATCATCACACAAAACACCCACGATGTCAACCCTGGCCCCTCATGTGTTAATCTGAGAATGATTGTAACCCCTAATGAAATTTAGGGAAACTTAGGTAAACCAAGCCCTATTGTTAAGCTTAAAGAAAAATGTAATCTGGGCTGGAGAGATGGCTCAGCAGTTAAGAGCACTGTCTGATCTTCCAGAGATCCTGAGTTCAATTCCCAGTAGCCACATGGTGGCTCTCAACCATCCATACTGGGATCTGGTGCCCTCTTCTGGCATACAAGTGTACATGCAGGTAGAGCCTTCATCTACACAAAATAAATAAATCTTTTTTTTTAAAAGAAAATATTTAACCACTATCCATAGCTCAAAAGTTTAAAGTGACTTAAATGACAATTGGAAACCTAAAATGTTTTTGTGTGTCAATCAGTGTTGGAAACAGAAGGCCATAGGGACAGCTTATGTTTAGACATGCTGCTAATGTGGGTATATCTGGTATGAGTCAGCTAAAACATGACTGACACCGGACAGTCAGCTATGAGTCAGCATAAAGTAGCTGACACCACATATAACTCCCAAAGTAGGTAGTGATGTAATTTGTTATGTAACTATTCCTGGCAGAAGGTCACTATTGTGGCCTTCTGTATAAATGTGGCCTTGAGGTCAGAGGCTGGGAGTTCTTTGTCTCTGCTTTAGCCTGCAGTGTGTCTCGTGCTTACCTCCCTATGGCCTATGTGTGCATCTGTGCCCAGCTGGATGATGGCTTGTGTGTGCCAATGTGTGCCTGCTGGTGGCTGCCTGCACAGTCACCTGTATGCTAGTGAGTGAAGTATGTCTCATATGCCTGTGGCCCTCTGCAATCTCTTCATCCTCCCAGCAAGGTTGAAGAGACAAAGTCTGCGAGGGTGGGTATTTGTTTCACCATATTCATTCACACTCTGGCATTAGCGGCTTCTGAAGATGCTTTCCTGAAGTCCTGAGGGGCAAAGATCATACCCACCAGCAGTGACACAAACCTAACGGGGAAGGAGTCTAGGGATGACTGGAGCTAAGGTGGATCTCATCAGGAGTTCCTAGAGATCAGCATCTTATATGCATTGGTGGAAATGAGCCTCTGACCTCTCACAACCTAAGCGTTTTGAACACTAAGGAACCCAAGCCAGCTCTATAGCAACATTAACCTGGTTCTGGTGCTTTCTTTAGGTCTTGCCCTAGAATACCCCGGGTTTCTGCCTCCCTTCTGTGCGTTTTCATTTCTCTCCCCTTTTATAGTCCCTTCAAGAATGACAAGAGACATCCAAGTCAGAGGAACTCCTATCTTTACCCACAGTGACAGAAACAGTGTCTTCATCCCTAACCAGCCTCCTGTGGCCAATCACTGGTGCCCCGCGCTGGGCAGCAGAATCGAAGCCGAGTGCGACGGAAGGCTTCCTTCACTTCCTTGTTTCTAAGGCTGTAGATGAGCGGGTTGAGAGCTGGAATGACGAGAGTGTAGAACACAGATGCCATTTTGTCAGTATCCAGGGCGTAGCTGGAGCTGGGACGCAGGTACATGAAGATGAGGGTCCCATACAGTATGGCCACAGCTGTGAGGTGAGAGCCACAAGTGGAAGCTGCCCGCCGACGGCCCTCGGCTGACTGCATGCGGATCACAGCCCCCGCGATGAACCCATAAGACACAGCAATAGCCAACACTGTGGTTGTCTGGATGAAGCCACAGACTGCAAAAAGGAGGAGTTCATTGAGACTGGTGTCATCGCAGGAGATGGCCAGCAGTGGAGGAATATCGCAGAAGAAGCTGTTGACCTCCAGCGAGCCGCAGAAGCTCAGACGGAAGGTAAAGGTCGTATGTACAAAGGCACTCACGGCTCCACCTAGGCCTGATGCCCCTAGTAACGCCAGGCACAGGCGGGGTGACATAACCGTGGTATACAGGAGAGGGTTCCCAATGGCCACATAGCGATCATAGGCCATGGCTGCTAATAGGCAGCACTCAGCATCAGCCAATCCTGCAAAGACAAACATCTGGAGGGCACAGGCTACATAAGGGATGGTGGCCCGGGACAGGAGGAGGTCAACTAGCATCTTGGGGCCGATGGCGGAGGAATAGAAGGCATCCAGCAGGGAGAGGTTGGCCAGGAAGAAGTACATGGGTGTGTGCAGCCTGGCATCCACACGAATGAGTAGCACCATGCCCACATTTCCCAGCAGGCTGACGAGGTAGATGGGCAGGAATATCAGGAAGAGGGTCACACGTAGGTCCCAACGATTAGTGATCCCCAGGAGGATGAACTCAGCCGGCATGACTCTGGACCACGTCAAGTTCTCTGAGCTCATCCTGATGGGTGGAGACTGAGAAGAGGCAAAGCAACAGGGAAGAGGCGGGGTGAGAGAAAGGCTGTGCCCATCGCAAGAGAGAGTAGTGTATCCCAGGGTCTAGTCTTAACTGCGCACAAAATTGCTTGTGCAGCCTTTGACAAGCTGCGTAACTGCCGTATCCCACTTCTAACACTGAGAAATGATTGCAGGTTTATCTGCAGAAGTCTCCCTAGTATGGCCCTGGAGGGTTGTTGGGAGGAATTCTTCCCATTGGATAAGACCTGGGAAGGGAGGGGCCAGTTGTCTCGGGAAGGCAGCAGGTGTGGAGGAGACAGGGATGTGAGTGTTGACTCTTTACTTTTCTGAGGCTTATTTTTTTCTTCTCTGTGTGATGAAGGGGAAAGTAGCAAGGACTGAGTGAGATAACGCACGTGAAGCATCGCACACAGCCTGGAACATTATGGGCTTTCAGCGATGGCTCAGCGAACAGAAGAAGACGTGTTTGCTCAGCACAGGAATGAAACAACGACAAGGCAATCGAAGAGAGTGAAGTTCTCCCTGGGACTGTTGCTTCACACTCCGGTGTCCTTTCATTTATTCCCTTAACCTAGGACCCACTTCTTTGTGTATCTCCAGTGCGAAGCCTGAAATGACCTACCCAAAGGAAACTAAACTGCTCCCTCACCCGTGCCTGCTGCAGCATACATCCACCGGACTCTTTCACTCTTTATTTATTTATTTATTTTTGAGATAAGCTCTCTCTATGTAGCCCTGGCTGTCCAGGAACGTACTATGTAGCCAGACTGACTTGGATCTCACAGAGATCTGTCTGTCGCTGCCTCCTGAGATTAAAGGTGTGCACCACTACATACGGCCTAAAAGTATTTTTTAAATTAAAGTAACTTTTAGAATTACTTTATTTGTATGCATACATTGCATGCATATGTGTGAGCCTGTGTGTAGGAATGTACATGTATGTGTATTCCCACAGAGGCTAGAGCTATCAGATTCCCTGGGACAGAAGTTAAAAGTGGTTGTAATCCATTTGATGTGGGAGCTGGGAATTGAATTTGGGTCCTCTGGAAAAAGTAGTGCATGCTCTTAAATGGATAAATAACTGTGTATATTAAGAGATAGAATGTGATGTTTATGATACTGTATATGTATTAGAGTCCATCAACAATGGAACATAATAGAAGATGCAGAGATACACCCACACAGCTGGACATTTAAATTTTGACAAATGTATGAAAAATATGCCCTGGAAAAAGGACATTCTTATCAACAGATGGTGCTGACAAAACTACATCCACCCTCATAAGAATGAAATTAGATCCCTGTCTCTCTTGCATAAAATCAATTCACGGTGGACCAAAGACCTTCATCTAAAACCAGAAATGCTGAAGCTACTAAAGGCACACGCAAGGAAAACACTCTAGGAACGGCCAACACGCTTCCAAGTCTACCTACAGCAGCACAGGAAACAGCCCCAGAAACTGACAAATGAGAGCTCATGAAACCGAAAAGCTTCTCCAGCACAGATGAGCTTAGCAACAGAATGGATAGACAGTATGCAGAATGGGAGCAAACCTTCACCAGCTCTACTTCAGACAAAGGTTAATATCTAAGATATAAAGAACTCAAAATAAAACATCAGAAAAAACTTACCCGTCAGTAAGTGGGCCAGTGAGCTGGACAGACAGCTCTCAAAATAAGGCATACAAATCGACAGTAAACACTTAAAAACATGCTCAACATCTCTAGCCATCAAAGGAATGCAAATTAAGATGACTGAGATTTCACCTCACTCTAGTCTGAATGGCCACTACCAACAAAATAAAGGTCGATAAATATTGGCAAGATGTAGGCAGAGAGAAATCCTTCACACGGTTGGTGGGAGGGCGAACTAGTACAGCCATTATGGAAAGCAATGTGGAAGCTTTTCAACCAACCAACCAACCAACCAACCAAAAAAAACCAAACCAAAAAAAACCCCTAAAGCACAAATACTGTAATACCCAGCTATACCATTGTGGGACAATCAAAGAACTCTATATCCAATCACAGAAATACTTATGAGGCAAGAAAATAGGTAACTGTCCAGAGACAACCACGTGGGAGGCAGCTGTAGCTGAAAGATGGGCAGCCCTTTAGCCTACCTGAGCTCCATTCAGCCCAGGATGCATGCTCTGAAAGGCTGGTATTTGGGAGAGGTGGGCACTTTGTCAATGATAGCGGGTCACTGCAAAACTAACCTCAGCCATTTCCACACCTTTTTGCTCTCTGGATACCAGGCCACAGGTGAGATATTGCTCCACTGTATCTGCCCCTTAAAGTGTCCCCTTCCCCATAACTATCCATGTGTCTCTGCACAGTGCAGTGTAAATAAACACAAGAATCCAGAAACCCCAGCTTCTGCCCTCTAGACTCAGACCCACACCTGCTATGCTTGCTCATCCATGTTCACTGCTGATTTCTACAGTCACTAAGATGTGGAATCAGCCTAGATGTCCATCAAGAGAAGAATAGAAAAAAATCTAACTGATATATTTTTTTATTCAGTCATGAAGAAAAAAAAATCTGTAATTTGCAGGAAAATGGAAGAAACTGTAGACATTATATTTAGAAAAATGACTGTGAGACTCCAGCCCTACCCAGACATACATGCTGTTCACTGATGAGGTCCACAGCTCATGGCTAACTCCTTCTGCAGTTTGGTCTTTCCGCATCACTCACCTTTACAAACAGAGGGGAAGATCTGCTTCGGATATCTCTCCATTTCTCCATCTGTAAGATTGGAAAAGTAATAACAGAACTTTGAAGTTGCTTTGATCCCTGAAACTCCTGTGTCCTGTGTGACTTCTGTTTCAGACAGACCAAGGACGGCTACTACCCACACTGAGCAAAACACAAGTCACTCTCCCTGGAGGTGAGGAGGGCATCCGGGGGAAGGCTCGTGTGGGATCCACTGTGGGTGAAGGAAGGCTGTTTCTTCATGTGTCTGCCTCTCAACCTCCTGCAGCACTCACTGAGAACAGCCTGGCTGTCTGGGTCAATGTCTGTGGCTCCTAGCTTTCCTTTCTCCTAATATTCCTTAAGGGTTTTCTTTAGCTGGGGTAGCTGTGAGTGGCATGGCAGGCACACACATCTGGTGTTTCTCATCTCTGCTGCCACTGCTCAAGCCATTTCCCTTCCTCTGTTTGGAGCAATCTTACCTGGGATGTAAGAACATTCTAGAGAAGGGAAAGGACAGAGTCATAGCTCCAAGGACAGAGCTGGGGTATGAACTATGGCCTCCCTGTCTGCCCTTCAAGGCAGTCTCTAGGGGCCTTTCTTTACTCTCTCATCATCAGATTGAGTACTTTGCTCTAGGTCTGGTTCTAGCTCCGCTCCATGGTCTAGTGTCATTAGGATTTATGGTGCAACTTGGTGAAAAGGAGATTGCTACAGACAGTGCTCAAAGATCCTCAAACAATTGTTCTAGAGTGAGGCTCATAAGTCTGTAACTGATGGAAAAACAACAGCATCTTCAACAAATGATGCTGGTCTAACTGGATGTCTACATGTAGAAATATGCACTCAAGTCCAAGTGGATTAAAGACCTCAACCTAAAACCAGAGACATTAATCCAGTTAGAGGAAAAAGTGGGGAAGAGTCTGGAACACATAGGCACAGGAGACAACTTCCTGAACAGAATACCAACAGCCCAGGCCTTAACGTCAACAATTAATAAATGGGACCTCATGAGTCTGAGAAGCTTCTGTAAGGCAGGTGACACTGTCAAGAGAACAAAACGACAGCCTACAGACTGGGAAAAGATCTTCACCAACCCTTCATCTGACAAAGGTCTAATATTCAAAATATAGAAAGAACTCAAGAAATTAAACACCACCAAACCAAATAACCCAATAGAGAAATGGGGCTCAGAACTAAACAGAGAATTCTCAACAGAGGAATATCAAATAGCTGAGAAACACTTAAAGAAATGCTCAACCTCCTTAGTCATCAGAGAAATGCAAATCAAAACGACACTGAGATTCCATCTTACACCCATAAGAATGGCTAAAATCAATAACTCAACTGACACCACATGCTGGCGAGGATGTGGAGAAAGAGGAACACTCCTTCATTGCTGGTGGGAATGCAAACTAGTACAACCACTTTGGAAATCGATTTGGCGCTTTCTCAGAAAAATGGGAATAGGGCTTCCTCAAGACCCAGCTATTCCACTCCTTGGAATATACCCAGAAGATGCACTACCACACAACAGGGACATATGCTCAACTATGTTCATAGCTGCCTTATTCATTATAGCCAGAACATGGAAACAGCCTACGTGTCCCTCAGTAGAAGAATGGATAAAGAAACTGTGATACATTTACACTGTGGAATACTACTCAGCTATTAAAAACAAGGAATTTCTGAAATTTGTGGACAAATGGATTGAACTAGAAATTATCATAATGAGTGAGTTCACCCAGAAGCAAAAAGAGTCAAATGGAATATACTCATTTATATCGAGACACTAGTCCAAGGGGTACGTCCCCATGAAAAACTTACCTACCAGGAAAGTGGGTCAGAGGGGAGGACATCCTATTGAGACTTTAGGTGTGAGAAGCCTGGGAGAATGAGGAAATAGAAGGATCCAGAGGGTCCTGGAAAACTACAGGCGGGTCTGGGCCCTGGGGTCCTCCTCAAACTATGGCACCAACCAAGGAAAATATAAGCAGTAAACTTCGAACCTCTACCCAGTCTAACCGATGGACAGGACATTCTCCACCATTAAGTGGAGAAGGAGATCTGACTTTCACACAAACTCTGGCGCCCCATATTTGACCATGTACCTTGGATGGGGATGCCTGGTGGCACTCAGAGGAAGAATAATAGGTCACCAAGAAGAGACTCGATACCCTATGAGCATATTCAGGGGGAGGAGGTCCCCCTCAGTCACAGACATAGGGGACGGGAGTAGGGGGGGAAGCGGGAGGGAGGGAGGAATGGGAGGATACAAGGGATGGGCTAACAACTGAGATGTAATATGAATAAATTAATAAAAAATAAGTCTGTAACTGAAAAAAAAGTACTGATTCTGATACAGAGCTGACTTGGACCTCCCTGGCAGTTCTGCTTAGCTATGAACATAAATGAGAGACAATTGGAGGTCTCATTGAATTCAGCGTCTCCCTCTGAAAAGCTGCAATCTGAGATTCTGCATTTCCAGCAATACCCCAGAGGAGGATGCTCCTGCTGCTGCTGCTGCTGCTGCTGCTGCTGCTGCTGCTACTGGCTTGGGCACAGTAGATACTCCAGGAGATAAGAAGCAACATTTCCATTTCCAGGGTGACACCTCAGGATTCCTATTTTCTGGAGGGATCTTTTAATTCTTTCCTGTAATGTCTCTCTCTTTTTTTCCTGTGAAACTTCTTTTTTCTTGCATCTTTTTTAAAAAATTAATTTATTCCTATTACATCTCAGTTGTTAGCCCATCCCTTGTATCTGAAACTTCTTTACCCAGGCCCCAGGGTACTAGCAAATGTCTGGTGAGGGCAGGTGGGTATTTCTCAATATGTAGCTTGTTCTTTCCTTACCTCTGAATTTTTAGCTTATTGTTCCCCAGCACACAGACAGACATTTACTAATAAGTATTATTTATGTTATGTTTATGTTTTAATGTATATATATATATACATACATACATACATGTTTAGAATGTACTAGATATCTTGTCCCACATACCAGGAATGGTCCATGGCTATGGGTTTAAGAACATACCAAGAAGCAGAGATGTTCTGGGAGCTTCTGTAGCAGAGAGGCTTCAGCCCAGCCTTTGAGGTGACAATGACAGAGGAAGATAACAGGGTTATGTCCCACTGAAGAAGGAGAAACAGGAGGACTTAAAACCTTCCTGGCCCCAAGGGAATGGCCAGTTTCTGTTTTCTTCCTGTTTCTCTTTTCCACACCATGGTCCCAGAGTCCTTGGAGATCCATGTCTCCATGTCCTTTGGGGACACTGTGACAGCTAACGGCTAGGGACTGCTAGGGATGACTAACTCTTTATTTTGCTCCTGGGGATATTGTAAAAGTTTGCTTGAGTGGGTCCCCAGGCGTTGATTGGGTCCCCTTGGCCTGCTTTTATATATCCATCCAGTATACAAACATACATTTTAATGTGTTATTAATAATCACTATTATCTTAAAAGTTTTTTTGAGCCCTTCAACACAAGCTCAATTTTTGTAGTTCTAAAAAAAGACACTGTTTCTCATGTTTGTAATGGCCACCACATCCTTGTCTGCCTCTTACACATTCTTTTTGTTACTGAGCAAGGCCCAGGAAGGCTTCCTGCTACGGAAGCAGAGTTATTCCTTGCCTCTGCCTTGGGGACAGAGTCTTTCTTTCTTTTTTAAAAATATTTTATTAATTTATCCATATCACATCTCGATTGTTAGCCCATCCCTTGTATCCTCCCATTCCTCCCTCCCTCCTGCTTCCCCCCTACTCCCCTCGCCTATGACTGTGACTGAGGGGGACCTCCTCCCCCTGTCTATGCTCATAGGGTATCAAGTCTCTTCTTGGTAGCCTGCTATCCTTCCTCTGAGTGCCACCAGGCCTCCCCAACAAGGAGACCTGGTCAAAAATGGGGCACCAGAGTTCATGTGAAAGTCAGTCCCCACTCTCCACTCAATGGTGGAGAATGTCCTGTCCATTAGCTAGATCTGGGTAGGGGTTCGATGTTTATTGCATGTATTGTCCTTGCTTGGTGTCATAGTTTGAGCAGAACCCCTGGGCCAGATCCGCCTGGGTGACAGGGTCTTTCTAGTGTCCCATTCTGACCAGAGTGTGATGCAATCTTAAGGTAATTTTTATTTATTTATTTATTTATTTAAACTTTTAATTACATTTAAAATATTCACCTTAAATCCTTATTGTGGCCCCTCCCCTGTCTCCTCCCTGCCCCACCCTCCCTTCATCTAGTCCGCAGAAAGGGGAGTCCTCCTCCCCTACCATCTAACCCCAGCCTATCAAGTCTCATCAGGACTGCCTGCATCCTTTTCCTCTGTGGGCTGGCATGGCCGTCCTGCTGGGGGAAGTGATCAATGAGTGTGCATCAGGGTCCATGTCAGAGGCAGCCCCTACTCCCCATACTATGGGGCTCACACAGAGACTGAGCTGCCTGTGGACTACATCTGAGCAGGGGGTCTAGGGCTTCTCCATGCATAGTCCTTTGTTGGTGCATTTGTTCAAGGTAGTTTTGTTTTCCATGTTCCTGATGGTTAGGCATATGGAACATTCACATTAGCATTTCTTCTTGAGAACTCTCCATTCAGTTTATTTATTTATTAATTGGATGATTTTCCAGTGCTGAATTTGTTGATTTCTTTATAGATTGTAGATATAGATGTATAGGTGAGGTGAGTAGTTGGACAAGACTTTCCGTCTATCATGTAGGTTATCTGTTCAATGTGCTGATTGAACAAATTGTTATTTCCTTACTTTTGAATTTATAGAGTTATAGCTTATTGCTTCTCAGCACAAAGAGATTTAGTATTAAGTATTATTTATGTTATGTTTTAGTGATATGTATCACTATATATGTATGTATATATATTTAGTATGTATTAGAAATCTTGCCCCATATACCAGGAATGGTCCTGGTATTTATTTACTTTAAATCCTTATTGAAGCTCCCTTGTTCATCTCCTCCCTGTCCCACACTCCCTTCTTTTTCCTCCCCCGCCTTCACCTAGTCCTCAGAAAGGGGGAGTCCTCTTTTCTGGGAAGACACTTTTAGTATCATGCAATCCCATTTGTCTACTCTTGCTTTTATTTCATGGGTCATTGGGAGTATTTTCAAAAAGTGCTTGCCCATTCCTGTGTTTTGAAGTGTTTTCACTGTCTTTTTATCTACAAGTTTTAGACTTCAGGACTTATGACAAGGTCTTCATTCAATTTTGAATTGAATTTTGTACAGGGTGAGAGGTAGGTATCTAGTTTCATTCATATTATGATGTAGGCATCCATTTTCCTCAGCACCAACTGTTGAGGAGGCCATTTATTTTTCTTCAATGTTTAAGGTTTTTTTTTTTAAACACTCTTTCTTAAAAATCAGATACTTTGACTATGTGGGTTTACCTCTTGGTTCTTTATTCCATTGGTCTATGTATATATTTTTATGCCAATACCAGGCTGTTTTTCTAACTAAGACTCTAGAATATCATTTAAACCTCAGCTATTGTGATGCTTCCAGCCTCTCTCTCTCTTTCTTTCTCTTTCCCTTTTCCCTTTCTCTCCCTCATCTCTCTTGCTATTTGGGATATTTTATGTGTCTGTATCTGTATGGGTTTTAAGATTTTCTTCTCAGTTCTGAAAAGAATATTGGAATTTTGGTAGTGATTGTTTTGAGTTGGTGTTTAATTTTGATAAGGTAGCTATTTCACAGTACTGATTCTGCTAATCTGTACAAATGGGAGTCCTTTTCATAGTCCTTTAAAATTTTATATCACTATAATAATAATTTATTTGCATGACATCCCAATTGTAATCCCCTCACTCTTATCTTCCTGTTTCCACCCTACCTCCCTTTTCCATTCTGTTCCCCTCCCCATGACCTCTGACAGGTGGAGTCCTCCTCCCCCACCATCCGTTCACAGTCTATCAGGTCTCATCTGGGTAGCCTTCATCCCCTTCCTCTGTGTTCTGACAGGACCTATCCCCTAAGGAGCAGTGATCAAATCGAGGGCACCAGAGCTCTTGTCAGAGGCAGTACCCCACTCCCCTCCCTCCCTATGTGGAGAATGAGCTGTCTACTTTTCATATTTTTACTAGTATCGCTAATCTTTCTCCAGAGCTCTGAGACTCTTGTTGTGGAGATCTCTTCTTGCCTTTGTTAAGTAGGTTTCAGGATATTTAATTAGTTATTTTGAAGCTATTGTGGATGTATCTTTCTCATAAAGTTTATTATTAATACATAGAAAAGCTACCAATTTTATATGTTGATTTTGTATTCTGCTATTTTAATAAAAATGTTTAAAGAGATTTAGTATTAAGTATTATTTATGTTATATTTTAATGTTTTATATATATACATACATATATATATGTATCTAAATTTTTTCTTTTTGTTATGAAGTCTTTAGTGGTCTTTAATGATATCAATACATGCTAATAATTTTACCTTTTCATATTTGAGACTCCTTTTAATTCCTTTTCTTTGTTTATTGTTTACCAAAACTTCAATCAACAGACTAGAATGGACAAAATACTTACCCTGATTTTAGATGGACTGATTTGAGTTTTTCCCATTGAATGCAGTAATGGCTATAACTTTGCCATATATAGCCTTTATTATGCTGACGTATATTTATTTAATTGTTGGGCCTTTCCTCATACAGGAATGTTGAATGTCATCAAAGGCCTTTTTGCATCTATTAAAATGATCATGTGATTTCTGTCCAGGAATATACTTATATGCTTCATTCTATTTATTGATCATCATATGCTGAATTGCTAGTGCTTCCCTAGAGTGAGGCCGACGTGATCCTGATGTGTGTTCCTTTTCATGCCTAATTGAATTTAGTTTGCAAATATTTTATTCACCTTAAGTAATTGTTGTCTCGGGGGCTTACTGCTGAATAACTGGCCCCTTTCTAGTTCTCTTTGAACTCTGGTTGGCTGGATCAACTCAGCTGTTCTGGCTCAAACTCCTCTCCAAGCTGACTGATTCAGTTCAGCTTCTCTCAGCTTTTCACTGGAGTGCTCTGCTTGGAAAACTACCTCTGAACTCCACAAACTGAACTGCACTGAACTGAACTCCATTGCACTCACTCCTAACTGACGCTCAACTCAAATCCACTGTACTGCACTGATTACACCAAACTGCTAGAACTAACTGAACCGAACTCAACTCTACTGTACTGTCTTCTCTACTGAACTCTTTGTTGTACTCTACTGTATTGTCCTCTCCCTCCCTCTCTCTCCCTCTCTCTCTCTCTCTCTCTCTCTCTCTCTCTCTCTCTCTCTCTCTCTCTCTCTCTCCCCTCTCTCCTGGACCCTACTCTACTGCACTGCTCTCAATTAGCTTCTCTTTCCTGTCTGTTCTCATGAGAGTTGGTCATATCCTATCTCTGACTTATTCTGCCAAATCTTTCTTTGATTTGTCACTTTGCTCCTCACTTAGACATTAGTATCAAACATTGGTGCTTCCTTCTACAAACTAACTTAACCTTCATTGGTTGGGATTAAAGGTGTGTGCTAAGGGTATGTCTGCATTCCAACCAGAAGAATTAAAAATGTGTCATTCCAGCTGGATCACAGAGACCTAGAAGGTTTTTGGGCATGATTCCTTGCTAGAGAAGCCATGTTGATGGATTAAAATGCCTCTTCAATTTTGCCATGAATGTTTGCATCTATATCAGTTAAATTGGTCAAAAATCACTTTTCAGTGTCTTTACTTGTTCTTTGTAATAGAGTAATATTGAACCCTATAAAGGAAATGTGGCTGCAGATATTGGACTATGTTGTGACCCTCAGGGGTCAGCTCCTGGCCAAAGAAGGTGGAGCTGCTGACTACTGTTCCTATTGAGCCTGAGTGGAACATCCTTCCATCCGAGTTTTCAGAACTGTCTTGTCTTGTCTTTCTCTTCTTCATAACTACTTCCTAATGCTAAAATCTGCCCTGGCGCTTTGGCATATTGGTCACTGGCTGCCTGACTGGTGATTATTCTTTGTCTTCAGGCTCCTAACATGGCTCAGTGTTAGACAATACACTGATTTTAAAGATGGAGTCCAGACACTGCTCTCCAACCATGGGAATGGCAAGGCGAATTTCCTCTTGCTTGTGGTGCAACCAAGATTTCTTTCATTTGTATGTCCATTTTAAGTGGTCAACTTCTAAAAGAGAAAGCTGAAATTTTAAAGGAATTGTATTATTTGGAATTTTTACTTCCAATATATTCTTGGTATATTTCTTAGGACACACACACACACCAAACACCATCTGTTACTTGTAAATGTTCATTCCTTTCTTTGCAAATGGAAGCCTTATACTTCCTTTTCTTGTTTGATGGCTGTGACAAAAACCTTTAGTACATGAAATTTAAGTGATAAGAGGGGCAATCTTTATGTTGTCCTTGAGTTTATTGGGAAACTTTCTGTTTTCAAAAAGACCTCTTTATTTATTTACACATGTGTGTGCAGATATTTGAGTGAATGCATGTATATAATGCACATGTAGTTTCTCTAGGAAGCCAGAAGAAGACTTCAGACCCCTGGGAACTGGAGTTGTGGGTGACTGTGAGATGTCTGATACAGGTGTAGGCAACTGAAACTGAGTCCTCTGTAAAAGCGCCAAGTGCTCTTGACTGCTGAGCCCTCTGTCCAGCTTTCTTTTTTCTTTTTCTTCTTTTTTTTTTGCGAGTAGCTATGGTGTTAACCTTGTGCTCTTCAAATGTGTGGGTCAAGTTGTGGAAGCTCTTACATTCTGTATTTACTAATTAATTGTTAGAAATACAAAGGCACATGATATGGTTGCTCCCTGCTTCTGGATCCTGTACCTTATGCCCTGATGAAAGAGATAGTCATTAGTTGGGTGTATTTTTCTAAACCAATTTGTTTTGGTATTATTGATTTGTAGTAACCTGGTCAGTTGTATTGTCTTTAAGAGAATAAGATACTCAATAGATAGGTGAATGAATCAATGATTCTTATTTCAAGAGGAATCTTTTGACTCAGTTTTATAGATAATAAAATCCTTCTTTTAATATTAGTAGAACACCCTTTTCAATAAACACATGTGTGCTATTTCCATAAGAATTTATGAGTCAAGATTTAGCATATATTTTTTAGACTATCTTAAATTTTTTCAAGATAATATTTTTATTGATTCTTTGGGAATTTCACATCATGCACCTTGATCACATTCATTTCCAAGTTCTTCAATATCTGCCCCTGCCCCACCTTTGTGATCTCCCAAATTAAAAAATAAGTCCAATTTGTGTTGTCTATTGACTC
The DNA here is from genome assembly GCA_907169655.1 of Acomys percivali. Classification (NCBI taxonomy): domain Eukaryota; kingdom Metazoa; phylum Chordata; class Mammalia; order Rodentia; family Muridae; genus Acomys; species Acomys percivali. The sequence continues at coordinate 13,657,410 of OU015750.1, read as the reverse complement.
ACTGAAGCATGGCCAAACTCTCGGTAGAGTTTTTCACCTCCTGCATCCTCTCCAGAAGTCAATTGTGGAGAGCTACACTTCAGCACTCTATCATATTAAAAAAGTAATTTATTATAGTTTATTCAGACTACATCCCAGTTGTTATCCCCTCACTTGTATCTTCCCGTTCTCAACTTCCCTCTCTCTTCTGCCCTATTCCCCTTCCCAGACCTCTGACAGAAGGGGACCTCTTCTCCAAATATATGACCAGAGCCTATCAGGTCTCAGCCGGATAGCCTGCTTCCCCTTCCTTTGTGTACCTGCTGGCCCTCCCCACCAAGGGGAAGTGACCAAATCAGCGGCACCAGAGTCCATGTCAGAGGCAGTTCCTGCTCTCCCCCTCAACCATGGAGAATGAGCTGTTCATTGGCTATATCTGACCAGGGTGTCTAGGTTTACCGCAGTCTCTTTAATGGCTTCCTGTTTCGGCTGCTACATTTTTGAGATTAGGGAGTGAGTGAGGATGGGGGTAAGACTTGTCACAGAAGCCTTCCATCTCCCTGTTTCTCAACTATGCATCTGTAATCATCGATATGACCGAAAAAGTATCTTTCCTGCTCTTTACAGCGAGCAGGAGCATGGAGCATAGTTGTTGGCAACAGCACAGAGCACGGCCCCAGGCTGCAGCAAGACCACGGATCCACCAGACGAGGCCCTCAGAGGCAGGCTGGGGCATGAACATCACCACGGCCTCACGTGGCAGTCCAGACTTCAGCATAGCCGCCAGCCCCAGCTATGTTAACAATATTGAGTCCATAAATGAATGGTGAGGACATCAAGACAGAAAATACTACTCAAAATCCACAGACAGGGGAGGTGGGCACAGAGTACCCACCCCTGGTTGGGGAGCTGTTGGCAACCGACAGCTTCTGGAAGACAAGGAGAGTCAGTCTTCCTTAGGGGTGTGGCCCCTGGGTGTTGTCTATGTGCTGGGGTATAGGCTCATACCCAAGAGTGGGCAGTGTAAGTCGGTTGATGGTCTTAGAAAGAGAAGACTGAAGTTTGCACGGAGAGGGAAGGGAATAGATCTAGGAAGAACTAGGAGAAGAAGTGAACATATATTTTGAAAATACATTATGTAACATTCTTAAAGAACTAATAAAAATGCAAAAAAGAAAAGGGGATCCCTCTATCAACCCACCCCAGCACTTCAAGTCGTATCAGGACTAAACTAAACTCTTTCCCTGTGGCTTGGTGAGGCAGCCCCGCTATGGGGGAGTGAACAAAAAGCAGGAAACAGAGTTCATGTCAGAGATAGCACTTTCTCCCCTTTCTAGAGGTCCCACATGAAGCCTGAGTTGCCCATCTGTTATATCTGTATATGGGGGCCTAGGTCCAGTCTGTGCATGGTCCTTGGTTGGTGCTTCAGTCTCCTTAAGCCCCTCTGGATCTTTGTTAGTTGGCTCTGTTGGTCTTCTTATGGAGCTCCTTCCCCCAGCAGGTTCTTCTATCCTTCCCCCCCACTTTCCCACAAGACTCCCTATGCTTCACCCAATCTATGGCTATGAGTCTTTTTATCTATTTAGATCTGCTGCTGGCTGTAGCCTCTCAGAGGACAGCTATGTTAGCCTCCTGTCTGCAAGCATAGCAGAATATCATTAACAGTGTCAGGGGTTGAATTTCTTCCATGGGATGGGTCTCAGGTGGACCAGGCATTGGTTGGGCATTTATTCAGTCTCTTCTCTACCTTTATTATCCCTGAACATCTTGTAGGCAGGGCAAATTTTGGGTCAAATTTCTGTGAGTGGGTTGGTGTTCCCTCCCTCCCTCCACTAGGAGTTCTGTCTAGTTAGAGGGTGTCAACAGAGGAATCTAGAAGGGCCGAGAAGCACTTAAAGAAATGCTCAATGCCCTTAGTCATCATGGAAATGCAAATCAAAATGACCCCACCTTATACCTGTCAGAATGGCTAAGATCAAAAACTTAAATGACAGCACAGGCTGGAAAGAATGTGGAGAAAGAGGAACACTCCTCCATTCCAGGTTGGAGTGCAAACTTGTACAATCACTTTGGAAATCATTCTGGCACTTTCTCAAGATCCAGATATACTACTCCTAGGTGTATACCCTCATGTATAAGCAGGTTTTAGCCATATAGTACATGATAAACATACTACACCTCACAGACCCAAAGAAGCTGAGTAACAAGGAGGACCCAAGGGAGGATGCTTCAGTCTTACTCAGAAAAGAAATAGAATAGATAGGGATATGAACATCTTTAAATTTATTTTGAGTTGGGCAATCTAGACACAGTGGTCCATATATAAAGAACTGTATTGTATCAAAATTGGAAAAAACCTAAACACATTGAAAGACATGATTGTCTTTGGTATAATTTTTAAGGCATTATATGAATCATAGTACTTGCTTGTGGCATGACATTAATTGCACAAGTGTTCATGTAGTTTTTCTCTGAGCATAACAAAGTATTGTCATGAAGAAACCAATTTATCTGCCAAAATCTTAGTTTTAATTCCAGGGTATTTTGTCTTTCTATACCTAGGTCGTTTTTCTACACTATTCTTGGTCTTACAGACTGAGCACGCACTCTCTTTTTTCTTTAATTTTTTTAATTAATTTATTCATATTACATCTCAATTGTTAGCCCATCCCTTGTATCCTCCCTTTCTTTCCTCCCTCCTGCTTCCCCCTCGTACTCCCCTCCCCTATGTCTGTGACTGAGGGGGACCTCCTCCCCCTATATATGATCCTAGGGTATAGAGTCTCTTCTTGGTGACCTATTATCTTTCCTCTGAGTGCCACCAGGCCTCCCCATCCAAGGGACATGGTCCAATATGGGGCACCAGAGTTTGTGTGAAAGTCAGATCTCCTTCTCCACTTAATGGTGGAGAATGTCCTGTCCATCGGCTAGACTGGGTAGGGGTTCGAAGTTTACTGCCTATATTTTCCTTGGCTGGTGCCATAGTTTGAGGAGGACCCCAGGGCCCAGACCCACCTGTAGTTTTCCAGGACCCTCTGGATCCTTCTATTTCCTCATTCTCCCAGGCTTCTCACACCTAAAGTCTCAATAGGATGTCTCCCCCTCTGACCCACTTTCCTGGTAGGTAAAGTTTTTCATGGGGGCATACCCCTTGGCCTAGTGTCTCGATATAAGTGAGTATATACCATTTGACTCTTTTTGCTTCTGGGTGAACTCACTCATTATGATAATTTCTAGTTCAATCCATTTGTCCACAAATTTCGGAAATTCCTTGTTTTTAATAGCTGAGTAGTATTCCATAGTGTAAATATACCACAGTTTCTTTATCCATTCTTCTACTGAGGGACCCGTAGGTTGTTTCCATGTTCTGGCTATTATGAATAAGGCAGCTATGAACATGGTTGAGCATATGTCCCTGTTGTGTGGTAGTGAGCACGCACTCTCATTGGTGCTAGAGTCATTGTATTTAGGTCAATGCATACAGATGCATTTCTTTTAATCCAAGGTTCAGCTAAGTTCTGAAGTCCTTGGTGGACTTCACCAAGGTCCACATACCCGAATAATCTTGCCAACAGTTCTTGCCCTTGGAAATATTTTGTTATATTACTCTGTGATCATAATAGTCTTACTCCTTGAGCATTTTTTCTCTGTTAACATTTTTGTGGTCCCCACTCTTGGGTTAAATTTTCTCCCTATCTAAACAGCCTGCACAAAGCATTTGTCCTTAGCCTATAGATAGAGGATTTAGCATAGGAGTGACCATCATATATACCACAGATGCCATCATCTCTAAATCTGTAGAGTAGGAGGATGTGGCTGAAAATATACCAGGAAGAGGGTATCTACTGTCAGGTGAAATCCACAGGTAAGGAAGACTTTATGCTTTTTCCCCAGCAGAGAGGATCATCTTCAGAATCATTGGTCAGGGTCATCCAAGTGACTCCAAAATAATATAAATTATTGATATAGCCCTTGGTAGCTTCTTAGGGCTGAAAACAGCATGGCATACTTAGGGTACAGGACCTGGATCATTCAGGCTGTATCTGACCCGAAAGCCTTTTTCCTGCAGTCAGTCTTATACAATGCAAACTGCTGAGGGAAGAAAGCAATTAACAGTCCTACTTAGGTGCAACTTCTATGAATCACTGCAATTATCAGCATGGCAAAATATGCATAAAGAGGCAGTAAGTAGCACTCACATGTCAGTGGCAACAAACAGCTGTCTAATTGACTTAAAGCTGACCCAACAGAAGGAAACTCATGTCTGGTAATAGAACCTAGCTTTCTAGGGCTAGTGAGGTCATAGATCTTAGAAAAGAATCTACTACAGCATAATTCCTTACTGCATTCCAAGTCATATCTTTATATCCATAGGTAAGTACAGCTGTTACCCACCATCAACAAAGACTCTCTTTACAGCAAATAAAGACTACTACAAAAAACTACACCTTGACACAATGTGGAGATCAACAGATCATGAGTAGCTCAACCCTAAAGAATACATTTAGGGTACATCACAGCTCCTGCATCTGTGGCTCAGGGAACATGGCAAATGAGGAAGCAACAAGATTTCAAGAGTCAGAATACCAAGAAGTCTGCTGTGAAACAGTCTCTCCTACAAATGGCTGCATAAACAAGGCAAGAACAATACCAATATCAGTAGAAATGTTAATGTGAAAGGGGGAAGTTTTCTCAGGGTCTCACCCATAGACAAAGAACTGTAGTCAGCCAATGACTGCTAAAAGGAGAAAGAGAATTAGTCTCTACCAAGGATGAGCCACTTGTTGGTTGTCCAATGCAAAGTGGTCAGCCATGAAACTGTACACACACAAACAACAAAAACAGATCCAGCAGGATAAATAAATATATATGTACAATTACACATATGTGTGTATGTAACACTAATAATCAAAAAGAGGCTATTAACTTGACAGTGGGGGAACATGGGGGCCTTTAGGGAGGGTGGTTGGGAGGGGTAGAGGGAGGAAAAGGAGAGGGAAGTGATGTAATTCTATTGAACCTGTGTTGATGGAATGGGAAGATAGAGCATCAAAAAATGGATGAAAAGTGGCCAAGGGTTAGTAAAAATGCATAAAAGTGAGACACAATTTAGCCATTTCAAATTGGGGAGTTTAAGTGGAAGGCAGCACAATATAGCAAAAGTGAGTGTGAATTCTGGTCTAGAAAGACTTACTATCTCCAGCCAAGGTCTTTTGTACTTTTATATGTCTGTGAAGTTCACATCTAGCCTTGGGTGGCTCTGAGGTTGCCACCATAACATAACTGTACTGGCCTTTTCTGGTAATCTCAGCTTAAGAGAAGACACACTCAAGTGGGTCTATGAATGTGTCCCATGATAGAGACTGCATTTCCTTCCTATGTGGTCTGCTTTCATGTGTGCTATGTCACTGAAAAATAATGCACCATGAGAAAAATGGGAAAATGATGACTTTTTAAAGAACTCCACATGCAATGAATGCTTTCATTCTACCATTAACATAAGAAGTCACACGGAGGGAAACATTCTGATATGACAATGTGAGACTGATACCTTTAGACGCAACTATTCACAAAGCTAAAAGATAAAGAATCATGTGGAAATACCAAGAAAAAAAAGGCAGAGAGGCTATCATATTTTAACATACTTTTAACTGGGATGCAATTCAATAATTCATACTATTTGATTCATCTAAGAGGGACTGCCTCTGCTGCCTCACTCCAAGCTCCAGTGAAAGGTATTTCCCACCCACCTGTGACTATGCCTATGTGAGCTTCCCTCTTCCAGAACCCAGATGGTTTTAGTGGAGGAGAAGGAGGCCTATAACCAGTCTTGTGTGCTACCCAATGGTCGTTTTACCATTCACTATCATATAGTGACTATACCTTTTCACTTTTTCCACGACTCTTTCCTTTCCTTCCAAAATAAGATTCCTTTCTTAGAGTGTTTTTTCAAGAAAACATTAGTTACATTCTGTAATATCTTCTTAGTATTTGCTAGATCAGATGTAGTGAGGGTAGAAGACCAGTCTAGTTACAGATCAAGTGGGGAAGCACATGGGAAATTATTTCTACAACATTTACCTCATCAAAGCAAATAAAAAACAATCAGGAAAAAACCCAGAAAGCTAATAGCGTTAACAGTAGTCTTCTTAGAATGGAGGAGTGAGGGATGAGTACTTTCCTAGACACTTAACGATCACAGGCTGTCAAAGCCTTTGATGTGATCCTGGCTGCACAGTTTGGAAGCAGACTTCTCCTCTACTCATACTTCATTACCATTTCTATAATTCTTTCTCTCTCATTCTCAGTAAAAATGTTTTTCGTCCAACTCTGTGAACTACTTCTAAGGTCATTCTCGGAAATGGCCACAGAGGCTTAGAGCACTTGGATCCTTTTACCTTCTGCCCATGTTTCTTTTTGTCAAGTGACCTCTTAGCTATAGACTGAGCTACTGATGGTCTTCAGTCCTAGATACTGTCAGGCATCATGATTTTGGTTGTCACAACCTTCTGGTTTGAATATTTTAGACAGTGGTTACTACTTATCAAAACATATCAAGTTTAGCAAAACTTTACCCCGACTTCAGGTCTCTGACGTCAATCCTTACAGCAGTTACTTTAGTAAGATTTTTATCACAGTCACTGTTTCCTCATTGTGAAAGACACCATGACCACCACAACTCTTATAAAGGAAAGCATTTAATGAGGAGCTTGCTTACAGTTTAGAGGCTTAGTTCATTATCATCATGGTGGGGATTGTGGTGGCATGATGCTGGAACAGTAGCTGATAGCTACATCCTGATCCACAGGTAGAGAGAGAGAAAGAGAGAGAGAGAGAGAGAGAGAGAGAGAGCGAGAGAGAGAGAGAGAGAGAGAGAGAGAGAGAGAGGAGAGAGAGGAGGAGAGAAGAAGAAGAGGAAGAAGAAGAGAGGGAGGAGGAGGAAAAGGAGGAGGAGAGGGGAGAGAGAGAGAAGAGAGAAGATAGAAAAGAGAGGAGAGAGGAGAGAAGGGAGAGATTGGGCTAGGCATGGACTATGGCCAGCTCAAACCCCAGACACACTTTCTTCAACACACTTTCTAATCTTTTTAATCTTAGTGACAAAGTATTCAAGTGTATGAGCCTCTGGTAGCCACTTTTATTCACTCAGCCTCAGCTACATAGTAAGTGCCAGGCAACCCCAGCTATCAAGAGAGATCTTGTTTCAGAAAACTGAAACAACAAAGATCAAAACCCCAAACTTGTATTTATAAATCGTTTTCTGGCTCCTTTTAAAAAGAACTCAAACAGCCCAGCAATGCCTCCAGAGGACACAGCAGTCATCTACTTAACATGTGATGCCTGGCCTGATGGCAAGTACCTGTTAGGCACTGAGGTAGCCAGAGTCCCAAGTTTCATGGGCAATGGTTGCAAAACCATTAAAGTGTTTCTTTTTGGTAAAGCCAGTTAGCAAACACAGATCACACATGTTCTTCCTTTTAACTCAGCACCAAAAAATCTTCCTGACATCCAGTGAACTCAGTTCCAAATGGCATAATTACTGAAGGCATTAAAGAACCCTGAATAACGTCTTCCTTGTCTGTTAGCATTTGCCTTCTCTTCTTTCTGTCTTGAAGACCCATAGGGATTTCCAGCTCCTCTTCTCTAGGCCATAACTCTGTTCTTGATTCATTAGTCTTACTAAAGTCCTTCCATGTCAGGCCTTCTCCACTGGTTAAATGTGTTTGAGGTATTGAGCATCCATTTTTGCATTGTATATGAGTTCTTCAAAAATTGCAATGAAAGACCTGGCCTTTGACTCAGAAGTATCTGAAGTATTTATAGATTACAGTGCTTCCCCAAGACAAACAGTTTCCACAAAGCTCCCTTCATATCCTTGTTCCTCAAGCTGTAGATAAAAGGGTTGAGCATGGGGGTGACCATTGTATAAACAATGGATGCCACTATTCCAGTGTCTGCAGAGTAGGAGGATGATGGCTGGAAGTACACCAGAAAGACAGTTCCGTAGAACAGAGTGACCACTGTCAGGTGTGAGCCGCAGGTGGAGAAGACTTTGTGCTTCCCCCCAGCAGAGCGGATCCTGAGGATGGTGTGCATGATGTGCGCATAGGAGACCAGGACACAGGTGAGAGGGACCACACCTGAGAGGGCGGCTTCAGCAAACACCATGAGCTGGAAGGTATGGGTGTCTGAGCAGGCAAGCTTGAGGAGTGGGAGAAGATCGCAGAAGAAGTGTGGAATGGAATGGGAGGCACAGAAGGAGACTTGAGCCATCTGGAGTGTAAGTGAAAAGGCCAGGAGGTTGGAGCAGAGCCAGGATGTGGCCACCAGAAACAGACATCTTTGGGGACACATGATAGTGGTGTAGTGTAGAGGAAGGCAGATGGCCACATAGCGGTCGTAGGCCATCACAGCCAACAGGAAGTCATCCAGCATTGCCAGTGTCATGAAGAAATACATCTGCAGAAGGCACCCAGTGTGGGAGATGGTGTGATGCTGGGTTTGTATGTTGGTCAGCACTTTGGGGACAATAGTGCAGGTGAAGCAGGTATCGATGAAGGACAAGTTGGCTAGGAAGAAGTACATGGGTGTATGGAGATGCTGATCAGACATGATGGCCAGGATGATGGACAGATTCCCCAACAGGGTGACCAGGTACATTCCCAAGAAGAGGGTGAACAGGAGAGGCTGCTGCTGTGGGTGCTCAGAGAAGCCCAGAAGTAGGAAGTCGGACAGGACAGTTTGATTTCTAGTTTCCTTCTAAGGCAGATAAATTAGAAAAGAGTTATAGTTAAATACTGGGCTTTTAAAGGGGTCACGGATCCCAAAGACTTAGTCTATTGCTCCTTACAGAGGCCGCTGACAATGGCCAGTGCTTGTACCTTTCCATTTGTAAATACGTATGGTCATGATGAAACACTGCAAAGAGATGCCGTTTGGCTTCCCCATCGCTGTACTGTGCTGAGTTCTCCCCAAAGACTGTCGGAATGAGACTAAACTGGAATTTTTTCCCCTCATATATTCTCTCTTTCTGTATGAGTGTTCTGCCTGCCTGCATGTATGCATACCACATGTATGCTTAGTGCTCACAGAGGCCGGAAAGGGGCACTGGATGCCCTGGAACTGGAGTCACAGATAGATGAGAGTTGCTTTGTGAGTCCTGGGAACTGAACTGGGTCCTTTGCAAGAGCAACCAGTGCTCTTAACTGCTGAGCCGCTACTCCAGCACCTAAACCAGAATTCATGCCTCTTCAATCTTGGCTCCTTTGTAAAGGCTTATAAGATTACAGTTTCAGCCGGGCGTGGTGGTGCACGCCTTTAATCCCAGCACTCAGGGAGGCAGAGTCTCTGTGAGTTCAAGGTCAGCCTGGTCTACAAAGGCAAGTCCAGGACAGCCAAGGCTACATGAAGAAACCTTGTCTCAAAAAAGAAAAACCCTATCTCCCCAAACCTCCCACCCTTACAGTTCCAACCTCAGTCCCTTAGGTGACAGTTCACTTAATGCTGTTTATTTCTAAAATTTAGTAGACAGCACAAAACGTTTTCTTTTTTCTCCCTCCCTCCCTCTATCTCTCTCTCCATCTTTTTTTCTGTATGCATTTTAAGGAAGACAGAAAGAGAAAGACTCCTTCACAGAGATTTAGACATGCATACCTAGCCCCTTTGCCTCTGATCGCCACTGGAGTGTGAACCTGAAAAGCACATTACCATTAAGGTGCATCATTTTCACTTCATCTTAATTTCACTCTAGGATAAGGACCCCCTGAGACCAGAAAGCAGTCCTTTGTGAGCCCTGTATTCTCAGGCTGACCTTGCTGGCTATTTTACTCTCTGAATCACTCTTTCTTCATTTGGAGGTGGGACTTTTCCATAGTGTACTGTCATTACTAAAACAGCACCTGTAGAAAGCTGGGTCTCCCTCCCTGTGGTCACTGCCTCACAATGCTGGGACACGATGTGAAGGGAAGTGGCAGCGAATGTGCATCCCGGTTCTGGTCCTCACATGCCTTTTAAGTTTGGGGAGCTATTTACCCACTTTGAATTTTGCCTTTCTGACTCACAAAATGTACACAAAAATCTTACCTGAGAAGTTTGTTGAGAAGCCCAAATGCTGGGGTCATCTGAAGTGTCTTCACGAGTCATAGTGTATAACCCAAGGGAGAAATTTCAGCATTTTTTCTCAGCCATAGGGAGGGACAAATGAAGAGAACATCACATTCAGTGACAGTTGGTGCTAATGTTGTGTGTGTTTAGTCTCTTGCAGTGTGACAGGATTTCTCTACTCTTTCCTCTGTGTATAGGTATTGAGAACGTCATTTAATGTCTCTGAGTTTGTTTTACAAATCTGCCTAAGTGGGATAATAATATGCTAGTATATAATGTTCTGATAATTAAGTTTGGTGATGATTTTAAATTATTTAGGATAAATCTAGCACATAAAAATACTACTACTAATACTAATAATAATTTTACTGTCTGAAGGTTGGGTTTATAGGGTGTGAAGTGTCAATATTAAGTGAGAATTTTTGGCTCCTTCATCTTTGAGCAGTTGAGAATCTCAGAACAATCTATGGGAAAGCATCCACTTTTGGAACATGGAAAGCATGCATCAACTTTTAAGTAACTTAATTATCACAGTCTAAATAGTATTATTATACACCAGCAATGAATAGGACAGTGCTCAGTTATTTGTCAGTTAAATGCTTGACCAAGAAGCACCTCATGAACACCAAATATTTTGACTAATATAAAATAAAATTGAAGACTGAAGTGGTCCTAGGAATGTCATATTGTGCTAGGCCCCTCATGTGTTGATCAGAAGATCTGGAAAGTGGTTGTCAAAAGGAAGAAATAGTCTATTGTGTGTGTGAAGACATGTTCCATGAATTGTAGGGAGATTCTGTGCCCCCTTCTCCATCTTTGTGCCCCAGTCTTACCTGGAGATCCCTCTAGTCTTATATCGTGCCTTTACCACACAGGTGGCTGAACTCACCAGCTCATTGTCACCCCAAGAAAACATGACTGTAGTCACACTGTCTGTCTTGTTTATGGATGCAGTGCAGACTGAAGTCTCAGGTCTGTAATGACCCCTCAGGTCTAAGAGCCAAGAGGAGCGAACAATTTTAATATGCAATGTCTCCTGGGGTCCAATCCCAGATATGCCAGTTAGACAAGATAGGGCAATCTTCCAGTGACCAGCTGTCTCCTCTGGCTTGCAGTCCCATGAGTCCCATCCATGCTGCTATTAACTCTGTTCAAAGTGACCAGGGCTGGAGCACACAGGGTTTTTGTGCTTACTTTTCTCCTGAGCTTCAGGTTGACATCCTCATCCTCATCATTTCTTGTGCTCAGCCGACTTCCTTGTTATGAAGGCCATGATTCTAATCAGAGCCAAGTCCTCATGCATGAAGTATGCATGCTCCAAAATATTACAAGTGAAAAATAAAATTGGTTAGGAGTCACAAATACCTGCAAAAGGTATGAAAAAGAGATCACTCTCTTGCTTTCTATGATGCTGGATATCAGAGATAACACTAATTAATGTGTAGGTAGCTTCTGTATTAGGAATGAGTACCGTGCCTGTCCTTATTTATTTATTTATTTATTTATTTATTTATTTATTTATTTATTTATTTTTGCAAACATAGATTATGGATACTGAGGGTGTGGTTCAGTAAAAGAATGTATTGAGCATGTTTCAAAGTCCTGGGTTTGAGTTCGTACATACAAAACATACAAAAGAGTCTATAAAATGATCATTCAATGCCCACTTCCTTACAATTCAGTTTATGTAGTACATGGTTTGTTGAGTTCACAGTGGCATCTTAACATATTGAACCATGTGCTATTTAAATTGCACCGTGAGGGAATGGATGCTAAATTGTCATTAAACAGTGTACCTCTCTCCAATCATGTCCCATCCCTTCCTTCTCTACAAGAAACTCCTATGGAACTCCAGGCATGAGCCCTGATGCCTGGCTGTTCTCTTTCCTGTCATGTTCCACTCTGTTTCCTCATGTTTTGTTCTCATATGTTTTGTTTCTTCCTTTATCTTACTTGGATTAATCATTTTCCTATAAAGTCTTAAGATGGAAGATTAGCTCATATTTTTACAGGTGTATTTAAAAAATATCTGCCATTTGTAATGTTATACATTTCTTGTAAATAATCTTATATTGGTATTTATTCCATTGAAAATACTTTCTGGAGCCAGGCGGTGGTGGCGCACGCCTTTAATCCCAGCACTCGGGAGGCAGAGGCAGGAGGATCGCTGTGAGTTCGAGGCCAGCCTGGTCTACAAAGTGAGTCTAGGACAGCCAAGGCTACACAGAGAGACCCTGTCTCGAAAAACCAAAAAAAAAAAAAAAAAAAAAAAAAAAAAAAAAAAAAACCAAAAAAAAAAAAAGAAAATACTTTCTGATGAATAATCATTATGTTAGTTTCTTTTATTCCTAGATTTTTTTCTACTGAGTTTCAGCTTCCAAACAGATAAGAATTTCTACTTGCATTTGTGTGTGTGTGTGTATGCATGTGTGTATGAGTATGTGTGCATGTGAGTGCATGTGTGTGTATGTGTGTATGCATGTGTGTGTATGAGTGCATATGTATGCATGTGTGGTGGTGTATGCAAGTGTGTATGAGTATGTGTGCATGTGTGTGTATGTGTGTATACATGTGTGTGTGTATATGAGTATGCGTGTGTATGAGTGCATGTGTGTGTGTGTGTGTGTGTGTGTGTACCAAAGTTCAACTCAAGTGTTTTCCTCAGTTTCTCTCTACCTTGTTTTCCTGAGATAGATTCTCTCACTGAACCTGGAGCTTGCTTGCTGCTTTAGGTAGTCTGGCTGTCCAGCAAGCCTCAGAGATCTGCCTTTCCCTGCTTCCGCAGCATTGAGATTATGGGTTCTTGCACTCAGGTTTTTAAAAAAGTGATTTTATTTATTTATTGTGTATGAGTGCTCTATCTGCAAGCACACCTGCAGGACAGAAGAAGGCATCAGATCACATTACAGATGATTGTGAGCCACCACGTGGCTGCCAGGGATTAAACTCAGGACCTCTGGAAGAGCAGACAGTTCTCTTAACTGCTGAGCCATCTCTCCAGCCCCTTAGGTTTTTTGTTTTTGTTTTTGTGTTTTTGAGACAGGGTTTCTCTGTGTCCTAGATTTGATTTGTAGACCACGCTGTCCTCGAACTCACAGCGATCCGCCTGCTTTTGCCTCCCAGGTGCTGGGATTAAAAGCGTGAGCCACCATGCCAGGCTCGGGTTTATTTTTTTTTTAAACAGGGCTTCTGAGGGACCAACTCAGATCTTCATGCATGTGTGCCAAGCACATTTTGATGGAGCAATCTCCCCATCCCTTCCAGTCACATTTCTGTTATGGTGGTGCTGAGTTCTATAAGAAATCATGTGGAGCAAGCCATGAGGATCAAGCCAGTAAGCAGCGATCCTCCATGGCCTCTGCATCAGCTCCTGTCTCCAGGTTCCTGCCCTGTTTGAGTTCCTGTTCCAATTTTCTTCAATGGTGGACTACAATGTGAGTGTAAGCCAAACAAACCCTTTCTTCCCCAGCTTGCTTTCAATCATGGTGTTTCATTGCAGCAATGCAAACAAACCCTAACTAGGAGAATCGTCATTATCGCTTCACTTTTGTAGGAACTTGGATATGGATGATTAGTAGCAACTTCGACTATCAGAATGTTCGTGAATATTCTGGATGATCAAGACAGCCAGGTTGTATCTGGCTAAAAGCAAGATCAGAATAGAAAGAAGGAAGCAATAACGGAAGAGCGTGGAGTGTGTGCACATGAGAGAAGGGAGGGTGGTGGAGATCAGAGTCTTTCTGACTTGAAATCTTCCCTGGAATTTTTGACCATCCTCATCACCTTTCTCCATCACTGTGAGAAATCTGCCTTCCCTGTTGGGGCTGCTTCCTACTGACAAAAGCATCTGTGCTCTTTCCTAACAGCACAGACTAAAGACTCAGGGGTGGACTAACGTGCCTCAGAAACAGAGGCATCAGATAACGAGCTTTTCATGTATAGTGTCTCCTGGAACCCGGTCCCTGGCATGGTAGCTAGAAACTAGATGGAGCAGATGTCCAACCTCCTTGCTGTCCCTTTTGACCCTGGGTTCTTGATTCCCATCACTATCAGTGACATCTTCACTTTAGAGTAACCAGGTCTGGGAAACTTGAGACCTCCCCTTCAGGGAATTATGGAGTTGGGCTGGTCTAGCTGCTTTGAGAGGCATGTGTCATAGGCCTTTCAGATTAGAGTCATGGCTCCTGGGGCACTGTGTGCCTTTCAGTTCCTGAGAAATTGAGGTACTCCCTCATGTGGTGGAACATGTAGGCCACCTGTGTATCTCTGCATTCCCTAGAAGTCAGTGAAGCATGCAGAATTTGGCAGGACCATTCGTCTTAGGCATTATTGTTGAGAACCCTGTATAGCTTGCAAATGTCATTTTATCCTGGCAACAACCATTATATTCTTCCTGGAAGCCACCATTATATTATGTTTCTGATTAAGTGTTTAAAAAGACTGATTTATTTCAGTAAACTTGTCTCAGCCCCAGTCTTGTTATGACTTGTCTGACTCTGACCTGATTGACATTCCTTCCGGTCATAATCATGTAACCCTGGCTTGGTAAGTAAGTGCTGGTGCCTACCCTCTCCTCTTGTTACACTTCCCTGGCTACCATTCCCCATCCAACCTGTTATGGAGTCTATAACTTCCAACTGACTGTCAATTCTCAAGAGGAAATCCCATCAGTCACCAGAAAATAAGTAATAATAAATGGGTGGAACAGACTTGGCCTGGGGGTGGATAGCAGAATAGTTTTTAGAGACCTACAGTCCTAGTATGTAGAAAAAAACCCAAAACGACTTGTTCTCTGTGTCCACAGAAGGTAGAGAAATGATGCATATAAAGTCTGTAGGTAGCAGGACTTCGTTAGGCAAGATTATTCTAATGTTTACAATATCGTCAGGACAGTAAAAATTCCAACATGGATGGAGGGTCCTACGAAGCCCCCTATTGCTGAGGAACTATTGGTAGTTGGTGGCTACTGGGAGAAGGAGTATCCATTTTCCTCAGGGATGCTGCCCTGTGAGGGCTGCCTGTGCCCCAGTGGATGGCCCTACACCCATGCACATACCAGCAGCACCAACTGGACTCGTCATTAAGATGAGTACATGAAACTGGAAGGGAGCTATGATGAGGTGATTTGGGAGGACCTAGAAGTGAAGGACTAGGCAGATTCATTATCAAAATATATTGTACACATTTACAAAACTCTCAAAGAATAAAAAATAAATTTAATAAAATTGTATATTAAGTATTTTAATATTAACATCAACATCAATAAATAGCAATTAACCAAACATTAATAAAATAATTGATATTAATAAATATTATTGATAACATCACTATTTATTAAAATAAATTTAATAAAATTGTTAAATTAATAATATATAAATATAATAAAACATGTAGAAACAATTTTATCGCATTTTATTTTCTATAAAATATGTATAAACTATGTACTATTTATATTTGCTTACGTTTGTTCTTTGTATAGATGAAATCATTCATTCATCTTTTTCCACTCAATCTGATGTTTGCAATTTTCATGTTGACAGCTATAGCTATAGGTCATTTTTTCCCACCACATTATGTTAAAGTTTCATATTGTCCTTACCATTATCATCATTATTAGGGATTTAAAATGTTTTGAAATTCTCATTCTTTCCCTTTTTAGAAAAGAATATTATGAACAGGCCATCTACTGTGTGGTACCACTATTAGTTTCTGGGCACACTGTCATAGAACACATTGATATTTTGGCAAATAAATGCCCATACCAAATGGAACAAATAGACACATATCAATGGTAGTCAGATGTGGCTATATGATAAATTAATTGAAACTCTGTGAATTGCTTCTCAGTGAGCTTTGGACTTCAGAAGTGCAGTTTGAAGATTTAAAATCCTTTGTGAAGTTGTATCACGATTCAACTATTCATTCTCTTGTTGATGAGCATCTGAGTCTGTCATATTCTTTCCATTATTCAAAAAATCATTCCTCAAGTGGAACACCTAATCTCATAAAAATGAATAAACATCAATTAAACAAACATGTCCTGGCTCCTCCATTATGTATTTCTTCTTCTTTAAAAACTTGAACATGAGGGCTGGAGAGATGGCTCAGAGGTTAAGGGCACTGACTGCGCTTCCAGAGGTCCTAAGTTCAATTCCCAGCAACCACATGGTGGCTCACAACCATCTATAATGTGATCTGATGCCTACTGTATACATAATAAATAAGTCTTTAAAAAAAACTTGAACATGAGTTGGATAAACACTTTGAAACCAGTCTCCTAAAGAGGACACATTTACACTAACAAGAATACATTGTGATTTGTGCTCACTATTGCTAGTTTAGTAATATCCAGAGATTTATCATTCCATTAGAAATGGCCAGAAAGCTGGCATTTTGTTCACTATTGAACTTATATGAGGCTAGTGTTTTTTTACGGGCAAGAGAATAAAACCATAATAAATGAAGCACAAAATATTTTTCCATGTTTAGTTTATGCTATAAAAGTCCTCCACAATCTCCTGGTGCATCTGTTCAAGTTTCTTTATAGTGCTAATTCTAAGTATGTGGAATTGTTCACTAGGTCATTGAGGCACTGGCTCAGGTCTTCAGAGAAACAGATGCCAAGGTGTGATCATATTACACACACACACACACACACACACACACACATGGAGACAGAGGAATCCTGAGGGTTTCCTTACATGATTATGGAAGCTAAGAGGGTTCATGATTGTCTGAAAGCTGGAAACCCAGGTAATCCAATGTAGTCTGTTCCTAAAGGCCTCGAACAAGGGGAAGTCAGCACTGTAAATCCTGGTCTCAGTCTGAATGATTTGAGAATGAAGAGTGCTGATTTTGAAGGGCAGAAGATGGATGTCTTAGCTCAAGGAGAGGGTACATTAGATGTCTCTGCCTTTTTATTCTGTTGGCTCTTGGTGGATGGGATGATGCCCACCCACATGAATGAAGGTGATCTTTTTTATTCATTCCATGGATGCAATAATAATCTTTTCTTAGAAGCAGTCTTAGAAACACACAAGAAAATAACATTTTACCAGCTAGATGATTGTCCCTTACCACATCCACATTAACACATAGAAATGAACCACCACATCATGTAAGAGATTTATTTATTGGGCAGTGGATGAGTGGAAGTCTGCAGACTCAGCGTGAGGTCTGTGGAAGAAACCAAGGAAGAAAGGAGGACGGGGTAAGAAGAGAATCTTGTAGTGCTACAAAGTACCAGGAAAACTTTGGCCAGTGGGGCACCCTAGACTCTAAGTAGTCCTTCAGAATAACCCCATGAGTCTCTGGAACAAACCTTCTTGGTACCTGTGCATTGCTCTGATGTTGTATCATCATCTAGAAACATACATGCCACAAACACAGCTGAGCGTTGTTGACTGTTGATTTCATTCCTACAGGTGTGAAATATAAAATATTCTACTCTGTTCTTTTAGCCAGCTTCTTCAAGGCCTGCTTCATGTCTTTATTCCTAAGGCTGTAGATGAAAGGATTCAGCATAGGGGTAACTACTGTATAGATGACAGTGACCACTCTGTCCTTTGTTACCGAGTAGGTGGATGAAGGGCGAATGTACACAGATATTATGGTTCCATAGAACAGAGCCACAACTGTGAGGTGGGACCCACAGGTAGAGAAGACTTTGTACCTTCCTCCCCCTGAGGGGACCCTCAGGACAGTCCGAGCAATGTAGGCATAAGAGACAACAATAAAGATAAAAGGGCTCATGATCACGGCAGAGCCTTCTGTGAAGGCCAAAAGCTCATTGATAGACGTGTCAGAGCAGGAGAGTGTTAGCAGTGGCTGGACATCACAAAAGAAGTGGTGAATGACATTGGGTCCACAGAAGGAGAGGCGGCCCATGAGAATTGTGTGGGCGAGTGAGTGAAGATGGGACACAGCCCAGGATGCCACCACCAGCAGACGACAGAGTCTGGGACTCATGGCTGTGGTGTAATGAAGTGGATTGCATATGGCAACATAGCGGTCAATGGCCATCGCAGCCAAGAGGAAACTGTCTGTAATACCAAATGCCACAAAGAAGTACATTTGAGTGAGGCACTGGGCAAAGAGGATAGTCTTTCTTTGTGACAGCAAGTTCACTAACATCTGTGGCACGATGACAGTGGTAAAGCAGATGTCCACCAGGGATAGGTTGGAGAGGAAGAAGTACATGGGAGTATGTAGGTGAGCATCTCCCTGGATGGATGCAATGATGACTGAGTTGCCAATCACATTGACCAGGTACATGGCAAGGAAACCAGCAAAAAGCCATACCTGTTGTCTGGGGTCACTGGTCAGTCCTAGAAGGAGGAATTCTGTTATGTGGCTCTGGTTTTCCTGGAGCATTGCTGTCCTGTAAGCAAAATATATGCAAGGCATGTTAGATATGTGTTTTGTCTTGGAGTCTTTGGCCTGCTGGGGGCAGGGGGGAATGCCTCCTGAAGTATTCCAGTCCACGCATTGTGTAAGGAGGCTGCTCATAATGATTGCCATATTGTCTGTAATATGACTTCATAGAACTGGTGTTGGGGTGGTCTGGGTTCACATCAAATTTTGTAACTAATTTTGTGAACTCAAATGAAGTGCTTCAGCTCTTGTTCTTTGTCCAGAAGACAAAATTTTATGGTAACCACATTCTATTTTGATCATAGGAAAGGTGTGCAGAAAAATAGTCATTTTCTTCAATTTCCAAATGTACATTAATGAAATCTGTTAGTCCTGTTTTTATTGCAGTACTTCCTTCTCTGTGCAACATTACTCTACCTAATGCTTCTAGCAAAAGCTTTCTTCTTCCTTTGTAAGGAAAAGTAGGGGTCCCAAGGTTTCCTTGCAGAAGTCCCATATGCACTGTAGGGATGCATCCTGGGTCAAATTCATCTTGAGAAAAAATACTTTTGTAATTCATTTGTTATCTTAAAATATGGGGGCAAAAGTCTAGGCTAGGAGTGGCTTGTTCTGGAAGTTTCACATGTCAAGCAGAGTGCATAACTATCTAATGTGAGTGGGAAGGTGAAGGACCACTTCCCATAGAACTCTGTTTACTTAACGTTGGGCTTGGTGTTCCACGCAGATGGTGTCTCATATTCTACAGCAGACAGTGTCCAACTTAGCTAGAGAGGAAAGAGGCAAAGAACAAACACAGGGCCAGGTATAGGATTTATGTGTGAAGGTGTGAATATGGAGAGTGGATGGGGCATTGCCTCCAAGGATAAAGAAAGATAACCTCAAAGCAAGGGCTTATAAGTTGAATCTGAGAGCCTGACACAGAGATAGATATCAAAGCATACAAGCCACAGAAACATTTCTAGACAAAGATCTACTTCAAAAGACTTAGAGAAACCTCACAGGTTAAGAAGAACTTTACAGCTTATGGGAGAATAAATAAAATATGGACAGAAAGTAGACATGAGCAAATACCCTAATCAATGTATTTTTTAAAAATAAAATATCCCAAAGGAATCGATGTACTGATGAAATAAAAATGAGCTTGGGTGTATAAATGCAAGCCTGTAACTCTGGATACTTACCATGGGTAAGAAAATCCTTTTAAAAATAACTTTATTTATTCATGATGGCAGCCCCCTCCCTTCTCCCCTCCCAGTCCTGTCATCCATTCTCTTCCCCTTTCCCCTCTTCTAGTCTTCTCAGAAAAAGGAAGCCCCCCCTCTATACTAACCCGCCTGACACATCAAGTCACTTCAGGACTAAGTACATCCTCTTCCATTGAGGCCAGACAAGGCAGCCCAGTTAGGGTAAAATGATCCAGAAGTATGCAACAGAGTCCATGTCAGAGACAGCCACCACTCCACTTGTTAGAGTACCCACAAGAAAACCAAGCTGCCCATCAACTACGTAAGTGCAAGGCCTTAGGACCAGTCCATGCTTGCTCTTTGGTTGGTGCTTCAGCCTCTGTAAGCCCCCATGGGCCTAGGTTGGTTGACTCTGTTGGCCTTTTCATGGAGTTCTTGTCCCCTGAGAGCCTTATATCCTCTCCTCCCGACTCTTCCACAAGACTCCCTGAGCTCTGCCTAATGTTTGGCTATTGGTCTCAGCATCTGTTTTTGATCTGCTGCTGGATGGAGCCTCTCAGAGGACAACTCTGATAGGCTCCTGTCTGCAAGCATAGCAGAATATTGTTCATAATGTCAGGGGTTGTCAATCTTCCATGGGGTGGATCTCAGGTTGGGCCAGGCATTGGTTGGAAATTCCTTCAATCTAAGCTCCATCTTCATCTCTGCACATTTTGTAGGCAGGATAAATTTAGGGTCAAAGGTTTTGTGGGTAGGTTGGTGTACTCCTCCCTGGATGAAACTAGAAAATATCATCTTGAATGAGGTAACCCAGACATAGAAAACACACATGGTATATACTCACTTATAAGAGGATATTAGCCATATAGTACAGGATAACTATACTATAATTCAAAGACCCAAAGAAGCTAAGTAACAAGGAGGGCCCAAGGGAGAATGCTTGAATCTCACACAGAAGCAATTTAGTGAGACTTTGTATTCCAATAAAAATTTAAAATGGCATGAGAATGTAGCTTCATAATAAGAGTGCTTGTCTAACATGCATGAGAGGCTTTGAGTTCAATTCCCAAGTGAGAAAAGAAACCCCACAAAACAAACAAAACAGGAGGGAAAATGAAAGAGAGGAAAGACAATGTATCTATTACAATTAAAAATGTAGAAATCGGTTACATCTAGGATGTATTTTTTGTGATAAAAATAGAATAGTAATTGATATGACCATGATTTGATCAACTAACAATTAATTTGTATAACTTATCCTAAACAGCCTGTAATAGCACTTTCAAAGTGTTGGAAGTAAACCTTGTATTATAATTGAGTTGTATGGGTACAATACCTCATATTAGAGGAGAAATATATATATATATATACATACATATATATATTGTGTGTGTGTATGAAGAATAGTCTTAAATTTGAATTCTATACCAATGATTCAAAAACTAAACTTTTTTAGCATCTGTTTACAAATTTCTATACCAGTGAATTAAAAATAGCCTTGTGAGTAACAAGTAAGGCATTAAGTTGAGGAGAAGATTTACTAATCTACTTTTTGTTCTATTACCCATATATATTTTTCCCCTTCTTTCTTTTCAACTCCTATCTCCAAACTTAAGAATGAAAGATAAAGGAAAAGAGAGATATCCTTGAGTTCAACTTTGTTTTCTCTCTAAATAAGACCAATAATAACTTATAACCAACTCCCAATGAAAATAAACATCTATAGCCCAAGAAAGCAACCAAAGACATACCCAACCCCCTTAAGGGAAATGGGGTATTATTCTCCTAAGATTTCTTCCAGATGATTTGGTGTAACAGATTGATATGATTCTATAGAAAGATAAGGTAAAATAGTTAGAAAGATCTTCAAAAACCTCAGAGTCCTACAGAATATGATAGTTAAATGTGTTTTTATTATTTTAAAGATTAATTGACAATGAGACAGGTTAACTCCTGGCAACACGCAGCCTACCTCAAAGATGATGAGCATCAAAGAACCTCCTTATGGAGATGACTTCAAACATGGCAAACAAGTCACTGGACAAAATGTCCTCATTTTTGCCACAGACAGAATTCTGCCTAAAAATGGGCAAGTTTGGATGCAGTCAGAGTCAACGGCCAAACTCTGCCAAGACAGGATAAGCAAGTCTTTAATAGTTCCTGCCTCAAATATTGAGCCAGACTGCTGAAGATGATGCTCCAACATTTTAGAGAGTTATGGGTGACTGTTCAAGCAGCAGACTGTCTCTGTCATCTTCTCATATTGGAAGCTGCTAACCTGCACTCCCTGTATACTCAGGTAATTAATTTTATTCCTTCTGAAGTCTCTGATGGGGTTGAAGACCAGATAGTTTAGTTTTACAATTAAGCTTAGTTGCTTAGGGGTTAAGATGTTTTTAGGTCTAGATAGATGTTTTAAGTTGATAATGATGAGATATGATAGATAGTGATTTATACTCATAATTTTAGACTCACCAAGATAGGAAAGATGTTTTCTTCTAGACTGTCAAATACACATAACCAAAGCACTATGAATGTAACATATATATATATATATATAAAATATATATTATATATATATTTCCTGATTGTTTCCTGGTTCCTCTTGCTGTAGGTAGTTTATTCAATTTATGTGTAATAATATAAATATATCTATATATAAGTATTTAGTAAAAATACAATTAAAAAAGAAGCTGAAAGACAAAACTTAAGTTGTTTACAACACAATGTTAAGTAAAACAGACACAGCAAAGACTAGATGATGCTTGAAATGCCTAAGAGTTGATGTGCTGATATCCACAAAAGTCAATGATTACCTTTCCTTCAGCAAGATAAGTATAAGAACACGAATACATGAGTGTATGAGGAAGCTGAAAGGTTATCATGTATGTCAATGGATGCTCAAATTCAATGGTTATTTTGGAAGTGAATTAAAATAAGCAATGTTTTTCTTTATATTTGTTAGTTTAGCAACTGCTAGTGTGGATGATACGAACAGAGGCTGATAGGGATGTGGGTCTGTTTGGACTCATGTATACTATATGTGTAGACTGATACACTCAACTAAAGAGAAAATTGGTTTCTGAGTATTTTCTGACCGAGCAGTTCTCCTACATGTATTTTTTGGAGAGATGCCACCATAGGGAAACTCACAGATGGGGATATTTTGTGCTGTCATTTGTTTGAGGCAGTCTGGGTGTCTATCACTGGGCTGATAAATGTGACAGAACCACACCTTGAATCTGTTTATCAATAATGGGCTAGAGTTTTCCAGAGCCAAATTGATGGATTTTAAGAAGAAATAAATATTCTGGGTGCAAAAAAAAGAAGGTGAATGAGATTCATAGCACAACATGCTTCATGTAAGCTAAAATGAAACACAGTAACACGTGTCCCTGCACACAGATGAACATTAAACACATTAGAATCAAGAAGTAATAGAAGCCAGTGCACACATGTTCACAGGTGAGCAAGAACACAGAGCAACAAGTAAATTAAAGTGGCACAGTGCTGGTAACATGTGGTTAATTGGATTCTTCATATTCAAAGTCTGTACAAGAAAAAGAATCTCCAGTCTTAAATAGAACTCAGAGGATTTCCTTTTCCATTTTGTTCCCCAAAGCATGAGCTCACCAGGAGCAGAGGTGCAAAGCCATCAGCTCAAGCATGGCCAGTAAGGATTCTGCTATTTTCTAAATTGTAACCTTTGATACTTTGAAATCTACTTTAGTTGGATTGAAACTCAAGAGCAGAACTTACTAAGCGTGGGAGCTGAGCCTAACCAGCCTCCATGTTAGCTGACATTCCTAGTGATGTTGGTGTTTTTCTTTCTTAGGTTAACTGATCCGTAATCCATTCAAGTGTTGTCTCCATTTCAGGGTACTAGGGACAAAGAGGAATCTCCCCATGTGGTAAAGCATTTCATGTGACAATGTAAAGTCACGAGGAACAGAATATAACATGTGACTTCTGGGCTAACATTATGAACTGTCTTAGAACTTGCCTAATTCGTAAGTTCCCAGATTGTGCGCCATGGGAGCATCTGGAAGGGTCAAGAGGCCAGTAGGAGTTATGAACCAAAAGGTTCTAAGTGTTTTCATTAATGAGGGAATTCTATTTATGCATTGCATGTATTGAATGACCACATAAAATGTAGTTGGAAGACTGGAATCTTTCATAGAGGTCCTCTGAAAGACTCCACCCAGCAGGGGGACTGAAGCTGATGCTGAGTCTTATGAAAGAGTTGGGGCATTAAAGGTCCTTGAGAGGACAGGAACTCCACAAGTAGACCAATGGAGCCATGAAATCTGGGCGAGAGTTGAGGTGCTGTCGAGACTGATGTACCAACCAAGGGCCATGCATGGTGAGGACTTAGACCATTGCTCAGATATAGTAGATAGGCAGCATGGTTTCCTAGTGGGTTCCTTAATATGTGGAGTAGGGGCTGCTTCTTACATGGGCTGTGGTGCTCACTTGTTTAACACTTCCCCCTGGTGGGGCAGCCTTGGCAGGCTGCAGAGGAAGAGGATGCAGACAGTCCAGGTGAGACTTGATAGGTTGAGGTCTGATGATAGGGGAGGAGGGCTCCCCTTTCTGAGCACTAGAGGGGGAGGGTGGGACCAGGATGTGACAAGGGAGGGGGCTACAATCAGCATGTAAAGTGAAAAAATTAAAAAGAAAAAAAGAAAATTTAAATAATATGCTTTTTCCAGAAAAAGCATGTTTAAAGCAAGAGTCTTAGACTGCTGTATAGGCTGGCCTCAGACTTGCTTTGTAGCCCAGGATATCCTCAAATTCTTGATACACTTGTTGTATAACTATTCCAGATGATATTAATATGTTTTATTTAATAGAAAAAAATGAGGCTCAGCAAGGAGGTGATTTCCCTGATGTCATGAGGTAGCGTCAGTAGGAGTGCTATGACAATTCAGCCTGACTGGATGTTTTCTCTCCCTTTCACTCTCTTGTATGATTATATGGAGCTTGAGAAATGAGGCCAGAGGATTTGGAACTTTCCCCAGAAGCTCTGGGTTTAGGGACAAGTAGGTAGGGTTGGGTCTAAGAGAAGCTGGCTTTTGCCTGTCATTGTCATGGCAGCTACCACTCTTTCTCACAGAGTACTGAGACTCTTTTTATTGGTAGAGTCTTATTAAAAATAAACATTTCCTTTATTATGTAAGTATAAAGACTGTGGTACTGGAAATTTAAAGAACAATCCCTAAATCTAGGAAGTAGGGGCAAATGACTTGGCCCATAGTTTCAGCCATGTTGAGCCCCAAATTTCATATTTGTAAAACGACAGCATTATAAACACAAATAATATCAATGCATAACAAGCCATGGTTGTAGGACTTGTGGGTAGTGGTAGGGTTAAAGATAACACCTACTTACTCAGATAAGGGTTGATGACCTCCAGGGTACAAATTTAAGGGTCCAGGCATTCTCTCAGAAGTGTCATTGGCTGTGGTGATTAGAAGAGAAAGAGAGGATTTGAAGACAGTCAAGGCTTGATGTGGGATGTGTGGTCTTGATTTTTTTTTGTGTCGTTGAATATGTGTGTGTGTGTGCACCTGTGGGTGCACATGTATCTTCTTCTTCTCACCACTCTCCTATCTTTTTTTTTAAGAATAATAATATTTCAAATCTTGCTTCAGACATGAGGAACATATATCTTTCTCCTGCACGAGCTACCACCACTGCCCTCTTTAGATTTCATTAACTGTGAATTAGGGTTGGGGACCTGGAAGGAGATTATTTACCCTTCACGTGACCTCACTCCAAGGAGACAGCCAGTCTTTCCTTCCACCAACCCCAGGGATCTCATTAAGAAGGGAGACTTGGGAGAACAGATCCTGTGGAACCTCAGGGTTCACAACTTTCTTCACATCTCAAATAATTAGTGGTTTGTTGCTATTGTGATTTTGAAGGAAACTGAGGTATATGGAGAGTGATAGGCTGGGGGCTGCTGTCAGAGGATGTTTAGTTCTGTGGTTAAAACCCTAGGAGTGGAGATCTGAGATCCCTGTACTTAAATCAGTCAACGAGAAGCTGTTATTTGGGGGGAAACTTATATTTCTCTAGATTTCAAGGTCTACGTCTAGACATTTACTAATATAAACTATAAGAGAAGATTGCCTGGAGAATCAACAGCCTCAGAGCTAAGAACATGCTCATATAATAACAGCCAACTGGGCACTTATGTGACACTGTGTGCAGATGTTTAAAAGTGTAGTGTTCTTGCTATTTTTAATCCTTTGAAGTTATATTATAATTACATCATTCCCCTCTCTAGCACCTTCTATGCACCCCCTGCTCTTATTAAAATTAATGGCCTCTTTCAAAAAAATTTGTTCACACTCATTCATAGATATACAGCTACAATCCTCTCAGTCTATAATGTTATTTGTATGTATATTTTCAGGGCTGACCAGTTGGTATTGGATAACCAGTTGGAGAACTTTTCCCTGGGGAATACTATTTCTCTCATTCTCAGCATTCTTAGCTGCCTGTAGTTTTCTGTGTATGGCTGATTTCTTGTGAGTGATCCCTCTTCCAATATGTTAATACTGGAAATTAATATGGTTAATACATCTTCTAGTAGCTAATATATCTATTGGCATTTCATTGATAAGGTTATGTTTAGGCAACCATGTTGGTAAGACATACTTCATGGGTATAGCTTCTCTGACATTTTTAGGAGATACGATATCACAGCAAACTTCCTGTTCTTCTGGTTTTTCCAACCTTTTTGCTCCCTCTTTTGCAATAATTCTTTATATGTAGAAGATGTGTTATAGATGTATCAACTGGGACTGGTCTCCATAAATTAGAATTTTGATCAGTTTTAGTTTCTGTAATGGTTCCCATATGGTGAAAAGAGAAATTTCCTCAATTGAAGGATGAGAACTACACTTAATTGTGGTAAAGGATAAGTACTTAGAGTCTATTTAAGAATTATGGTGGTTTAGTAAAGTGGTAGTTGTAGGTTCTCATCCAAAATGTATGACTAATACTAGCTTAGAGCACTTGGCTAGCTTTTGGTGCTAGGCATGGTTCCCATCTCTACGATTCAGTCTTAAGTCCAATTATAGAGCTGTTGGTTACCGCTAGGTATGTGTGCCACTACTACACCCTTATGGTTGCTCTCATATCATGCTGGCCATCGTTGTGATTCATAGGAGTGATAGCTGCGTAGGGCTGTTGGTAGCTTCCTCCCTTTGGAAATTTGCATGGCACCTTCTTGTACCATGAAACTTGTCATCCAGGTCAGGTCCTTTTGTCCTGTGACTAAAGTGCATGGTGTCTTTAACAATAGGGACATACCTTCGACCTCTCGGGAGCAATGATGTGATATTTTGGGAGTCTCTTTGACAACTCAGACAAACAACTCAAAAAAAGGCTTCTCATGTCTGGTGTTGTGATTTTTTTAAATAGAGTTTATGGTTCTTGGGTGGAGCACTGTCAGCCCAGATTGGAATTTTAAAATTTAAACTATATATAAAATTTATATGTAGACTTATGTGTTCTATAGGTATTTTTAGGTAGGTTCTCTATGACTTTTTCAGATATCCTTACTGCTATTTTACTTTCCCTCTTTCTTCTGTATTTATCTCCACATTTCTAATTTGATCCCCCTTTATTCACATTTACCTTTCAGATCTCTTGTAGTTTGTTATTTCCTTCTCTGTTGCTCTCAGCCATGACGTCTTTTTACTTTCTTGGTTTCCACAGTTATTCCAGGTTATATACATACATCTGAAAAATTGGAGCTATGAAAAATTAGGTGAGAAAGAACTTGTGATGTTTGTTTTTCTGGGTTATCTCATCCAATACGATCTTTTCTAGGTCTGTCAACTTACCTACAAATTTCATGATTAATAGTATCCTATAGCATATAGGTATCACATTTTCATCATCTAGTTGTCAATGGAAGGTGTTCTTGATTTTTGTAGGTGTGGGGACTAAGGTTCACTTTTATTAAACACCTTGACAAAATGACATAGTTGAGAAACTATGGATATAGATTCAAGTCCAAAGATACCTTGTTTCTAAAATTTCTACTCACTCTTGTTTGCTGGGCAAAGACTACATCAGAGTATGTCTTTAATATTTGCCTGTTATTTTATCTTCCAAGATCCTGGCTCATCTTCAGATGTTAGCTATTCTTATCCCTTGTTCTGGTGATGGTGACTCAGCTGTTCCTCTATTCATCCAATGGCTCCAGGAGGGTAGGATTTACCATGTCTCATCTGTGAAATTGTTATGCTTTTATTGAGAAAAAGAAATCTATGGCTGATGGCAGAATGAAGGAGGGATAAACAAAATAACTTACAATTTTAAGGCCAATGGGCTTAGCTTTATAAGATCATGGAAGATATGATTTACATATTTATTTATTTGGTCTATACCAGGATTTATTCACATTCTAAAATGTCTCATTATAGTGAACTGAGCATGAAAAAAAAGACTAATTGTAAATTGTACAAATCTCGTAGATGGCATTATCCAACTAAGAGCTAGCTGGGTGGAATATAGTGAATTCTAGGTGAAACTGTACAGATATGAAAACTATTGCAAATTGTGCTTCATTTCTGGCTTGTCAGTTATTCCCTGATTACTGAAAGGTGACAAATAGAGGCAATGGCAGGAAGATTGATGTGTCTGTGTACCATTCCACTATATATCTCTTGGTATATCTTTAAGACCAAGTATCTTATGGGGTATAAATAAAAAGATTCTGACCAGATGAACTGTATGTGTGAGAACTTGATGAAATATTTGAGACAGAAGGAAATAGGTGGGTGGATAGATGGATGGATTGATAGATGGATAGATAAATATATAGCTAGATGATGGATGGATTGATAGATGAATAGATAAATGTGTGAATAGATAATGGATAGATGGATAAATGATGAGATGATACACACACATACACAAATGGATGGAGACAAATCAATAGATAAATGGATAAATGGGTGGATGGATAGATGATAAATAGGTAGATAGATAGATAAAATGAGAATTTTTACAGCTTTGCAGAAGTTGTTAATACTGTCAACAAATACTTCTGAATGAATGCTTGTCTTACAAGAACTTTGCCCAATCTCACTGGGTCCCTTTATTTGGATGGAGTCTTGGGATAACATGGTTAGTAAGTTCTAGTCACAAGTGGTTTGAATTATTTCTGGACAAGAGTACTGGTTTGACTGTATGAGTTCTTCAAGAGATAATTTTTTTAGTTAGTTTTTAAATTATATTTCTTTTTTAACCTATACATTTATTATTATACATAAACACACATAAATAAAATAAACTACATACAGCAGGAATTACCATGAAACAATCGGGAATTATATAAATATTACCTTCATAATGATTTGGCTATTTGTATTTGGCAAACTTGAAGTAAATATCATTCCTATCTTGTTGAGTCTAAAACTCTGAATGAAAATCAATATGTATCATAGCTCATCTCTATCAAGTTAAAACATCTATCTAGATCTCAAAACATCTTAAACTCTAACTACTTAAGATTAATTGTAACACTAAACTATCTGGTCTTCAACTCCATCAGAGACTTGAGAAGGAATAAAACTTAATTACCTGAGCGAAATGGAAGTGCAGGTTGGAAGCTTCCCAAATGAAAAAAAATGACAATTTACTACCTGAATAGTCACCCAAAACTATAATGTTGGAGCATCATCTTCAGCCTTCTGGCCCAATTTATCGGACAGACATATTTGTGAGGCAGGAACTATTGAAGACTTGCTTACCCTGTCTTGTCAGAGTTTGGCCATTCACCCTGCCTGCATCCAAGCTTGTCCATTTTTTTAGGCAGAATTCTGTCTGTGGCAGAAATGAGGACCTTTTGTCCAGTAGCTTGTTTGCCACATTTGAAGACATTTCCATAAGGAGGTTCAAGATATATTCTTATTTTGGGGCAGAATGGTGACTAATGCTTACCATGATGATGCTACCATAATTTTGGCTTTCTTGACTGTTGAAAATGAGTATCACTTTTGTACATTTCTATGATGGACATAGAGTGTAAATTTGAAGTAAATTGCAGGGTTAAGGTTTTGTGACTTTTCTCCTTGTTTATTTCCACAGCACAATTTAGATTTTCCTGAATGGCACAACACTGCATTTTACAGAGTATGAAAGGAATCTTGTTGACAATTTTAAACTTGGGAAGAAAGAAATAATTAAAGATGTAGGAGAGAGAATTAGATACTGAGAGTTCACAATGTCTTGACACAGGGATGTTAGTAAGTAGAGTAAGTATTTTTGTACTTTATTTTTTTAAAAATACATTTGTTTTATTACACATATATAAAACAAACTACATACAGCAGGGAGAACCATGTGACAATCATGAGAATCATGAGTTCTATACATGTTCTATACACATTCACAGTGGTTTGGCTACTTGTATTTGTCCAGCTTGAAGTAAACGTCTTTCCTGTCTTGTTGGGTCTGAATTTCTGAATGAAATTCAATATATATCCTATCTCAACTCTAATAACTTAACTTCTTTATCTTGATCTAAAATAATCTCATCCCCTAACCAACTAAACTTGATTGTAAAACTACTATCTGGCCTTCAATGCCCCTCAGGGACTTGAGAAGGAATAGAACTTAAATTCCTGAGTGAACCAGCAGAGTGGGTTAGCAATTTCCAAAATGTACAAATTGACTTAGATGATCTACTGCCTGAACAGTCACCCAACACTCTCTATAATGTTGGAGCCCCATGGGCATGTCAAACACTTGTCAGATTTTAGCACAAGAATATATATTCTAAGTCTAAAAGATAGATAGAACTCTATCGACATATGAGGTAAAACAGTTGCATAAGGTCTTCAAAAGCCTCAGAGACACACAGAATATGGCATTTCAAGTTGTCTTTATAATCCTAAATTTCTTTGACAAGACAAGTTAACTACTGATAACACCCAGCTAACCTCAAAGAAGATGATGAGCATTAAAGAGCCTCCTTATGGAGATGGTTTCAAATGTGGCAAACAAGCCGCTGGGAAAAATGTCCTTATTTCTGCCACAAACAGAATCTGCCTAAAAATGGGCAGCTTCGATGCAGGTAGAGTCACTTTGCCAGTGCAGAGTAAGCAAGTCCTCAATAGTTCCTGTCCTGCGAATAAGTCTGGCAGAGATACTTGACCAGAAAGCCAAAGATGTACTTTATTTTTCTAGCTGTGATTTCATAACCAAAATTGAAGTAGCCTCCCAAAGCTCTACTTTGATGTTTATTGATTCTACATTAAGGTGAGTTTCACTTTAATGAAAATGCTGTGATCGTTTCTTCATCTTTTGAAGCAACCCCCAACAAATGGCAAGTCCCATTCCTTGACTACTTCCTATAAGAGGTTCTTTTCAACTCTACACCAAATCTGCACATATTCCTCACCTGAAAGCTAACAGTAATCTCTAGTTACTTGATTATGGCATTATCAGAAGTATTAAAGTGTTATTCATCCAAAATAATTATTATACCACTGTGCATCAGACTATTGATAAATACTGGGTATCTGGTAGGATATGACCTGATATTAAACATGCATTTTGCAAAAACCATTGCTAGAAACCAAATATTTTGTTTTTAAGTCAATGACTTTATTGGAGCCCAGTGCCACTGATGAGGGATATGTTTATGAAAATGTGTAGAAAGGAAGGATAATTTACTGATGTCTTAGATCACATATCAAATATGATAATTCCCTGTTTTTAATCTTTAAATCATTATTTATGAGTGTGTGTCTGTGTATGAGTATGCACACATTGGGTGGTGGTGCCCGCAGAGGCCAGAAGAGAGTGTTGGTTTCATGGAGATGGAGTTACACGCCATTGTGAGACACCTGACATGGGTTCTGAGAACTGGACTCAAATCCTCTGCATGCTTTTAATTACTGAGCCATCTGTCTTGTCCTATTTTGACCTTTCTATTAGTGAACTCTGTCCATTAACTTCCTCAAACCTCTCTTCATATCTCTGTTCCTCAGGCTATAGATGAAAGGATTCAGCATAGGAGTCACTACCGTGTACATAACAGTAGCCACCCGGTCCTTCACCACTGAGTACATGGACAGGGGCCTGAAGTAGACATAGATGACACTCCCATAGAACAGGGCCACTACAGTGAGGTGAGAGCCACAGGTAGAGAAGGCTTTCCACTTTCCCGCTGCAGAGGGGATGCTGAGCACAGTGACAATGATTCTCAGGTAGGAGAAGAGGATGCACAGGAAGGGGGTCACAATGACAGCCAGGGTCTCTGTCATGACCACAATCTGGCTGGAGGATGTGTCAGAGCAGGACAGCTTCAGCAAAGGCTGGGTGTCACAGAAAAAGTGCTTAATGACATGGGAGGCACAGAATGAGAGGCGGGACATGAGGAGGACACGGAACAGGGCATGTAGATGGGAGATGGTGCAGGAACCCAGCAGCATGAGGAGGCAGCGCCGTGGCCTCATCACCACATCATATTGTAAAGGGTGGCAGATGGCCACCAGTCGGTCAATGGCCATGGAGGCCAGCAGGTAGCTGTCAGTGTTCCCCAAGGCCATAAAGAAGTACATCTGAATGAGGCATCCCACGTAGGAGATAGTCTTTGTCTCTGAGAGGAAGTTCACTAGCATCTTGGGCACAATGACTGTTGTGAAGCAGATATCCATGAATGACAAGTTGCTGAGGAAAAAGTACATGGGGGTGTGGAGCCTGGAGTCAGAGTGGATGGCCAGGATGATGAGTACATTCCCCACTACGGTGACCAGGTACATGATGAAGAAGATGACAAAAAGGGGTTTCTGCATCCAGGGACTGGAAGAGAGACCCAGCAGGATGAAGTCTGAGGTGCTGCTGCTGTGGTTGTTCATTTCTCTGTATTAGGATCCTTCTTACAGAAGTTGTAGGAAATATATGAGAGGAAATTTCATCTGTATACTTCTCTAACTTCAAGTTTGTTAAAAATTTTAACTATTTGCTACAATTTTAAAGAATATTTTCTAAGAATTGACAGAAAAATAAATTAAAAGAATATCTAACATAGAACCACAAAGATACAATTCCGTTATTTACTAAATTACACACTGAAGGTCTCCCGTGCTTGGCTAGTAAGTAATATCTGTGTTACCTAATTTACCAGAATTATTCTTATTTCTGTACATTTGTCTCAGGTGCCTTCTTGACCAATTCTTTAGCCTACTCCTTTCCTTTTCAGAGTAAGAAAGTTGTGTTTCTCTTGAAGCAGTTTACTTTCTTACAATGGATCTTCATCAGTGAGGTCCTCCCATTCATGCTTTTGACATAGTTTTGGAGATGGTGGCCAAAGCATGGAAAGTAAGCAAATGAGCACTAGAATTCATCAATGCCCTTGAAATCTATAGAATTTGGATAAGATTTTTTCTATCTGTGGAAGAAATATTTATTAGCCTTTATTTAAATATTGTTTATACATTATAATCTTTAATTATAAGCTCTACCCCAAGAAAATCACTCAAAAGGAGTAATACAAGCCAGTACCTATTCTACTGATAGTATGTTTTAGAATGTGTTATTTTCCTCTCTACAAGAACATGTTGAGACTAGATGAGCACCATTATATATTTTTTGATTTTTGTTTTTTGTTTTTGTTTTTTGAGACAGGGTTTCTCTGTGTAGCCTTGACTATCCTGGACTTACTTTGTAGACCAGGCTGGCCTCGAACTCACAGAGATCCGCCTGCTTCTGCCTCCTGCGTGCTGGGATTAAAGGCATGTGCCACCACACCCAGCTTAGATGAGCACCATTATAAACCTGGAGTGGCAGGAATACTTGGAGTGGAAAGGTTTAATCAGAAATGATAGCCAAGTGATAAGGGAGTGGAAAGAGTGGAGGAAAAGTTAAATAAAACCAAGAATTAACGGAAAACCACATGGAAACCTCCTGTTTTGTGATTATATTAAAATGATAATTAGAAAATGTTTGAACAAAACCACCCTTAATATGTGGATAATGCTCCTCTCAGAAGCTAAGCATCATCAGTGAAAATCCCTACAGCAGGTGTTAGATCTCTCCATGCAAAATCTTGCTGAAAGAGGCCCCAGAGACCTCCCAAGCACTGCAGACAACGTCAACGCTCTTAATTTCCCACCAGAGCCAGACCATGAGACCATTTTGCTGAAAATGCTACATATTTAATTCGTAAGACACTAAGCAGTAAAACTCTATCTGAAATGGAAGGCTCCTTCATTCTGAGCACTGTCCACATTGTTAGAAGTTGCTATGTAACAAGCTGCTACAGCAAAAGAGTCACCAACAATGTTACTCAATTTGGAGTCTATGACTTCCAGTGAT
The DNA here is from genome assembly GCA_907169655.1 of Acomys percivali. Classification (NCBI taxonomy): domain Eukaryota; kingdom Metazoa; phylum Chordata; class Mammalia; order Rodentia; family Muridae; genus Acomys; species Acomys percivali. The sequence continues at coordinate 13,623,424 of OU015750.1, read as the reverse complement.
AACCTACCCAGTAATATATGGCTACCTGTGCAATGATGGCATTGCTATTACGGGGGGCAACCACTGCTTTCTGATTGGATTTGAAGCCCAGTATACAGAAGGGAACTTATGCCTTGTACTGTAAGTTTGTTGAGAGCCTGTGGCTAGGAAGGTCTTAGGCCATATGGGAGAACCTATTACTGTTGCTTTGCTAAACAGGCATGAGATCAAATTGAGTTCTTAATGACTAAATCCAAACATTTGTGCTGCTTCCAGACTTCATCAGAGAAGTTTCTTTTTGTAGCGGACAGTGGTTAATGAAAGGTTCACAGCTTGTCAAAGTGCAGAGTACAGGTGAATGTGGAGTGATCTGCCTTAAACAGGCCGTCTATTTCTCTCCCTCCAAAGTCAGGAAAAGTCACAGGAGATAAGGAAGAAAGAATGTAAGAGCCAAAGATTGGAGTAAAGTGCTGTGAAACAATGCCTTACAGTTGTACCACAGACACTGTACCCTCGATGAAGCCATGGTTACCTGTACAAAGAATAGACCTGTTACCATTTCATCATGCATTGGGTAGTAACTCATAAGGGGCTATCTGAAGTTAATGGGTACTTGGGAAGAGTCATTCTCTTCAGTGGCGTAGCTAGGGATACGTTTCTTATGTTCTGGCAAGCAACATTCCATTCATACAAATCAACTAACTATTCAGCTCAGTGGGCCTCAAACAAAAGAACGTCAAAGTATGAGAGGGCTTATTGTGAAGGAGAAATACTTCAGGAAGACAAGGGAAAGAAGAGAGGGAAGCAGAAAGTAAAAATGTCCAAAACTCAGTATACATGTGTGAAATTGTCAAAGGATAAAAACAGGTTACTATGAAGTTCTCATGCTTAACATTTATGTAGTAACACAATGTTTAGTGTGTAAGAGTTCAATCCACAGTAATACTTAGGAAACAAGTCACAAGGATGGCACCTGCTGGCACTGTTCAGGTACCTGGCTCAGATAATGGACTAAAACAGTACACAAGAGAAAGTTAAAGAAACATGGAGGCATAAATGTTAAAAAAGAAAAGGTGAGGTTGCCCCTTTGCAGGCGATATGATTGTATACTTAGAAAATAGAGACAGCAACTTGTGAATCAGCTAGACTTCACCAAGATGCTAAATTCAGATAAGTCTAAAGGCATTAACAGAATGAATTAAAAATGTAATTCAAGAAAACTCTAAATGACATAAAAAGGCAGAGAAATACTTGCGAATAAGCCTGAGGAAATGGAAGAAATTAGTGAGAGTTTTCTGAAGAAAGTGTAACAGTGCAAAATTGAAGATCTGAAAAAAAAGTGGACATAATGTATTTCTAAAAATAAGAGATTTTGAGAACACAAATTCTGAAATCATGAAAATTTTAATGCATCTCTAATGAGACCCCAAGGGAATTTTTAATGGAATTTAAGAGAGTTATGGTAAGATTTATCTAGAGGAGCAAATGCCTAAGAACAGACAAGATAATTCTGAAAAAATGTAATAATGACAGAAACTGCTTAAGTCATAAATTAAAGCATGTAATAGTTAAATGAGACCCAACAGTCAGGGCATCCACGGAGAAACAGAATAAATGCATCACTCTAATGAGCTACATACATCCGTATTTGCATATAGAAAGAGATTTTGGTTGAGCCTTAATAGATAACAAGGATTCCTTTCATAGCAAACAGAAAACAGAAAACTAGTATTACACTAGTGCTATTTATGACAATTAGGTGAATATTTGGAAAAACAGGCGATCTATATAACTCATGCATACACAGAAAACTCAGAAAAGTAAACTAAAAGAAAAATTCTAAAAAAGCCAGGCGTGGTGGTGCACGCCTGTAATTCCAGCACTCGGGAGGCAGAGGCAGGCGGATTGATGTAAGTTCAAGGCCAGCCTGGTCTACAAAGTGACTCCAGGACAGCCAAGGCTAACACAGAGAGACCTTGTCTCAAAATACCAAATTTTTTTTTTCTAAATTGTAAGATAAATTTTAGACACAAAGAAAGCAGGATATTTTGAGGTTCTAAATGGGATATTAATCGGAGATAAAAATGAAGTCCCCACTTTCTCTCCCATCTAGATCAACCCTCTTTCTGTCTCTCATTAGAAAACAAAGAAGCTTGCCTGTATTATTTATCCAATAACTGTACTTGAGGCATCTATCCTGCTGAAATAGTGCAAAGATTTGTATATATATAGTTTTATTGTGTCAACCCTGTTTTTAATCAAACAAAACAAACAAGAACAAGTCAAAGAATACAAAGTTAGAATCACTAAAATATTCACCCAAATGTGAGTTATTGTATAAGTCACTAAATAACTTATAGTGTATTCTTCTTCCTCAATATCATGTCAAGGATATAAAGTGGCTATTAGCTACTAACACTTATTGGCAGTCAGAATACAGCAAATACTTAATCAAAAAGACTTTTTATTTTTACATATACATTTATATTAGTACACGTTTATACAATACACTACCTATATCAAGAAGAACCATGAAACAATCAGGAATTATATGACTGTTACATTCTTGGTGTTTTGGCTATTTGTATTTGACAGCCTTGAGGAAAACATCTTTCTTATCTTGTTGTGTCTAAGATTCTGAGTATAAATCAATCTCTATCACGTCTTGTCATTATCAACTTAAAACGACTATCTAGACCTAAAAACATCTTAACCCATAAACAACTAATTAAAATTATTTTATGGTCTCCAAACCCTGAAAGGCAGACACTGTTATGTTGCTTTTCACAAACAAATGAACAAACAAACAAACAAAATAAAAATAAAAAAATAAGAGTTTGCCAAAGACGAGTAACTAACTTGGTAGATCCTGCATTTGGAAGTGGTAGAGCTAGCCTCTGAATGCAGGCAGGTCCTAGGACAAGCTGAAGCTATTCTAGGATGAACTAGATTATTTTGTTACTGTACTATCTGTAATAGTGTGTTGTTTGAAAAAAGCAAGCCATAGAATACGAACAATACAGTTTTTTTTTAACAAGGGGATCTGTTACATGTGCACATGCATGCTCGTGCATGTTGCTTTCCTCTGGAATGAGATTAGAAGGCTGGAGCCTTCATGTAAAACAATGAGTCCATGGTTTTTTTTTTTTACATTGATTTTGTAATTCAAAATGTGAAATTATTGGATAGTTTATTTCCCAAAGAATTATGTACAATTCCCTCTTCATTGGCTTATATCCACTCTATAAATACATTTGGGGGTCATATTACCCATAATTCTTATCTCTCCCAGACTGTTAGAGAAGATTGTGTCTGTGTATGAGAGTTTGCTTTTGTACTTACGAGAATCATCATAGATTCTGAAGTGTGAGATGCTGAACTGAGGTTTAGGAACATTGAAAGTTATAACATATATTCTCAACTTGAGGAGACCATCACTCATTTAGTGTTAGAAGTACTCATTTTAACTTGTAGATTTCTCCTTGCCCTGTGGTTTTTAACCTCTCTTCTGGAACGATTTTCCATTGTCAACACAAGCTATGCAGTTACTATTGAGCCTTAAACTGGCAGTCTTTCTTCCTGTGGTGTTTCTTAAGGGAAGTAGCCTAGCCTTATTTAATGGTCAGTATATTTCCTCATGCCTCAGATGCCGTTGGTTCACCAATTCACTTCCATATAGATAATGATATGTACAGATGTATAATATTTGTGTGTGTGCATGTTTATATATGCACATATTCTATTTATACTTTGCCTACTCTTTCTTTTTAGAGACTCAAAGACAACGAGGCATTGACAAACCCCTCTACACATGGATATTATTATTGTTCTCAAAGAAAACTAGGGAAATGGTATGTTGCTTATGGGTTTTTGTTTTCAGTTAGAAGATGAGGAAGGCGAGGAAATGGAAAGCATTTTCAGTCCTTTTAAATTCAGTATGTATATACTGTATATACATGTATATCACATGTATATACATACAAGTATATATCATATATACATCTAGGAGATATATAAAATAGACTATTTCTGTATGTCTCCATAGGAATTTTCTAGTTTTGAGACATTTCCATTCTCAAGTTGGCTTTCTTACCCTTGGATAGCCTGCACTGCCCTTTCAGCTGCTTGCAGGTTCAAGGAAGGTATATATAAACTGTAGTCCTTGAAGGAATGCAGACAGCTAAGTGTACTGGGCAGGTTCTATGCTATCCTTCGCCTTATCCTTACTGTAACATTATGATGGGAGCACTACTTCCGCCAAAGTTCAGATTTACAGAGCTGGTGAGGGGTACACCTAATATTCAGCCACAGATAGTCCCTGATCCAAATTCCACGTTTTAAACCATTCTCCTCACCTTTCCCAAGCCTGCACGTGTTCAGAGAATTAAGCCTCCATCAATATACATGTAGGTGTTCTCTTACCTCTGAGTTCCTCAGGGCTCCAGACTGACCACTCTTTGTGTCCTATAATTTGTCCTGGATTTTTCTTGTGCTTGGGCCATTAGATCTCAGCCATCTGCATCATTTCCAGACTTATGACAATGGTGGTGTAGAGTTCCCTTGAAGAGACATATTCTGCTTAGAACTTTTGCTGGGTCCTTTTCTCAGCATTGAAATCATCCTCTTGTGCCTTGTTTTATTTACATGTTTGAAGATGTCTATAGCTCATGTCTTTCAGCACCATAAAAGTTAGGATATTTGTCCAATTTTATTGCCTACCTATCTTTATTTTCAAGCTTCCCAGGGAAGCTTTAAACCCCCAGACTCAATTCCAACACAATGCACCTGTCTTCAGCCAACTCTATTCTTTCTACTCTATTTCTTGTTTCTGTTTTTCTTCACACCACTAGCTTCCTAATTGCATGGCTCTATCTTTCTCAATCGTCCAAGAATTAAAATTGAGATATATCAGTTGTATTGATGAATATGGAGGTCATCTGTAATCAGACAGAAGTCGTAAGTGCTACTGATAACACATAAAGAACATACATTGCCCCCTGCACCATAGGGCAGTGTGGCTTCTCAGAGACTGTTACTTGACTGGTAGCCACAGCTCTTTAATTTATGTGGTATTCACCTCTGTCACTTTTGTTTCAGGTAATTTCAATTGTCTGATTCCCACAATTACAGAAAAAATGGGCTTAAAATCTTTGAAGGCTATCTAGTCCCTTGGAGAAGGTCTCTGAGTTAGAAAAATTTCCCACCATTAGCTCAGATTAGTCTTCCTGTTTTTGCTGGATAATGATGTAAAAACTCCACTCACAGAGAGATGCTTTTTTTTTTTTAAAAAAAAACACTTCATGTTCCAGGCAATAGAAATTAAGTTCGGAGAACTGAAGTGACCAGGCATGTTCTGCAGAGTTCAGTCCAGAATGGGTTCTCATGAGCCCTGCATTGCCTCCACTGTCTTAATCTCCTCACCCAGTTTTATGGAGAATGCTATCTAGCTGTAGCATGGGTGATGTGCCCTTCAAGGCTGTTGGTGCTTCAAGGGTCTGATATTTGATCAATGTTTAATATCATAAGATGTACAGAGAAAGGTTGTGCTTCCTGGCTTTTCAGATGCAATAGAGAAAAACAGGTCAGAAAAAGGGGAGAAAGATAAGGTGTTCCCATTGTTAGCACTTCCAAAGACCCTATAGACAGCTTACCTGTCAAAGGAAGGCCAGGGTCACAACTAGGCTTGGATGCCTATCAGGTAGTTAATAGTAGGCTCAGAATCTCTGAAGAAAGAACATTCTAAACTGCTTATTAGTCTCAGAGTTGTGAAGACTTTCCTACTGTGGGAGTTGGTGTTAGAAAGGGAAACCCAGGGGCCGGTCTGTCTGCATGCCAGAACCCTTGAGAGGTTTGGCCCTGAAGGTGTCCCAGGAGGGAAGAACATTTTGATACTCTGAGTTGAAGGAAATTCTGTTCATACTACAATGTATTTGCATATATATACATATATATATATATACATCCATACATATATATATTCAGTGTGGGACTTTGTGTTTGAATATTTTATTTTAATAATATTTTTATTGATTATTTGGAAATTCAACATCATGAATCCTGAGCACCCTAAATTCCTAGTCCTCCTAGGGTCTACTCCTCAAATCATGAGTTCTCTCTCCAAATAAAAGAAGGAGAAAAAGAAAATCAAACAAGTCCAACTCATGTTGCCAATGTACTCACTAGCCTGTGGTCAGATTCCCGGTGGCCAGCCCCTTAAAGAAAACTGAATCCTTCCCCACCTTCACCAGAAGCTGTAAGTTATGGAGAGATACACTTGAGCATCCTTATCAAAATGCTTAAGAGCTCTCTTCTATGGCTCTTACTCTTTTTTAAGTGGGGAAAGGAGTTGTCACAGAAGTCTTCTACATCCCTCTTTTTCAACTGTGATTCTATAGCCACAGCAAAAGCAACAGACACAATCATGGGCCATAGACACCATCACAGCCCTCACTGGCAGCACAGGACAAGGTCATCAACATGGCTTCGGTGGTAACTTGGGCCAGGGACATAACACAGGTCCTAGTTACTGTAGGACCATGAACATCCACACAAACCTCCAATTACAACATGGCCTGTGGCAGCAGACCACGGATACCAAAGTGGCCTCCATGGACCATAGAGGTGTTTTTAGGATGTCCAATCCAGAAAACAAGACAGTCTTTATCTTGGAATCCTGTTATTTCTAAGAATCAGGGTGATCATGCATCTGGGCAGAGAGGGAAGGAGAGAGAGAGAGAAAGAGAGAGAGAGAGAGAGAGAGAGAGAGAGAGAGAGAGAGAGAGAGA
>OU015750.1:13580289-13608170 GCA_907169655.1 Acomys percivali | reverse complement strand
TTCTTTCTTTCTTTCTTTCTTTCTTTCTTTCTTTCTTTCTTTCTTTCATTTTTATTTATTATTATGTATACAGAGCTTTGCCTGCTTGTACACCTGCATGCCAAAAGAGGGCATCAGATCACTTTATAGATAGTTGTGAGCCACCATGTGTTTGCTGGGAATTGAACTCAGGACCTCTGGAGGAGCAGTCAGTGATCTTAACCTCTGAGCCACCTCTCCAGCCCTGTGGTCCAGTTTCTAAATGTTGAGAAATTTCAGGGCTGAAATCAATAAATTAAAAACAAAGAAAACAATTCAAAGAATTAATGAAGCCATTAGCTGATTCTTTGAGAAAGTCAACAAGATAGACAAACCCTTAGCCAAACTAACTAAAAGACAAAAGGAGAATTTCCAAATCAACAAAATCAGAAATGAAAAGGGACACATAGCAACAGATACTGAGGAAATCCAAAGAAACATTAGATCTTACTTCAAAAGCCTATATGCCACAAAAAATGTGAAAATATAAATGATATAGACAATTTTCTTGGATAAATTCCATTTACCAAAGCTGAATCAAGATCAGGCAAATGAATTAAATAGTCCTTTATCTCCTAAGGAAATAGAAGTACTCATAAAAATTCTCCCAAGCAAACAAAACAAAAACAAAACAAAACAAAATAACACAAGGCCAGATGGATTCAGCACAGTATTCTACCAGACCTCCAAAGAAAAACTAATACCGATACTTCTCAAACTATTCCACAAAATAAAAACAGAAGGATCAGCACCAAACTCATTCTATGAAGCCACAGTCACCTTGAGACCTAAGCCACACAAAGACCCAACAAAGAGAATTTCAGAACAATTTCCCTTATGAATATTAATGCAAAAATACTCAATAAAATATTGGCAAATCAAATTCAAGAACACATCAAAAAATCTCATCCACTGTGATGAAGTAGGGGTCATTCAATATATGGAAATCTATCAATGTAATCAACCATATAAACAAACTGAAGGAAAAAACCACATGATGCTGAAAAAGCATCTGACTAACCCAATACCTTTTCATTTTAAAAGTCTTAGAGAGATCAGGGATATAAAGCACATAACTAAACACAGTAAAGGCAATATGCAGCAAATCTATAGACAACATAAAACTAAATGGAGAAAAATTTGAAATCAAGGACACAACCAGGCTGTCCAGTCTCTCTGTATTGCTTGAATATAGCACTTGAAGCCACAGCTATAGAACAAGAAAACTAAAGATCAAAGGGATACAAATAGGAAAGGAAGACATTAAAGTTTCATTGTTTGCAGATGATGTGATAGTATATATCAATGACCACAAATATTCTACCAAGGAACTCCTAAAGCTGAAGAACACCTTCAGCAAAGTGGCTGGATACAAAATCAACTCAAAAAAGTCAGTAGCTCTCTTGTACGCTAATGACAAATGGGCTGAGAAAGAAATTGTGGAAACCACACCCTTCATAATAGCTACAGATAATATAAAGTATCTTGGTTTAACTCTAAGCAAGCAAGTGAAAGATTTACATGAAAAACTTCAAGTCTCTGAAAAAGGAAATTGAATAAGATATCAGAAAATGTAAATATCTTCCATGCTCATGGATTGGGAGAATCAACATAGAAAAAATGGCCATCTTACCGAAAGCAATCTACAGACTCAATGAAATCCCTATAAAAATATCTACACAATTTTTTCAGACCTGGAAAGATCAATTCTCAACTTCATATGGCAAAACAAAAAACCCAGAATGGCTAAAACAATACTGTAAAATAAAAGATCATCATGAGAAATCTCCATCTCTGATCTCAAGTTGTACTAAAGAGCAACAGTAATAAATATGGCATTGTACTGGCATAGAGATAGGCCAGTAGATCAATGAAATCAAATTGAAGACCCACAAATAAATCCACACACCTATGGTTATTTGATATTTGACAAAGAAGCCAAAACAACACAATGGAAAAAAGACAGCATCTTCAACAAATGGTGCTGGTCTAACTGGATGCCTACTTCTGAAAAAATGCAAATAGATTCATATTTATCACCCTGTACAAAACTAAAGTCCAAGTGTATTAAAAACCTCAATATAAGAGCAGACATGCTACATTTGTTAGAAGAAAAAGTAGGAAAGAGCTTAGAACTCATTGGCACAGGATACACCTTCCTGAACAGAACACCAATAGTTCTGGCTCTAAGATCAACAATTAATAAATGGGACCTCATGAAACTGAAAAGCTTCTGTAAGGCAAAGGACACTGTCAAGAGAACAAAGTGACAGCCTACAGATTTGAAAAGGTCTTCACCAACCCTACATCCGACAAAGGTCTAATATCTAAAATATATAAAGAACTCAAGAATTTAAACACCACCAAACCAAATAATCCAATTAAAAATATGGTCCAAAGATAAACAGAATTCTCAACAGAAGAATACTGAATGGCTGAAAGACACTTAAGAATATGCTCAATGCACCCAGTCCTCAGGGAAATGCAAATCAAAACAACTCTGAGATTCTAACTTACATCTATCCAAACGGCTAAGATAAAAAGTTCAAGTGACAGCACATGTTGGTGAGGATGTGGAGAAAGAGGAAGACTCCTCCATTGCTTGTGGGAGTGCAAACTTGTACAATCACTTTGTAAATCAATCTGGCACTCTCTCAGAAAATTGGGAATAGTTCTACCTCAAGACCTAGCTATACCACTCCTGGCCATATACCAGAAAGATGTTCCACCATACAACAAAGATTCTTGCTCAACTATGTTCATAACAGCTTTATTTGTAATAGCCAGAACCTGGAAACAACCTAAATGTCCTTCAACTGAAGAATAGATAAAGAAATTGTGGTACATTTACACAGTGGAATACTATTCAACTATTAAAAACAAGGAAATCTTGAAATTTGTAGGCAAATGGATGGAGTTAGAAATGATCAACCAAACTGTGGGAAACTGCAGCTGTGCTGGTACTGACTGTTACTTGTTTTTGTCTGCAGTTGAAACATTACTTGTTTTTCTCTGCAGTTGAAACATTGTGCTTCACTGGTTGTTTTCATTTTCCTTGTTTTGAGTCTCATAATTTGGCTCTTGGTTTGCTCCCTCTTGGGGACTTCCCACAGTGCTGTTCCATTGCTGGTTCTTCCCCTATATAAGCAGTTCTGTTAATCCCAATAAACAGCATTCTCTTAGCACGAATGACCCATTGTTGTGTTGTTTTTTCAATCCGCAGACCCTCCCCGTAGCCCAGACTAGCAGCACGGGTGCTGCACTAAGTGAGGTAACCCAGACTCAGAAAGACACACACAGTATATACTCATTTATAAGTGGATATTTGTCCAAAACAGATCTCCTCTGAAAGACTCCACCCAATGGGGGATCAGGACAGATAGTGGGACTCAAAGCGGGACCCTAGGCGGAGCACTGAGAGTTGTAGGGAAAAGAAGGGGGATGGAAGTTCTGGGAGGGAGCAGGTGCTCCTCAAGGAGACCATGAAGGCCTGTGGATCTGGATCCAGAGGGACGGTACAAACTAATGCATCAACCAAAGACAATGTATGCAGAGGTCCAAGTCCTCCTGTGTTCAGATATAACTGATAGACTGCTGGTTCTCCATGTGGGGGGAGGAGGGGGTGCTGCTGAACCTCTGACATGCACTCTGGTGCCCACAATTTGGTCACTGTCCCTTTGCAAGAAGGCCAGGGGGGCACACAGAGGAAGGGGAGGCAGGCTATTCTGATGAGACCTAATAGGCTGTTGCTAGAAAGTTGGGGTAGGAAAGCCTCACATCAAAAGTCTAGGGGAGGAGAATAGGCAGAAGAGGGAGAGAGAGTGCGAATGGGAAGATAAAGAGTGAGTGGATAACAATTGGGGTGTAATGTGGATATATTTTATTTTATTTTTTATTTATTTATATTTTATTTTTTTTATTTTTTATTTTTTTAAATTAATTTATTCTTGTTACATCTCTATGGTTATCCCATCCCTTGTATCCTCCCATTCTCCCCTCCCTCCCATTTTCCCCTTATTCCCCTCCCCTATGACTGTTCCTCAGAGGGATTACCTCCCTCTGTATATGCTCATAGGGTATCAAGTCTCTTCTCAGTGACCTGCTGTCCTTCCTCTGAGTGCCACTAGGTCTCCCCCGCCAGGGGACATAGTCAAATGTGAGGCACCAGAGTACATGAGAAAGTCAAATCCCTCTCTCCACTCAAGTGTGGAGACTGGATAAATTTTAATAAATAAAATATACATAAAATTTTTATGTTATCTAACGCAGGTTAACCCCAAATTCATGATCCATCATCCCGAATTCTGGGAATATTGGCATGTGTTACCACAAATGTCTTACTGCTGAGTTTTTAAAGGTTTTTCATATATTTTATAGCAGTCTTTATGCAGATTTGTATTTTAATCAGTTTAAGTAATCTATAGCTTATGTTTTCTTTCTCTTGACAGAAGTACTGAACAGATGACTTTTTTCATGTACTATGTGTGCCTGAATCACAGATTTCAGTATAGTCAATGAATAGTATATGATTTTAGCAAAATAAGAACATTATTTGTAAATAAAGACATTGTGTTTAAGTGGCTTTATTGGGTCCATTCAATAAGAAACTGATTATTCTAATTTTTAAACAATTTTTAAAATTAGATCCCAAACACAATTTTTCCCTCCACTACTCACAGTACCCCCTCACCCCTCTCCCCCAGATCTACTCCTCCTCTGTTTCCCTTCAGAAAAGAGCAGGCCTCCCAGGGATACCCACTGAACATGGCATAACAAGATACAACAAGACTAGGTATAAACCCTCATATCAAGGCTGGGTGAGGCAACCTGGTAGGAGGAAAAGGGCACCAAGAGCATCCCAAAGAGTCAGTGACACCCTTATGCCCACTTTTAGGAGTCCCACAAAACACTAAACTATCAACAATTATTCTGTTCTCAGATGAGATGTTTTATAGTATATGGAAAGGAAGAAAGATGCTCAGTATATTCTGTATAAAACCAAATTAGGCAAATGGGATAAAAAAAAAAAAGAACAGCATCACTTGGAAAAACTTTGTTGGACATTTTTATGTCAACTTGACAGAAGATAGAGTCATTAGAGTGTAAGGAGCCTCAACTGTGAAAGTAATTCCATAAGCTCTCGTGATAGTAAGCCTGCAAGGAACTGGGAGAGAAATAAGCCCTTTCCTCCCCAATTTACTTTTGGTTATGGTGTTTCATCACAGTAATAGTAACCCTATCAAGGCAAAAGCATTTGAAAAATTTCTCTATAATATTAACTAATAAACCAAGGAAAAATAATGTTCAATTATGTTAATCCAGAAAGTTCAAGAAAAGGTTAATGTTAGGAAACCCATTGACATTAATCTATTAACAGATTATTGAATAAAGACTATATAACCTCTTAATAAATGATAAAATATTATTTTTTAATATGGTCTATAACTTTAAGATAACTTTTTATTTTGTTGAATATAGATTTTTCTCACATAATATATTCTGACTTTGTTTCCCCTTCCTCTACTCCTCTTACTTTCCTACTTATCTCCTCTTTCACCCAGATCCTCCATATTCTGTTTCTTATTAGGAAACAATCAAGTTTCTATGGGATAATTAAAATAAAATAAAATAGATTTCTCAGCAGAGACCATAAAAGCCAGAAGGGCCTGGACAGAGATCCTGCAAACCCTAAGAGACCACAGATGCCAGGCCAGACTACTATACCTAGCAAAACTATCAATAACCATTGATGGAGAAAACAAAATATTCCATGACAAAAACAAATTCAAACAGTACATATCCACAAATCCAGCTTTACAGAAGGTACTAGAAGGAAAACTCCATCCCAAAGGGTCAAGCTACAACCAAAACTACTCAGGAAATAGGTAACTATACCATGGAAAAAACACAACTACACAAACACTCGATTGGAAACAACATCAGAATTAAGACTCTTAACAGTCACTGGTCGTTAATATCTCTCAACATCAATGGTCTCAATTCTCCAATAAAAAGACACAGACTAACTGAATGGGTGCATAAACAAGATCCAACATTCTTCTGCATTCAAGAAACACATCTCACCCATAACGATAGGCATTACCTCAGGGTAAAAGGTTGGAAAAACATATTCCAAGCAAATGGTCACAAGAAGCAAGCAGGCGTAGCCATCTTAATATCGAACAAAATAGACTTTCAACCAAAATTAGTCAAAAGGGATGAGGAAGGACACTTCATACTCATCAAAGGTAAAGTCAATCAAGATGACATCACAATTCTGAACATCTATGCTCCCAATACAAGGGCACCTACATTTGTAAAAGATCTGCTAAAAAAGCTTAAACCACACATCGATTCCCACACAATAATAGTGGGAGACTTCAACACCCCACTCTCACTGAAGGATAAGTCATTGAAACAGAAACTAAGCTGAAAAATAACATCATTAATCAATGCCATGGGTCAAATGGATCTAACAGATATCTATAGAACCTTTCACCCAAACAAGAAAGAATATACCTTCTTCTCTGCACCCCATGGAACCTTCTCCAAAAGTGATCACATCATAGGTCACAAAGCAAGCCTCAACAGATACAAGAGGATTGAAATGATACCTTGTATCCTATCAGATCACCATGCTCTTAGGCTGCAGTTCAACAACAACAGAAATAACAAAAAGCCTACACGTACGTGAAAACTAAACAACTCTCTGCTAAATGACACCTGGGTCAGGGAAGAAATAAAGAAATCAAGGAGTTTCTGAAATTCAATGAAAATGAAGGAACAACATAGCCAAATTTGTGGGATACATTGAAAGCAGTGCTAAGAGGAAAATTCATAGCACTAAGTGCCTTTAAAAAGAAATAGGAAACATCGCACATAAACATCTTAATGACACAACTGGAAGCCCTAGAAAAAAAAGAAGCACACAAAAGGAGTAGACGTCTGGAAATAATCAAACTCAGGGCTGAAATTAACAAATTAGAAACTAAGAAAACTATCCAAAGAATCAACAAAACGAAGAGCTTGTTCTTTGAGAGAATCAGCAAGATAGACAGACCGTTAGCCAAACTAACTAAAAGGCAGAGAGACAGTATTGAAATCAACAAAATCAGAAATGAAAAGGGAGACATAACAACAGACACTGAAGAAATAAAAAGAATCATAAGATCCTACTTTGAAGGCATATGTGCCACAAAATTTGAAAATCTAAGGGAAATGGACGATTTTCTTGATCAATTTCACTTGCCTAAGTTGAGTGAAGAACAGATAAACAAGCTAAATAGTCCCATTTCCCCTACAGAAATAGAAGCAATCATTGATAGTCTCCCAACTAAAAAAAAGCCCAGGGCCAGATGGTTTCAGTGCAGAATTCTACCAGACCTTCAAGGGCGAGCTAATACCGATACTCTTCAAGGTACTCCAAAAGATAGAAATGGATGGAACATTACCAAATTCATTCTATGAGGCCATAGTCACATTGATACATAAACCTCACAAAGATTCAACAAAGAAAGAGAATTTCAGACCAATTTCTCTTATGAACATCGATGCAAAAATACTAAATAAAATACTTGCAAAACGAATACAAGAACACATCAAAGATATCATTCATCATGACCAAGTAGGCTTCATCCCAGGCATGCAGGGATGGTTTAATATACGGAAATCCATCAATGTAATCCACCATATAAACAAACTGAAAATAAAAAACCACATGATCATCTCTTTAGATGCAGAGAAAGCATTTGATAAAATCCAACACCCATTCATGGTTAAAGTTTTAGAGAGATCGGGGATACAAGGCACTTTCCTCAACATAATAAAGGCTATTTACAGCAAGCCAATAGCCAAAATCAAAGTAAATGGGGAGATACACAAGGAAATTCCTCTAAAATCGGGAACAAGGCTAGGCTGCCCACTCTCTCAATAGCTCTTCAATATAGAACTTGAAGTTCTAGCCAGAGCAATAAGACAACAAAAGGAGATCAAGGGTATCCAAATGAGAAAGGAGGAAGTCAAATTATCCCTATTTGCAGATGATATGATAGTGTACATAAGTGACCCTCAAAATTCCACCAGAGAACTCCTACAGCTGATAAACACTTTCAGCAATTTGGCTGGATACAAAATTAACTCAAAAACGTCTGTAGCCTTCCTATACACAAATGACAAGCTTGCAGAGGAAGAAATTAGAAAAGCCATACCCTTCACATTAGCTGCAAGCAATGTAAAATATGTAAGAGTTACTCTAACTAAGCAAGTGAAGGACTTGTTTGAAAAAAATTTCAAAACTCTGAAGAAATAGATTGAAGATGACATGAGAAGATGGAATGATCTTCCTTGCTCATGGATTGGGAGAATTAACATAGTAAAAATGGCCATCCTACCAAAAGCAATCTGCAGATTCAATGCAATCCCTATCAAAATACCTACACAATTTTTTAAAGACATTGAAAGTTCAATTCTGAACTTCATATGGAAAAACAAAAAACCCAGAATAGCAAAAACAATCTTGTACAATAAAAGGTGCTCTGGAGGAATCTCCATACCAGATCTCAAACTGTACTATAAAGCAATAGTAATTAAAACAGCATGGTACTGGCACAGCAACAGGCTGGTTGATCAGTGGAATCGAATTGAAGACCCAGTTATGAATCCACACACATATGGTCACTTGATGTTTGACAAAGAATCCAAATCCATTCAATGGAAAAAGGATAGCATCTTCAACAAATGGTGCTGGTCTAACTGGATGTCTATGTGTGAAAAAAATGCAACTGGACCCATATTTGTCACCTTGCACAAAACTCAAATCCAAGTGGATTAAAGACCTCAACATAAAACCAGAGACACTAAGCCACTTAGAAGAAAAAGTGGGGAAGAACCTGGAGCATATTGGCACAGGAGACGACTTCCGAACAGAACACCAACAGCCCAGGCCTTAATGTCAACAATTAATAAATGGGACCTCATGAGGCTGAGAAGCTTCTGTAAGGCTGGAGACACTGTCAAGAGAACAAAGTGAAAGCCTACAGACTGGAAAAAGATCTTCACCAACCCTACATCTGACAAAGATCTAATATCCAAAATATAAAAAGAACTCAAGAAATTAAACACCACCAAACCAAATAACTCAATTGAGAAATGGGGCTTGGAACTAAACAGAGGATTCTCAACAGAGGAATATCAAATGGCTGAGAAACACTTAAAGAAATGCTCAACCTCCTTAGTTATCAGGGAAATGCAAATCAAAACAACTCTGAGATTCTATCTTACACCCATCAGAATGACTAAGATCAAAAATTCAAGCGACGCCACATGCTGGAGAGGATGTGGGGAGAGAGGAACACTCCTTCATTGCTGGTGGAAATGCAAACTCGTACAGCCACTTTGGAAATCTATCTGGTGCTATCTCAGAAAACTGGGAATAATGTTTCCTGAAGACCCAGCTATTTCACTCCTTGGAATATACCCAGAAGATGCTCCATCACACAACAAAAAATTTGCTCAACCATGTTCATAGCAGCCTTATTCATAATAGCCAGATCATCAAAACAGCCTAAGTGTCCCTCAGTAGAATAATGGATAAAGAAACTGTGGTATATATACACTATGGAATACTACTCAGCTATTAAAAACAAGGAATTCCCAAAATTTGTGTACAAATGGATTGAGCTAGAAATTATCATAATGAATGAGTTAACCTAGAAGCAGAAAGACTCAAATGGTATATACTCACTTATATCTGCATACTAGCCCAAGGGGCATGTCCCATGAAAGCCTTCACTTACCATGAAACTGGGACAGAGGGGAGGACATCCTATTGGGACCCTAGATGAGAGAAGCATGGGAGAATAGCAAAGGAGAAGGATCCAGTGCATCCTAGAAACCTACAAGTAGAACATTATGATAGGCAGATTTGGGGCATGGGGTCCTGCTCAAACTAAGGCATCAGCCAAGGACAATACAGGCGGTAAACTTTAAACCCCTACCCAGATCTAGACAATGGACAGAACATTTTCCACACTTGAGTGGAGAGTGGGATATGACTTTCTCACATACTCTGGTGCCTCACATTTCACCATGTACCTTGGAGGGAGAGACCTGTTGGCACTCAGAGGAAGGACAGCAGGTTACCAAGAAGAGACTTGATACCCTATGAGCATATACAGGGGGAGTTAATCCCTCTCAGTAACAGTCATAGGGGAGGGGAATAAGGGGAAAATGGGAGGGAGGGAAGAAAGGGAGGATACAAGGGATGGGATAACCATTGAGATGTAACAAGAATAAATTAATTAAAATAAAATAAAATATAATTTGGTAAGATGAAAAGAATAAAATAAAATAAAACAAAATGTAATAAAACAAAAACTAACACATAGAGATTATTGGTCAAGAAGAAAGAAAGAAAAAGATTCAAAGAGAAGGCACAAGAATCAGAGACCTAGTTGTTTGCACACTCAGGAATCCCATAAGGACACTAAACTGGAAGGCATAATATATACACAAAGAGGCTGGTGCAGACCCATCCAGGCCTGTGCATACTATTTCAGTCTCTAGAGTTCATATTGGAGTTTGGTCATTTTGATTTGGAAAGCCTTGCTTTCTTGGATTCTCCATTCCCCAAGAACTTTGGCTCTTAAACTATTTCTTGCTTCTCTCCACATGGTTTCCTGAGCTTTACAGAGGGATTTAATGGAGACAACCCATTTACAGTTGAGTGTTCCAAGGTCTCTAATTCTCTGCACAATGCCTGGCTCTGGGCCTCTTTGTTCTTGCCCGCTACAGGAGGAAGCTTCCCTGAGGATGGTTAAGCAAGAAATGATCTGAGTATAGCAGAATATCAGTGGGAGTAATTTTCTTTTCTTGTCGAACAGCAGTATTTGATTTTCCTCTATGTCCTGGGCTATCTAGCCTCAAGTTCTTGGTTACCCAGGCACTGTCAAGTATGGGTCCTATCTTGTGGAGTTTGCCTTAAATCAAATCGATATTGTTTAGTTACTTCCACAAGCTTTGTGCCATCAATGCCCTAGCATATCCTGCAGACAGGACACTACTGAGTACCTTCATGTACCAAATACACTAGAAGGAAGGGGTAAAGGGTCTATGTAGTTCCTGGCTTGACTTCTTCACAATGAGTTGTGTTGGTTTTGTTTTCAGCAATGGGGCGTTGGCATCAGTTTGTGGAGAGCAAACCGACTGGGATGTTTGGGGATTTCCATGGGGCCCCTTTGCTAACTACTGAATTAGATGTAACCCAATCTTCATATTGGAAGCTTCATTTGGTGAAAAGAAATGGCCAGTTGTGACAGTTTCCTTTATTATTTGGCAATTTCATTTATATTACCTTCACATATGTATATATTTTAGGAATCTTCTACTGTATTAGGTTTCCATACTACCCTCAGATGGCCCCTAATTCTAGCTGTCTCTCTCCATATCCTCTCATTCAACTACCCTTCCCCCCTCATGACATGATCTTCCACATTAGTACCCCCATCAACCCATAACTATCTATTCTATTTTCTTTTTCTATAAATATCTATCTGCCCTCTTATCATCCCTTACTCAATACACAAATTATAGCCTGGTTATCAATGACTTAACAGCTAATATCAACATATAAGTGAGTACATACTGTATTTGTCTTTCTGGGCTTGGGACCTCTAACTAAGGATGATGTTTTTCCCTAGCTTTTCTAGCTTTCTAGTTATATCCATTTACCTGTGAATTTTATGATTTTGTTAAAAATAATGGCTAAGTAATGTTTATGTAAATGTGCCATATTTTCTTTATCCATCTCGATTGTTTACAATTTCTGGCTATAATGAAAAGAACAGCAGTGAACATAGTTGAGCAAGTGTCTCTGTGGTAGAATGCAGCATCCCTTGGGCATGTCTAAGAGCAGTATAGCTGGATTTTGAGGTAGATCAATTCCCATCATCCTGAGGAAGTGCAACACTGGTTGGCATAATGGCTGTACAAGTTTTCACTCCTCTCGGGAATGGATTAGTGTTCCCCTTACTCCACATCCTTGCCAGCACAAAATGTTACTTGTTTTATTGACCTTGGACATTCTGACATGTGTAAGATGGAATCTTAAAGCAGTTTTGACTTTTATATCCCTGTTGGCTAAGAATACTGAACATTTCCTTAAATGTTTCTGAGCCACTTGAGTTTTAACTTTTGAGAATTCTCTATTTGTATCTGAATGCCATTCTAACTGGGTTATTTGTTTTCTTGATATCAAATTTTTGAGTTCCTTATATATATTTTGGATATCAGCTCTCTATTGGCTATGTAGTTGGTAAAAAAAATTCCCACTTTGTAGATGCTGCTTTGTCTGAAAGACAGTGTCTTTTGCCATGCAGAAACTTCTTAGTTTTTTGAGGTCACATTTATTAATTGTGGATCTCAATATCTGTGCTAACAGTGTTCTGTTCAGAAAATATTTTCTGGTACCAATACATTTAATACCACCTAATACCACTTTCTTTTCTATCAGGTTCAGTGTACCTAGTTTTATGTTGAGGTCTTTGATCCGTTTTGACTTGAGTTTTGTGCGGGGTGATAAGTATGAATCTGTTTGGATTCTTCTACATGTAGCATTCCAGTTTGATTGTCATCATTTGTTGAAGATGTTGTATTTTTCCAGTGTATGTTTTTGGCTTTGTTATAAAAAATAAATTGTCCATCGATGTATGAATTTATTCTTGCCCTTGTGCCAATACCACACTGATTTTCTCTCTTTTTTTAATTAAATACATCCATTTTATTACATATGTATAAAACAAACTGCATACATTAGGGAGAACCATGTGACAATCATGAGTTATACAAATGTTACATTCATAGTGGTTTGGCTTTTACTATAGCTGTGTAGTAAAAGTTGAAATCAGGGGTAGTGATACCTCCCATAGTTCTTTTATTATTAAGGATTTCTTTATCGCGCGCGCTTGTGTATATGTGTATGCTTCCATATGAAGCTGAAATTTTCACTTTTAAGATCTTTGAAGAACTGTGTTGGAATTTTAATGGAGATTGCATTGAATTTGTAGATTGATTTGGGGAGAATACCCATTTTTTAATGTTATTCTTGCTGATCCATAAGCAAAGGATGTCTTTCCATCTCCTGATGATACCTTCTTCAATGTCTTTTATTTTTTTTATTTTTATTAAAAGTATATTCTTTTTAAAGTTATTTTATTTTTGTACATATACATTTATGTTATTACAAAGTATATTCTTTTCTCATACAATATATCCTGCTTAAAATTCCTCTCCTTCCCAGTTTCTCTTTACACCCTCTCCAGATCAACTCTCTTTCTTCCTCTCATTTGAAAAGAACAGGCCTCTAAGAGATAGCAGCCAAACACAGCAAAGTAAAATATAATAAGATGAAGAAAAAAATTCAAATTGAAGTTAGATACAGCAACCTAACAGGAGGAAAAGAGTCGTAGGAGCAGGCAAAGGACTCAGAGACTCACTCCTTCACATTTTCAGAAGCCCATGGAATACTAAGCTAATTGCTATTTTATATATATATATATATGCAGAGAACTTGGTGCAGACCTATGTGTGCCCAGTGCTTGCTGCTTCAGTAGTCTCTGTGAGCTTATATGTGCCTTGCTTAGTTGATTCAGAGGGTCTGTTCTCCACCCCTTTGAGTCTCACACTCTTTCTGTTTCTTTTTCCACAAGATTCTCTGAGATCTGAAGGGAGGGATTTGATGGAGACCTGCAGTTTAGACTTTCTATCTGCATAATTTCTGGCTGTGAGGCTCTGTATCTGTTCCCATCTGCTGCTAGAGGAAACCTCTCTGATGATGGATGGATAAGGCACTGATCTATGATTATAGCAGAATATAATTAGACATTGTTCTATTGATTTTTGTTGTTTTTGTTTTTAGACCAGTCATGTCTAGCTCTCTGGACTATGTAGTCTATGGTTCTTATTTACCTAAGTCGTGCTGAATATGATTTCCTTCTTGTGGAGTGAGCAGGTCTTAAGTCAAATCAGACATTACTTGGCTACTCCCACAAGTTCTGGGCCATTCTTCCCCTAGCATATTTTTCAGGCAGGACAGAGTATAGGTAAAAAGTTTTGTGGCTGGGTATTGTCCATATTTCTCTTTTTGTACCCTCCAGATTGCCTCCTTGAACCAAAAAGATTAGAATGTAATGGTGAAGCCTCCATGTAGGCACCAGATTGATGTCTTCATGTTCCATGAGTTTTGTGGATGCTGTCAGTGATGGGACCCTACTGTCTGTTTGCAGGTATCTTTGTCTTAGCAACAAGCTGGTTGTTTGGGAATTTCCAATGATCAACGTGGCCAGCTTTAACGTCTAAAAGTTTTTATCATACACATCTTTCACTTGATTGGTTAGAGCTACCCTAAGATATTTTATACTATTTTAGGCTACCGTGAAAGGTGTTGTTTCTCTGATTTCTTGGTCCATTTGTCATTTGTATAAAGGAGTGCTTCTTATCTTTTAAAGAATTTAATTTGTTACTTTTTTTTTCTGTTACTAGGCCCTAGGCTTTGGTGGTTGTCTTTCGCCTATCCATCATGAGGGCCAGGACAGTGGCTCAGGGTGACTCTTGGGGCCCCGCACAAGGTTGTCAGCCCACACTGGCAGATGTGGTTTTGTTAATGCTGCCAACTTAACTTTCCAAAAAATAAAGAGACAACTTGTTATGAAAAAAATTTTAAATTTTAATTTATTGTAATTTATTCACATTACATCCCCTCACTTGTATCTTCCCATTCCCACCCTCCCTCCCTCTCCCATCCTAGATCCTTGATGGGAGACTTTTAATAACTTCTTCTAGTCCACTAGAGGTTATATGTCTGTTTAAATTGTTTATTTGATCTTTTTTGTTTGTTTGTTTTAAATTAATTAATTAATTTATTCACTTTACATCCTGGTCGTAGCCTCTCCCTTCTCTCCTCCTAATCCCACTCTCCCATCCTCTTCCCCCTCCTCTATTCCTTGGAAAAGGGGAGACCCTCTGCCCCTCCCACCCCAACTTTTCAAATTGCATTAAGAATGAGTTTATTCTCTTCCCCTGTGGCCTGGAAAGGCAGTCCCATCAGGGGTAAGAGATCAAAAAGCAGGCAACAGAATCTAAGTCAGAGACAGCTCTCACTCCCCTTACTAGTGGACCCACATGAAGCCTGAACTGCCCATTGGCTAGTGCATGGATTGCCCTTGGTTGGTGATTAAGACTCCATAGCCCCTCTGGGCCCTGGTTAGTTGGCTTTGTTGGTCCTTTTATGGAGCTCATGTCACCTCCAGGTCCTTTTATCCATTCCCTCATTTTCCCCACTAGACTCTCTATGCTTTGCCCAGTGTTTGGCTGTGAGTCTCAGCATCTGTTTTGAACCACTGCTGGGTGGAACTTCTCAGAGGACAACTCTGCTAGGCCCTTGTCTGCAAGCATAGCAGAGTATCGTTAATAGTGTCAGGGGTTGACTCTCTTCCATGGGATAGGACTTGGGTTGGGCCAGGCATTGGTTGGACATTCCCTCAACCTCTGCTCTATCTGTTATATTTTTATTCTTATGTGTCTTGGTGTCCTCTTCAGTCTCCACGACCCCTGCTACTAGGAATCTCAGCTACAGTCCCCCTAATATCCTCTCAGAGGCCTATTATGACTCAGCTCTCCAGCTTGTCACAGATATGCTCCTGCTAACAGCTTCTCATTTCTCTGTAGGCCTTGTGTTCTCCCACCCCTACTCTCCCCAGGCCTCATCTCCACACTCACTTCTCTCTGCACTGTTTATCTCATCTTCATTTGACATTGGTGAGTAGTATGTATTGAGAAAAATATACATTTCTTTTAGGTTTTTAAAGTGTGTCCTTATAATTCTCTGGATTTTTTCAGTTTCTGTTGTTATATCCTCAGTTTCTAATTTTGTTAATTTGGACCCTTTTCTTCCTTTTAATAAATTTGAATAAGGATTTGTCAGTCTTACTGACTTTCCCAAAGAACCAACTTTTTTGTTTCATTTATTCTTTATATTGATTTTTTGTTTTTATTTTGTTGGTTTTGGCCTTGGGTTTGGTTATTTCTTGCCATCTATTTTTTTTTGATTGTTTGTTTTTTGTTCTTATGTTGGTAAGTTATTAATATGAAAACATTCCACTTTTTCAGTGCTATGAATTTTCCTCATAGCACCACTTTCATTGTACCCCATAAGTTTGATATGCTGTATTTTCATTTTCATTAACTTTTAGAAAGTCTTTAATTTTTTTTGCCCCTAATTTCTGCCCTGACCCAGTTTTCATTCAGTTTCTATGAATTTTTATGCTTTCTATTGCTTTTGTTTTTATTGTTCCACTTTGACCCATGGTAGTCTGTAAGCATAAGATTATTGTGTAGTTTAAAATCTGACTTCCTGTCTAAATGTTGTATAAATTCTGCTCCCTGATTGTCCCCCACTATGCCAGTAAAGCGGCTTACAGCCAATTGATGAGCATGGTAGAGAATAGGAGTGCACTTCCTGCTACCCTGGGGAAGAGGAGTTAGAAGAGGAAGCAGGGGATTCAGCCACAGGGAGCGGTCCATGAAAGATCAGGAAGAAGGAGCTGGAGAGGAGGAAAGCTGCAAAGTGCAAGTATATGTCTCTGGGATGTTTGCTGAAAGTAAGACATAAAGCACAGAGGATTAAGAACCGGCTTAAACTGCTCAGGTTGTATTGTGAAGCCTTTCATTGTAAAAGCACCACAATTATTTGTGGGACAGCTGGGTTAAGAAAAGCTAAGAGAAACAAACATTGTTTTATAAAAATAACTTCAACAGTGGTCAGATAGGATGCAGGGAGTTTTTTCAATGTCCTTGTATTGTTGTGACTTTGCTTTGTGCCTGAGTATGTGGTCAGTCTTCGAGAAAGTTCCATGAGATGCTGAGAAGGTGTAATCTTTTGTGTTTTGTTAAAATGTTATGAAGACATCTGTTAGGTCGATTTGGTTTATAGCATCAGTCAGCTCCAATATTTCTCTGTTTAGTTTTTTGTCTGGATGGCTTGTCTATTGGTGAGAATCCAGTGTTGAAGTCTCCTACTATCCCTCAGTGTATGAGGGTAAACATTTTATCTAAGTTGCAGTAGTGTTTCTTTTACAAACTGTGTTTCATGCATAGATGTTAAGAATTATAATGTCCTCTTGGGGGATTTTCCTTTGATGACTATGTATTGTCCCTCCTTAATTTCTCTGATTTTAGTTTAAAGTTTATGTTGTCAAATATTAAAATGACCATATCAGCTTGCCTCTTAGGTCCATTTTCTTGAAAATATCCTCTTTCTGTGAGATGATGTCTATCCTTGGTGTTAAGGTGTGTTTCCTGGATGTAGCAGAAGGATGGAGTCTGTTTTCATGTCCATTCTGTTACTCTGTGTCTCTTTATTGGAGAATCAAGACCATTGGTGTTGAGAGATATCAATTATCATTGATCAGTATTTGTTGATTCCTGTTCTGTTCTTTTTTTGTGGTGGTGGTATATGTACACGTGAGTGTGTGTGTGTGTGTGTGTGTGTGTGTGTGTGTGTGTGTGTGTGTTTACCCTCTTGATTTTTCCTGTCTGGAATTATTAATTTCCTGTGTTTTCTTGAGTTGGAGTTTTCTTCCAAGAGCCTTCTGTAGGGCTGGATTTGTTGGTAGATATTACTTAATTTTTTTTTTAAAATCACAGAATGTCTTATATTCTCTATTGTGGTGGAACATTTTGCTTGGTAGATTAGTCTGAAATAATACCTGTGGTCTCTTAGCACCAGTGGGACATCTGTCTAGGCCCTTTTGTCTTTTAGAACCTCAATTGAGAAGTCAGGTATTATTCTAATAGATCTGTCTTTGTATGTTACTTGGTCTTTTTTACCTTGCAGCTTTCAATATTCCTTCTGTGTTCTGAAAGTTTAGTGTTCTGATTATTATGTGACCAGGGGACTTTCTTTTCTGTCCCAATTTATTTGGTGTTTTGTATGCTTCTTGTGATTTGATAAGTATTTCTTTCATTAGGTTAGGGAAATTTTCTTTTATAACTTTATTGACAATATTTTCTGTGCCATTGACTTGGCCTTCTCCTTCTTCTATTTCTATTATTCTTAGATTTGGTCTTTACATAGTGTCCCAGGTTTTCTGTATGTTTTGTGTCAGAAGGTTTTTAGATTTAACACTTTTTCATCAATGTATCTATTTTTTCTATCATAGCTTTTCTTCCACCTCTTGTATCCACCTTTTGGTTAGGTGTCAGGGTCAGCCTGCAGGAGAAATCGAACCAGGGTTCACCTGAAAGAGGGAGTGGGGATTGAAAGTAGGATACAGAGACGTGAGAAATAGCGAATCAAGTCAGGAAATTTCTGATCAAGATTCACTTTATTGCTGACTAGCAGAAACATATATAGGGCAAGGTCAATAGGATCTATTCTTATCTCACTCACCCTAGCCCCCGGGTGAGAATGCAATAGCCTAAATTGCTCCCTGTAGAGCTTCCTAGTTCTCTGAGTAGTTCCTTGTAAGAACTTCCTAGATCCTCTGGGTGGTTCTAAGTTGAGACTTCTCTATTTCTTTCAAAGGCAAATAGTCCAAGGATAGCCTCGAACAAGACCTTGTGGTGAGGTAAAGGTCAGCAACTCGAAGGTCACAGCATACAGCCTAAGCACAGGATTTATGACATGGCAGAATTTGGCATGGGTCCCTACAGTTAGGTTTGTATCTGTTGTTCGTGTTTGCTTATCTAGATTTTGCATTTCTAGAATTCCCTCAGTTTGTGTCGTTATTATTATTTCTATTTCAATTTTCAGGTCTTGAACTGCTTTATTTCTTTCCACTCTTTATGCTTTTATAAATGTAAGGGATTTATTAATTTCCTCTTTAAGGACCTCTATCATATTCATAAAGGATATTTTAAACTGTTTTTGTTTGTTTTCTTTGTGCTTCAGTTATGTTGCAATACTCAGGGCCGGCTGTGGTAGGGTTAATGGTCTCTAGAAGAGACAAATTGTCCTTGCTGTTATTGATTGTGTTTTACTCTCGTGTCTAGGCAATTGGGATCATGAAAATTGTAATCCTATGTGCTGATATCTAGTCATGTCTTTGTTGAATAGACGTTTTATTCCTTAGTTTTTTTTTCTGTTATTTATGGTTCTTAGGAGAGTATGGTGGATGAATGTTGCCAGGTAGGGAATGCTTATGGAATCCTGATAGGTGTGGTCACTATGGCTTCCAGGTGAAATGTGTTTCTAGGTACTGGGGGATGACAAATAGAAATGGGGATGCTCTGGGGAAGACTGAGATAGTCCACAGGAGGGAGGAAAGCAAAGTTATCATCATTATTGTCATTGTCGTCGTCATCGCTGTCATCGTCATTGTTGTTGTTGCTGTTACTACTGTTAGAATCTTAGAGGGAACCGAGCCAGGAAGTTATGTAATCTGTGCAAGGCTGAGCTGATATTCAGTGGCAGAGGAGGGCTCCAATTAGGAAGATTAGCTACTGGTCACACCATCTTTCATGGTACTATTCTCTTCCTGGTAGTGGTTGTGCTGACCAGTGATCACATAATTCATGATTCTGGATGGGAAAGTAATATAATAAAATGTCAACTGTCTCTCATTTTATTCATATATTTGATTGAATCTCAAAATGTCTATGGGGATATTATTCAGTCTTCAAAAGGTAAGATTCTAAACTACTTGGTGGTATATACCTAGTCTCAGTACTTGGGCAGCTAATGTAGGATGGTTGTGAGCTTGAGGCCAGTCTGAACTACCTAGCAAGCCTTGTCTTAGTTAGTTTTCTGTTGCTGTGATATAACATTGTGACCAAGGCAACTTACAGAAGGGTTTATTTTGCTTACACTTAAGAGAAGTAAGTGCTTATCTTTATCATCACTGAAATGCATTGAGACAAGCTGACATGGTCGGTGGAGCATCAGTCGAAGAGCTTACATGTTAAAACCACAAGCAGGAAGGAGAGAGAGAGGGAGAGAGAGAATAGTATTTGGCTTTTGAAACCTCAAAGCTCATCTGTAGTACCACACTTCTTTCAGCAAGACCACGCCTTCTAAACATATTCAAACAGCACCACCAACTACAGATCAAGTGTTCAGATGCTTGAGACTATGGGGGACACCATTTAAACAACCCCACATTGTTTTAGAATTTATCCAAGCCATATAAAATTGATTAGAGAAAAAAAACCAAAGGTTTATTTGTTTATGTATTTTATATATGTGAGTGCTTTTTCTACATGTTTGCCTGCACACCAGAAGAGGATGGTATGGGATCCCATTAGAGATGGTTGTGAGCCATCAGGTAGTTCCTGGGAATTGAACTCAGGACCTATGGAAGAGCAGAAAAACTAGTGCTCTTAACTGCACAGTCACCTACCTAGTCCCTAGAGAGAGAAAATGAAATGTATAAAAGAATAAAATCATTTTGAAAAACAGGTAGTAAATGGAAAGTGAGTTGTTCTTCCTAGTCAAGAAGATACAGAAAAATGCCGTATTAGTCAGGAAGGTTCAGCATTCATATAGAAACATGTAGTCCATCTGATAGAGTTTATTACATGCATGATAAATTGGTTAACATTTTTGTGTTGTCTCTGACCAGTTGATGATTCTTAAATTGTTATACTAGGAAAACTTAGGTGCCTGTATCCTGGAAAATGTGAAATAACCCTTACTCAGCAAACAGAAATGCCATGATTGAAAGCAAAAAATGGGTAAATTTGATACATAAAAATGAAAAAGATGTGTTTGACCAGTAATTCCATGAGCTTTTTTAACATAAAAAGCTGAGCAAGGAATATGAGCATTGACTGAAAACTCTAATATATCAGTAAGAATAAAAGATTCCTAAGTTCTAGTCAATACAGTGATGTTTTTAAATATTCCATGTGAAAACGGACTTTCCCACCTCCTGTTTGATGTTGATAGATGTCCATTTCTTTGTTTTTTATTAATTACATTTTTCTTTGACATTTTTATACATGTACAAAATACATTCATACGATCCTCACTTCTGTCAGCAGCCCATCCGTACAGATTCCTTTCCTACATCTGTGTCTTTTGTTTTTGTGAACCATGTACCTGAACTATTGACCATGTGGCCATGTGATCTCTTCAAAGAGTTATCAGTTTTAGAGTTATGTGTTATTTCTGAGCCACATCACATGCAAACCATCTCTGCTCTTCTCCACTGAGGACTCAAGCTGAGCAAAAAGGAAAGCTTTATTGTGTTAAGTCGAGGTCTTAGGATCAACTTGCCGCTGCAGCAGTTAGACTGTTCTAACTAGCAACATACAGTTTATGGAAAAAGGATGATCAGTAAATATATAAAATTATAGTCAAATTGGTGAAATCATGAAATATTTTTGACCAGTATATTGACGAACTTGGAAGGTACCACACAAACATGGTAAGAAGGTAAATATGTAAGCAGCTGGATGTGGTCACATTTTGATGGCAACAATCAAATTCCACTTTTATATATATGAGGCATAGTATATAGTTGAATGATTAAAGATATGCTTTAGCTACGCCTGGCGTAACTTCATATTTTAAGCTAACACTGAGATACTATGAAGTAGTTAAAAACAGTGTAGACTGTAGAAAGTAGTGGCTTGCAACCATCTCCCAGGCATATCATTAGAAGGAAATTCAAGTTGCCAAAATATATTTATATGGCATGATTTTGAGGCTGTTGATGGTCATATTTGTACATGTAAATTTTTCTAAATAAATAATGAGCTTGTGGTAGGGATCAACAGAGACCATATAGTACTTATGGCTTCTGTTTGAATTTTAATATTAGGGCAAGTTAATGCTATTTGTGGACCTAGGTAACAACCCCCCCAAAAAAAACAAACAAAACAAAACAAAAACCAAAAACCAAAAATCCAAACCAAACCAAACCAAAACAAAAAACCTAACAACAACAACAACAACAAAACCACTGAGAAATAGAAATATGAAAGACAATAAGAATAGAATTTAAATGTTTTTAACATAGTGCCATCTTTATGTCCTCTCTCAAAGTAAAATATTGACATATCAACCCTAAAATAAAATAAACAAGTAAATATGCTATACACAACAACAATAAAACAGAACAAACAGCCAAACAACAGTAACAACAACAGCAGCAGCAGCAGCAACAACAACAACAACAACAACAAATCAGTTAATGGCAGGTAAAAACACATGTAAGAAATGAGGGAAGAAGAAATGTGAGGTTCCCCAAATTGAAGCTGTTTCTTTCACAAATGTCACCAGCCCACCAGGGTCCTCTGAAAGGCTCAGCCTTGGTTGCTCAACACCGTCTCCTGGGAACTTTACAAGCACTGATGCCTGGATATAGAGCTCAAAAAATTGCAATTTGGTTCATCTTCGGTCTGGCTTTGGCATTGTGATCTTTTCCAAATGTCTCCAGATGATTCCAAAAGTACAGAGGAGGCTGAGAAACATCAGTGATGGTAGATCACAAAGCTTTTAAATTGAGTTGAAATACGATGGGGAGAATTGTCTGACAAAAGTCACTCTGAAGCAGGCTATGTGGCATTGCCAGCGATGCTGAGCTGGTGGGATGGGCTTCCCACGGGAAGAGGGAAAGCCTCTGAGACACACTAAAGTAGCATGTGGCCCTTTGAGAACAGCCTAGTCGGAAACCCTTGGAGAGCAGTCTGGCCAGAAACACAGGAGGCTCCACTTAGAGTTGTGTCAAAGAAGTTTCTGAGCCGCCATTACAGCAGAAGCTGCCTCGGAGGGACGGGCTCAAAGTCAGCTTTTTTAATGAGGCTCTGGGGAGAAGTTACCCAAGAACTTCCAGGAACATTTTCTTTGATGCTAATTAAGCCCTCAAGTTGTTCTTTATGGCCTAATTAAACGGAGTCCAGAAGAGAAAGTTTAAGCTTCCCCTTGATGGATGGAGGATTGGGAATTAGTCTTGTCAGCCTCAATGTAATCTTGGTCACAGCTGATCCCAACACAGTCCCTAAACTCCCCAGGCATAACCACCCCACTTTCTAATCAGAGAAACATATTTCCATTAAGATAAAATGTTTATCTCTGGATGAAAATATCAGCATATCTGGCTCAGAATACTTCTGTAATCTGGAGCAAGAATGGACTCTTAGAGGGGCTAGGGATATTTTTTGTTTATTTGTTTGTTTTCAAGACAGGATTTATCTGTGTAGCCTTGACTGTCCTAGACTCGCTTTGTAGACCAGGCTGGCCTCGAACTCACAGAGATCCACTTGCTTCTGCCTCCCGAGTGCCAGGCTAGGGCTGTTCTTGATGACTTCATGGTCATGCAGGCTAAGGTCTGGCCTGGGATATCTTGCTTACTGTTTATGATTTTTAGATGTCACTTGATAGTTATGATTAGTTGTGGTTACCTTTTCTAGACCATAACAACACATCAATTGACACATTTAGTATTATGGAAATTATGTGATATGAAGTAGGTACTAGCTATCCAGGATCTGAAAACATTGCATTATGTCCAGGAAACTATAAATAAATAAATAAATAAGTAAATAAATAAAAGATAGATAGATGATAGAGAATTCCATTCCAAGACGTAGCTACCTCTTTCTATGAGTCTTCTGAGAAAATTCTTCTCAGAAACAGTAGTAGCCTAAAAACAAATATTCTTGTCCTTTGGCTCATGAATCCCTAATACAGAGAACTTTGGGAGCTACAGTGGACTGCGTGACTTCAACCTGAACACACACTCTGATGAAGTGCATCTAACTGATCTCCTAGGGACAAAGCAACTATGCAGCAGGGACAGCAAGGGCAGCATCAGTGTGGATTGATGCTTACTGTGAGCCAGGCACTCGTAAAGGACTTTACACACACAACCCACTTGATCCTCACAATAATTCCAGTAGAAGAAGGCGCTCTGATGTATAATGACATGGACAATGAATGTCCATAGCAAGAAGGGTCTTTATGGTTCATAATAACTAACAAAATATTTGAAAATGGTAGGAGTGATCTTGAATGTTCCCAACACAAAGAAACAATATCCATATCTATCTACCTCAGGTAAAAAAAGAATGTTAGTTATTCTGATCTGACCATTACACATTGTATTTATGCATTCAGATGCCATACTGTGTACCTCAATAAACATGTATAAATAAAAATTGTAGAGGATAGTGAAAGTGTTAGAAGATTCTTCAACATTAGCAAATAATTTGTTTCTATCAAGTACAAAAAGAAAGATTTATGAAAATATAAAAATTTCAGTTTTATGTGTCTTATAGCCAAACTCTGGAAAGAATCAGCCACCAAAGTATATGAGTATTTTGAGACAGTGAGTTTATTTGGAGACTTGAACTACCACAAATATATCTGTTCATGCCTTTACTTTTAAGCCATATCAATCCATTGTTGAAATGAATTAAGTTGTATGTTGTATGAAAGAAACTATAACAAACAAATTAATCTAAAAAATGTAGGGTAGAAAAGGATTAAGCTTGACAACTTTCCCAAGATCACAGATCTAGTCAGTGCTGAGTTTGGACTTCAAAGCCTCTGACCTTTACCACCGCCCTGTGCTTGGCGTATCCTAATTGACAAGAAGCCAGCTTTCTTTATATTTTGCTTTGAAGTGATTAATGTCATGTATGAGGCTATCCATGAATCAGAGACATTCACATTTTGCAAGTTGATTTGATAGCCATAATGAAAAGTATTTTTTTTGACAAATACCATAGATAGCTTTTTAAGGCATTAAGTATCACTTATTTTTTTTAGTTTTAATGAGCAGAGTTATCCAAAATGATGCACTACTTTGCCAGCATACCACAAAGTACTATAATTGGAGTGGCATAAGCAATAGAAATATATTTTCTCAGAATTCTGAAAACTTGAAGTCTGGGTTCAGGTTTCTTCTGAGACCTTTTCCCTTAGCTTGGAGATGGCCTATCTCCCTGTCTTCAGTAGACAGATGCCATCTTTATGTGTGTCTGTCTTAGACAACTCTCAACAGTGCCTGTAATATTGAATTAGGACTCATGATGACTGCATCTTTTTAAAAAAATTTAACTAATTTGTTCAGATTACATCTCAACTGTTATCCCATCACTTGTGTCCACCCAGTCCTCCTATCCTCCTGCTTTCACACTATTCCCCTCTCCTAGGTCTATGACCGATGGGGACCTCTGCCTCACTATATGGTCATGGGCTATCAAGTCCCATCTTTGTAGTCTGTTTATTCTTTCTTTGAGTGCCACCAGGCCTCCCCACCAAGGAGAAATGGTCAAATATGGGACACCAGAGTTCATGTCAGAGTCAGTACCCGCTCTCCACAAAACTGGTGTATCAGGGCAAGTCATGTACATCCTGAAAGTTTCAATATAGGACTTAGAGGGAGCGAGGAAAGCCATTAGAGATGTGAACAAATTAAGGGGGCCAACTTAGAACAGAGTTCACTGAGAAATTGGGAGGAGAAAAGCTCAGAATCAGGATATTATTAGGAAAGAGTAATGGTTTACAGATAGCAATAAAATTAAATGGTAGAAATGAAGTTGCAGATATGAGTCTATTGCATGTGCAGTTGCAAGGCATCAGCGACAGTTAAAACTCACTCAGTGCATGTAGTAGTGCCACTTGATGTTGCATCCATCCATTCCTCTTATTCACCCAGGACACATCTATTAAAATGAGGACACCAGGAGAACACAACCTACAAAACCAACTAAGCAGGGCTCATAGGAGTTAACAGAGACCTGAAAGAGCAACCACAGAGCCTGCACTGGTCTGTACTAAGTCCTCTGCATGTATATATTGTGTTTGTATAGCTTGGTGTTTTGTAGGACTCCGAATTATAGTGGGGGTGTCTGACTCTTTAGCATGCTCTTGGGACCATTTTCCTCCTACTGGGTTGCCTCTTCTAGCCTTGATATGAGGGTTTGTGCCTACTTATTGCATCTTGCTATGCTATGTTAGGTTAATATCTATGGAGGTCTGCTCTCTCATGAAGGGAAATGAAGGTGCATTGTATCTGAGGGAGAGGGGAGTGAAGGGAAAATGGGAGGAGTGGAGGGAGAGGGGGCTGTGGCATGGATGTACTGTATGACAAAAATAAAAAATACACATTACATTAAAAAAATCAAAGACAGAGGAGAACATCACTGCACTACACCTTTTAAACTAATTCACATAACTGTTTCACTAAGTTGTAACACATTTTATATCTACATACAGTCTCTTTTTTTAAATTTTTTTAATTTTTTTAAATTAATTTATTCTTGTTACATCTCTATGGTTATCCCATCCCTTGTATCCTCCCATTCTCCCCTCCCTCCCATTTTCCCCTTATTCCCCTCCCCTATGACTGTTCCTCAGAGGGATTACCTCCCCCTGTATATGCTCATAGGGTATCAAGTCTCTTCTCGGTGACCTGCTGTCCTTCCTCTGAGTGCCACTAGGTCTCCCCTGCCAGGGGACATAGTCAAATGTGAGGCACCAGAGTACATGAGAAAGTCAAATCCCTCTCTCCACTCAAGTGTGGAGACTGTCCTGTCCATGGGCTAGATCAGGGTAGGGGTCTAAATTTTACCACCTGTATTGTCCTTGGCTAGGGCCTTAGTTTGAGCGGAACCCCTTGACCCAAATCTGCCTATCATAATGTTCTACTTGTAGGTTTCTAGGACCCACTGGATCCTTCTACATTGCTATTCTCCCATTGTTCTCTCATCTAGAGTCCCAATAGGATGTCCTCCCCTCGGTCCCAGTTTCCTGGTAAGGGAAGGCTTTCGGGGGACATGCCCATTGGGCTAGTATGCAGATGTAAGTGAGTATATACCATTTGAGTCTTTCTGCTTCTGGGTTAACTCACTCATTATGATCATCTCTAGCTCAATCCATTTGTCCACAAATTTCGGGAATTCCTTGTTTTTAATAGCTGAGTAGTATTCCATAGTGTATATGTACCACAGTTTCTTTATCCATTCTTCTACTGAGGGACATTTAGGCTGTTTCCATGATCTGGCTATTATGAATAAGGCTGCTATGAACATGGTTGAGCAAATTTTCTTGCTGTGTGCTGGTGCATCTTCTGGGTATATTCCAAGGAGTGGAATAGCTGGGTCTTGAGGAAGCCCTATTCCCAGTTTTCTGAGATAGCACCAGATAGATTTCCAAAGTGGTTGTACTAGTTTGCATTCCCACCAGCAATGAAGGAATGTTCCTCTCTCCCCACATCCTCTCCAGCATGTGGTGTCGCTTGAGTCATACAGTCTCTTTTATGAGAACTTTTTTGGTATAACTTTTTACATTCAGGATCTACAAGATTTTGATATCTTGTAGTTTTTAACTAGACTCATAAAATCTCAATTTTTCAATAGTGTAACCTATGCAAGTAAGAAAAAAAAGTAAAACAAAAAAAAAAAAAAAAAAAAAAAAGAAAAACGGGGGGAGGGAGGTTGGGAGAAAAAAAAAAAGAAAAAGAAAAACAGGACATCCTATTGGGACTCTAGATGAGAGAACAATGGGAGAATAGCAATGTAGAAGGATCCAGTAGGTCCTAGAATCCTACAAGTAGAACATTATGATAGGCAGATTTGGGTCATGGGGTCCCACTCAAACTAAGGCCCTAGCCAAGGACAATACTGGCGGTCAAATTTAAACCCCTACCCTGATCTAGCCCATGGACAGGACAGTCTCCACACTTGAGTGGAGAGAGGGATTTGACTTTCTCAAGTACTCTGGTGCCTCACATTTGACTATGTCCCCTGGCAGGGGACACCTAGTGGCACTCAGAAGAAGGACAGCAGGTCACTGAGAAGAGACTTGATACCCTATGAGCATATACAGGGGGAGGTAATCCCCCTCAGGAACAGTCATAGGT
>OU015750.1:13560474-13580189 GCA_907169655.1 Acomys percivali | reverse complement strand
AAAAACGGGGGAGGGAGGCTGGGAGAAAAAAAAAAAAGAAAAAGAAAAAAAAAAAGACCAATTGTTCCCTCAGGGTTTTTTGTTGTTCTTTTGTTTTGTTTTTGTTTTTAATATGGAATGTCCTTCCTACTAGCTGACATTCATGATCAAAGAGACACTTCTGGTTATGTGGAATAAGTCTCTCTCTCTCTCCCCCCTTTGTGAAGTTCATATGATGAGCCCTAATCCCCCTCATTTCCCCGTCTCTTCTTATCTGCTCTCCATCCTTGCAACCCCCCACAAAATTCCAAAAACAACAACAAAATCTTGTCATGGAAACTGTAGTGTGTTACACAGTATACCCTTTTGTCCACACATCTTTAGTTGCAAGTCTTCATTAAAGTGAGTCACTGATCTGGTTCGAGGTCTCTGGTTTCTGTTACACTATCAATACTGGATCTTCACTGAGACTCCTTTCAGATATCCTGTTGTTGCTCTGTGTCATGGAGATCCTGCAGCTTTGGATCTGTAGGACCTGCCCCTTCAGGTGCTCCAGCAGCTCATAGATGTAGATGCTGGGGTGGGCCAACTCAAAGAGTGGTAGCTCTCCAGAATTGTCCATGGTAGCTCACCCAGTGCTGCAGCTGGCATGGAGTGTGGCCAGTTCTCCCTCTCTCTTAATCTTGGGGACAGCTCTCCTGCCTGCCATATGTGTTGAGGGAGAAAAGCAACTCTCCCTTGCTTGGCATAGGAGTAGCTCACCCAAGTGTTGCAGCTCTCCCACTCTCATGACCCCCTGGAGCCAGCTCTCCTCCTTGCAACAGGTGTCAACAGAGGGGAGGGCATCTTTCCCTTGTCCATGCTACTACACAGCAGACATGTGGCAGGGCTAATTCTTCCACATTCATACCCTCAGGGCCAGCTCTACTGTGCTACCCACGCCAGCTGTAGGATCTGTTCTCAGCCAGTGATGGGCAGGGACAGCTCTGCACAGCCCTTGGATCTCAACATGGTCCCAGGAGGCATCCTAGACCTGGAACATCCACATGGCCTTTGGTGGTAATATGAACCATAGACAAACAGAGATTCCTGCTGTTGTATGGCCACGGACCGAGACATAGCCCTCAGTGGCAGCACAGGCCAGCACTTCACCATAGCCTCAGGTAGCAGGGCAGGCTACTCACAATAGGTTATTCCTATCTACTCTTTTGTTTCCAATCCTACTTCTTTTCATAGTCCTTAAACCATCCCATTTCTCTTTCTCTCCCATCTCTCCACCACATACTTGCACATCATAGTGGCTCCCTCTGTGGAGGGCCACATGGCAGTAGGTGGGCCTCTGGATGTCTTCTGTCTGCCTTTGTGGTAGGCCTTGAATAAACCTTTGTTTATTTCCCAAAATCTGGACAGACTGAAGAGACAGTGAAGCACAGGAATCTCAGCCCAGAAAGCCCCAGGATAAATGCACCTGGAGTACAGGAAGGTGATATGGCTGGTCTTGGCTGTCAAACCTGATTTTGTTAAAGGGTTCACAAGACTGTTGAAATGCTTCTGTGTGTGTGAGGGCATCTCCAGAGACTGGCAATGGACAGTGACTCAAGGTGGGGACACCTGCCCTGAGTAAGGCAGCACAGTGTTGGCAATACCTTTCTTCACTGAGTGACTGTGTCCTTTGATGCTGCCACCCACTGACATCATCGAACTTTAGCCTCATTGGTTTTCCATTGTGGACTCAGGACTTGTGACTGTCAGGGAGTTTCAAGGTTTTCACTGCTGGATTTCGAACTGTGGAGGGTCCTGCCTCCTGGACAAAAAGTCTGGTTCTCTGCATCTCTGGCATGCAAATGCGTACTGATCAATAATCTAGCCCCTATTGTATATGTCAGTTCCATAAATCCTACTTTTGAATACATACACACACACACACGCACGCACGCACGCACGCACGCACATACACACCCATTGTTTCTGTATCTTTAGAAAACTCTGACAAATACAGAACTGAAAGAAGATGAGAACCATACACATGTAGTAGTCATCTAGAATATTGGTGTCAGGTGTTAAGAAATTGTTTCTCCAGAACCCAGGAAAAACAGCTCACATGAAAATTTAGCCTACAGACCAAGGTTGTATCATGTCATGATCATAAGATACAAATTTTGAACTTAAGAAGCATTTAATTGGAAAGAGAGAACACACACACACACACACACACACACACACACACACACACACACCCCTCTGCAAAAGGTTCTAATAGCTGTTGATTATAAGCAAAATCCCAATAATTTGATTTTATCAATAAAGACTCAGGAGCAAGATGCTGAGGTGAAAGCCTACTAGCTCAGAGAGGCAGAGAAAACACCCAGCTGACTTTCCTACTTAGCTTACTTCCCAGAAGGAAAAAACCATTCTACTTCTCTGTGGGGCTCTATTGGAAAGGTGGCAGTCTGTTGTATCCAATGGCTAACTAAGCTTAGTCTGTTATGACAGAGTCTCTCTCTCTCAGCAGAGTTCTCTCTTCCCCTGATCTGGGGAATCCCAGACCTTGTAAAGATCTTCACATAGCCACCAGGGAATATTATAGGCCTGGCCCTTTCCTGATAGAACCTGTTCAGCAAGCACTTGGGGATTCCTGGAAATACTCAGTCCTATGCTAAGGAGATCCTGGCCTTTGGCAAATGACCTTTAATTGTACCTGGAAGTTCCCTCCCTCACCCATAAGATAATTATTATGCTCTCCTTGTGATAGGACCCCATGCCACTGCCCACGGCTTACTGCTTGCTGGACACCAAATGTATTTTCTACACTGTCTTAAAAACTCTTTAAACTGAATATCCCTCCTTTCCACTTCCTGTGTGTCTCTCTAGCTGTCTTCTGGACTTCCTCTCACTCTATGGTTTTTTCCCCATGCTCACTTTCTGTCAGCTGGCTGCTTGCTCTACCTCTTGACCTATGGTTGACTTTATTTAGCTCCTGGGTTAAAAGTGTGTGCTAGGGCTGAACCAGACCAAAACTACTTGTTTATAATAAACAGAAAGCTCTTGGGTTAAAGGTGTGGGTTAGGACTGACACATCACAACGAGAAACAGATTTTTTTCCAGTTCACAATCTCTGCTCTGTGTTCACAATGGGATAACATATCCTGAGAGAGAGAGAGAGAGAGAGAGAGAGAGAGAGAGAGAGAGAGAAAGACAGAAAGAAAGAAAGAAAGAAAGAAAGAAAGAAAGAAAGAAAGAAAGAAAGAAATGGTCTCTCCACTGTCAACAGAACAAAGTGACAGCCTACAGATTGGGAAAAGATCTTCACCAACCCTTTACCTGACAAAGGTCTAATATCCAAAATGTAGAAAGAACTCAAGAAATTAAACACCACCAAACCAAATAATCCAACTGAGAAATGGGGCTCAAAATTAAACAGAGAATTCTCAACAGAGGAATATCGAATGACTGAGAAACACTTAAAGAAATGCTCAACCTCCTTAGTCATCAGGGAAATGTAAATCAAAATGACACTGAGATTCCATCTTGCATCCATCAGAATGACTAAGATAAAAAACTCAAGTGACACCACATGCTGGTGAGGATGTGGAGAGAGAGGAACACTCCTTCATTGCTGGTGGGAATGCAAACTAGTGCAGCCACTTTGGAAATCTATCTGACGCTTTCTCAGAAAATGGGAATAGGGCTTCCTTAAGACCCAGCTACTCCACTCCTTGGAATATACCCAGAAAACGCTCTACCACACAACAGGGACATATGCTCAACCATGTTCATAGCAGCCTTATTCATAATAGCCAGAACATGGAAACAGTCTAAGTGTCCCTCAGTAGAAGAACGGATAAAGAAACTATGGTACATTTACACTATGGAATACTACTAAGCTATTAAAAACAAGGAATTTCCGAAATTTGTGGACACATGGATTGAACTAGAGATAATCATAATGAGGGAGTTCACCCAGAAGCAAAAGGAGACAAATAGTATATACTCACTTATATTGAGACACTAGCCCAAAGGGGCATGTCCCATGAAAGTCCTCACTTATCAGAAAAGTGGGACAGAGGGGAGGACATCCTATTGAGACTTTAGGTGAGAGAAGCATGGGAGAATGGGGAAATAGAAGGATCCAAAGGGTCCTGGAAACCTACAAGAAGAACATTATGATGGGTGGATCTGGGTCCTGGGGTCCTGCTCAAACTATGGCACCAGCCAAGGAAAATATAGGCAGTAAACTTCGAACCCTTACCCAGACCTAGCCGATGGACAGGACATTCTCCACTGTTGAGTGGAGAGGGAGGTCTGACTTGCATACAAACTCTGGTGCTCCATTTTTGACCATATCCTCTTGATGGGGAGGCCTGGTGGCACTCAGAGGAAGGATAACAGATCACCAAGAAGAGACTCGATACCCTATGAGCATATACAGAGGGAGAAGGTCCCCTTCAGTCACAGACATAGGGAGGGGAGTAGGGGGGAAGCGGGAGGGAAGATACAAGGGATGGGCTAACAATTGAGATATAATATGAATAAATTAATAAAATATTAAAAAATAAACAAAAAATATAGTGCCTTCTGTGCAAACACAAGGACCTAAATTCTACAGTAGTGATAAAAATAGAATCAAAACAAAATGCTGCAGGCATATTTCAAAATGAGAACATAAATTTATGTGATTGATGATATTAAGTAAAACAGTCAATGTGGTGGCATTAATAATGAGATTTTATTTCATTTTTAAATTTATGAATAGTTTACCTTTATTCTTTTAATGTAATGGGGATTTAAAACTCAGTAATACTTCTGAAGTAGACTTTTCATGTTTAACTTTGTCAGTACTACAAATGTAAACAATATATATTGAAATAGTATTAATTTAAAATTTTTGTTTGTAGGTCAGATAGTAAAACATATTGCTTATCCTAAATTTTTCTGGTAATATACCATATAAAATAAATTTTATTAGAAAAATTAATATAATATATACTGATCACCATTTTTTCCGACCCCAACTCCTCCCATACCCTCTCTACTTTCTCACTCACAAAACTCCATGATCTTTCTCTTTCTAGTTTAAAAAAAACAAACAAAAATCCAAAAAGAAACAAATGAGAAACACATACCTATAACCCCCCCAAAAGGAAAACAAAACATGCAAGCAAAAGGCCAATAAGACAAAAATGCATCCCCATCAAAATGATACAAAAAGTCTAAAAAATTATCATTGATATAAAATAAGTTTTAAAGAGCGTTAATTAACAACCTTTAGAAGATGATAAGCAGTGAGTTGTGTTAGTGTACATACTTGCATTAGATAGAATTCTCTCCATTTATTTCTGTAATAAGAGAGTTTTTTTCAATTTATCTCTAAGACACATGCAGAGAAATACTTCTAATTTCAACACAGAACTTGCCATTTAGTTTTTGAATTGAATTAAATGTTGGAAATGATGGCTGCAAAAATAAGTTTACTCTATAACAAGATGACAATGCCTTACAAGACACCACAGGCTAAGCAATTAAAAAAAAACCCATGCCAACAATGGATTACTTGTTCTAAATCACTGGCCAATGCTCTTTGTTATTCCCCAGAACTTGAAGAATGTAAGACCTACTGATGAAGACACCATACACTTACATTATAGGACACAGAGAAATCAAGCTGGCATTGACCTCAATGCTTCATCCCTACCAGATAGTTTTCATAGTGCTGGAATTTGTTATACATCCTACTGAAAAAAGTAATCATCAATTTTACTCTGAAGTGAACACTGTGAGTTATAATAATGACTGCCTGGCAAGACATGACCACTGGTGCAATGCTGCTATGAATATAAAGTGAGTAAACAACTACTTTCTGGCTGGATTTAAGGTCTGCTCCACACGAAGAAACCAATGCCTCACACTATTATCAGAGCAAATAACTTGTGGTTAGACAAAGTGATAGGTTCTAGGGGAGAACCTATTGTTACTATTCTGCTGAATGGACATAGTATCAGAATGACTTAAAGAATTTATTGTTATGCTCATAGATTAGTGCATCTCTTAACCCTTGTTAGAGAAACTTCTTTTCTGCAGTAGTTGGCAATTAATACAGAAACCTGCCGTTCAGGCTTCATTTCCCAGCCCATTAAGGCATGATTGGCCTCAACCAGGATGTTGACTCCTGAGAGGGGAAGTGGGGAAGAAGAGCCAGGGGTGAAAGAGACCTCAGATGGCAGTGAATGCAGGGAGAATAGACTCTCAGGAGACAGGCTGCAGTGAGACAGCTTGTTTAGTGGTAGGGGGGACACAGAGGCTACTTAAATCTTTGGGAGGGTGGATAGGAGCTTTTGGGGTGAGTGTACATTATTGGCTGGGGTCAGGGTGCTGGGGATGCCTCATTTGCATAGGGAGGAATTCCAGGTGCTTCTGGACATGACCTTATAAGGGGAGAGGAAGTTTAACCTGGCTACTAGGCTATGTGACCTCCTCTGGAAGGCAAGGGTGAGGGCACAGGGCTACATGCACCAGGAAATGCAGGCCCAGCACAATGAGGAAGCAATCCTGATCTCAGGATGCCGTATCTGGGCTTTAGACACACTTCAACCCCACTCTTACTCCAGGCTAGCGCCACCCACCCTCTTTCAAGGCTCCCTGGCCCCACAGAGACATACATGGTCAAGGCACAGAGAATAAGATACTGTGGAATGCTCGTCTTTAATGGGACACCTGTATCACACTCCCTTCACTCTAGGTATTGGAATCTTTCAGGAAGAGGAGGCAGAAAGATTGTAAGAGCCTGGGTGGTGGATGATAAGAGGGAAAGATTGTTTTCTGGACACAGCAGGAAAACAGCATATATGAACTCATACTAACTGTGACAGCATGGCCTTTTTTTTCACTAATTGTTGTTATATACCCTCAATTCTAAATATATACACAAAGTCTCCTCAGTCCACATAATGTCAATATATATATATGTCATATACACACATATATGTATATATAATTTGAAGTGCTAGGAAGGGTTGGGGTATGTGGGAAGGGTTGGAAGGAAGAAAGGGGAGGAAGAAATTATGTAATCATATTTTAATTCAAAAATATTTTTAAAATACCAGTATTGGGAGACATGAAATTCCACCTCTCTTTGGGGAGCTATGGACAATTGGTAACTTGCTGGGTAAAAGTCAGTTTTATTTAAGGTCATATTTTGGGTAGAGCAACCCCATTCTGGTGGGTAGCCACATACCTAGGAGTACATGGTCAACACACATTCGACTTGTATTTTTTAAAAATGAGGACACAAAGTTGTGTGAGTAAGGAGGGGATGGATGTAGGAGGATTTAGGGAGAAGGTATGTTAATAGACTAAAATACATATGTATTTTGCAATTAAAAATAAATGCACAAAATAAGCATTTTATTTTTATTTATTTATTTATTTATTTATTTATTTATTTATTTATTTATTTTGAGACAGGGTCTCTCTGTGTAGCCTTGACTGTCCTGGACTCACTTTGTAGACCAGGCTGGCCTCGAACTCACAGCGATCCGCCTGCCTCTGCCTCCTGAGTGCTGGGATTAAAGGCGTGTGCCACCACGCCCGGCTAAAATAAGCATTTTAATAATTAATTTTCTATTTCTTTTGATTGAGTTGTACAAGCAAAAGAACATTATTTTTTCTTTAAAAAAAAGCTTTTTATTGATCCTCTGTGAATTTCATATCATAACCCAAGTCCCACTGATCTTCCCATCCCTTGTATCCATCTTCCACTCCTGCAACCTTCCCTTAGAAAGAAAATGAATAACAAAAGCAAACGAACAAAAAAAGCCATATTACCATGGAAGCTGTGGTGTGCCATGGTATCACACAGCACACCCCATTTCCCAAACATTGTGTTGTTGCCCTGGATCTGCAGGATTGTACCCTTCGTGTACTCTAGCAGTTCATAGTTGGGGTGGATGTTAGAGTGGGCCAACCTAGAACCCCAAATCTGGGCCTGGGTGGAAGCTAAGTTGGTCAGCCTATGAGCACTCCTGTGCCTGTGCCACCAGAGCCAGCTCTACTATGCTGTCAGGAATGATGTGGGCTGATTTTCCAAGTGCCACAGACAGCAAGGGGCAGGGTCAGCTCTTCCACATCCACACCACCTCATATTTCTGGTCTGGGTGGTAACCTGAGGCCATGCTGATGTCTGAGCACTATAATGAGCTGGTCCCATCTCTCACTGATCACCACACTATGGAGAGCTAGCCCCAATCCTCACCTGGACAGCATGAGAGAGCTGCATCTGGGGGGTAACATGGGCCTCAGGCATCAAGTGATGGGTCCTCTGGCTGTGATAGGACCACAGCCCGAAACATGGACCCCTGTCAGCATAGGTCATTTCACTGCTCTGCACCCCACCCTCTATCAGTATGGCCTCGGTTATGAGCATGGTCTCAGGCAGCACCCTAGACCACTGACATCCAGATGGTCCATGGTGGCAACATGGGCCACAGACATCAGTACAGGCTCCAGCTCGGGTGAGCCATTGACCCTGATATGGCCCTTGGAGGCAGTGTGGCCTGGATATCTCCGTGGTCTCAGGTGGTTGCCCAGGCTCCTCATATCTACCTGCTCCTCAGCACCATACAGTTGCCAGTTCCACTTCGCTCCACAATGCACGAATCACTTGGATTTATTTCCCATCGCTCCACCACATACTCCATCTTTTTCTTCTCTCCATCACATATTTGCTCACAGTAGTGGTGCCTGCCAAGAGGCAAGGGTGGGTGCTTGGGTATCTTTCCTCTGGCTGCCCAGGGGCCTCGAGGCTATGGGGCTGACTCTTGGGTGTTTCTTTTACCAACTGTCCAGGGGCCATGAGGCAGTAGGGTGGGCCAACGTAATTTTTTTTTTTACTAATAAATGAGTAGTTTAGAAAAGGAAAAGTAGTTAATTCTCAACACTAAATCATTTTATTATCATTACTTAAACATTACGTTATCAAAAGTTTAATTCTGAAAGTTAAGTTTTAAAGTGTTTATCAGCCATATTATGAAAAGTGTTAGATAATTATTTCATGTTTGCTTCAGGTTAAATGATTTTAATGGCATTTAGAGTGCCCTGGCATTAACATTCAGTGAAATCATTTTTATGTTATTTTTTTTGTTTCAGTTGCCATGGTAAATAAAATAGATGAATGCTTATGTTGTAATTTCATTAGCCGGATTTCTGCTGTTACCAGAGTCATGAATGCAGTTTTGCTTTCAGGGGAGACAGCATACGTGTCTGAATCTCTTCGTCCATGATTTAATTGCCAGACTATAGTGTTTGTTCCATCCCACTTATAATTCTAGGAAACCTCCTTATAAATATGTAGAAATCAATTTTAATATAATCAAAAGCATTAATGATAACCATTTTTTTTTGTAAAGAAATTGTGGATATTCAGTTCAGCCTAGCACAGAGATGGAGGAAAGCAAAAGAAATAATGATTAAAATACCATTAAACTTTTAAATATTTATTCTTAGTAAATACTGTGTTGGAGAATGATTAGGAAGATAGGACATTTCTTTGTGTCAGGGCATTGTAATTAATGAAAGACTATTCTTCACTGGCCACTTAGGGATTGCTTTGTGCTAGGAACTGGGCTCCACACTGGATACAGAGGTGAATTCATCACAGACACTTCTATCTATAAGCATACTCTAATAAAGGAACCAAACCATACACAGTGTACCTTAACCTCACCTCAAACCTCTGCATTCACTTTGGTTAGATAATATTTCTAATAACTGTATCAGCAGCAGTGGACACATGACATATTATTGCTTGAGCCTTTTATTAAATGCCAGTCTCTACATACACACTCAATATTTAATAGTGTAGTCATCTTAGTACAAACATAAAATTAGATATTATTTACACGTTATAAAAGGCTAGAGTTGAGATATTAATTAATCATCAACTTCACAGAGCTCGTGGGTGGCATGTACCAGAATGACATTCAATTTTAGTTGGATCCAAAACTTTACTTTGGGCTCTTTCATCACAGTTATGTCACAAAAAGACATAAAAGTGGTAATTGTTTTATTTCTTGGGGTAATTATACATGGCTACTATACAAGGTA
The DNA here is from genome assembly GCA_907169655.1 of Acomys percivali. Taxonomy (NCBI): domain Eukaryota; kingdom Metazoa; phylum Chordata; class Mammalia; order Rodentia; family Muridae; genus Acomys; species Acomys percivali. Next base: position 13,570,112 of record OU015750.1, on the reverse strand, counting down.
TCCATGATTTAATAGTCCCCTGTATCCTATCAGAGTCAGTGGCATAGTGCCATTAGAAGAAACTTGCGTTTCTTTTAGCTTTCCCCTGAGAGCACGTCCATCTTAACTTAAGGGTTGGCAAACGTTGTTCCTAACATTCTTTAATAGCTCTAGAGTGAAGATCCCTTGGGCCACACAACTACTAAATCTAATCTGGTCTCCCCAGCCCTGACCCTACACTAACACAGTTCTGCATTCAGAACCATGGACAGATCACTACACCTAGCCAGTAGAGTAGCTCTGAGATCCCACAGTCAGAGAAACACCTTGCCAGGTGAATGGTGCAATGAGAGAGGTAAACTCTATTCTTCATCGTATTTCCTCCAACCAGCTCTCCCTTTTACCAATAATCTACCAGTCAAGTTGTTTCCATCCATCTTCTCTGTTTTATGTTATCATTTCCATTCTTTCTCTCTCTTGGTCATCTTTTCTCCATTTGACTTCTTCCTTATTTTTATATCCATTTTGTCCCATTTATCATTCTTTCCTTCATCGACACCCTTCCATAAGCCTTTTCTCCTTTACTCCTTCTAACCTGTCCAAATTTCTATTCTGTGACCTAATGTCCACACGTCCTCCTTGTTATCTCAAAATCATCATTATTTTTGCCATAGTCATTTCTTTTAAGTTCTCAGCATTAATTCTACTTCTTCCTCTTTTTATTTCAAAAATACTTTCCTATTATTTTACTTATTAAAAATTCTTAAAAAATAAAATCTGTATACTTCTCATATTCGACATGATGTTTATAAACATTTTGAAATGGCTTAATCAACTGAATTAATATAAGCATCATTTAAAATGCTTATTTTTTCTGACAAGAACACAAAATACACTTTAAATTATTTTTAAAGAATGTGACACATCATTATTAATGTAGCCATTATGGTGTACAGTAGATTATTTGAATTTATTTCTAATATTTAACTGAAGTTTTGTATATTTTTGAAAATTTTTATTTTTGAAATTATAATATAATGCTTTGATTAGCATGTCCTTATCCTCCTGAAATTCCCTCCTACTAGGAGTTCTTCTAGTCATTTAATGCATCTATTCACTACACATTATCTTTACATCTCTTTTTTTCTATTTCATCTACCATCTTGCAATCTTTGTTATCAATTTTTGTTAGCTCTTCTTTTTTACTATGTCTTCATGTTTGTTGCTGATTCTCACATGTCTTCTAGTCATTTCTCAAAGAGAATCTCATACAGGCATTTTAGACACATGGGAGTCTAGAAGGAAATTTAAGAGAACCCATCATTTAAAAATAAACTTTGCATTTCAGTAGTTACTTTTGAAAGCTATCATTTGTATAAAGCATTTCCCCAGTAAACACAGACATGTACACATGCATACTCACTCAGTTACATCCAATGCTACAGACATGCACACATACACATTCACTCAGCTACATACATGCACTATCCATTTGGAATGTCAGCTGCTCTCTGAGCAAAATAAAAGGCCATTTTGTTTCTACCTGGAAGTGCTTGGGTCTGTCAAGCCTTGGGATTTTGTTACCTCCTTAGCAATCTTTCTGTGATCTCAGTCCTTCCTTGACTCAATCTAAGGCCCCAAATAAGAACCCCCTGTCTCTTTACTCATATTAATGATATTACACATTGTATTATTTTAATCCAACATTTATTTTTTATTCTCTTCATGGAATGACTTCTTTGTGGCCTTTGTGTTGAGTTGTTTTCATGTCTTATTGCAAGTTAGCAATCTATAATGGTAGAAGAGATGAATCTGTAGACAAATAAATGAATAAGAAAGTGATTAATTTCCATAGTATGTGACTGCATGTTGTATTAATGTAGAAATTTTTTTCCTGGTAGCCATAGACAAATTCAGAAAGTTAAAGTAATTCTTTTGAAATCTCATTCTTTATTTAGGGATATGGAATTCTTGAAAAATATGTTAAAAAATCACTCAAAACACTCATTCTTTCTTTCTCTCTCAGGCAGTTGAGAGACACGGATTCTACTTTTTAAACCTGTTTAAAACAAAAGTTGTGCTGTGTCAGAAAAATATTACTTGATAATAACTCATAGATTATTTAATTGACTGATATTATTGGTTCATCCACTTCTTTCCTTCCTGGTTTTCATGTGTCTCTCCTCTGTAATCTGTTTTACAATTCGCTTTATCCTCTCTTGTTTCTTCATGTGTGTTTCTAACTCTCCATATATATAACTCTGAGCTTCACTGCATATATCATCTTCCATAGAAACCAAGGGATGAACCCTCAGCCGTTTATTGCAAGAGTTGGATTGTCAGGTATGGGTACTTCTGATTTACACTTAGTCAACAGTAAGTTCATCAGTTGGGATTTAAGACTGGCCATGATATTGTAGCTTGCTTTTGTGGAGTCCCTAGTTAAAGGGACTGGGCAAGGAAGTAAATATAAGATAAAAAGGATAACCTTCTGGCATTATGAAAACTAGTTAGTAGGTAGAGGACTTTCAGATCAGTTTATGACTAATTTCTCTGTGTCCTGTCATCTAAGTCTGACATGTCTTCAACAATAGAGCCTTACTGTCTAGTTATGATGGGTAACCAAGAGGATGGCAATAGCCTGTTTTGTTCTGGATGCTTCTAGGGTCTTCTTGATCAACAACTCATAAGGAGGAATTTCAGGCATGGTACTGAGATTTTCATTTAATAACCAATGTCTTCTGGACATGGCATTGTCCATCTATGCAGGGTACCCCTGTTTAAACTCCTCAAAAACTATTTATAAATAGAAAGTTAGTGGGTTTTCAAGGTTTCTTTGTACATCCTTAGTTTTGCTTAATTTGAACTCTACTTCCTTATCCCTCCCATTCCCCTGCCCTCACACCCACTTAAATCTTTAACCCTCAGTATTGGCCCCATATTATATTATATCACATATGCTTTGCAAGTCACATAATTATATTTTTAACTTGGCTTGCAAGATAGTGAGTGGTCTCCATATAGCTTGTTCATAATCCATAATTTTGGTTCACCCTTCACTTGATCTCCATTTTGTCCTATTCCCATCACCATCCATGCTCACGTTTATTTTCCACTCTTAGTCTCTGAAGATGTTAAACATAATTTATACCAAAGGATTAATCTGGTTAGTTGTTCATCATTAACTGATTCATAATGAATAGATTTTGGGCATGTTTCTTAATTTGAAAACTTTGGTAGATTTTATTTATGGGCCTGTTGAGCAGTTTGAAGTTGGTAAGTCCCTGAAAATAAGTGTTACATTTGCTTCTATAAGGTACTCCAATGTGTTTACACATCAGAGTATTTATGTTAGTTGTTTAGTTTAAGGTATCAGTATATTTTGTAAATTAGTATTAACCACTCTATATACGGCACAGATCCACAGGTGCAGTCCTATGGTAAATGTTTCCCAACCTTTGTAGTAAAGGCCAAGAGGCTGAAGTTTCCTTGTGGTTTTTCACACCTAGTATATATATTAATAGCATGTAGAACTAAGGCCATATCAGCATCTATATCTGTACTTATTCTTGCTTGTATACCCCTGTAACTGAGAGTTTAGCTTTTAGAATGTCTGGAGTTCACTCAGTGGTTTCTATTTCCTGCATCACACATGTCTAAGATCTTATTCTCAAAACCACATGTGCATGGGATGTTATTACTCAATATTTACTGGTATCCATTGTCATTGTCATCTACCATTTATTATAGACCCTTGTATTTTCATTGTATTCATAAAAGAACAATCATCACATTATTTCTTCCAAATTAATTTCTGGAAAGAGAGAAATGAGATGGGAGGGGGAAGGATGGAGGAAGACAAAGAGAGTCAGGATGGAAAGAGAATGAACTGGAGAGATGTTCAGGGTGTGAGAATTCATGATGCTCACAGGTGATGTGTATCCTGGGCAGGTGCAATATGGAAAGAGAGACTGAGAACTGATAATGAAAGACAGATCGGACTGCTTGGGTTTGATTTTGAAGCTTTAGTCTGTTTAAACATGGACTCATGTGACTAAAGGTTACTCTGGTGTCACTGTTGAAGACCTATCAGAACAGCTGTGCAGAGACAGCAGAAATGAGCCTGTGGAAATTAGTATTGGTCAAAGATTCCAAAAACTAAATAGTGGTAACTATCAAGAACAAAGGATGGATATAAGAGAAAACAGACATCAAAGGTTGACTAGATAGGAGATGAGACAGGGATTCTTTCAGGTGTTGGTTTGTACAGAAAAAAATGACAATACTTTAAACACAAGGGAAAAAGGGGAAAACTAGGTAATCTCAAGACAATTAAAGAAATTTCACTCTAAAAGCTAACTAGTTTGAAGGAACCATTTCTTTATATGTTATGTTTCTTAAAGTTTCTCTCTACAAGCTCACAGAGAAGAAATCATGAAGTTGACTGTGAGGTAAGATGTGGATGGAACAAAAGGAGCTAAAAACAGCAGATACAGGTAATTATTTCATGATGATTTCCATTGGTAGGAGATAAACCAGTCTGCATGTAAATACAAGAATGAATAAAGAGTTTCTTGTAAGATTCCATAAAGATGTATAGGTGTGTAGATTAGATGAAACACACTTCTAGAATGTGTTGAAAAGACAGACATATGAGAGAAATAGCTATAAAACTAATAAAATTACTTAGAGGAAGAAGTATGTATATAACTGAAACTAAGTATTTAAGGATCTCGGTTGACATTACTAAGTTAGGTAGAAATGACCTGATCATTAACTTCTGACCTCTGACCTAGGTTTTGGCCCAACATCTCTTTCAGGCAGGATCTCTGTTACTCATCATGAACTGTGCACCTAATGCATCTCATTCACCGATCTTCTTGCTCCTTGGGTTTTCCAGGGCTGGTGTGCCCCACAGTTTCCTCTTTCTCTTATTCCTATTTATTTACCTGGCTACCATATTGGGGAATGTGACTTTGATACTACTCATCTCCTGGGACTCCAGGCTCCACTCACCTATGTATTATTTGCTGCGTGGCCTCTCCATGATAGACTTGGGACTATCCACAGTTACCCTGCCCCAGCTGTTGGTTCATCTGGCATCTGATTACCCAGCCATTCCTGCAGCCCGCTGTTTGACTCAGTTCTTTTTCTTTTATGCGTTTGGAGTCACAGATACACTTGTCATTGCTGTCATGGCTCTGGATCGCTATGTGGCCATCTGTGATCCTTTGCACTATTCTTTGGTGATGAATCGACAAATCTGTGCCCGCTTACTGGCCTTGAGCTGGGTGGTATCCATAGTACACACCATGTTGCATGTGGGACTCATTCTGCCACTGTGTTGGGCTGGAGATGCTGGGGACAATGTTATCCTTCCTCACTTCTTTTGTGACCACCGACCACTCCTGCGAGCCTCTTGCTCTGACACACATACAAATGAGCTGGCTATATTCTTGGAGGGTGGCTTCCTCATGCTGGGCCCTTGTTTCCTCATTGTACTTTCCTATGCCAGAATCGGGGCCACCATCTTACGATTGCCTTCAGCCGCTGGTCGCCGCAGAGCAGTGTCCACCTGTGGATCCCACCTCACAATGGTTGGCTTCCTCTATGGCACCATCATTTGGGTCTACTTCCAACCTCCAGAGCAGAACTCTCTGGATCAAGACATGGTGGCTTCCGTAATGTACACAGCCATTACCCCATTGGCTAACCCATTTGTTTATAGTCTCCGTAATAAGGACGTCAAAGGTGCCCTTCGCCGACTACTGAGACAGGGGAGAGTGGACTCCTGAGTATTTTACATTTAGATATTAGGTAGAAAAGGATGGGCATAGGCTGAGTTTGATCAGAGGTTTGAGGGATGATCAGAGGAAGCAATAGTCTACAAAACCGAAGCTGCTCCTAATTTGACTCATGTCAATATTGTGCTACAACAGAGCTGTAAACGCTCCACACTAACCCCCACATATGACAAGGCTCCTTTACTTAAATGTCCCTCATATATCTTCATTAGGCTAATCATCCCAGTCATCAAGCCTGAGTTGCTTTGATTTTAGAGTTTTAAAGGAATATGAAGATAAGATTTTAAAATTATGAGTCAAATCAAGCACTCTGGAGTTCCTTATAGTGACGCTTTCTGTGCCATGTTTTCATATACCATGTGTTGGTGCATATAGAAAGGAAGTGACCTCAATAAGTTGGGTGGGCAAATTCACCACTTAGTTTAGTTAACAAACAAGCAAATGTCCAGGAATGAGTGTGGAATGATAGTCATAACATATTTCATATGTTATTTCAAAGTGAGCCCCAATGCTTATAGGTCAGTTTAATGTGAACAGCTAACTGAAGTTCTGCCTCATATATTTTACATTATGCTCAATATTTATCTTATAAACAAAGTACAGATAGGCAAGTTTAATATAATTTAACTATTTCATTGCAAAAAACCCCATCAAAACACTAAATCTGGAAAATGAAGAAAAATGGTTTGGCTTAGTTTTCTGGTAGCTAGAAATTGGGATCAGCTCTGACACCTTTTAATATAGCTACATGTTCATTCTGATGGTCAGATTCCATCTTCATGTTAGCTTTACTGAGGCTGCACAGGATACCTATGCTTCTGATTTGTGAGAAGAACTCTAGACACACCTGAAGAAGTAGAATGACCTTAGGCACTTTTAATGTCACTGCTGAAGACAAGGTTTCATCATTTCCACTTCCCCTACTTTCTGAGTTTTCTGACTTGTATGTCCTTTTGTCAGTGCCCTACCTATCCTCAGGACACTCCTTCAAAACTGAGATCCCCTCAGTTCAAGTTCAGCCTCCACATGTCCCCTCTTCTCTTCTGCACTATCTTCTCACTACTCAAATATTCATCTACATTCAGCAGTTTTGGAGGCATTTTGTTGGGAGCAGCCACTTCATTTATACGTCTGGTTCTCATGAGATGACTCTGTTCATGCACCTCAGCTTCTCTACATCCATTGCTAGACCTTTGGCTAGCAGAGGCTTCTTCTCTCACTTTGAGTCTTTGCCAATTTGTCTATGTTTACCTCATTTTGTCACAGAGTTGTCCACCATCAAAATATCACATGGATTTTCAAGCCTTCTAAACTGCTATCACCTTTTAATGACAGCTTAGGGAAACAGTTCCTCACAATAGGTTCATTATATAAGCTCTATTTATTTACAAAAGCATCAATGGAGTAGGGTTCTGGGTACCCTGGATCCCTCTTTTTTGTCTGTGCTGGTGCTTTTCAATTTACTCTGTATCATAGTCACATGATGGGTACAAAAATTCTGCTGCCTGGACCACAAATCTAGACATTTGTATTCAATTGGCATGAGGTAAAGCTTAGGAGCCTCAAAAAGAGTTCCCAGATGGTTCTATTATGTAGCTCCAGTTGTGACCACTGGTCTTGATTTTATGTGCTTAGAAGTTTAGTGGACTCTTCCTAATAAACCTCATGCAAGCTTCTTCCATTTCAGTAGTAGTAATGGCTAACACAGGTGGTGATCAGTTATTGCTTTTAGTTTTCTCCTGTACTATTCACTCACCCCCAAACATTATGGGATAGTGTTTATTTGTTTTAGTCTTTTAGAAAAAGTCTTACTTTGCACCACAGGCTGTCCTGTGCTGCCCAGGATGGCCTTAAACTCCTACTGCTGTCCATGCCTCAGTCTCCTTAGTGCTAAGGTTATACACATGAGCCACCATGCTTGGCTGATGGCTTCTATTATTACCCTTGTGAGGAACAGAGAGAGTAAGTGACAGCCTGGAGGTGTTGTCAGTCTGAGAATCCCCTGTGTGCTAGGATACTGTATTGCCTCTCCAAATGGAATTCAGTTCTCATGTCTCTTAAACTGCATCTAGAGCAGACCTTCATCACACCCCATGCAGATTACTAACAGGCCCTCTGGCCTTCAATCTGTACCATAGTCCACAATGTTAATCCAATAGTGCATGTTGTGCAAACCAGCACACATGTACCCACAGCCTTTGGAATTTGAGTCTTCAAGCTCATAATCAACCTTAAATTACATCATTTCATCACTGGCAATTTTATTTGAGGATTTTGCATCCCTGAGACTTGGTATTCGATCTTCTACCACTATGTACATGACTGTACCTGTAGGAAAAAGGTATCATTGGTGTGGTATATTTTTTCGAATGCACTGACAAAATTTTCAAATTTTATTTTTAATGCTTGACCACAGAAATCACTGATTTAGATATGTATGAGCAGATTCCAATGGCAGCTGGTCATGTATATATATTCCTAAGCACTCATTAACACCAGGAATATTATTTTACTTGGCAATTTGATATTAATACATTAGTAAGTGAAAGTTATTCTTTTTATCGCCCACGAAACTGCATATTTTTCTCCGAAGTCCTGTCCCTGAATCTTCGGTAATTCCCTCCTACACCTTCCATTCTCCATTCTTCTTATCCTTCTACCTGCTCCTCCTTGGTTTCTGATCAAATATCCTAGCCTCATGCTCCAGAAGTATTAGGTGATGCTCATTTATAACATTTTCTATTTGGTAATAATGTTACCAGCCAGTGGGCCACACTCTCAGCAGTAAAATCCTAGTGTGTTATATTTGCTAAAATTATTCTGCTGCAAGCACTCAGGTATCTTTTATGTGTTTATTTTTATATCATTTTTTACTGATTAATTGTGTCATTTGGCAATTTTATATGTGCATATAATGTATTAAAATCAATCTCTTCACTACCTACTCTTACATCTCTCCCATGCCTATTAACTCTACTTATACTTTCTCACCTCTTTAAAAGATTCATTACTTTAGAGTTGGTTTTGACCCTACATAGTTTAACCAGAACATCTCAATCATGCCTATTTTCATAATAATAACTTAGAAACCTCTAAAACGTTCTTAGCATGGTATCAAGATCACTTGCCATGGGGTTATAATATTATCCTAATGATAATTTTCACAGGGGCCCTCTAAAACCACCACCCTCAAGCTCCAGTGTGGAGAAGCAAACCACCTAATGTGGCAGGACATGAAACCATTGACAGGAAAGTTGATTATTTATTTTTTCCTATCTTCACCAACCAATTTATACTACTTTCTGATCAGTAATCTTCACATTCAGCAGCCATATTTACATGTGCACACAGGAAACTAAAGTGCTTCCAGAACAGTGTGTGCATGAAATCCAGCTCTGTGTGTCAAGCTTCCTGTGTCAGCTGTCCTCAGACATAGTCTGCTGTTCTAAAAGTAAGCTCATGACCCGGTCTTCCCCACTAACCAGTTAGTACAGAAACACCATAAGTAGGGTCTGAATAGGTTATATCCAAACTCAAGGCCAGGAATATAAATCATGGCCCTGTCAAGTGACATAGCAGAGATTACTGGAAAATTCCTTTCAGTTGTAATGAGTAGGAGAAAATATCTTCTGTGATAGACTGGAGTGTCACCCCAAGATTTATATGTTGAAATCCTCTATTTTAAGTAATGGTATTAGGAGGTGGGAATTTAGGGAGATGAGTAGGTCATAAACTTGGAGCTTTCATGAATGGGATTAGAAGCAAAAAGTGCTTGACTACCATCCTTCTGCTCTATGTCATGTGAGAATTCATCGAAAACAAGCCATCGGCAATCAACACATGGGTCCTGAATAG
>OU015750.1:13530888-13550457 GCA_907169655.1 Acomys percivali | reverse complement strand
AGAGAGAGAGAGAGAGAGAGAGAGAGAGAGAGAGAGAGAGAGAGAGAAATGATGTAAATATAGCACTCATGTATGAAATTCTCAAAAAGTATTTCAAATAAAAAAGTGAAAAATTCTTCCATTACAACCAAGTTGGTTTCATTCCTGAAACACATGGTTGTAGCATCATATGTAAATCAATAGACCCAATAGAACCAAAGGCTAAAATTACATGATAATCTCATTAAATGCACAGAAAGAGTAGGGATGAAGGGAGAATGCATCAACATAATAAAAGTTACATATGACAAATCTATAGCCAATATCACAGTAAATGAAGAAAAACCCAGAGCCCTCACTAAGATCAATAACAAGACCTAAAATTTTACCTTATGTCTTACTAGACAAGAGAAAGACATAAAAAGGATAAAAACAGGGGAAGAAGGAGTCAATTTATCTTTATTTTCTGTCTTTTCTTTTATTGAAATATTTTTTTCTCATGTAACGTATGCTCATTACAGTTTCCCTCCCTCTACTCTACCCATTTACTCTCTATGTCCCCTCCCACCCAGATCCACTATCTTTCTCTCTCTCATTAGAAAACAAGCAGAACCATAAGGGATAATAATAAAATAATACAATAACATTAGGAAAAGAGACCTAGACCAAGAGAATGCACAAGAAACAAAGACCCACACATTCACACACTCAGGAATCTCATAAAAACACTAAACTGGGAGCCATAATATATACACAAAGGTCCTGGTACAGACCTGTTCAGACCCTGTGCATGCTGCTTCAGTCTCTGGGGTTCATATGAGCTTTGTTAAGTTGATTTAGAGGGCCTTTGTGGTATCCTATATCATCTCTGACTACCTTTCTGTCTACCTCAGGATTTCTTTTTTCTTTTTAAAAATATTTTATTAATTTAATCATATTACATCTCAATTGTTATCCCATCCCTTGTATCCTTCCATTCCTCCCTCCCTCCTGCTTTCCTCCTACTCTCCTCCCTTGTGTCTGTGGCTGAGGGGGTCCTCCTCCCCCTGTATATGCTCATAGAATATCAATTCTCTTCTTGGTAGGCTGTTATCTTTCCTCTGAGTGCCACCAGGCCTCTCCATCAAGGGGATGTGGTAAAAAATGGGTCACAAGAGTTTGTGTGAAAGTCAGACCCCGCTCTCCACTCAATGGTGGAGAATGTCCTGTCCATTGGCTAGATCTGGATAGGGGTTTGAAGTTTACTGCATGTATTGTCTTTGGCTGGTGTCATACCTCAGGATTTCTTAAGCTCTGAGGAAAAGGATGTAATGGAGACATCCTGTTTTGAGCTGAGTGTTCCAAGGTCTGTCACTCTCTGCATAGTTTCCAGCTGTGGGTCTCTGTATTTGTTCCCAGTTGCTCCAGGAGGAAGCTTTTCTGCTGATGGCTGAGAAAGGCACTCAACTATAAGTATAGCAGAATATCACTAAGAGTTATTTCATTGCTAGTTTTTTAAATAAGAAAAGTAATAGTTGATTTTACCTTAGGTCTCTGGTCTATCTGGTTTCAGGTTCTTGGTCACCTAAGCAGTACTAGGTATGGGTTGCATCTTGTGGAGAAGGCTTTAAGGCAAATCAGATATTGGTTGGTTATTTCCACAAGCTCTGTGCCATCATTTCCCTAGTATCTCTTGCAAGCAGGAAAGCACTGTAGATCAAAGAATTTGTGACTGGGTTGGTGTTTACATTTCTCTTTTAGTAGCACATAAGTTATCTTGTAGAATCATTATTAATAATTAACATTGATTAATAATATTATTAATAGTACAGCTACTCTTTAACCAGGTATATACCCAAGTAAAGATACATAGAAACTATGTTTTATTTAATTAGCTTAGATCACAATATTGAGCAATAATTACTCCATCATAAATCTCCAAGCTAGTTTAGCTTTCTCCAAGCCAGATTTTCTGTCATACTTGCTTTTTAAATAATATCCTTGTTCTGGCTCACTCTTCCTGATGGTTTCTGGTCCTCTCCTCGTGGCTCAATCTCCACTTCCTCTCTCTTTCTCTACCCTTCGCTGGTCCATGATACCCCACCCTATTCCCTGTATTTCTCATCATTGTCTGGTTGGCATTTTATTTGCATAATAGAGAAAAATGATGAGGATGCTTACATAAACTTGAGCATCGAGATACTTAGAAGAAACATTACAAGGCCTGCCCAGATTAAAAACAAATAGTGAGATAGAGAAATCAACATTTGAATGAACAAGGGTAAACTGTACACAGGCCACAAAAACATTATGCCAAATAGTACCAAAGATGCTAGAATGTACAGGTTAAGGTACCAGGGCAACCTTACCACATTTGTTGACTTGAGAAAGTATTGTCTTCAGCAATAGAGCCTTGCTGTCAGCTTGTGTAATGCAACCAATAGTAATTTTCATACTACTTCCCAAAGGGTCCTTAATTTTAGCTGTCTTTCCATATATTCTATTCCTCACCCCAATCTTTCTTCTCTCTCCCAACTTGATTCTCTTGTTCCAGGCCTCATTCACCCTTAACTATCTACTCCATTTCCTTTCCTGAAGAGAACTCTATGTCCTCATTAGTACATTACTTTATACCCAACTTCTGTGGTTTTTGTGGAGTGAAACTTAATTATCATTGATATAACAGCTAATATCCATGTATAAAGGAATACATTTCATATTTGCCTTTCTGGGACTGGGATACCTCATTCAGCATAATTTTTTCTACTTTCACACATTTGCCAGCAAATTTCATGATATCATTTTTTTTCTTTGTGGATGACTAATACTCTATAGTGGGATTTCTTTATTTATTCTTCTGTTGGGCAACATCTAGGTTGTTTCCCGTGTCTGGTTATTATGAACATAGCAACAGTGGACATAGTTGAGCATGTGTCCTTGTAGTAGGATGAAGCCTTCCTGCCACAAAACTCTCCTCGGCCTATTGTTTGGCTGTGGGTTTCTGCATTTGGTTCCATCAGCTGCTGGATGAAGCCTCTCAAAAGTCAGTTATGCCAGGCTCCAGTCTGCAAACATAGCAGAGTATCATTACTAGTATCAGAGGCTGTCTCTCTCCTATGGGGTGGGTCTCAAGTTGGGCCACCCCATAAATCTCTGCTCCATCCTTATCTTTGATAAGACAAATTTTAGGCCGAAGGTTTTATGGATGGGTGGGTGTCACCATTCCTCCACTGGAAGACCCACCTGGCTACAGGAGGTGGCAACTTCAAGCTCCATATCTCCTTCTGCTGGAAATCTCAACTAAGATTACCATCATAGGATCTCTGGAGTCTCTCTGTCCTAGCAATATCCCTTCATTGATTTCTATTATCTCTCCCTAAATCTGGCCCCAACCCCCTGCTCTCCTCATACATGATCCTCATCCTAGTTACTTCCCTCACTCCTTATCTGACATATTTCCCTCCTTTTTCTACTTCAGATGACTATTTCCCTTTCTGGGTGAGATTCAAGAAATCCTCCCTTGGGATTTCCTTGGCTTCTTTGGATCTATGGATTTTAACATGGTTATCCTGTACTTTGTGGCTAATATCCACTTATAAGTGAGTACATACCATACTTGTCTTTCTAGGACTGGGTTACTTCACTCAGGATGACCTTTTCTAGTTCCACCCATTTGCCTGCAAATTGCATGATGTCTTCATTTTTAATAGCTGGGTAATATTCCATTGTGTAAATGTGCCACAGTTTCTTTATCCATTCTTTGGTTGAGGGACACAGAGGTTGTTTCCAGCTTCTGGCTAAACGAATAAACTTCTATGAACATAGTTGAGCAAGTGCCTTTGTAGCATAGTGGAATGTATTTTGGGTATATGCCCAGGAGTGATATAGCTGGGTCTTGAGTTAGAACTATTTCCAATTTTCTGAGAAAACACCAAATTGATTTCCATATGGTTGTACAAGTTTTCACTCCCACCATCCATGGAGGAATGTTCTCCTTGCTCTACATCCTTACCAGGATGTGCTGTCACTTGGGTTTTTGATCTTAGCCATTCTGAGGAGAGTAAGATGAAATCTCAGAGTCATTTTGGTTTACATTTCCCAGGTTACTAGAATCTTTGAACACTTCCTTAAGTGCTTCTCTGGCATTAGAGATTCCACTTTTGAGACTCTGTACACCATTTTTGATTGGGTTATTTGGTTTGTTTCGGTCTGACTTCTTGAGTTCTTTATATATTTTGGATATTAGCCATCTTTCAATGTAGGGTTGGGGAAGATCTTTTCCCAATTGGTACACTCCTACTTTGGTGTATTGATGGTGTCCTTTGCTTTACAGAAGTGTTTCTGTTTCATGAGGTCTCATTTATTAATCATTTATCTTAGTGCCTGAGCTGTTGTTGTTCTGTTAAAATAAGGTACTACCTGTACCAACGACTTCAAGGTCATTCTCCACTTTCTCTTCTATTAAATTTACTGTATCTGGTTTGAACTTGGATATTGTTAAGGGTGATAAATATGGATCTATTTGCATGTAGATATTCTACATGTAGACATTCAGTCAGACCAGTACCATTTGTTGAAGATGATTTCTTTTTTTCTGTTGTATGGTTTTGGTTTTTTTTGTAAAAAAAATCAAGTGTCCATAGGTGTGTGCACATACTTCTGTGCTTTGATTCTATTCCATTGATCAACCTGTCTGTTTTTATGTCAATACTATTAGGTTTTTATTACTATTTCTCTTTAATACAGCTTGAGATCAAGGATGGTGATACCTCTGGTCTGGAAGTTCTTTTATTGTACAGAATTGTTTTATCTATCCTGGGTTTTTTATTTTTCCATATGAAGTTGAGGATTGCTCTTTCAGGGTCTGTAAAGAGTTGTTTTGGAATTTTCGTAGGAATTGCATTGAATTTGTATATTGCTTTTGGTGAGATGACTATTTTTACTATGTTGATACTGCTGATCCATGAGCATGCTGGTATTTCCATCTTCTGATATATTCTTCAGTTTATTTCTTCAAACACTGGAAGTTCTTGTCATACATGTCTTTCATTTTCTCAGTTAGAGTTACACCAAGATAATCTGTGGCTATTGTGAAGAGTGTTGTCCCAAATTTCTTTTTCAGCCCATTTATTACTTACATAAAGGAGGAATACTGATTTTTTTTGAGTTAAATTTGTAGACAGCCAATTTGCTGAAGTTCTTTGTCAGTTATAGGAGTTCTCTAGTTGAGTTTTCAGAGTTACTTATGTGTACTATCATATCATCTGTGAAAACATTATTTTTACTTCTTTTCCAATTTGTATTCTCTTGATTTCTTTTAGTTCTCCTACTGCACTAGTTAGAACTTCAAGTATTTTGAATAGATACGGAGAGAGTAAGAAGCCTTGTCCATGATTTTAGTGTAACTGCTTCAAGTTTCTCCCCATCTAATTTGATGTTGGCGATTGGCTTGCTGCATATTGCCTATAATGTGTTTAGGTATGTGCCTGGAATCCTTATCTCTCCACAACGTTTATCATGAAAGGGTGCTGGATTTTGACAAATGTTTTCCAGCTTCTAATTTTATCACAAGAATATATATTCTAGATCTAATAGATAGATATGATTCTATAGGTAGATGAGGTAAAATAATTAAATAAGGTCTTCAAAAACCTCAGAGACCTACAGATTATGGCATTTAAAGATGTTTTATTATTCTAAAGATCCTTTGACAACAAGACAAGTTAACTCCTGGCAACACCCAGCCTGCCTCAAAGAAGATGAGCATCAAAGAACCTCCTTATGGAGTTGGCTTCAAATGTGGCAAACCAGCCACTGGTCAAAATGTCCTTGTTTCTGCCACAGACAGAATTCTGCCTAAAAATAGACAAGTTTATATGCAGGCAAAGTCGATGGCCAAACTTTGCCAAGAGAGGGTAAGCAAGTCATCAATAGTTTCTGCATCACAAATATGTCTGCCAGGAATATTGGGCCAGAAGGCTGAAGATGATACTCCAACGTTATAGAGAGAGTTGGGTGACTGTTGAGGCAGTAAACTGTCTCAGTTATTTTTTCATTTTGGACGCTGATAACAGTAAAGACCATATAACATACATTATTCTCTTAGTATGAAAAGTTCAGAACAAATAGGTCATTGATTTCCTAGGACAAGGAGATGAAAAGTTTAGAAGTAATAGCTAAGTGCACAGGTTCGTTTTTAAAATGCTGGAAATGTCCTAATATTGGTTATGATGAATATATAACAATGTAAATATGCTAAGATATTGAATTCTATATCATTTGGGAGTAAACTGTGGATAAATTCTATAATTTTGTTAGCTTTTTAAAATTCATTATCTCCTCTCAGTTCTGATCCTTCTCACCTCCTTACCTACTACATCATGGTTTCTTTCTCTCACCCACAGGAAAAAATGTAAACAACAACAACAATAAACCCAAAAAATGAAAATCAAAACAAAGTAAAAGAAAGAAAGAAAATTAGCAAGAAAAAATACCAACACACACACACAAAAGAAACAAATCTAATCAAATCAAAGTATGGAGCCTATTTTGTGTTGCTCTAAGGCTTGGGACCTGCCTGGAGTGTGGATGTCATGCCCACTCACATTCTGTTAAAGAAAACAGGTTTCACTTTCCCAGCACATATCAGTTACAAATAGCTTCTTGGACAGAGTGGGACAATGTCCACTCCCCTTTCTTGGTGCTGGGATTTTGTCTGATTTAACTGTGTAGGTCTTGTATATGCTGTCATAGACCCTATTAGTTCAATTGTGTTCCAGTCCTGTTCTGACTGGAAGACACTGTTTTCTTGGAGTCTTCTACCACTTTTGGCTCTTACAATCTTTCCAGCTCCTCTTATGCACAGATAAAGATATAACATTTAGGGCTGAGTGCCACAAAGTCTCTCACTTCCCTAACATTGTCTAGTTATGGATCTCTTTGCTAATTAACATGTACTGAAAGAAGAAGCTTCTCTGATGAGGGCTGAGCAATGCTCCTCTGAGTCCCAGGCAATTGTGTATAAATTCTATTTTTATAAAGCTTTTGGAAAAAAACCAAAATAGTAAAATCATTTTCAACTCATCACTAGTATTGTCTATTCTGACTGAATCTTCCTTCTTTTGATTGTTTCGAAACATTTTCAAATTGTAACGTAAGTGTGATAATGAAAACAAATATTTCATGACTCTATCATCTATTTACCTACCTGTCTATCACTATCACCTATGTCTATGCAATCTAAAGATGTAGCTTCGATGCCAATAAAAACATTAACAATGATCTTTTTTGGATTTAAAAATATTTTTATTAATTCTTTGAGAATATCATACTGTGCACTTTGAACATATCTCTTTCAATTCCCCCACTTATGATGCTCTCCACCTTCTCACCTTCCCTACCTAATTTTGAGGTTACTTCTTTTTTTCCACTGTTGAGCCCAGTTTGTATTGCCAGCTAGACTTGGGACTGGAGTGTGTCCTGGTGTGTGCTCAGTCTTCTGTGGTGTCGCGACCTCCCCGCCAGCAGGAAAGACGCCGACACCAGGATCCTTCTCGATCACACTTTATTGGGAGCGTCCTTTGAAGCTGAAGCGAAAGACCCCAGCCCTCGGAGTGCGCTGCTTATATGCAGGCCCTAGCGTGGCGTGTCTCTGACTGATTGGCGAACCGGCCAATTCCTCATTAGCATTCCCCCGTGCGGGAGGGGAAAGAGAAACATTGTTGTCGAGCCCTTAACCGCGCATGCGCAGGAGCTGAAGCAGGATCTGCACCACCTCTGGGTGTGATCCGCGCCTAACACTGTGGGTCACACCATTTAAAAAGATGGCTCTGCCTAGGCCAGAAGCTGTCAAATGCTACTAGATTGTGTGTCCACTTTCCCTCCACTAGGATAGGACTTTCTCTGGTTAGAGCATGTGTATACCATGTGCATGCTGCCACATCTCAATCTCTGCAAGCTCTCTAAGTTCAGATGTGCAAATGCCTGTTGCATCTAGAAAACACTCTCCTTGAAATTGTCTAACACTTCTGGCTGTTCCTGTCTTTCTACCCCTTCTGCAAAGCCCTCCCCCAGCCATGTACAGAGGGCTGTGAAGTGAACGTCTGGCTTAAGGCTGAGCACTACAATCTTCTGTTCTCTGCATGTTGACTAGTTTATGGGTCTCTGTGCTAATTGCTGTCTACGACAGGCAGATATTTCTCAGATGAGGGTTGAGAAGTGTTCTGATTTCATAGTGGTTGTTTACGGTTCCAGACATTTACCTGAAAATTTCATAATTTGATTTTTCCTAGCAATGCAATAGTATTCTGTTGTGTAAATTTACAGCATTTTGTTATCTGCTCATAAGTTCATAGACCCCTTAGGCTGTTTACACTTACTGGCTATTGCAAATAGAGCAGCACTGAATGTGAGTGAACAGGTTTCTCTAGAGCAGTACATCCTTGGGTTATATTCCCAAGAGCACTCTAGCTAGATCATGTGGTAGACATTTTTCAGTACTTTAAGGAACCTTCATGATAACTTCCATATCATCACATGCAGGTCAGTTTTTAAATGTCCAATTTTATTTTTTATTTTAATTTTTAATTTGTTTACTTTACATCTTGATTGTAGGCCCCTCCCTTGTGGCCTCCTGGTCCCACCCTCTCTTCTCATTCCCCCTGCCTCACTCCCCTACTTCTCAGAAAGGGAGAGCACTTCTCCTCTATCATCTGACCTCAGCCTATCAAGTCTCATCTGGACGACCTGCATCCACTTCCTCTGTGGCCTGGCAAGGCTGCCCTGTCAGGAGAAGTGATCAATGAGTGGGCACCACCATCCATGTAGGTAGCCCCTACTCCATATATTATGGGACCCACAAAGAGACTGTGCTGCCTATATACTACATCTGAGCAGAGAGCCAGGTCCTCACCATTTATGACCCTAGGTTGGTGCATCAGTCTCTGTAGTACACCCTTCCTCCATCCAGATTTTGTTGGCTCCATTGGTATCTTTGTGGAGCTCCTGTCCCCTCCAGGTCCTTCTATCTCCCAACTCTTCCATAAGACTCTCAGCACTCCATAGTCTGCCTGTGAGTCTCAGGATCTGCATGATCTCCCTCTGGTGGTGTCTTTCAGAGGACATTCATGGTAGGCTCCTGTCCTGTTCCTTCTCTTCAACTGCTTCCAGTGTGTATTCTATTTGCTCTTCTTAATGAGAATTAAGCATTCTACTTAGGGGACTCATTTTTATTTAGCTTCCTTAGGTCTGTGTATTGTAGTGTGGTTACTCTGTATTATGTGACTAATATCCACTTATAAGTGAGTATATACCATGTGTGTCTTTCTGGGTCTGGGTTACCTCACTCAGGATGATCATTCATAGTTGCACCCATTTGCCTGCAAATTTCAAGATTTCCTTGTTTTTAATGGCTGAGTAGTATTCCATTGTGTAAAATGTACCACAATTTCTTTATACATTCTTTGGTTGAGGGACATCTAGGTTGTTTTCAGATTCTGACTATTATGAATAAAGCTGCTATGAACATAGTTGAGCAAATGTTCTTGTTGTATGGTGGAAAGTCTTTTGGATATCTGCCTAGGAGTGGTATAGCTGGTTTGTGAAGTAGAACTATTCCCAATTTTCTGAGAAAGTGCCATATTGATTTCCAGAGTAGTTGTACAAGTTTGCACTCCACCAGCAATGGAGGAGTGTTTTCCTTTCTCCACATCCTTGCCAGCATGTGCTGTCACTGGAATTTTTTATCTTAGCCATTCTGATGGATGTAAGATAGAATCTCAGGATTGAGCTGTGTTGATTTGCATTTCCCTGATGACCAGAGATGTTGAGCATTTCTTTAAGTGTTTCTCTGCCATTCAATACTCCTTTGTTAAACATTCTTTGTTTAGTTTTATACCCCATTTTCTAAATACAAATACAATGAAAATGATTTTTTTGATGTGTGATTAAAAATCAGAATTCTACAACAAACCTGCATTTATAGGGGCTCATAGAGACTGAACTGACAATCACAGAGCCTGCATGGGTCTAACTTAGGACCTCTGTATATATGCTATATTTGTGTAGCTCAGTGTTTTTGTGGTACTCCTAACAAAGGGAGTGGGAACCAATTCTGATGCATTTGTCTGCCTTTGGGGCACTTTCTTTCTACTGGGTTGCCTCATCCAGTCTTAGTATGAAGGTATGTGACTAATCTTATTGCAACTTGATATGCCACCTTTGGTTGAAGTCCCTAGGAGGCCTGCCCTTTTCTGAAGGGACATGGAAGAGAGATGAATGAGAATGGAAGAGATGAGGGGAAGAAATGGAGGAGGTGAGGAGCAGAGGGAGGGAGGGAAAGCTGTGGTGGGGATGTAATATATGAGAGAATAAACGAATTAAAATAGATAATAAACAAAAATGCTGTGAAAAAATGAGAATTTCAATAAGGTTCATGCACTGAAATTAGTTTGTTAGTATAGTCAGTTATTTTTCTCTATTCCTTTTGCTCCCACCAACAATGTCTAGAGGAAGAAGACTTTTTTTTTGTCTTTTTGAGGACAACTTGAGGAGATGATTATTTTTGTGTGTGTGAAATTTTCTACTCTGGGCTTATCTAATTTTAGCACTACATTTCAGCATATGTTCATTTATATCTTATGTATTTTTAATAATTTATTTTCACTTGCTTTGAAATGATATCTTTATATATTCTTTGAAAAATTCATATAGGTTTCCAGTGTATCTTATCATAGCCACACCCTACTCTTCCTCCCCAGCTCCCTTGAGGATTCTCCAGGGCATCTCTATTTCTACTTCTTGTCCTTTTTTTCTTCTTTTTCTTTCATTATAACCCACTGAGTCTAATTAGTGCTTCTTCTATACACATGGTTATCAGGACTTCCTGCAAGGTAGACATTTGGTTGAATGGATGTTTGAGTTTTAGACTGTGACTTATAGTTGCTTCTGTTTTATTCCTTTTGTAAGATATATGATGTCTGATTATATCACTCTTTCGGTGAAGTGAGGAGCTATTGCTATGTATACAGGTGGGTTTATTAGAAGAGTAATCAAAAGCCCCTCTCAGGTGTGGCCATGGTATGGAAGGTTGGAGAAATAGTCTGCATTTAGGATTCTTCACTTATAGCAACCCTGGTGAAAGTAATCACTTTAATTTCACCTGACCACAATTGAAGTCTCTTGGGTTTAGTAGAGTCCCATAGTGAATACATGACACATTAGCCTGCTTCATTGCAATGAGCTGCCAGTGGTAAGGTTTTCATGCACAATGACTTTTTAAAAGAGGGCATATAATGGGCAAAAGGAAACAGCGTTGTCTAGACTTCTAAATCAGAATGTGATGTTAGGCATAGAGAAAAATGAGGTTAATATTATATCTTGTTATGAAGTAAATATAAAGGAGATGGGATATAATACAGTATATTTATTTTATAAAAATAATATTATATTTTGACCAAGAAGAAGAAAATGAAAAGAATGAAGTAAAAAAATCTAGAATAAAGAGAAGATATGGGGACTAGAAAAAAATACATCGTTTGAGTGAAAAATAAATACTGATCTGTAAGTCTGTTTACATATTAATCTGCAGGACATGTTGATCTGTAGTATGCAGTCACAGAATAAGAGTGGAGGATGCATAGACACATTCCATGGTTCTTTGATCCCAGAGACTTGAGAGGCTTTAATTCATTTTGTGAGTATTTGGAAGGTCTATTTTTAGGATAGTAAGAAAATCTTGGTTATACTTATCAGAATCAGCTTTTATAGTTCACCAACAAAAACCGTGAAATCAATTTCATATCAGCAAAACTTGAGGAGATCCTTACTCATATACTAACAATGCAGAGAAGAGATGCAGTATCTCCACTTGTTCTTTAGTCAAAAGAGAGTGAAGTCACCACAACCCCGTTGCTCTGAAAGCATCAGCGAGGAACCCAAGAAGCTTGTGTGTCTGTTCTCAAAGATTCATTTTTCTCTTTTTCTAGATTTGTTTAGTTCTTCCACTTAAAGATTCTAGTGTTCTTTATGTGGGTCTCTTTTTTTATTTTCCATCAACATCCTTGTTTTCCCCTCCTCTCCTCTCCTCTCCTCTCCTCTCCTCTCCTCTCCTCTCCTCTCCTCTCCTCTCCTCTCCTCTCCTCTCCCCTCCTCTTCCCCACCCCCTCTCTCTCCAGCATCCTGGAATGCGATTCACAGAACTTAGAATCAGATGAGAACAATGCTGAGCCTGAGAAAGTAGGAACAGTACAGGGATGAACCCTTGACATCAGCCAAGAAGAGTACCACCCCTGCATGTTACTCCTGCTGGCTGTGAGTAATAGACTATCATTATGCTTTTAAAATACAGTTTGGCTTGCTTGAAAGAAACTGAATGTATTGTTGCTACATTCTTATTTTAATCAACATTCAACAATAGCTTGTTTTGTATAATAGCTTATGGTAGCCTATTTATTAAAAGACTAAAACATTTGCCCTATGTTAATTAAGGAAGCTAGTTCATATTTCTCCACTTTTGCCTTCTCTCTTCCATCTTCATCTGCACCTCCGTGTTGGTATCTGTGTTGTTCTACCTTGAAAGTGTGTCATGATTCATCTGTCTGAGCTACATCACTGACATAGAAAGATACTGGAGTAAATGAAACCAAAAGAATGAACACTGGAAAATGTAAGGTTAAAAAAATCTTTACATCTTTTCTCTCATAGATATGAACTGTAAACTAAATATGGTCTAAAGCAGTGGTTTTCAACCTATGGTTCATGATCCCCTTGGGGAGGCCTCAAAAGATCCTTTTGCAGTGGTCACCTAAGAGCATTGGAAAACAGATATTTAGATTATAATTCAGGACTGTAGCAAAACTACAGTTACGAAATGACAATGAAAGCAATCCTATGGTTGAGTGTCACGACAACATGAGGAACTGTATTAAAGGGTCACAGCATTAACGAAGTCTAAAGTGGTCTAAAGTGTGTAACTGAGTGGATCAAGGAAAACAACATCCAGACAAGTGAATTAGAGTGTGTGCCAGGGAATGTGACAAGTACTGAAGAAAGCTGCAGCCCAGTGAAATGTCACTCTGTGATCTGAGGTAATGCTAGCATCCACTTGCTTTGTGAACATATACAAGGCAAGACATTTTTCAATGCATCAGGAGAAACACTTTTGACTCATGGACTTAAAAATCTGATTCCATGTGTCACCAACTTCCAGGTTGGAGACAGAAATCTTAAAGCCATGCCTGACTCTGGCCCTGGAGTGTGGTACTTCTTGGTTACTCTGCATCACATAGGGAGAAATGTGTAACAGTAAATGGAGGAAAAAGAAAAATCACCAACGAAAGTGACATTTGAGTACATTTTTAAGAGATGAAGAAAGTAGAAATGAGAGTTCCCCCACCCAGAATAACAGGAAGGGGTTGCAGAGAGCTCAGCTTGTTGGGATGAACCCCACACAGAGGCAGAAAGTAGAGTACAAGGGCGAAAGAAATAGAAACTAGGGAATGGCATAAAGCATTGCTGTGCTACCCAAGGTGAGATTATTCTCATAGTGCAAATACAGCAACCACTCCACCTGGAGCCTTCACTTCACTTTACCTTAAAACTCCAGCTATGTCTTACCTTTACATTCCAAAGAAAACTCTTCCCACAATGAAAGACAGAGAGAGAGAGAGAGAGAGAGAGAGAGAGAGAGAGAGAGAGAGAGAGAGAGAGATTGGCTAAGTAATTGTATTATGTCTCAAAGAAAGTTGACACTTTTGCTTTAGACAAGTAGGATAAAAGGAAGCATTTCAAGCTTGTCTGTGACTAAAAAAGAGTAGTGTCAATTCATATAAATGCAAATGCACAGCACGAGAAATTGTCACTGGTGATCTTGAACCAGCAATATGAAGGCATTAAAAATGACAAACCATCAACATAAAAGAGAAAAGCCAAAAGACGCATGCTTGCCTTTTGGGAATGAATCCTGCTTTTACATCTTACTGTCCATGCATCCACTGAGAAACATCTGGGCCACATTAAGGTCCTTGCTATTGTGGACAATGCAGCAAAAATATTGATGTTCAGGCATTACTGTTGTAGGACATAGAGTCCTTTGGGTGCATACCCGGGAGTTTCATCACTAGATATGGTAATAAAACCTAATGCTGGGGATCCAAGATGGCGGCGAGCAGTGTGGACCGTGTTTGGAAGCTCCAGTGAACAGTTCGGGGAATTGCACAGATTTCTGAGCTAGGAACACCAGGATCCCAACACCACAGCAGCAGGAGTGCTCCACGGTTCGGAAGGACCAGGGTGCGGAGGACCTGCGTGCCCCTACACACGGGAGGAGTGCGGATTTTCTTGGATCAGAGCAGCGGCGGCACAGGCGGCATCAGCAACACCAGCAGCAGCGACTGAGGTTTGCAGCTCAGAGCCATCCAGTGAAGGCGGTTAGTGTGGTGGCTGGTGGGAGTTGCTGCGGGAGAGGGGACACTGGACAGGATTTGGGTCGCCTGGTGCTTTGTGACCCAAGCTGGACATGGCGGACAGTTCAGCCCCAGAGTCCTGGGTACAGCTCAGGGCGCAGTGCTGTGGAGACACTGATTCAGAGCAGCGGGCAATTCTGCCCAAGACAACAGCTTAGCGGAGCCACGGCTCCCCTGCTGTGACACAGGCTTGGCGGAGCACTCAGTTCCACCCTAGGCCCGTCTCTGCACAGCAGCAGTTCACCTGTGGTGACGCAAGCTGGGCGGAGCGCTCAGGTCCACCGAAGGACCACATCAGTGCAGCCAGTTCACCTGCTGTGACGCAGGCTGGGCGGAGCGCTCAGTCCCACCGGAGGCGCTAGCGCACATCAACGAGCAGTTCTGCTCAAGACATTAGCTCTCCTCAGAGGGCAGTTTTAGGGCGCTGACGCAGGCTGAGGTCAGCACGCAGATTCAGCCCAGAGGCCCTAGCTGGACTTGCCGGGCAGATTAGGCCCAGGGATTCTTCCTGAGCTGTGCACACAGGCCCGGCGGCCCCAAGACTCTGGCTGGACTATGCACGCAGTATAGGCCTGGATGCCCGGGCTGAATTCAGCGTGCAGTGTGGGTCCATAGTCCCTGGCTGAGCTCGGAGAACAATTCTGCCCCAGAGACTCGGGTGGAGCTCGGCGTGCAGCTTAGGGCCACAGTCCCTAACCGTGCTTGGCAGACAGATTGGGCCCAGAGTCTCTAGTAGAGCCTTTGGCACAGTCCTGGCTCTAAGACTCTGGTTGGACACAGTGTGCAGTTTGAATCCAGAATTCCTGGCTGAGCTGCGTGGATGTTTTGGGCATGAGTCAATAACTGACCACAGCAAGCAGTTTGGCCAAACACCCCTAGCTGAGCTTGGTGCACAGTCCTAGCCCGAAAAATCTGGCTGGACCCTGTGTGCATTTTGAGCCCAGAATTCCTAGCTAAGCTCGGCAGACGGTTCAGGCCCTGAGATACTAGCTGAGCTTGGACGGTGGTTTGGGACTAGTGTCCCTGGCTGGACCTGGCAGGGAACCCAGAAGGCTGTGGATACCTTGGCCTGACCCAACGCTCAACCAGAGACCCAGAACGATTACAGGACCCACAGCACAGGAGAGCTGAGGATCACTGGCTGTGAGAGCCCAAAACGCCAGGGCTAACCTCCTGCCATCCACAACAGTGAAACATAAGAGCTTCCAACCTATGGAAACCGTGAGAAAACAAGTGAATCTATCATCAGACTCCCTCCATCCAACTCGGGAATCTACCCAACGAAAACAAAGCCGGCAAGATGTCTAAAGGACAGCGTAAAAGCATACGCAAAAAACCTCAAAACAACATGGCGTCTCCAGTTTCCAGCTATCCCAAAGAAAACAACCTAGAGAGCTCAAATACAACGGAAATACAAGA
Source organism: Acomys percivali (assembly GCA_907169655.1). Classification (NCBI taxonomy): domain Eukaryota; kingdom Metazoa; phylum Chordata; class Mammalia; order Rodentia; family Muridae; genus Acomys; species Acomys percivali. The sequence continues at coordinate 13,534,618 of OU015750.1, read as the reverse complement.
AAATGACCTCAAATCCTTAATAAGGAGCATATTAATGGAGGAAACAAATAAAATTCGTAATCAAATACAGGAAGACGCAGCAAAACAGGTGAGAGACATAAAAGAAGCACATAGAGTGGAACTGGAAAAATTTAAGGAAAATGCAAATAACCAGATGGAAGAAATAATTAAAACGGTTCAAGCTCTGAAGACCTATAAAGAGGCAATGGAAGAAACTCAGGAATATACAAAAAATGTAGGTGAAAGAAATAAAAAAATCAGTTCAAGATCTGAAGACAAAAATGGATTCAATGATAAACACACAGACAGAAGAAAAACGAGAATGTGAGACCTCAGAGAAGAAGGCGAGCAACACAGAGGTGAGCCTTTCTAACAGAATCCAAGAGACGGAAGAACGAATTTCAGGTCTAGAAGATACAATCACAGATCTTGAAGCAACCATTAAAGATAATGCCAAATCTGGAAAACTCCTGACACAAAACATCCAAGAAATTCAGGACACCATGAAAAGAAAAAATCTGAGGATAATAGGCATTGAAGAAAGAGAAGATATCAGACTCCAAGGCCCAGAAACTATTCTCAACAAAATTATAGAAGAAAATTTCCCCAACCTAAAGAAAGAGATACCTATAAACATACAAGAGGCCTACAGAACACCAAATAGAATTGACCAGAAAAGAAAAACTGCCCGTCACATAATAATCAAAACACAAAACATACAGAACAAAGAAAAAATATTAAAAGCTGCAAGGGAAAAGGGCCAAATAACATTCAATGGCAAACCTATCAGAATTACACCAGACTTCTCAGCAGAGACCATAAAAGCCAGAAGAGCCTGGACAGAGATCCTGCAAACCCTGAGAGACCACAGATGCCAGGCCAGACTAATTTACCCAGCAAAACTATCAATAAACATTGATGGAGAAATCAAAATATTCCATGACAAAAACAAATTCAAACAGTACCTATCCACAAATCCAGCTTTACAGAAGGTACTAGAAGGAAAACTCCATCCCAAAGGGTCAAGCTACAACCAAAACTACTCAGGAAATAGGTAATTATACCATGGCAAAAACACAACTACACAAACACTCGATTGGAAACAACATCAAAATTAAGACTCTTAAAAGTCACTGGTCGTTAATATCTCTCAACATCAATGGTCTTAATTCTCCAATAAAAAGACATAGACTATCTGAATGGGTTCATAAACAAGATCCAACATTCTTCTGCATTCAAGAAACACATCTCACCTATAACGATAGGCATTACCTCAGGGTCAAAGGTTGGAAAAAAATATTCCAAGCAAGTGGTCACAAGAAGCAAGCAGGCGTAGCCATTTTAATATCAAACAAGATAGACTTTCAACCAAAATTAATCAAAAGGGATGCAGAAGGACACTTCATACTCATCAAAGGTAAAGCCAACCAAGATGACATCACAATTCTGAACATCTATGCTCCCAATACAAGGGCACCCACATTTGTAAAGGATCTGCTAACAAAACTTAAACCACACATCGATCACCACACAATAATAGTGGGAGACTTCAACACCCCACTCTCACTGAAGGATAAGTCATTGAAACAGAAACTAAGCTGAGAAATAACATCATTAACCAATGCCATGGGTCAAATGGATCTAACAGATATCTATAGAACCTTTCACCCAAACAAGAAAGAATATACCTTCTTCTCTGCACCCCATGGAACCTTCTCCAAAATTGATCACATCGTAGGTCACAAAGCAGGCCTCAACAGATACAAGAGGATTGAAATAATACCTTGTATCCTATCAGATCACCATGCTCTTAGGCTGCAATTCAACAACAACAGAAACAACAAAAAGCCTACACGTACGTGGAAACTAAACAACTCTCTGCTAAATGACACATGGGTCAGGGAAGAAATAAAGAAAGAAATCAAGGAGTTTCTGAAATTCAATGATAATGAGGGAACAACGTACCCAAATTTGTGGGATACATTGAAAGCAGTGTTAAGAGGAAAACTCATAGCACTAAGTGCCTTTAAAAAGAAATTGGAAACATTGCACATAAGCAACTTAACAAAACAGCTGGAAGCCCTAGAAAAAAAGGAAGCAGAAACACCCAAAAGGAGTAGACGTCTGGAAATAATCAAACTCAGGGCTGAAATTAACAAATTAGAAACTAAGAAAACAGTCCAAAGAATCAACAAAACCAAGAGCTGGTTCTTTGAGAAAATCAATAAGATAGACAGAGCGTTAGCCAAACTAACTAAAAGGCAGAGAGACAGTATTGAAATCAACAGAATCAGAAATGAAAAGGGAGACATAACAACAGACACTGAAGAAATACAAAGAATCATAAGATCCTACTTTGAAGGCATATATGCCACAAAATTTGAAAACCTAAGGGAAATGGATGACTTTCTCGATCAATTTCACTTGCCTAAGTTGAGTGAAGAACAGATAAACAAGCTAAATAGTCCCATTTCCCCTACCGAAATAGAAGCAATCATTGATAGTCTCCCAAGCAAAAAAAGCCCAGGGCCAGATGGTTTCAGTGCAGAATTCTACCAGACCTTCAAAGGCGAGCTAATACCGATACTCTTCAAGCTACTCCAAAACATAGAATTGGATGGAACATTACCAAATTCATTCTATGAGGCCATAGTCACGCTGATACCTAAGCCTCACAAAGACTCAACAAAGAAAGAGAATTTCAGACCAATTTCTCTTATGAACATCGATGCAAAAATACTAAATAAAATACTTGCAAAACGAATACAAGAACACATAGAGGATATCATTCATCATGACCAAGTAGGCTTCATTCCAGGCATGCAGGGATGGTTTAATATACGGAAATCCATCAATGTAATCCACCATATAAACAAACTGAAAATAAAAAACCACATGATCATCTCTTTAGATGCAGAGAAAGCATTTGATAAAATCCAACACCCATTCATGTTTAAAGTTTTAGAGAGATCGGGGATACAAGGCACTTTCCTCAACATAATAAAGGCTATCTACAGCAAGCCAATAGCCAAAAGTAAAGTAAATGGGGAGATACTCAAGGAAATTTCTCTAAAATCGGGAACAAGGCAAGGCTGCCCACTCTCTCCATATCTCTTCAATATAGTACTCGAAGTTCTAGCCAGAGCAATAAGACAACAAAAGGAGATCAAGGGTATCCAAATGGGAAAGGAGGAAGTCAAACTATCCCTATTTGCAGATGATATGATTGTGTACATAAGTGACCCTCAAAATTCCACCAGAGAACTCCTACAGCTGATAAATACTTTCAGCAATTTGGCTGGATACAAAATTAACTCCAAAAAGTCTGTAGCCTTCCTATACACAAATGACAAGCTTGCCGAGGAAGAAATTAGGAAATCCACACCCTTCACATTAGCCACAAGCAATATAAAATATCTAGGAGTTACTTTAACTAAGCAAGTGAAGGACTTGTTTGAAAAAAATTTCAAAACTCTGAAGAAGGAGATTGAAGATGACATGAGAAGATGGAAGGATCTTCCTTGCTCATGGATAGGGAGAATTAACATAGTAAAAGTGGCCATCCTACCAAAAGCAATCTACAGAATCAATGCAATCCCTATCAAAATACCTACACAATTTTTTAAAGACATTGAAAGTTCAATTCTGAACTTCATATGGAAAAACAAAAAACCCAGAATAGAAAAAACGATCTTGTACAATAAAAGGTGCTGTGGAGGAATCTCCATAC
>OU015750.1:13467830-13485888 GCA_907169655.1 Acomys percivali | reverse complement strand
ATGTCCGTATATGTGTTGCCATAGCCCACATGTACTCAGTTGCTGCCTTGACCAAAGCCCTGTCCACCTGCAGCTCCCATATTCTGGTTGTGATGCTCCTGTATGGTTCTGTGATCCGCATGTACCTCAAACCATCATCTAACTATGACTTAGACCAGGATCGCCGGGTTGCCATCTTCTACACAGTGGTCACCCCTATGCTAAATCCACTGATCTACAGCCTCAGGAATCAAGAAGTTAAGGGAGCTTTATGGAGGCTTTTTAGGAAACATTGCATCTCAGGAAGCTTCCAGGTTGGATCTCAGACAAACAAAGAATGACTCATTTCATGAGAATCAAGGGTTAATCTAAGATTACTTCAAATAGCTGAGGTGTACTCTTAATAATGCCTATGAATCATATTCCTGTGTAATATTCTTTGCTATTATCTCAGTGGTTGGATTAGAAAACTATGATTAACGAATAAATAGTTCTTTGCCCATTTGCCTAGCATCTCATTACAGTGTAAGTCAGAAGATACTCTCAAATCACTGAACGTTGAATATGTAACACTCAACGCAGGGAATGAGTCATTAACATGTTGGCAAATTAATATGGCTTACAAAACTTGATCTATTTTGATTTGGAAGCCACTGGGGCACCATTGACCAATAACCCATAGGGGAGTATTCTGTTCTTGACACCATGTTCTTCAGGGGTAGTGTTGTTTGCTTGAGCAGGGTATCTCTGTTCAATCTCCTGGTTTTGGTTATTATTTCAATTAGCTTACAAATTAGTGATGTTTCAGAATGCTTCATCACACATTCTTAGTTTTTGTTAACTTACCTCCATCTCTTTTTTTTCCTCTAGCTCTTTTTAACTTTTCCCTGTTTAAATCTATAGCTCCTAGTATTCCTCCATACCCCCAGTTCATTTCAGAGGATTCACAAGTGAGACCTGCTAGAATATGGGTCAGCCTTCTCAGAATTAGTAAGATCAGTCATTCAAATCTTGTGTTCATAGTCTCTCCCTACGAAACTTCTGTATTCTTTTGTAGATGTCTTTGTTTTGGTCACGGTATTTAATAAGAGACCTAGCACCATATTAAGTTTTTAGTTGTGCCATACATTATTATTGGTGATGTGTATTTGTTTAGAAATGAGACAACATGGTAAATGTCTTCACCAAAAACTAACAAGCTATAAAAGGTTAGGGGAGTATAAGGAAACTAACTCTGCCAATAGAGTCAGTGGTGATAGTTTTATGTTTATATGTGTCCAAATTCATCAAATTTTATACATCAAATTTGTAGTGTGGTGTAGTGGTGGTGGTGGTGGTGGTGGTGGTAGTGGTGTGTGTGTGTGTGTGTGTGTGTGTGTGTGTGTGTGTGTGAAACAGACATGAGAACAAGTTATAGAAGCTTTTCTTGACAAAGTTCCAGAGACCTCAATCTGTACAGCATGATCTCTAGACATCCAGAGCAGACGTTGAGTATTTGCTTGGCATAGTTCCAAAGATTTCTAGCTGATCACCACTGCCTTTAAATATTATGTATGGTCCAGGTGTAATTTTGCCTTAAAATTACTTTGAAATCTGCTTTTTCTTCTAAAACCATCTTTCTCTCTATTTCTCACTTTGACTATGAGCCCTAATGAAATTCACACAGGGAAAACTTTTCCCACAGAAAATGTTGAAAGAAGCCCAAAGTCTTGAGACAACAAGAGAGTTCTTGGCTCTGACTGTGTGCAGTCAGGCAGGAACTGCTCAGAAGATTAGGACCTCAACATAATAGTAACTGGCTAGATACTGTTATCTGTAGAACAGTTTCTTTAGAATTTGCATTGAGAGCCATAAAAGGTGGGCTTGGAGCATCATGCTTTACAGATATTTTACAATAGAGGACCCCTTGGCAGTTAGCTTAGGCTTAGCTAGCACATCTATTTGTTTGGGACTGGTATTAAGTCTAGTTTTTTCTTTACTAGAGAACATTTAGCTCATGCTATGTTTCTATGACAATCAGGTAAACACAATGGCTTTACACTGGAGAAATTTGTGATTAAACTTTCACAAGTATCATTTAAGAAATAATAATCAGGTCATGCTGACCATTGCTTGGCTATTGATTGATTTTTGCTGTATGCTTTATTGTAGGTTATACAGAATTGTTTGTAGTTTTTGTTCAATTGTTCTCTTGCTTTGTTGATTTTAAAGTGCCCTACTGATTGTAAAAGATGAGAAAATCATGATGCAATCTGTAATGAAAAAAATTGAACTTCACTTTAAATAAAGTAGCGGGGTTGGGCAAAAGAGACAGAAAAGTAAGCTAGTAAGTAAGAGAGACAGAAAAGTAAAGTTCTCTTGGGCTTTAAGACCTTTCAGCTTATGCTACATATGTCTGGGTCTAGTATTTATTTTTTCCTTTGTTCCTCAATCTCTCCTCAACAGCTGACTCTTATAGCTAGTTGGTCCCCAATGGTTGGTTTCCCTTAACCAGTGTTCACCACCTGCTCAATTATCCCTACTGTGTACCCACCAAAACTTTCTCTTCTCTCTTGGAGCAGGTATGCAGGGTGTGTGTGTGTGTGTGTGTGTGTGTGTGTGTGTGTGTGTGTGGTGTATGTGCTCATACATGTGTGGGGCCAGAAGTCATCTTTGGATATCCCCCCTCTCTTTCTTGGTACAAGGTCTTAGACTGAATGTAGAGCTCACCATTTTTACTGGTCTTGCAGCATCTCTGGAGGATCCACCTCAGTTTGCTTCACCCCAGTGCTAAGGTTATAAGCATGTACTCTCATGCTCAGTTTTTATGTAGGTGCTAGGAATCTGAACAGAAGACACTGTTCTCACTTAGCTATCTATCCTTCTGGTCAGTCCCAGGCTTTCATATAATAAATGTGTTTGCTTTGGCGAAGTCATTCTTTAGAGTTATAGGGCTGATAATAAAACTAAAATCTATCCTATTTGTACTTTCTAATTGTGTCTAAACTTGTATCCCAAGTCATGTAATGAAAAAATAAAACACATGTCTGTAGACAAAATGAAAAAAAAAAAAAAAGAACTTGCTTTTCTCTCTATTTCCATTGAGGTATAGTCCATGTTGTTTCAGATCACAGTTGTTTCTCTGCATATACCTACCATTATCCTCCACATCTGAAAGCTAAAATGTGACTTTATTTTTGTGGGTACACAAGGATTGCTCAATGCAAAGTAAATCACCTAGCCTTAAGCAGAACTTCAATGTGCTGTGGTCATCAGGAAATAGATCTGCTAATACTATAGCTGTTAATGGGGGTTTTGGTTATCATTGTAACAACAGTGGAATTTTTCATTTATTTCTTTATTTTTTATACCCATTAACCGATAGTTTATTCTCTGCAACAATTTGTGCTCAGTGTTTGATACATATATATTCTGAGAGCTTATAAAAAAAAGTAGAGCAATGAAGTGAAGAGATTCTTAGGGTAAGATGTAGGATGCAAGGAAAGTGCATTTGATTGTCCAGAAGTACTGGTTCAAATAGCTTTGTCACCTAGCCATTATAATTTCTTATCTAAGCTAGTACATTTTATGAAGATATATTGTTAATGATGAAATTAAAACAAGAAGAGTAATGTCTCTACTGCAACCATCCAAATTCTTGGAAATTATTTACTTTAAGGAGATCAGAATAAAATAGAGTTCCAAATCCAAAAGGACAATGATAAAGTATTGACTGTAGTGTAGGGTATGATAAGGGGTGGGGCTTGAGTCAAAGCTAGATTACAAACTTTTTCATTACTTGCTGTATTACTTCAAGCAATTATTCAGTTACTCTCTGACTCGGTTTCTCATTCTAAACAAGGGAGAAATAGTCCCTGCAATTCAGAATTTCTGTAAGATCTGATGAATAAAACACATGCAAATGATTCATAGTAAATTCAATACATGTTTCATTATTACCTTTGTTAGTTGTATAAAGATGAACTGATAGGGGAGGCAAAGAGCTGCTAGGTAAAGAACTGGATATTTGACTGCTGAAGTATCACATAAGAAACAAGTTGACACCTCAGTGCCTTTAGCAGCAGAAGTTTCTCACCCAAGGTATGCATGTTGAAAGACCAACTGGAGCCATATGCAGGTATGTTCTCCTGTTATTTCACATTATGAGACCAAGGAAAGCAGCTTCCTGAGTAGAGCTATTGTCACAACAAAGACTTAAGTATCAAAAGGGCAAGACAGCTGACACAAACCTATCCAACACTTTCAACAGAGAAAAGCATTTGGTGTGCTTATTCACGAAGTGCTGGCTAAAGTTAGTGGGATGGAGATGTACATATTCTGCCTCTGATGAAGCCATGTCAAGGACAGGAAATAGGGGAATTCTTAACAGATACCACCTACCTAAAGAACACTGCTATTTAAGCTCCCATTAGTAAGTGTGAAGATTGTTTCTAATTTTCATGCTCATAGTATAATACAATATAGTATGTAATATATGGATATTTATACATATCATAGTCATCTATAGTATAGATATATTCTGGAAGATGAACTCTTAGATGAAGAATGGTATTATCTAAGTAAAGTTTTTTCCTTTTCTTTTCTTTTTTAAATAAGATTTTACTATGTAGTCTTGGTTGGCCTTGAGCTCACAGACATATATCTGCCTTTGCCTCCTGAGTGTTGGGATTAAAGATATGGACCACCATGCTTGGCCCCAAGTACAACTTTTAAAATATAGGTATCTAGCTGCTCTGAAAGAAAAAATTAAGTAGGATACTCTATTCAAAGAGGATATATTCCTAGTCCTTGGTGATAAATAAGGCACCAAAATGTATGTGTGTGTGTGTGTGTGTGTTGTGTGTCACGCTTTTTCAAATTGATAACCAAGTAACTACTGAACACTCAGCAGTATGGTCCAGTATGAATATAGTGGATCCAGAGATAATTAAGCAATATACTGGATGGGCGGGGGGATGATTCATGTTCCAGGCAAGATGTGACAAGACTATGAAATTTCATTATACTGCTCAGAACAGTTTTCAATTAAAAGTTTTGAAGTTATTTATTTCTAGAACTTTCCACCTAACATTTTTACAACACAGTTATATGAAACAGTAGGAAGCGACACTGTGTAAAAGGTAGAGTATATCTTACACCCATCAGAATGGCTAAGATCAAAAATTCAAGCGACACCACATGCTGGTGAGGATGTGGGGAGAGAGGAACACTCCTTCATTGCTGGTGGGAATGCAAACTAGTACAGCCACTTTGGAAATCTATCTGGTGCTATCTCAGAAAACTGGGAATAGGGCTTCCTCAAGACCCAGCTATTCCACTCCTTGGAATATACCCAGAAGTTGCTCCAGCACACAACAAGAAAATTTGCTCAACCATGTTCATAGCAGCATTATTCATAATAGCCAGAACATGGAAACAGCCTAAGTGTCCCTCAGTAGAAGAATGGATAAAGAAACTGAGGTACATATACACTATGGAATACTACTCAGCTATCCAAAACAAGGAATTCCTTAAATTTGTGGACAAATGGATTGAGCTAGAAATGATCATAATGAGTGAGTTAACCCAGAAACAGAAAGACTCAAATGGTATATATTCACTTATATCTGCATACTAGCTCAATGGGCATGTCCCATGAAAGCCTTCACTTACCAGGAAACTGGGACAGAGGGGAGGACATCCTATTTGGACTCTAGATGAGAGAAGCATGGGAGAATAGCAAAGTAGAAGGATCCAGAGGGTCCTAGAAACCTACAAGTAAAACATTATGATAGGCAGATTTGGGCCCAGGGGTCCCGCTCAAACTAAGGCACCAGCCAAGGACAATACAGGTGGTAAACTTTAAACCCCTACCCAGATCTAGCTAATGGGCAGAACAGTCTCCACACTTGAGTGGAGAGTGGGGTATGACTTTCTCACGTACTCTGGTGCCTCACATTTGACCATGTCCCCTTCAACAGAGAGTAGTTAAACTATTTTATCTGTCTCATAGAAATTCCTCCAAGATACAAGCACTAATATTGTCCTCATGGTACCCCTGGCAGCTAGAAAATGTGAAAATGACTAGTTCTTAGCCAATCACAATGTACCATTACACTTTGAATTAGATGTAGTGGTGCAAGGCATATGCGAACAGGTCTGGCAGTGTCTAATTTCCAGGTCTTTTGGGTTGTGCCCAGTGACCATGGCTGTAAGTGTTGGTGGTGTATAAGTCTTCTCACACAGCAGCTTGGAGATTACAGCAATGGTCTCTAAAGTCTCAGTCTAGGCTGTGGCTTTGCCTGTGCTCATTGCATGGTCTTTTTGTTCTTGTCTATTTTAGAATCTGACACATGAACCCTTTTAGAAACTTCCTCTGCAAATCACCCAGACTCACTTTCTATGAACACTAAGAATCACTACTTCTTGTTTAACTGTGGGCCTATGGATCATCTTCAATTGCAGTGAACCCTGTGCTGGTGTTTTACATTAAGCACACAATAGTTCCCTTTGTTTGTGTACTTTGGGCTTAAGAAATACTCTCTTAAGTAAGATAGTATCTTACTGTCACAATGTAGCCTTTTAAGATATTATCTTACTTAAGGTACAATACTTAATGAGAAAATCCTTGATGTGTATTCAATTTAGAGCATTTATTTTTAAAATTATTTCCTTCAGCACTAGAGGTTGAAGCTAAGATCCTGTGCATACTAAACAACTACCCTACTGGCTTACATACCCAGAGCCCTCCGTTTTAATTATTTTGTTGCAGGGTGTAACTAAGTCACTCAAGATAGTCTTGGACTCTCTAGCCCAGGCAGGCTTTGAACCTATAATCCTCCTGACTCAGCCTTTCTGGGTTATTCTAAAGGAAGCAGATTTGTGGAGGACAAAATGATTTTCCTAGTGTAGTAGTTAATATTTGGAATGTTGTTTGAGGTTTGAGCCACAGAGAAGGGTTAGAGCCTTCTCATCCACTTCCTGAAGGCTTCTTTAATGTCCCCATTCCGCAGGCTGTAGATGAAGGGGTTCAACATGGGAGTCACCACTGTGTACATGACAGTCACAATGCGGCCTTTGGCCACTGAGTAGCTGGAAAGGGGCCGGAAATAGACCCATGTCAGGGTGCCATAGAACACGGCCACCACAGTGAGGTGTGAGCCACAGGTAGAAAAGGATTTCCACTTGCCATTGGCAGAGGGTATCTGGAGAACTGCTGAGATGATGAAGGCATAAGAGGCGATGATGAAGATCAGAGCTCCGTCAATGATGATGACGCCTTCTGTATGAATCATCAAGGTGTTGAGCTGGGTGCTGGTGCAGGAGATCTTCATCAGAGGATAGAGGTCACAGAAGAAGTGGGCGATCCTGTTATCTGCACAAAAGATCAGTCTGCCCATGAGGCAGGTGTGCAGCAAAGCATGAAGATGGGAGAGGACATGGCATAGAGCCACCATCTGCACACACAGCGTTCCAGTCAGTATTGTTGGGTAGCGGAGAGGGTGACAGACAGCCACGTACCTGTCATAGGCCATCACGGCTAGGAGAAAATTTTCCATGGCTGCAAAGCAAATGAAGAAATAAGTTTGGGCTAAGCAGCCCATGTAGGAAATGGCCTTTGTAGAGGAGAAGATGTTTTGTAGCATCTTGGGAACTGTGGTGGATGTGAAGCAGATGTCTGCGAATGCCAGGTTACTAAGGAAGATGTACATGGGAGTGTGGAGATGAGGAGAAGAGATGATGAGCACAATGATGAAAAAATTGCCAGAAACGTTGATTAAATACATGAGTAGAAACAGAAGGAAGAGAGGAATTTGCTCATCTGGGTGAGTAGAGATGCCCAAAAGAACAAAATGTGACACGCTGGTCCAGCTGCTGTTGTCCATCTGTTACCACAAGAGCAGAAAAGATAATCTTTATTCCTTGGAAATATAATCAAACTGTTTAGGAGCCCTCAACAATGTACCACAATACAAAATACACATGATACTGAGAAAAGGATTGAGCACTTAATAATTTTTCATTATTTTTAACATTATCACTGTCACCATAGATAACATTTATAGAGCATCTTTCTTGAATCAGGGTCTTTGACACTATCATATTTAAATATTACAATTACCTTATGAAGCAACCATGATCATCATCATCATCACCATCATTATGTATTTTACAAATTAGAAGGCACAGAGAGTTTAAGCTCAGAAAGGTCACATTTCATTTTATATCATGTTTACCAGGATCCAAAGGCTATGCTGTTAAACACTATATGATGTGACTCTCTAAACTAAAACCAGGCTACCTTATTCATGACAGTAGACCTATGGATGGGATACACATCCAAGGAACCTGTCTGCAGAAGGGAATGTCAGAGTTCATATGGGTCAGCAGTTCTCACTCTAGAAGCTGTGCACAGGGGCATCCTTGCTGGTTCCCAAAGGTCTCTCACATAGTAAAGATTGTGTTATAAGAATGCGTTCCCATCTTCATAATTTTCATATACTTCTCCCCTGAATGGCTGCCTTCAGCTGTCCTGCCTCATATCTAACAAAAGAAAGGCAAACAGTAATAGAATTTGTGCTCACTTTACACACCTACTTTAGCAATAAATAATACTCATTTTTGGATACATAGAATTAGCTTGAAAAAAAAAACCACATTGTTCCATTAGATGCCTTGGTCTACATTTTTCTTACAGCTGTTGTTATTCACATCTACTTGTTATACATCAGGATTCAACTGGCTTGGATACTTGAAAAAAATGTATACTTGAAAAAATTTTCCAAAGAGGAAAAGGCAGGATTTTGCTGCATGTGGAATACTACAAATCCACACAAATGAGATGATGCATAGAAGTTGAATTAGATATTATAAGCAATCCTGAGACAATTTAGTGTGTGCAAGAGGATGCACAGAGCCTCTATGCAAATATTATTCCTTTTTATATCTACATATTTTGGTATCCTATATATCCTGAAACCAATGGACAACTCTATCTGTTTACTACTTAAAATTTTTATATGCTACTATCTGAAATTATGTGTTGTATAGATCAAAAATAGATGTAAGTAGGAGACTTCCATATAGAAGGTAATAATATATAAATTGTTACTAATAACTACTATAATAACTCAATTCAGATGATTTTTCTCTGATGATTTATAACAAAATTTCATGGTCATAAGAAGCTAAAACATCTTATATCCTTTATTGTAGAAAGTAAAGTAAATAATTATGAAAGATTTTCACTCAAAGAGTAATTATCCTGAGGTAAAATATGTATTGGGAAAATTGAAAGCATATGTTTAAACAGAACTTTTAGTAGTGATCTTGTTCTTTCATTTAAAGTGTGGTGGTCATGGCAACTCTGTGATGAAAGCATTATCCCTGTTGTATATCTGAAGATGTTGGAGCTCACAGAGTTTCACAACATGCTCAAAGACAGATCAGTAAGTGGTGAAACTATATTTTAAGTTCATTGCATCTGATCACAAAGCCTATATTCCTCACTTCTGATTATCCACCCCCTTAAGTGTTCCCTCTTAATTCCTATTTATACTTCTCATTTTGCATTTGTATTGTGCTACTGTATACATTAGCTAGATAAGTGCACATTCACACATATATACACAATCACACAAATGTATATATGTGGATGTGTGTCACATGCATATATGCATGTTTAGGCCTCGTTATAAAGCTAAAGACTACATATTCTTGTTTCTCCTTTTAAATTCACGCTATTGAGGATAAGAGCATTGAGTGAAATTCCCCAAGATCACTTTGAATAGTGGTAGAAACAGGGAGAGGAGAATGTGGTGTAGCTGGGGAGGTGGGAAGCCAAGAATCTTAAATTTTGTTGGTTTATTTATAATTGATTCAGATTATATCACAATTGTTAGCCCCCTTGCTTTTATCTTCCCATTCCTGCCTTTCTTCCCTCTTCTGCCCTATTCCTCTCCCCTAGACCTCTGACAGAAGGGGACCTCCTCCCCCACCATATGGCCACAGCCTTCCACTTCCTCTGTGTGTCTGCTGGGCACCAAGGGGGAAGTGATCAAATTTTAAATGGGGTTCAGAGAAGCAAAGAACAATGTGGCTTGTGAGGATGTACCTAGGAAACAGGACATGTAGGTTTAGTCCCATGTTTACCAGTACAATGGTTTAAGACCTTGGGGAAGGCACCTGTTTTCCTTGTCTGGGAAATGGAGATCATACCTGGTTGGAGTAAAAACTCCACGTTACGAAGTCCACAGAGGGGGAGGTTCCTTACAAGCCCTAGGAAGCTGTATTTATAATGCCCCCAGGAACCTGGGCTTCCAGTCACAAAGCTGTTTCTGTTACTTCTGCCACTTCATCCAAAACTGCAGTTTGCAAATAGAGGAGGCATTTTTATACCATAGTAAAGCCTGCTCTATGGGCTTCCCCATTTTTCATTGTTAAGTCCTAGGAATGGGAAGAAAGGACGCCTGAGTGTTAAGGAGAAGACAATGTGGACTGCCATGTGTAAGCTTCACTTCTGGGCTGCCCAACCCCATTCCCATGTAGACGCTTCCTCAAATCATTGAATCTTTCTGCGTTTTTAAAAATAAAGCTATTTTTCTGACTCAGAAATTTTCTATGGAAAAATCTTAGCTTTGTAAATCATCTGTGTTCTTCTGCGAGTAGGTTTTTTTCAGGTGGAGATAAAAGCTTGACAACAGCAGCATAGCTGAGAGTAAAGGAGGGAAGACAGAGAAAGGAGTTAACAGGCAAAAGATGATGGAGTAAAAAACAAAACTTCATAGCACTTACGTTATTGCCCAAATGAGCGGTTCTTTGCCAACTGCCTGTCATTAGCATTACCTAATGTGCCCACAAGTGCTGTGGGATGGTGCACAGCCCTGTGAGTTTGCACCACGTTACTGTAGACTCTCAGATAGACTGGAATGGGCTGAACCAGGCACTTCCATCTCTCCTTGGACTATGTGTTGTCATGTCTTGTTTTGACAGATGTACAGAGCCAGCCACTCAGGGAAGACCAAGGAAATGGTCCAGAATAAGAGAAAGAAAATCATCAGACAGGAGTGGAGGATAAGTAGCTCCAGGGGTGTCACACTAGACTTGTTATGTGGAAGAGGTCAGGACTAGATGTGCTGTGTGCTGGAGCTTTTAATCACACACCTCTGCATGGATTTTACCTGTTTCTCCCTAGTCACCAGTCACAAGTGTGTCACTGTCCAGACTTGCTGCTTTCTCGGGGGAGTAAGACCAATAAGGCAATGTTTGCAATGTTTGCAATGTTGCTGTTGTGCTGGCTTGGTCCCAGGAGCCCTGAAGAGGGAGCCCTCAGAAACTTACATATGGTCAAAGCAGGGAGGAGTGTCTCTCTTCCCTGAGTTCTTTGAAATATAGGTTCTTGTTGTGCTCTCATTCAAGTAGCAAACACATTTTAGAAAAAGAATTAATAGTAAAATACTCATCAAGAAAAAGATTAGTCTGTTTCTACCCTCTGTATTCATTCCAGGGGTAATCAATCACTGCTCACATTTGACAGGTACCACTTTAGACATTTCTGTATGCACAGGTGAATGTGTGAAAATTTATACAAATCCCAGAATGCACATGGTGGCTCACAACCATCTGTAACTCCAGTTCCAGAGAATCTGATGTTTTGTATGACCTCTGTGGGCTACTGCATGCATGTGGCTCACATAAATAGACTCAGGCACACACAGATACACACAAAAATGAATATTTTAAAAGGCATCTTATTTATGAAGCTTTTTTCCCCTCATAAGTAAATTGCGGACATCCTGTGGCAAAATCAGGCCTAGATTATTGTTTTTAAAATATTTCACAGAATGTTATTTGTATAGAAATAATAACTGTTTCCTTATTCATGCTTGTTATTGCTATTTCTCTATCTATGAATAGACTGGTACAATGAATCTTCTTTTATAGGTAGTTTTGTCTACAATGTGCTGCACAAATACACTTGATATAAATATAGCTACATTCCTGTAGCCCAAGCTGGGCTTCAATTTGTTTTATAGCTGACAATGACTTTGAGCTCCTATCCTCCTGCCTCTACTTCCAAGTGTTCAAATTGTACATACACACCACTGTGCCCAAAGCCAACCTTTGTTTTAAACAACATTTGTTTAGGACCTATTATGCATAGACAGCATTAGTCCTTAAGTACTATGCTTACATTTCTAAGTTTTGACAAGAGACACCGGATCTGGTCAATACATTTGTTAAACTAGCATGTGAAATGAGTGAGTTAAATTTAAAGTTAGATCTGATTTTTCCATACTTGGAGGATTTTCTTGCATTTGTTTCCTGCAAATTCTGAGATAAATGCCCTGAGTGCCTGTAATAGAACTGTGGGATCAACAGGACAAAAGGATGAGCCTTTTTGACCCTGAGCTTTCATGAAGGTCAACATCTCCAGTAGAAATCATTCATTTACTTACTAGTTCCTGCATTTATTTCTACTTAGCTATATGATAGGTTCAGATGATGGTGCAGAGGAAGAAGAAGACCTGACTTCAGCAGGAACAAGGCCTGGCAACACGCATGTGCAGAAAGGGGGCTTCATGTAGACATGCCTGAGCAGGCCCAGAGACTGACTGTCCAGAGTCTGGTGACTTCATGATGGGAACCAAGGAGGAGGAGCCAAAGCAGCAGCTAGCAGTTTGAAAGCCAATGGGACACTGGGAGGGGAGTATAAAGGTATGCCCTATTTTAGCAATAAACGAGTCTGCTTCTGCCTCTTGCATGACTCCCTTTTATATAGGAGAATATGATAATAATAGATACAAGGTAGCAGATTTATGCTATATGAGGTTTTTAAAGTGAGCATGAGGAGAGAAGGAAAAGGGCGAGGGGTGAGAGAGAGAGAGAGAGAGAGAGAGAGAGAGAGAGAGAGAGAGAGAGAGAGAGAGAGACCTCATGGAAGGTCTGTTCTTTTATATGGCCCTGGGCAGGGGCATGCCCCCATGGTAGGTAAGCAATGACTTTACAGGTAGGCAGATTGAAGCAGATCCTAATATTCCTACCTTTTCCAATAAATAAAACATGAGGAATGTTGAATTGTTTCATATAAGATAAGTTAAAGTATATAGATGTACATTTATTAGAAGTAGTTTTTGGCTGCCATGTAAGGGGAAAAGAGAGAAAAAAGTTAATAGCAACAAATGTCCAAAATGAAGGGGAAGGAAAAGTTCTGCCCTGAGAGTTTAAGGTAGAGAGCAGGCTATGTCTGCCAAGTAGATAGGGACTGAGGAGTGCTGTGGAGACCTGGAGCTCTTTGTCCAGGGCCTAGAGTACACCAGCTCAGCTTTTTGCAAATGGATAATGGGAGAAGTGAAAAACAGGGCAGTGGTATGGGGTGGCAGTTAAAAGGTTGAAAGGTTCGTCAAGTTCTGGAAGAACAGGCTGTTGACTTGCTTCCCAGGGACTGAGAACATCTACAGCTGGGAAGGGCAATACATGTCCAGCTAGGAGGTACAATGCAGTTCCAGCTGGTGTGATTTCCAAGGTTGGATGGGAGCACTTGTGGGTAGCTTCCTTGACGATGTCACAGATGTAGGAAGTCTGTCAAGATACTGGAATATATATGTGGGCAGAAGACAAAGTTAGTAGGTTAGGGAGAGAGTTTCCTTTAGTGTACATTTGAAACTCTTGGGAGAGCAAAGAGAAAAGGCTTGAAAATCAGGAAAGAGACAATGTTGACAATGTTTGAAAATTTTGGGAGAGCAAAGAAAAAGTTTGAGCATTGGAACTTCCTCCCATTTTACCCAATTGCTGGCAATAATTAAAATGCCTTAGTTTTTTATCTGTCCAAGTTTGGTTACAGAGAAGTGTAAGCTTAGAAGTCCTTAATGTGGGCATCAAGATTTCAACTTTTCAGAAGGCATCCTAGAAAAGCATGTAGGAACAGACGTCTGGACGTTTTCCATGGGGGAGGTAAGGCATTAACCCATTATGGCATCCCCCAAAATGGATAGTGACCCAAGGGACAGGTACAGACTGGTCAATAACTTGTCAGCACTGAGCAGCAACCAAGATTACAGCTCAGTGGCAGATGAGCTGGCCTGGAGATGTAGCTACCCAGTGCACTGGGATTTGGACAGTGGCTGCAGATGGCGAGGACAGCTGTGGAAAGGAAGCTACATCTGAAACCTCATGCAATGGGAATGATCCTACTTGTAGGTCAACGAAGAGGTTGGGTACTTTTGTTCCCAGTGAACCAGTAGGTGTTGACAGTCTCTTGGACAAAGGGAGGTGTTTACCCAGCTAGGAAAGTGGAATTTAGCTGGTGTTGGGTGCAGAAATGTGGCAATCAGGTGATTAGGGAGAGGGGAGTCCCAAAATCAGTAAAAAGGAGGAGTAAAAAGGAGAAGAAATACCACACTCTAAAATAGGCAATAGGTGAGAAACTGTTAAACTGTTGATTGGTAGTACTTACCTGGATTCCATTTGACCTGAGAGGTGTTTTTTTTTTTTTTTTTTTTGTAGCTTACAAGAACCCTTTTAAGTTTATAAAGGGAGATCTTTTTAATTTAAACTTTTGATAGGTGAAATTGCTGTAAGCTGTCACTTTCCTTTAGCTAAATAAATGGTAACAAGCTAGACTGTATCTAGACCTCACAGTTAAAAGTTTGGTCTCATGCAAATGAAGAGGACTGGGAAGGTATCTGACATCTGTTTGTCTTTAACCTGAGATCTGTGAGTAAGACAAACCTGTTTGTCTTTTAAATAAGAGATCTAGTATCTAGTAGTCTTAACTAGCTAATTAGTTGACCAATGATCTAATATCAGCTTAGCTGTCAATATGTTCAGAGACCTGAGAAGGATAAATTGTAATCTAAAGGAATGTGTATATTAATAAAAATGGCAGAGATGACTGGTTAAGTCATATCACAGTAAATAGACAGTGTCCTGACCTCAACATAAAACTAGAGACACTAAATCTATTAGAAGAAAAAGTGGGGGAAGAGCCTGGAAAACATTGATTGGCACAGGAGACAACTTCCTGAACAGAACACCAACAGCCCAGGCCTTAAGGTCAACAATTAATAAATGGGACCTCATAAGGCTGAGAAGTTTCAGTAAGGCAAAGACACTGTCAACAGAACAAAGTGACAGCCTACAGACTGAGAAAAGATCTTTACCAACCCTACTTCTGACAAAGGTCTAATATCCAAAATATATAAAGAACTCAAGAAATTAAACACCATGAAGCAAATAACCCAATTAAGAAATGGGCCTCAGAATTAAACAGAATTCTCAACAGAGGAATATCGAATGGCTGAGAAACACTTAAAGAAATGCTCATGTCCTTAATCATCAGAGAAATGCAAATAAAAACGACTCTGAGATTCCATCTTATACCCATCAGAATAAGGAAGATAAAAAACTCAAATGACAGAATATGCTGGTGAGGATTTGGAGAAAGGGTCACACTCCTTCATTGCTGGTGGGAGTGAAAACTTGTACAACCACTTTGGAAATCAATGTGGTGCTTTCTTAGAAAAGTAGGAATAGATCTACCTCAAGACACAGCAATTCCACTTCTTGGAATATACCCAAAAGATGCTGCACCACACAACAAGGACATAGGCCAGAACCTGGAAACAACCTTGATGTCCCTTGGTCAAAGAAAGGATGAAGAAACTGTTGTACATTTACATTATGGAATACTACTCAGCTAGTGAAACCAAGGAAATCCTGAAATTTGTGGGCAAATGGATGGAACTAGAAATGATTGTCCTGAGTGAGTTATCCCAGACCCAGAAAGACATACTTGGTGTATACTCATTTATAATTGGACAGTAGCCCAAAAGAAATGTCCAATGAAAGCATTCACTTACCAGGAGATTGGGATAGATGAGGGGACTTTCTATTCTGACTGGGTGAGAGAAGTATGGGAGAATGGGAAAATAGAAGGATACAGTCAGTCCTAGAAACCTACAAGGAGAAGATCATGACTGGAAGATCTGGAACCAGGGCATTCTGCTCATAGTACTGTACCAACCAAGGACAACACATACAGTAAACTTTGAACCTCTATTCAGATCTAGCCAATGGACAGCATATTCTCCACAGTTGTGTGGAGAGCACTGACTGACTCTGACATGAACTCTGGTGCCCCATATTTGACCACTTCCTCTTGATGGGTGGCCTGGTGGCACTCAGAGAAAGGATAAGCAGGCTACCAGGATGAGACATGATAGACTGATAATATGGTGGGGGAGAAGGTCCCCTTCTGTCACAAACTTAAGGGAGGGACATAGGGTGAAACAGGGAATGAAGGAGGGATGGGAAGATGCAAGTGAGGGGATAAGAATTTAGATGTATTCTGAATAAATTAATTAAATAAAAAATTTTAAAAAGACCATAGGTGCCTTTTCTCCCTTTCAGCTAGCAAGCATAGAGGCAATCCTCTGGTCAGTTGAAGCTGGTGTCTTTATATCTGTTTTTCAAAGTGAGAACTCTCTTTACAAGTAAGGTCTTACTGTCTAGTCATGGTGGTCTACTGAGAGTAATGGCAATAGCCTGTGCTGTTATGGTGTGCCTCCCCAAACTCCTTGATCAATAACTCTTTGGGAGATATCTTGTATCTGAGATTTCATTTAATAATCTATGTTTTCATTGTGCATTCATTCAGGCTTCTTACATTGAATTATCATTAAAATATATGTACAAATAAATACACATATTTATCATATATTTATACATATATATGTATATTTATTTATATATGTTTCTTCACACAGCCTTGCTTTCTGAAATCCTCCCAGCCTCTTCTCTTCTCAGGCTCCCTATTCCCAATAAAACTAAAGCCCAAGTAAAACATCCTTCTTCCTTCCTGTCACCCATATTCTGTTACACTCCTTTCCAACTGAAATTTGTCTTGGTTTGGAAAAACACAAGTTTCCATTTATCTTTTTGTGCATGCATCTCATTGCAGTCAGAGAGTCCAAAGTGAGGAATACAAAAGACAGTAAATGCTGGCATGGATGTGGCAAAGGGAGAAGGTCATACACACTGCCGGTGGGAATGTAGACTGGTGTGAAAATCACTCGATGTTTTTCAAAATAAAAAACTGTAAAAGTAGAACTATCATGTGATTCAGCTGTATTATGCTTGAGCATATATAAAAACATTTTATATAAGTACTATAAAAATACTTAAAATCCATGTTCACTGAAGCTCAGTGAATAATTAGAAAATGAAATCAACCAAATACCCACCAACTAATGAATGAATAAGTAATTTTGCTACACATCTACAATGGAATATTACTCAGCTATAAAGAAAAAAAAATAAATCTTCAAGTCAATGAGTACGTATTGAAAAATTAAGCTGACTGAGGTCATCCAGGCTCGGAAAGACAAAAGTTGTATGCTTTTTCTTGTGTGAAGATTCTTTGAATCTTTGAATGTTCCATTCTGTATGTGAAACCTGTACTGCATGTGAAAGCTGGTAAACTAGAAATGGGCAACTAGAGGTGGATGCCTTAAGGGAGGGGGAAAACAAGATGCAGGTATAATGAAACTGGAGATGGAGATACTGTGGGTGGAAAGGTTTGAGTATGGAGGAGGTTGGGAAAGGGAAAATGAAGTACTGGTGTCAGAAGGCTTAATTAATGAGAAGAAAAGATATATGCATGCAGTTGTAAGAAATGATATAAGAGTGATGTCATTTACTGTTTAGGAAGTTTCCATCCAAAGATAACCTTTCAAAATAATTATCACAACTAATTTACTGACATTTACACAATCAAGATACAGAACCTTTATACAAATTTTAGGTTCTCTTACATTGCCCATTCATAGCCACATTCATTTTTTCCCCTTGCTTTCACCCTCAACCCTCTTCTTAATTTCAAAATTGTGCTATAAATGGAATCAGATAGTATGTGAATTAGAGTGTTGACTTTTTCCACTTAGTGTTATTCTTTAAGGATTGGGCTAGGTTGTTTACATCAACAGTCCACCCTGCCTTAAACCATTTCTTTATAGTTGGATATTTGTGCAGTTGAAAACATTTATTTGCCAGATTCTCTCTCTCTCTCTCTCTCTCTCTCTCTCTCTCTCTCTCTCTCTCT
>OU015750.1:13382428-13467820 GCA_907169655.1 Acomys percivali | reverse complement strand
TCTCTCTCTCTCTCTCTCTCTCTCTCTCTCTCTCTCTCTCTCTCTCTTTCTCCTCTTTATTCAATTAAGGTCTAAAAATATTAACAGGGAGGGCTTGGAGATATAGCTCAGTGGTTAAGAGCATTTGCTGCTCTTCCAGAGGACCCAGATTCAATTCTCAGCACCCATCAGGTGCTTCTAACCATTTGTCATTCCTTTGCCAGGGTGCAGTATTTTCTCCTGGCCTCTGTGATACCAGGCATGCATGTAGTACAGAGACATATATGCAGGCAAAATACCTATAGCCATAAATTTTTTAAATGTTAGAAAGTTAATATGAGGAAAGCTTCATGGGAAAATGTGTAGTGTATTTTACAATATTTCACTGTATAAATGTGTGGAATTATAAAATAAAAAATGAATATCTGATCTGGACCTTCAGGGAACTCTAAAATGTTGTATTTCTAGAAATTCAATTCTTCATTCAATTCAGAGACTCTTATTTACTAAACATACACTAGAAACATTTGATATCAATTAAGGTCTGTAGTTCTTTCATTTATTTTGCCCTTCGTGTATTTGTGGGAAATATCTTAATTTCTTCCCAAAGAAAACAATGTTGTTTCTGAATGCCTTTAATTTGCAGTGAAATGTATAGAGAATAAGGCTTTCAAACATTTGAGAATCCACTTTTATTGAAACTCTATTCAAACCCCCACTTAATACTACCAGCAAAAGAAGAGGCTAAAATATTTGACCTGGACATTTAAATATAGGTGTACAAGATCTTGGTGTCTCAAACTTCCGTATAAGTTGTCAGAGGGTGTCTATATATCCTAATATTATCTCAAATATAATGTGAATGAAAATATTCATGTTTTGGGTAAGTAACTTTACCTCTGTGGTAGAACACTCTTTAGCAAACATAAGGCCTTAGGTTTGGTCCCAACATACACACAAAGAGTGCATATTTGTGTGAAAACATAATTTTCATTTTGTTGTGATAAATGCAATTTCTGAATTATAGAACAGTTGAATGCTTAGCCTTTGTGGTTTTCAAGATGGCATATTCCTTTGTCATTCCTTCAGGCAAAGCAGGAGCAGCCTTGTGTCTCTGAATCCTGATAAGCATTTAGTGTGGTCATCATTTTGTTTTTAAACTGTGGCTATTCTGATGGGCGTGTAGTCAAGTTTCATTCTTTTAATGTGCATTTCCCAGATGGCTAATGGTACCTTTCGGGGTTCTCTGCATTCATTAACCTTCCTTGGTGAAATGTCTTTTCATGTCTTTTGCTCATGTTTCCACTGGATCATTTCATTGTTAATTGCTAAGAGGTCTGTGTGTCCTTTAGATGGAAGTCCTTTTCAAATATGTGATTTGAAAATATTTCTTCCACTGTATAGTTTCTGTCCTTTTTGGAGAATACGCCACAACAAAACACTTAAAACTTTTTTGATGAAGTTTCATTTATCTGGGTTTTATTTTCTAAATCATGCAGTTTGCTCTTGCTGTCAAATCTAAGAATTGTTTTCCTAATGTATTATTGCCCTTTGGTTAAACATTGACACCATGGAAAAGGGCACAGTCAAGATCAATGACTAGGCTTCTGGACTCAGGTGTAGTGAAAACAAAGTCAGGACCTCCCCTTCCAGGTCCTATGCAATATAAAAGTATCCATGACACATAGTAGAATGACTCATGTTTCTTTCCTTACACAGTAGGATAATATGGTTATATTAAAGATGGTTACTGAGGTGCTACCCAGTCTGACACTTGAGTAGGATACCTAGATTCTACATGGTGGAAGGAGAGAACTTCCCCATTTCTCCAAAGCAAAAGTATTTCTTATCAGATATTTTACAAAGGACTATTATCTATGGGATACACTGAACTCTAACACCTCAGTAAGGTGTCCTCTGACTTCCACACATCCAGTGTGCTACACACACACTAAAGAAAAAAACAAAACATGCCTCCTAAATACTTACTTTATATGTAAGTATAAAGTAAGATGTGTGCTGCTATCAACTCTCATCAGAGACATTTTGCTTTGCAGTTGTCACAGCTGGTCACAGCTGGTCCCAGGGCAAAGAGTGAACAACTGTGATTGCTCAGCCCTAGTGGGACATCTGTATTGCACTTCTTCATGACAAGGCTCAGGAATCATCAGAGAAGATGGTGGAAAGATTGTAAGAGTCAGAAGTTGAGAAGACTCCTAAAAAAGCCCAGTGTCTTCTGGGCAGTGTCTACTGAACTCACACTCACACAGTGGCTCTTGTTGTCTACAAGATACAATGAGTCCAGGTTCCAGTAAAGATGGGGGAGGAGCTCATGAAGCCACATCTCTAGCTGAAAAGCTATTAGCAGAGGAATGCTGCAGGAAGAAGAGTCCATTTCCTTTGCAGATGTGGTTTGTGAGAGGTTGCCAATGCTCCAGAGGATGGTCATATACTCTTGCACTTATAGGCATCAGTGTCTGGACTCAGTGAGTTATAAAAACATAAGATGAAGTTGAGACTTTCAAAGGTCTGGGAGGACTTGGACTGGGATAGTACAGAATAGATTTGATTTAAATACATTGCATATGTGTATAAACTTTCTATTGAATAAACTAAGTTAAATTTTAAAAATGAAATAAATACACTAAAGACAAGATTTGACACCTATAATTATATCTTACCAAGTTATCTGCCTGAAGCTAATGTGGCAAATAATGTTTTCAGATACACAGGCACTTGAAAACTTATTTCAGCTGGTGAGTTTTAGTCCTTCACCATCGATTCAACCATCTTATATAGTGGTAATTTTAAATTCCATGAACATAAGTTCAGGCACCTATGGAAACCAAAAGAGGGCATCAGACTCTGAATCTGAGGTTCCAAGTACTTGGGAACCTCCTGATATGAAACTAAATTCTGGTCTTCTATAAGAGGTGGAAGGGCTCTTACCAACGGAGCCATCTTGGCTCCACAATAACATTTTTGTACTGTAGTAGTCACTAGCTTCTCTTGCTTGTGCCTTTGTTAAGAGGGCCTGCATATCTCTGACTCTGCTTTATCTTGAGACTCTTTCCTTCTATTACATTGCCTTCTTAAGACTCAACATGAGAGGTTTTTCTTTTTCTTATTGTATCTTGTCTTGTCCTGTATAGCTATCATCTCTTGGATATCTGCTCTTTCTGAAGAGAAAATGGAGGGGGGTAGATCTGTAGAAGATGGGGGTGGGGCTAGCTAGGAGGAGTAGATGGAGGTGAAAGTGTGGGTGGGATGTATTGAGTTAGAGAAGAATCTATTTTCAATTTAAAAAATGGTCACAAAAAGGAGACATTTTCAAAGAAGCCTTCAAAGTTGTATATTTTCTATAAGAACAAATCATTCCTAAAACCACAGCAAGTATTTAAAAATTCAAGTATAGTATTAAACCATGGTCTTATTTTGACTTCCAAGAACTTTTTCTGGTTCTTCAAACTTTTAGTACCAATACTCCCCTAGAATGGAAGCTAGTTTAACTCAAGAACAAAACAACTCAAAAGATACAGGAAGTTCCTTAAACTGATGAGATTTACTACTCTCTTCTCAAGAACATATAAGCAATAAAGACTGCTGAGATATATTCTTCAACAAGCTTAGTTGTTTGAGAGAGAAAGAGCAGCCAAACTGCTGTTAAAGAAACAAAAAGCATCTAGGCCAGTTGGAAAAAGGCAACTGAGCAAACTGGAAATGACACTCACCAAACTTTTGAGCTGCCTTCAAGTTCTGTAGTGCACTCCAGGTTTCTAATAACCCCTATAAATAAACTATCATTTTTAATCCTGTAAGTAAGCCCAAAGAATCCTTTCAGTTCACAAATTTAGACTTTTCTTACATTTTTTGGTCATTGGTTCCTCATCTCGGGTGAGTGTATATTTGTTAAATCACCCCCCAGAATTTTTTCATACCAGTAATATAAATAAGTGATATGTTGTTCATTGTGCCAAAATAAAAAAGTCAATATCCTTCTAAAACAAATCACAAAAATTCTATGAACAACTGATTTTATTTGAATAAATTTAAACATTATTAGCAAATACAAGAAAGCAGAAGTATCCTACTTTGCTCCCCCACTTTCCCTCTTTCCCAGGCACTACTCACAATCATATTTATTTTGGTCTGCATCTTTTTTCCCCTCTTTTTTGAGACAGGGCCTCAGTATATATCTGTTGCTGGCTTGGAACTCAGTATGTATCCTAGGCTACACAGAGATCTCGAACTCACAGAGACTCACCTGTTTCTGTCTTCTGGGTACTGGTGTTAAAGGTGCGCACCACCACACCCTGCTTTGTTCCATATCTTAGTTATCCTGCTTAATAGTTTTTCAAGGCAGCAATAAAAATACATTTGATTATTTAATCTTGCAGTATATGATAGTATTCTATGAAATCAATCATATCTTTATTTCTTGATTGATAATATTTAGATTCCTGACATTTTTCTTTCTGTTTGAAGCTGAGATTCCAGAAACATCTTTGAATGTATCCAAACATATTTATAGCAGTATCAGTCAGTATATCTTTCTGATGATAATGCTACACTATAATCCTACAAGTAGAAATTTCTAGAATAATAAAAATATTTCACATGCCTCCTTAGTATTCTACCATTCTTCCAGTTTCATGTTATATTGTCCTATATTGCTCCCTCAATCACCTAGCATTCACATGTGAGGCAGAATATGCAATCTTGGCCTTTCTGAGCCTCTGTCACTTTATGTAATATGCTTTGCAGATTGCGATGGCTGTTCTTGGTTTTCAACTTAACTGCATGTGGAATTAACTAAAACTCAAATGGCTGGACACATCTGTGAAAGATTTTTTTCTCTTAAGTCTTTTGAAGTGGGAAGACAGACTACCAGTCTGGATCTTTGAGTGGGAAGATTCACTTTTAATCTGTCCCACACCTTCTCCTGGCAGCCTACATAAGAACATGGGGAAAGGAAACTCTCTTTTTTCCTGATTGCCCTCACTTTTGATCATGCTGGTAAGCCCATTCCTTCACTGCCATTAGATCCTACTTCTTCAGGATTCTGGATCATGCTAAGGTCCAGCTGAGACTTGCAATCCAGAACAACTACTGGATTATTGGACCTTCCATTTGTGGAGAGCCATTTTTATATTATCCAGACCAGAGCCTGTGGGCCATTGTAATAAATTCCTTCTTTCTCTCCCCCCTCTCTACATATATATTTTTTGTCCTTCTAGAGAACCTTGACTAATACATAGATCTATACATTTCTTGACAATTTCATAGTTTCATCTTTCCTTAAGGCTGAATAAAATTTCATTGTGTGCTTCTTGTAGGTTTCTATGACCCTCTGGATCATTCTACTTTGCTATGATAGGCAGATTTGGGCCCAGGGTTCCCGCTCAAACTAAGGCACCAGCCAAGGACAATACAGGCCATAAACTTCAAACCCCTACCGAGATCTAGCCAATGGACAGGACATTCTCCACAGTTGAGTGGAGAATGAGGTATGACTTTCACATGTACTCTGGTGCCTCATATTTGACCACGTCCCCTGGATGGGGAGGCCTGGTGACAGTCAGAGGAAGGATAGCAGGCTACTAAGAAGAGACTTGATACCCTATGGGAATATAAAAGGGGAGGAAGTCCCCCTCAGTCACAGTCATAGGGGAGGGGAGTAAGGGGAAAATGGGAGGGATGAATGGGAGGATACAAGGGATGGGATAACCATAGAGATATAACAAGAATTAATTAATAAAAAGAAAAAACTTCATTGTGTGTGTGAAATTTCCATTATCCATCCATCTAGGCTGATTCCATTTCCTTGTCATTTTGAACAATGATGAGCATGATGTGCCAAGACCTTCTGGCAGAATACTCAATCCAGCAGCTGTATACCACTCAGCAGTGGTACACCTGAGTCATACGATGTTTCTATTTTTTTAAAAATCTTTTTGTGAACTATCTAGGCTGGTCTCCATAATAGCTGTAGTATTAGTTGCACTCCTGCCATGAATAAATTTCTATCCTATTCCCACACGCTCATTAGCATTTTTGCTTTGCCAGTATCTTTTTACAATATATATATATATTTAATTTTTAAAGAACTATAGCTTATCAATTCCTGCTTTTTTTGGATGGTGTGTTCAGAACTTTATCTGAAGGGCTATCTGAAAGGCTTAGATAGTAGAGGTTTTCTGGTATCTTATCTTCTATAAGTTCTGTAATTATGTATCTTACTTATGACCTTTGAATCCTCTTAACACAAAAGTCAGGATTAAAAGTGTGTTTTTATAGTGAAGTGACTTTTTTCATACTGAGCCAGGCATGACAGAACACATCTATACTCCCAAAGGCTGGAAGTCTGACTCAGGAACACTGGGAGTCCTAGGACAGCCTACAATACAAAATGATAACCCACCTTAGCAAACAAAAAGGGATGATGCCTATTAAGTAAGTTTGATATCCATATACAGAAGAAAAAACTATATCCCTATCTCTCATTTAACAAACAAAAACAAAAACAAAAGCCAACAACAAAATGGACAAAAAAAAAACATCAAATGGAAGACATGAAACTTCCAGAAGAAAATGTAGGAGAAACATGCTCACGGTTGTCTGGACGGACATTTCCTTTTCTTTTTCTTCCCTTTCATATGTATATTTCAAATATATTCTTTTCCATCCCCCAACTCCTCTCAGATCCTTTCCACATCACTACACACTCAACTTCATGTTCCTTCTCTCTCACAAAAATAAACAACAAAAATGAAAATCAAAACTAAAAAACAATATGAAACTCATAAAACAAACAAAACAAACAAAAAAAACCTAAAAAGCATGGAGTCTGTGTGTGTTGAATAACCCTAATATTGGGGCCTGCCCTGAAGTGCAGTTGATAAACCCAGTGACACTCCATTTGTCAACACTGATTTTCCCATTCTAGCAAGTATCAGTTGCAAATAGCTTCTTGATTAGGGGTGGAAAATTTCCAAGCTGGGACTTTTGTCTTGTTTGAACTAGTGCCAGTCTTGTTAGTGCTGAGTTTTGTTTGTATCTTTGTTTGTTTCTATAAGAACATACAAACACAGAAAATGAAAGCACAAGTTCACAAATTATAACATATCAAGTTAAAAGGTTTTTGTGCATGGACAACCTACAGAAAACACAGAATTTGCCTAAAACAATTTTAAGAATCATTATTCATCTATGATTCCATCTATGTATGTGTGTATATATGTACGTATGTACCTAGAAATCATCCATCTATATACTTATCTATCTGCCTATGGGTCTGTCTCTTTGTCATCTAGTTCAGAAATCAAGTCAGAATATATAAGCATACTTCATATTAATGGAAAATTGATAAAACACTATAAAACAAGATAATGGTTTGAATAATTGACACAAGGAGGTATATAACTAGCCATATGGCATATGAGATGTGTGAACTCAATTTATAGTGCAGTGCAGAAATATTAATTTAAAACACTATGAGATACTGCAACCTTGTCAGAGGATGAGGAGATGGCTGCATCACAATGGCAGTGTGTTTACATAGTATGCCTGAGCTCCATTCTCAGCACCACACACACACACACAAAAAATGAATAAAAAAGTCTAACTGAGCTGCCCAAGCTCTCTTTTTCTACAAATAGGGTCATGAGTTGTAGAAGTGCTCTGGGATGCCATTAATAGTAGTTATTTTCCATAGCCAATATTATCATTATTTTTTTTGAGACAGTAACATAATTGAAACATTTCTCCATTCCATTTTCTCTCTCCTCTCACATACCCCTTCTTGGTGTCTTTTTAATGCGTGGCCTCTTTTTCCATTAGTTGTTATTGCATATATGTGAATATATTTATAATTATATATTATTGCATATACATATATATTCCTAAATGCAATTCACTTGGTCTGTATAATGATTCTTGTATGTAGTTTTCAGCGCTGACTGTTTGTTATTGGATAAGCAATTGGTGCGCTGTTCTGAGGAAGACGATTTCTCCCTCTCTCTGCTGGAACTATCCTATCCTTGTACTCAGTGCTAGTGACATTATGGATATCACAGGAAAACCTACAACCACTATCTACTAAAGCAGCATACTCCTCAATAAAAGCTTAAACATGTGTCTTATATCCACAGATAAGTGTAATCTTCTCCGATCATCACAGAGACGTCTTTGAAAATCTACAGGATAACTAGAAATCCCAGTGGGCAGCTGAAGTGTTTCTTCTCCTTGGGGATTTTGAGACAATTGGTGTATCTCTTTTGTTCCTGGTAAATATTCCCATATGTGCCGCCAGCTCCACATTTATCCAGTATTAATATTGTGACTCCAGAACTAGATTTGATGCAAACATACAAACCCCGGGTTTCTTTTCCACTCTACGAGAGGAAGGGTTGAGTCCCTAGAAGGGCTGGGATGTGAATTTGTCTGAAAGGAACAAAACTGCAGAACCCAAGAGCCTTATAGCTACTGAGAACAGTTGAAAACAGTTGGGTAAGTGTTAAATCAGATGACCACAGTTCAGGTGTGGGCACTTCTGCTTACTCACTAAGTCCTATTTAGATAAATGACTTCTTCTTTATATATTAATTTCCTTAGTTGAAGAAATAGTTTCCTTTCAAAAAGTGAAAGCCCGATGGGACAAGTGAACACTTTTAGCACAGTTCCTAAGCAGGGCAGCAACAGTCAGTGCATGTAACTTTTCCTACTGTTGTGGTCAGTATTGCTGGAATGGTCAAGGAGATGTTTTGTCATTGTCTCCTTAGCTAATAAATGACAGAGGATTTACATGCAGGTCTGTCTTATAGTCTGAGTCTCCACCCTTGAAAGACAAATGATTTCATGTCTTGTTATCAGGGAGAAAAGTCTCACGAGAATGAAATTAAAGTGGAATATCAAAGGGGAGTCCTTTTGTGTTTTTCTTGGATGTCAGGATATAGCCATTTCTTGAGTGTTCCTTTGTCAATTTTTTTACTCTTCCTCTGTAGATACATGTCAAAACTGTGACACTGAGAGTGCTGGTCTACATGAGTTTACCTTCAGAACCCAAACACACTGACTAGACAACCCAGTCGACACATTTTGACTCAAGTGGCCCAGCCATCTGTGGTCAACTTGAATGTAATTTGTCCTATTGCTCATACTGTTCTCTGACCATGACTGTCTCCTGATACAATGAACTGTCCCATAGCCTGGGTAGTTTATAATCTTGTTTATAGTTTATAGTTATAGTTTATAGTCTTGTTGCTTCTACTTTTAACAGCTAGTTATTTCCTCAGAGCTCAAACTTTATTAAAAATATTCAAAACAGCTTTTCCTGAATTCAAAATTGATGCTCCAACTATACCTTTGTAGTGGATTCAGCTCAGTACTCCTTCCAATGCTAATCCTAGTTTCTGACTATATGTTTACCTGATTTGTTTATTACCAGTGTGCAGTGACCCTGTAATCACAGGAGTTGTGTTCACTGCCACAGTCCTTGCAAAGGCTGTGTAACACTAGCCTACTCTATACCCAAGGATGGCAGACAGCGCTGTTTGCTGAAAAGAGAACAAAGATCTAAAACCCTTTATTTTCCTTCCGTATGGTGAAAACCAAGCATCAGAGAGAGATAGTAAAACCACAGGAGGGAAGAAAGGGGGCTTTCAGTGTCAACTCCGAGATTGCCACAGGGAGATAAAAAAAGGGAGTGGGAACAGACAAAGGAAGACATTTTAAAGGACGCCCATATGGCCAGCACTCTCAGTTAGGGGAAAGCTCAGGGTTGCTTTGAATGGATGAGGCTGAGTCCTAGGACTAGGAAGCAGCTCATCTTTCCTTCAAGGTCATTTTCAGTGTCAACACAGAAAGCTCAATATGTGTGTGTGTGTGTGTGTGTGTGTGTGTGTGTGTGTGTGTGTTGTGCACTGGGAGAGGAGGGAGTGTGATGATGATCTACACCTTCTCTTCCCTAATGCACAAAGTTAAAGTACTTCTCAAATATACCCAACAAGGCTGTGCATAATTCCCACCTCCTTCCAATAGCCTGTGCTCACTTCTCTAATCAAACTGACCTCTTTTGTGCAGAGCCTGTGGCAGCATAGAAACCAACATTTGCATTTGGGTGTTGACTAGTTTTTAATTGTTTATTTTAGTTCTATAAAATGTTTTGCACATATTTTATTTTCAGTGATACCCAGAGATGCTCATGGGCAAGGATCAAAGAATCTCGCCTCTCCATCCCAGGTAGTTCTGGCGATATGATGTCATATCTTTGAGTTGATCTAATGATTAAGTATTAGCACACAGAGAATTTTCATCAGGCCATGGATGACAAGAGCTGAGCAGTATGGGAAAATCAAGCAGAGTGAATCAATCTGGTGCTTCAGACTTCCTCCTTCTGGGACTCTCTGAGCAGCCAGGGGAGCAGCCTCTTCTATTTGGCATCTTCTTGGGCATGTACCTGGTCACTATGGTGGGGAACCTCCTCATCATCCTTGTCATCAGCTCTGACCTGCACCTGCACACTCCTATGTACTTCTTCTTGGCCAATCTGTCCTTAGCTGATGCTTGTTTCGTTTCTGCTTCAGTCCCCAAAATGCTTGTCAACATTTATACCCAGAGTCAGACCATCTCCTATTCTGAATGCCTTGCCCAGCTGTATTTCCTCTTGATGTTTGGTGGCCTTGACAACTGTCTTCTTGCTGTGATGGCCTATGACCGCTATGTAGCCATCTGCCAGCCACTCCATTACAGCACAGCTATGAGCCCACAACTCTGTGTATTAATGCTGGGTATATGCTGGGTGCTGACCAACTGTCCCGCCCTGATGCACACACTACTGTTGACCCATGTGGCTTTCTGTGCCCATAGGGTCATCCCTCATTTCTACTGTGAACCCAGTGCTCTGCTAAAACTTGCCTGCTCTGACACCCACATTAATGAGCTGATGATCATTACCATGGGCTTGGTGTTTCTCAGTATCCCTCTTATGTTGATTGTCTTCTCCTATGTCCGTATTTCCTGGGCTGTGTTGAGCATCCCTTCTCCTGGAGGGCGATGGAAAGCCTTCTCTACCTGTGGTTCCCATCTTACAGTGGTTCTGCTCTTCTATGGATCTCTGATGGGTGTGTATTTACTTCCACCTTCCAGTCACTCTACAGAGAGGGAAAGTAGGGCTTCTGTTCTCTATAATATTGTGATTCCTATGCTCAACCCATTCATCTACAGCTTCAGGAACAGAGACATGAAAGAGGCTTTACGAAAACTTTTTGGTGGTGGAAAAGCAGTCTTCTTACTATAAATGTAGCTTAATCTGAATGCTGTGATTACACTATGCCTCCCCCCCATCACTTCAGTGATTATAAGTTAAAACAGAACGAAAGTGTATTTACTTCCTTCAGGCTATGATGGGAAATGAGACCTTATACCTTGGTCTTTCAGACAACCATTGCTGACAACAGAACATCATTCTTGATCCTTGGCTTTAAAACCAGCATATCAACCATGAGGAACTGAGTTGTTTGCTGTCGAGCCTGGAGTCATTGAGGCAAGCATGCAATGGCACTATGGGACAAGGATACAAACATCTACACTGCCACCCGTTGTTCAACACATCGGGTCTTTTGAAAGAGAGAGGCATGAAACTACAACCTAGGATGTAAACAATTTTGCCAAACTTAGGTAGGTTTGACCCTAGGGCCTGTGACTTCTCTTTTGTCACATTAGGCTGACCATGACAAGGAAAGTTTCAGGAGAACACACATACTACCGAGCTATGATCATAAGAGACAAATATCAAAGTAATGCATATGGTATGTCCTTTCTGTTCATTTCTTTTTCTTTGCTATTGTAATGGATATTTTCAAAGAAAACAACATTTCTTAGGTGCCTACAATGTGCCAATTTTGTGTTTATAAATACATGCTTCATTTTCTGGAGTTTTACATTAAATGTCTCTTAAAATTAGAAGAAAATCTGACCTCAGCCTATGGTAAGCTTCTAAGCTGGCAGAGTTGACGGCCAAACTCTGCCAAGTCAGGGCGAGGAAGTCCTCAATAGTTCCTGCCTCACAAATATGTCCATGACATATATTGGGCCAGAACACTGAAGAGGATGCTCTAAAATCATAGAGAGTTTTGGGTGACTATTCAGGTAGCAAATTGTCTCTGTCATCTTTTCATTTGGAAAGCTACTAACCTGCACTCCTGGCATACTCAGATAATCAAGTTTATTCCTTCTCAAATCTCTGATGGAGTGGAAGACCAGGTAAGTTAGTTTTACAATGAAATGTAATTGTTTAGGGGTTAAGATTATTTTAGCTCTAGATAAGTGTGTTAAGTTGATAATGACAAGATGTGATGGAGATTGATTTACATTCAGAATTTTAGATGTGCCGAGATAGGAAAGATATTTTCTTCAACACTGTCAAATACAAATAGCCAAAGCACTAAGAATGTAACTTTTATATAATTCCTTATTGTGTCATGGTTCTTCTTGCTATAGGTAGTTTATTGTATGTATGTGTAATAATATAAATGTGCATGTAAAAATAAAAAATGTTTAATTAAAATTAATAATTTTAAAAAAATTAGAAGAAAATCAAGGGTACTGGAAGTTTTGAGAACAATAATTATACCAAAATCAGTCTGGTGCAAACTAGGGTTATAAAAAGCCACAAAGCTTAATCATAGTTGCTTTTTTATTTATTAATTGTGAAGCTTTCATATACTTTGTTCCATTTATCATTTTGGGTTAGTGTAAATATAAATGTGTTTTTTAAATGTTCTTTTTATTTTCTTCTTTTTTTATTTTTTTAATAATTTATTCTTGTTACATCTCAATGGTTATCCCATCCCTTGTATCCTCCCATTCTTCCCTCCCTCCCATTTTCCCCTTATTCCCCTCCCCTATGACTGTTCTTGAGGGGGATTACCTCCCCCTGTATATGCTCATAGGGTATCAAGTCTCTTCTTGGTAACCTGCTATCCTTCCTCTGAGTGCCACCAGGTCTCCCCCTCCAGGGGACATGGTCAAATGTGAGGCACCAGAGTACGTGAGAAAGTCATATCCCCACTCTCACTGAAGGATAAATGTGTTTTTAATAAAAAAAAAACCTGTTCCTTCCTGGTATATAAGAATGAAATAATCATCCAGGCAGGGTAATGCTTGTAATCCTTGTCTTTAGGAATCTAAGGATGGAGAAATAACACAAGCTCCATCATGAGTTCAAAGCCAGCTTGATCTACATAGCAAGACAATGTCAAAATTAATAAAAGGAATAAATGAACTTCTTTATATTACCTTTTATAAATCTTGATATAATTTCTTATTGATTCCATGAGAGTTTTGTTAGCAATTTTTTTTTAGACCCAACAAGATAGGAAAGATGTTTACTTCAAGTTTGCCAAATACAAATAGCCAAATCACTATGAACGTAACATTTATATAACTCCTGATTATTTCATGGTTCTTCCTGCTGTATGTAATTTATTTTATTCATGTGTAATAATATAAATGTATATGTTAAAAAAGAAACATAATAAAATATGTAAAAAAATTGTAGAATGCTTTGGGTGATTTTTTTAAACTCAAATTTTCCATTACCTTGTAAAGTGAACAACCAGACAAAATTTTTAATTTTCAATTATGATTTTCCACATCAATTATCTTAATTTTAAAGGCTCAGGTTTAAAATCTTTTCAAAACAATTCTATGTCCATTTGTTAAAATTCATCTTGGGTCAGTTGTAATACTTGATTCTAGACATTTCCTCTGGCTTGGTGGTAGGCAGCAGGAGTAACAGTCGATGTGGAGGATGTGGTATCACTGAAGATGGACACTGTGTGAACGTGCTGCTGTTATGCCAAATCCTGAGACTTCAGCCATCTCTTGGGACTCATCTTACTGTGAATGACAGCGCTGACAGAGATGAAAGGCAAACTTGAATTAATATCAAGATAAGCTTTAGAAATAATACCCTTTGGGAAATTTTTGTAGATGCTCTTCATAATGTGTAACCTCACACATTCAATTGACTTCTTTAAAAGATTTTCATTTTCAGTATTCTGTCTCTACGCTACCTCTTATCTGTCAAAATAGAGGGCCCTTTTCTAAAGCATTCACATACTTATTCAAATATTCAAGTGGACTAAAATGTATTCCCTGGGGTTTCTAAATTTTAAATCTTTTATTTCACAAGAAAAGGTGTTCATGAAGAGAAGCCAGTCTATAAGAAAAATGCTTGTCTTTTCTTTTTTTTTCCTTTTTCATGGCTTTTTATTATCCTAAAAGTTACATTTCTACATTAACTAAAATAACAAGGCATGTTTAATTACAAGGTCCAAAACAAGAAATTCATTTAAGCTCCAATATAATGTTTCTTTTCTGATCTCCACATTTTCTTTTCAATATTGCTAACAGCAATATTTATAGTTAGATAAATGTGACTGCCAATTACTATTCCCATCTCCTTCACTTGCTACTTGCTCCTGAAAATACTTTTTAAAATTAATTTATTCATATTACATCTCAGTTGTTAGCCCATTCCTTGTATCCTCCCATTCCTCCCTTCCTCCAATTCTACACAGATAATGTTTCTTGCAAACAAAAGTAATTTTGTGTTTTCTTCCCAAACTGTACATGTTTTGTTTCCTTTCTTTATCATTTTCCATTAGGTAAGATTTCTGGAATGTCACTGAACAATAATGGTGAAAGGGAACCTTTATGCTTGTTTCTAGTATTAATGAGAAAACAGTTAGTTGCTGGCTACTAAGTATGACATTTTCTTAAGGTTTTCCGAGATATTATTTATCCAATAGAGGCAGTTTCCCTGTTTTTCCTATTAGCTGAATTTTAATTAATAACATATGAATGGGTATTGAATTTTGTCTAATACTTTCTATATATACTGTGTGACTTTTTCTTCCTTAGCTTGTTGATGTGATAATTTCCAATAATTGTTCTAATTCTAAGCAGCTTTACATAGCTGGGATTAAATACCACTTTGTCATGATCTATAATTCTGTTTGTCTCAGTGTTGTAGTTGTATTTAATTTTTTCAGTACATACGGAGGCTTTCAAACCAAATTTAATGATAGCTATTGGTTATCAGTTTTCCTTTCTCATACCATATTTCCAAATTATTCATAGTGCGGTGAGATAGCTTTATACTTCCTCAGCTCCTATTTTCTAGAAGTGATTTCACCTTAAAATTTTGGTAGAATTTCTTGGTGAAACTGTTGAGGTCTGGTACCTCCTGTTTGGGAAAATCGTTAATTATTAAGCTATTTATTTGATAGACATAGATCTACTGATTTTTAAATTTTTCTTCTTGTGTGGGTTTAAGCAGATTGTGACTTTCAATGAATTGGTCTATTTCATTTGAGCTAGCAATCTTGTGAGCAAGGATTTTTCTTTAATGTTCCTTTGTTATGTTTCATTATTCATAGTTCTGTACTGAAGCTTCCTTACTCACTTTTGATTTCAATTCCTTTCTCCCCTTCCCTTAGCCCATCCTTTTCCTGCTTCTCTTCTTCATCTGTCTTCTCTGTCTATCTCTCTTGCTAGAGACATTGTTTTATTGTTTTATTTTGCATTGAGTTGTAGTGGTTCATGCCTAAAATCCCAGCCCTTGGGAGCTTCAGGATCCTGCATAACAAAAGCCTGACTCCAGAAAAATGTGGTTTTTGCTCATCTGTGCAAAGCACCAGCTTTTGGTGTCATTATTCATCTCTGTCACCTCTTGTTACAGTTTAATAGATTTCTGCTCTAACTATTGTTATTTCCTCCTGTAGATTGAGTTTTTTCTATTCTCCAGTCTTATTAGGTGAAAGCTTGGTTTGTTGAATTTACATGCTTCAAATGAATGCTTAAAATCAAGGAGCGCTTCTTTCTAACCCATCTGTATGGAGTTGGGATTGTTACTCAAGTTACCAATAGCTCATTTATTTTTATTTTTATTTTATTAATTTATTCATATTACATCTCGATTGTTAGCTCTTCCCCTGTTTCCTCCCATTCTTCCCTCCCTCCCACTTCCTCCTTCTCCCCTCCCCTATGTCTGTGATTGAGGGAGACCTCCTCCCCCTATATATGCTCTTAGGATATCAAGTCTTTTCTTGGTAACTTGCTATCCCTCCTCTGAGTGCCGACAGGCCGCCCCATCCAGGGGACATTGTCAGAAAATGGGCACCAGAGTTCATGTGAGAGTCAGATCTCACTCTCTACTCAACAGTGGAGAATATCATGTTCGTCAGCTAGGTCTTGGTAGGGGTTCGAAGTTTACTGCCTATATTCTCCTTGGCTGGTGCTTTAGTTTGAGGAGGACCCCAGGACCCAGATCTGCCTGTCATAAAGTTCTTCTTGTAGGTTTCCAGGACCCTGTGGGTCCTACTATTTCCCCATTCTTCCATGCTACTCTCGCCTAAAGTCTCAATAGGATGACCTCGCCTCTGACCCACTTTCCTGGTAAGTAAAGTTTTTCATGGTACGTATCCCTTGGATTAGTGTTTTGATATAAGTGAGTATATACCATTTGTCCCTTTTTGCTTCTGGGTGAACTCACTCATTATGAAAATTTCTAGATCAATCCATTTGTCCACAAATTTTGGGAATTCCTTGTTTTTAATAGCTGAGTAGTATTCCAAAACAATCCTATACAATAAAAAATCCTCTGGAGGAATCTCCATACCTGATCTCAAGCTGTACTACAGAGCAACAGTAATTAAAACAGCATGGTACTGGCAAAGCAATAGGCTGGTAGATCAATGGAATCGAATCGAAGACCCAGAGATGAACCCACACACAAGTGCTCACTTGATTTTTGACAAAGAAGCCAAATCTATTCAATGGAAAAAGTTATAGCATCTTCAACAAATGGTACTGGTCTAACTGGATGTCGACATGTAAATAAATGCAATTAGACCCTTATTTGTCACCATGCACAAAACTCAAGTCCAAGTTAATTAAAGACCTCAACTTAAAACCAGAGACATTAATTCAGTTAGAGGAAAAAGTGGGGAAGAGCCTGGGACACATAGGCACAGGAAACAACTTCCTGAACAGTACAGCCACAGCCCAGTCGTTAATGACAACAATCAATAAATGGGACGTCATGAGGCTGAGAAGCTTCTATAAGGTTGGAGACACTGTCAAGAGAACAAAGTGAGAGCCTACAGACTGGGAAATGATCTTCACCAACCCTTCATCTGACAAAGGTCTAATATCCAAAATATATAAAGAACTCAAGAAATTAAACACCACAAAACCAAACAACCCAATTGCAAAATGGGGCTTGGAACTAAACAGAGAATTCTCAACAGAGGAATATCAAATGGACGAGAAACACTTAAAGAAATGCTCGTCCTCGTTAGTCATCAGAGAAATGCAAATCAAAACGACACTGAGATTCGATCTTACACCCATCAGAATGGCTAAGATCAAAATCTCAAATGACACCACACGTTGGCGAGGATGTGGAAAGAGAGGAACACTCCTTCATTGCTGGTGGGAATGCAAACTAGTACAACCACTTTGGAAAGCTATCCGGTGCTTTCTCAGAAAAATGGGAATAGAGCTTCCTCAAGACCCAGCTATCCCACTCCTTGGAATATACCCAGAAAATACACTACCATACAACAGGGACATGTGCTCAACCATGTTCATAGCTGCTTTATACATAATAGCCAGAACATGGAAACAGCCTAAGTGCCCCTCAGTAGAAGAATGGACTAAGAAACTGTGGTACATTTACACTATGGAATACTACTCAGCTAGCTCATTTTTTTTAAGGATTGGAAAATAGTTCCTGGGTAGAGTAGCTTCAAATGTTTCACTTGGGTTTTGATTTCACTTTCTACAGTGTTTATAATTACTCATTATTTAATTATTGCACTTCTTTCAAAATAACATGTGAAACATCTCATTCTAATATTTTACTTATCCTCATTAAGATAATTAGTACAAATTATTTAAATTTGGTGTTTTATAAAGATGTCTCTCTACCATAGTGGTAAATTTTTCCATTGAAAATTTAAAGAACTTTGTAGTCATGGTATACTGGACATTGATTTCAAACTTTTCCTGACTTTCTTCCTACTTGGTTTACTTTATTTCCATTTCCCTTTTTCTTTTCATTCATTCACTTCTCTGTGGTGCCATTTCATTTCCCCCTTAGTGCACAATTTATAACCATTATCACTATTTTTAATGAGTACATAAAAGCACATTAATTAAAAATGTAATATTTTTTTAATTATTTGAAAGTCCTACATATTTATACAATGTATATTGCTCATATCCACCCACCACCATCCTTGCAATTTCTCTTAGTGCTCGATCCCATCTCCTTTCCTGGTTCTCTCACTTTTTGTCATTAATAAGTCCTTGGTTCAACTAATATTACCAGTATGCACATACTGTTTGGCCTTCCACCAGGGAATTAGCAACCTACCAGTGCTCACAACCCCAAAGAACAATTATCTTTCCTCAACATCCATCAGCTACCAAAAGCACGTCATTTAGGGATCCTAGGGGCTGGAGGCTATTTCATATACACTGGAATTTTGAC
Organism: Acomys percivali; assembly: GCA_907169655.1. Lineage (NCBI taxonomy): Eukaryota > Metazoa > Chordata > Mammalia > Rodentia > Muridae > Acomys > Acomys percivali. The sequence goes on along the minus strand of OU015750.1, from coordinate 13,449,279 downwards.
TGGCTTGATGACATGCAAGTAATCACAGCTGCTGTGAATTGATGCATGAAACAGCATGTCCTGTCAATGAGTCAGTATTTTATTGCTTTTCTTCCATTCACTGACTCCTAACAATCTTTCTGTGTCCTTATCCATGAAGTTCCCTGAGCTTCTGATGGTGGTAGTTTGATAAAGTTGACCCATATATATATATGAGTACTCAAAGTCATCTGTATTCACTACTTTGAACACTTATTAATTCTCTGAATTGATTACTATCCCTTAAAAAAGAGTCATTTGATATAATAAGGATGGGGCCACCAATCACATACTGTATCTGATTAGCAGGAAATCCAGGACTGTACAGGGACCTAAAGACCAAACTGAGAACTACAAAACACTAGTGCTGCTGATTCTCAGGTGAGAAGGATCCAAAGTGTGTGGAGCACAGGTGGGTCCAAGACCTGTCCAGCCAGCTAACCCACAGAAAAATCCCTGGGGACATCACACATTAGCTGCCATCTTGGGAAGGACTGTAGGAAATCCCTGCATCTTCAGGCTCTCACTGCCAACTACTGCTTGTGGGATCCCAGAAGAAAAACTGTGGGAGATACTTGCAGCTCCAGGCTCTCTCTCCCACACACACTGCCCTCTGCCCCTGTCTACTGCTTGCCAGATCTGGGATAGGGGGTGAGCAGACAGAGCTTAGTCCTGGCACAGGACACAACCCACATTAGCTGCCTCAAAGTGCGGGGCACCCAAGTACCTTTGAGACCTGAGCTATCTCAGACCCCCAGCTGCTTGGGGGCATAGACTGGCTGGGTCACAGAACAGATAAATATACCCCTGCCCTCCCAAGAGGGTTTGTGAAACTTCTGAGCAGCTTGGAGATCCAATCTCTTACAACATCCCCAACTGCCTGCTAGCTAAGAGCATACCTTGTGGCTGGCAAAGCTGAATCCAGGCTCTGGTCACAGGCCGCATAAGCCACCATCCTACAAGCAACTTCAGACCTTGGTCTATATGTGCACACCTGCCTGAAGCATACCACTTAGATATAGCTAGGACACAAGGTAAATCCACTGAGCAGAGACCAGCTTGGGTCACATTATTAAAAAAATAAAATAAAAAAAAAATCTTAATTAATTTATTCTTGTTACATCTCAATGGTTATCCCATCCCTTGTATCCTCCCATTCTTCCCTCCTTCCCATTTTCCCCTTATTCCCCTCCCCTATATCTGTGACTGAGGGGGATTACCTCCCCCTGTATAAGCTCATAGGGTATCAAGTCTCTTCTTGGTAACCTGCTATCCTTCCTCTGAGTGCCACCAGGTCTCCCCCTCCAGGGGACATGGTCAATTATGAGGTAAAGTTCAAAAATATAGGGAAGAGAACAGGAACTATGGACACAAGCCACACCAACAAAATACAAGAAATGGAAGAGAGCATCTCAAGTGTGGAAGATATGATCAAAATTATTGATACATCAGTCAAAGAAAATGTTAAAACTAAAAAGTTCCTGACACAAAGCACCTAAGAAATCTAGGACACTATAAAAAGGCAAAATCTAAGAATAATAGGAATAGAAAGAGAAGAATCCAAGCACCAAGGCCTAGAAAATATTTTCAACAAAATCATAAAAAAACTTCCCCAACCTAGCGAAAGAAAATCCCATTATATACAAGAAGCCTACAGAATTCCAAATAGATTCAACCAGAAAACAAAATCCCCCACCACAAAATAATCAAAACAATAAATGTATAAAACAAAGAAAGAATATTAAAAGCTTCAAGAGAAAAATGTAAAGTCACATATAAAAGGAAACTGATCAGAATTACACCTGACTTCTCAGCAGAGACTATGAAAGCTAGACGGGCCTGGGCAGAAGTCATGCAAACAGTAAGAGACCACATATGCTAACCCAGACTACTATACCCAGCAAAACTTTCAATCACCGTACATGGTGAAAATAAGATATCCCATGACAAAACCACGTTTAATCAGTACCTAATCACAAATACAGCCCTACAGAAGGTACTAGAAGAAAAATTCCAACCCAAGAAGGCTAACTACACCGAAGAAAACACACAAAATAAATAACTCCATATCCACAAATCTAAAACATAGAAACACACACACACTACCACCACCAACATCAAAACAAAAGGAGCTAAAAACAATTGGTCATTAATACCTCAATATCAATGGCCTCAACTCCCCAGTAGAAAGACACAGGCTGCCAGAATGGATGCAAAAACAGGATCCATCATTCTGCTGCATACAAGAAACACACCTCAGCAATAAAGATAAACATTACCTCAGAGTAAAGGGTTGGAAAACTGTATTCCAAGCAAACAGATCTAAGAAACAAGCTGGAGTAGCCATTCTAGTATCTGACAGATTAGACTTTGAATCAAAACTAATTATAGAGACAGGGAAGGTCACTCCATACTCATCAAAGGAAAAATATGCCAAGATGATTTCTCAATTCTGAATATCTATACCTCAAATGCAGGAGCACTCACATTTGTAAAAGGAATGTTACTAAAACTTTAGTCATACATTGAACTGCACACATTAATAGTGGGAGACTTCAACACTCCACTCTCGCCAATAGAAGACAATCAAGACAGAAACTAAATGGAGAAACAAGAAAACTAATAGACATCATGAACAAATGGACCTAACTGATATCTACAGGACATTTCACCCAAACACAAACGATTACACCTTCTTTTCAGCACCTCATGGAACCTTCTCCAAAATTGACCATGTACTTGGCCACAAAGCAAACCTCAACAGATACAAGGAAATTGAAATACTCTCTTGCATCTTATCAGACCACCGTGGATTGAAGATGGAATTCAACAACAAAAGAAACAATCAAAACCTACGAACTTGTGGAAACTGAACAACTCCCTACTCAATGACATCTGTTGTAGGGATGAAATAAAAAGAGAAATAAAAACTTCCTAGAATTCAATGAAACAGAAGGCACAACATACCCAAACATATGAGACACAATGAAAGCAGTGCTAAGAGAAAAGTTCATAGCACAAAGTGCCTTAATAAGAAACTGGAGAGATTCCATACTAGCAACTTAACAGCACATCTGAAAATTCTAGAACAAAAGGAAGCAGAAAACCCAAGAGGAATAAATGGCTGGAAACCATCAAATTCAGGGCTGAAATTAATAAATTGGAAACCCTAAATAAATAAATAAAACAATTCAAAGAATCAATGAAACCAAGAGCTGGTTCTTTGAGAAAATCAATAAGATTGACAAACCTTTAGCCAAACTAACTAAAAGGCAGAGGGAGAGTATTCAAATCAGCAAAATAAGAAATGAAAAGGGAGACATAACCACAGACACTGAAGAAATCCAAAGAACCATCAGGTCTTACTTCAAAAGCCTGTATGCCTCAAAATTAAAAAACCTAAATGAAATGGATGATTTTCCTTATAGTGCCCAACTACCAAAATTGAATCAAGATCAGGTAAATAAATTGAATAGTCCTATCACATCTAAGGAAATAGAGGAAGTCCTCAAAAGTCTAACAACAACAACAACAACAATCTAGTATCAGATGGATTCAGTGAATAATTCTACCAAAGCTTCAGAGAAGAGCTTATACTGATACTCTTCAGACTATTCCATAAAATAGAAACAGAAGGAACATTATCAAACTCATTATTTGAGGCTACATTTACCTTGATACCTAAACTACAGAAAGACTCAACAAAGAAAGAGAATTTCAGACCAATTTCTCTTATGAATAGTGATGCAAAAATACTCAATAAAATACTCACAAACCGAATTCAAGAACACATCAAAACTATCATTGACCATGACCAAGTAGGCTTCATCCCAGGCATGCAGGGGTAGTTCCGTATACAGAAATTCATCAATGTAATTCATCATATCAACAAACTGATAGAAAAAACAAAATTATCATCTCCTTAAATGCCAAAAGAGCATTTGACAAAATCCAACACCCATTCATGTTAAAAGTCCTGGAGAGAGCAGGGATACAAGGCGCATACTGAAACAAAATAAAGGCAATATACGGCAAGCCCATAGCCAACATCAAACTAAATGGAGAGAAACTTAAATCAATTCCACTGAAATCAATGACAAGACAAGGCTGTCCACTTTCTCCATATATTGAAATCCTCGCTAGAGCAATAAGGCTACTAAAGAATATCAAGGGGATAAAAATCAGAGAAGAAGAAGTTAAAATATCACTATTTGCAGATAATATGATAGTTTTCATGAGTACAAAAATGCTATCAAGCAACTCCTACAGCTGGTAAACACCTTCAGTAAACTGGTTGGATACAAAATCCACTCAAAACACCAGTAGTCCTCCTGTATAAAAATGACAAACAGGCAGAGAAAGAAGTTAGGGAAACAAAATCGTTCACAATAGCCACAAATAAATAAAGTATCTTGGTGTAACTCTAGGCAAGAAAGTAAAATATTTATATGAAAAACTTCAAATCACTGAAGAAAGAATTTGAGGAAGATTTCAGAAGATGGAAATGTCTCCCTGCTCATGGTTGGGAGAATCAACATACTAAAAATGGCCATCTTACCAAAAGCAATCTACAGATTCAATGCAATTCCCCTCAAAATACCCACACAGTTCTTTACCAACCTTGAAAGATCAACTCTCAACTTCATATGGAAAAACAGAAAACCCAGAATAGCTAAAATGATCCTATACGATAAAAGATCTTCTGGAAGAATTTACATCCTGGACCTCAAGCTATACTATAGAGCAACATCAATAAACACAGTATGGTACTGGCACAGCAATAGGCTGGTTGATCAATGGAACTGAATTGAAGACCCAGAAATAAAACCACATACCTTTGGAGACTTGATTTTTGACAAAGAAGCCAAATCCATACAATGGAAAAATGATAGCATCTTCAACAAATGGTGATGGTCTAACTGGATGGCTACATTCAGAAAAATTAAAATAGATCCATATCTATCACTCTGTACAACACTGAAGTGCAAATTAAATAAAGACCTCAACATAAAACCAGACACACTACATCTGTTAGAAGAAAAAGTGGGAAAGATCCTTGAGCTCATCGGCACAGGAGACAACTTCCTGAACAGAACACCAACAGCTCAGGCCCTAAGATCAACCATCAATAAATGGGACCTTATGAAACTGAAAAGCTTTTGTAAGGCAAAGGACACTGTCAACAGAACAAAATGACAGCCTTCAGACTGGGAAAAGATCATCACTAACCTGACATTCAACAAAGGGCTAATATCCAAAATATATAAATAATTGAAAAAATTAAACATCACGAAACAAATAATCCTATTAAAAATGGGTTACAGAACTAAACAGAGAATTCTCTATAGAATAATGCCTAATGGCCAAGAAACGCTTAAAGAAATGCTCAACATTCCCAGTAATCAGGGAGTGCAACTAAAAATGACTCCGAGATTCCCTCTTACTCCTATCCAAGTGTCTAAGATAAAAAACTCAGATGATAGCTCATGCTGGTGAGGATGTGGAGAAAAGGGAACACTCCTCCATTGCTGGCGGGAGTGCAAATTTGTACAATGACTTTGGAAAATAATCTGGTGCTTTCTCAGGAAATTGGGAATACTATACCTCAAGGCCCAGCCATACCACTCTTGGGAATATACCCAAATGATGCTCCACCATACAACCAGAACATTTGCTCAACAATATTCATAGCAGCTTTATTTGTAATAGCCAGATCCTAGAAACAACCTGGATGTCCCTCAACCAAAGAATAGATAAAGAAACTGTGGTACATCTACACAATGGAATACTATTCAGCTATTAAAAACAAGGAAATCTTGAAATTTGCAGGCAAAAGGATGGAACTGGAAAATACCATCCTGAGTGAGTTAGCCCAGACCCAGAAAGACATGCATGGTCTATACTCACTCATAATTGGACGTTAGCCCCATAATACAGGATAACTACACTACAAAACAGAGTCAGAATCATCAAACAAGGACCATGTATGATGTGGACTTAGACCCACTGTTCAGCTGTAGTAGCACAGTCTCCCTGTGGATCCCACATGTGGAGAGGAGGGACTACTTCAGACATGCACTTTGGCCACTGAAATTAGATCATTCTTCCTGGCAAGATGGTCTTGCCAGGCTACAGAAGAAAAGATTACAGCTAATACAGATGATGAGACTTGATAGGCTGAGGTCAGATATTAGGAGAAGAGGGATCCCCTGTCTGAATACTAAGGGAGAGAGGGACAGGCGATGAGGGAGGGAGGGGGATAGGCATGGAATGAGGGAGGGGGCTACAATAAGGATGTGGAGATTTTAAACTGAAGAACAAGCAGGTAACATATATTGCTAATCCCACTATATGGAATAGCTCCGAGACTGTCTGAAACATTAATGTCTAGGCATAGACAATGATTCTTGTTGACTACAGAACCCCTATGAATTACTATTAGATGCAATTCTTCATATAGCATGAATGAAGATTTGCAAATGTCTTCTTTTACTGCTCATACAAAGAGCAGAAATCCAGCCTTAATTGTTCTGTGCATCACTCACATCTTATACACTTATAATTTTAGGACTTTATAATGCTTGTGAGAAATTATATGCTTTCAGAACAAAAGAAACAGACACTGACATTGGATCAGACATAACAGAATTCATTCTTTTCAGCATACTGGACATTGAAGAAAGGAGTTGAAAAGAAAGAAGGGAGAATATAGAAATAATAGGGAAGATAGAACAAAAAGTAAATTAGTGAATCTACTCCTCAACTTAATGCCTCAATTGTCATTCACAAGATATTTTTAATTCACTGGTATAGATGCAAAATAAGTTCTAGATACAGTTATATATATATATACATATTTACTCTAATGTGAATTATTGTACCCATATAACTCAATTATAATACAAGGTTTACTTCCAATGCTTTGAAAGTACTATAGCAAGCTATTTAGGACAAATAAGTTATACAAATTAAATATTAGCAGATTAAATCATGGTCATGTCAATTGCTACTCTACTTTTATCACAAGAATATACATATTAGGTACAGCAGGTATATATGACTCTATAGAAAGATAAGGTCTTAAAAACCCCAGAGAAATGTAGACTATGGCATTTAAAATGTTTTTATTGTTTTAAAGATTCATTGACAATGAGACAGGTTAACTCATGGCAACACCCAGCCTACCTCAAAGAGGTTGATGAGCATCAAAGAACCTCCTTACGGAGATGGCTTCAAATGTGAGAAACTAGCCACTGGGCAAAAGGACCTCATTTCTACCACAGAGAGAATTCTGACTTTAAAAAAAGGGGGCAAGCTTGGATGCAGGCAGAGTTGATGGCCAAACTCTGCCAGGTCAGGGTAAGCAAGTCCTCAATAGTTCTTGCCTCACAAATATGTCTGAGATATATTGGGCCAGAAGACAGAAGAAGTTGCTCCAATGTTATAGAGAACTTCGGGTGACTATTTAGGTAGTAAACTGTCTCTGCCATCTTTTCATTTGGAAAGCTACTAACCTGTACTCCTGGCATACTCAGATAATCAAGTTTATTCCACCTCAAGTTTCTGAGGGAGTTGAATATCAGGTAGCTTAGTTTTACAATGAAGCTTAATTGTTTAGGAGTTAAGATGTTTTAAGGTCTAGATACATGTTCTAAGTTGATAATGACAATATGTGATGGAGATTGATTTACATTCAGAAATTTAGATGCACCAAGATAGGAAAGATGTCTACTTCAAGGCTGTCAAATACATATATCCAAAGCACTAAGAATGTAATTTTTATATAATTTCTGATTATGTCACAGTTCTTACTATATTAATCTATTGTATATATGTGTAATAATATAAATGTATATGTAAAAATATAATAATAAAAAGGGGAAAAAAGAACCATTTGTGACTGAAGTTGACAGCAACACAATTCTATAAGTATATTGATAAGGCTGTTTAGCATGTCATCATTCAGGAAAACAATAACAGTTGCTGCAACCCCTACCCAAGGGCAGTGACTTCCCCACTCATAGGCTTTTGGCCAGGTTTATAGTGCCATACATGAAATAGTTCCTGTGAAGCAGGCCTCATACCCAATCAGAAAGTGGTTGGTTGCCACCATAACCTTTATGGAACCATTGAAACAGTGAGTACATATTACCAGCAAGGCAGTGTTGTAGCATATATGGCTCAGAGCTGCATAAGACAATTGGTCCATTTGTAAAAGAAACATTAACAAAGCTAAAAACATACATCGATACCCACATGTTGGAGAAGGTTTAATGTATTTTGATGCTAATTACTGTTTGTTGGCTCTGTGATCCATCTTTTGATTAATAAAAAGTCATCCCACATGCACAGGGCAGAGGAGATAGAGGGATGACTAAAGTTCCAGAGAGAGAAAGAGACAGGAATTCTGGGAAGAAGGAAAAGGAAAAAACCACCATGAGGAAGAAGAGAAAGACCAGGAGAGAGACCTGAAGAGAATAGAGAAAGGCTGCAATGGGTTAGATGGAGAAGAAGCACATGCCCGACATGGATGGAGAATCCAGCCCACATTAAAAAAAAACATTAGCAAGTATTTGAGATTATGGATGGGAGGTAGCTTGATAGAAGTTATGGGAAGCAGATGTCATGGGATTGAGGCAAGGATCCCATGCCTGCCCCACTAAGGGAAGTAGTTTAAAGGATTAATGTCTGTTTTGCTCCAGATTAACTAAGGATATTTAAAATATAACAAGTGTCTGGTCTTACTTGATCACTAGGCAGGCTTACTTATAATACAGATAATTTTAAAATGATACCCATACATTAATAGTGGGAGACTTCAACACACCACTTTCACCAAATGATAGGTCATTGAAACAGAAACTAAACTGAGAAATAATGACACCAACCAATGTCATGAATCAAATGGATCTAACAGATATCTACAGAACTTTTCATCCCAAAAGAAAAATTTTATCTTCTTCTCAGCACCTCACGGAACCTTCTCCAAAACTGATCATATAGTAGGTCACAAAGCAAGCTTCAACAGATACAAGAAGCTTGAAATAATACCTTGTATCCTATCACATCATCGTGGTCTAAGGTTGGACTTTAACAACAGAAATAACAAAATGCCTGCACCCACGTAGAAACTAAACAACTCTCAATGTAATGACACCTGCTCAAGGAAGAAATAAAGAAAGAAATTAAAGACTTCCTGAAATTCAATGAAAATGATGGAACAACATACCCAAATTTGTGGGACACATTGAAAGCAGTGCTAAGAGGAAAATTCATATAGCACTAAGTGCCTTAATAAAGAAATTGGAAACATCCCATATAAGCAACTTAATGACATATCTGGAAGCCCTAGAAAAAAAGAAGCAGAAATGTCCAAGAGGAGTAGGTATCTGGAAATAATCAAACTCAGGGCTGAAATCAATAAATTATAAACAAAGAGAACAATTCAAAGAATCAACAAAACCAGGAGCTGGTTCTTTGCAAAAATCAACAAGATAGGCAAATCATTAGCCAAACTAACTAAAAGGCAGAGACACTATCCAAATCAACAAAATCAGAAACGAAAAGGGAGACAAAACAACAGACATTGAATAAATACAAAGAATCATAAGATCCAATTTTAAAGGCATATGTGCCACAAAATTTGAAAATCTAAGGGAAATGGGCAATTTTCTTGATTGATTCCACTTGCCAAAAGTGAATCAAGATAAGATAGACAAACAAAATATCCTATTTCCCCTACAGCAACAGATGCAGTCATTGTCTCCCAAACAAAAATAGACCAGGGCCAGATGGTTTCAGTGCAGAATTCTACCAGACTTTCAAAGAAGAGCTAATACTGATACTCTTCAAACTACTCCAAAGGATAGAAATGGATGGAACATTACAAAACTAATTCTGTGAGGCCACAGTCACTTTGATACCTAAACCTCCCAAAGACCCAACAAAGAAAGAGAATGTCAGACCAATTTCTCTTATGAACATTGATGCAAAAATACTCAATAAGGAGAGTTCCAAGATGGCGGTGCCTATCACACACTGTATCTGATATACTGCAAGGAGACCCGGGACCTTAATGGAGCCACAGGCTGCTAGATCTAGAGAACTCTAGTGAGTGGGGTTCCTCACAGCACAGACCACCGGTGGGCCTGGCATTGCGTCAAGCAACAACCCATGGAGGTCCTGAACCCACTCTCCAGACAGTGAAACAGAACTTACCTGCGGGCAGAACCTGCCTATAAAGCCCAAATTCGGTGTGTGGGACAGTGGTACACTGGGGCCCCTGGCCTGGGGAAGTCTCAGGGAAATGGGTGAATTGAATCTGCCCTTGCATCCCTCCACGCACCCCACACCAATTGTGGAGGGCCCTGGGGCCACATGGAAGCATAGGCGGCTGGGTCTACCTAGCCTACCTAGAGCCCATGGGTGGAATGGTCCCAAATTGGCGTTGGACACAGCAGACCGAGTCTGCAGACATAAGCAGTTAGAACCCAGCTTGGGCAGTTCCCACAGCCCTGGCAGGATCTCCCATGCTCTCAGGAGAGTCTGGACACCTCTGAGGTGTCTATACTCTGGTATAAAAGGTGGCCACAGCTCAGTGCGTCTGATCTGGGAAAAGTTCTGACTACAGGGCCATGGAAATATAGGCAACTTGGAGCAACTTGCCCAGCCAGATGCACATCATCTATGATCTGAAATGGTACCCACCTGTGGGCCGCGACTTACCCAACCTGCGGATTCCAGCAGATAGAACCTAGCTGGATCAGTTCTCACAGCCCTGGCAGGATCTTCCATGCTTTTGGGAGAAGCTGGACACCCCCTGAGAGGTCTATACTCTGGCTGGTCAAAAGGCGGGCATAGCTCAGTGGGTCTGATCTGGCTACAGGGCCATGGGAAATGCAGGCAGCTTGGAGCAACTTGCCCAGCTGGAGTGCCCACCAATCGCAGTCTGAAACAGTCTCTGTCTGTGAGCTATGGCAGACCAAGCCTGCAGACTCGGGCAGATAGCTGAATCAGTTCCCATGGTCCCACAGGATATTGCACGCTCTAGGGAGGGGCTGGACTGCCCTGAGGTGTCTATACTCTGGGATGAAAGGTGGCCACAACTCAGTGGCTCAGATCTGAGCAGGGACTTGAGTACAGCGCCACAGGGAAACTTAGGCAGCTGGCTGCAATTTGCCCAGCCAGAGTGCTGCCCATGGTCTGGGTCCCAATACAGCTGGTCTGAATCACAGCAGTAACGTGAAAGGGACCAGGTAGAAGCCTACTTCTGCTGACCCAGTCAGACGCCTAAGGTGTAGAGCAAAGTCTCCAGGAGTGAAAACCAGGTCACCTGCCTGTTCCAGGGAAGAATTCCCTCATCCCCATAAGCAAGTTCATGCAACCTATAATTACTCACCAACTATCCACTCTCAATGACCAGTGAAGGACACTAGAAGCTACCTCCAAAGATCAGAGACAGAAAAATGACTAAAGGACAGTGTAAGAATGCAAACAACAAAAACAAAAACAGTTTGGCATCTCCAGATCCCAGCTATCCCAAAGAAAGCAACCCTAAGAACCCAAACACAATCAAAATACAAGAAAATGACCTCAATCCTTATTAAGGAAGAAGATGATGGAAGAAACAAATAAAACCTGTAAATAAATGCAGAAGGATGCAACCAAACAGTTTGAAGACATAAGAGAAAAATAGAAATAGAGAGGCACTGGAAGAATTTCAGGAAAATACAAACAAACTTACAAAGGAAATCAATAAAACACTTCAAGATCTGAAGATGAAAATGGAATCTATGATAAAGGAACACACAGAAGAAAAACATGATCGAGAGACCTTAGAGAAGCAAGCTAGCAACATAGAGGTGACCTTCTCTAACAGAATCCAAGAAATGAAGGAATGAATCTCAGGACTTGAAGATACCATCATAAAACTCGAAACAACCATCAAAGAAAGTACTAAATCTGAAAAGTTCATGACACAGAACATCCAAGAAATCAAGGACACCATGAAAAGACAAAACCTGAGAATAATAGGCATTGAGGAAAGAGCAGACAACTGACTCCACAGCCCAGAAAATATCTTTAATAGAATCATAGAAGAAAATTTCCCCAAATTGAAGGAGATGCACATGAATATACAAGAGGCCTACAGAACACAAAATAGAATAGACCAGAAAAGAAAATCTTCCCACCACATAATAATAAAAAAGCAAAATGTACAGAACAAAGAAAAATATTAAAAGTGACAAGAGAAAAAGGCAGAGTAACATACGATACAAAATCTATCAGAATTACACCTGACTTCTCAGCTGAGACCATGAAAGCCAGAAGGGCCTGGACAGAGGTCTTGCAAACCTAAGAGACCATAGATGCCAGGCCAGACTACTATACCCAGCAAAACTATCAATAACCATTGATTGAGAAAACAAAATATTCTATAACAGAAACAAATTCAAACAGTACCTATCCACCAGTCCAGCTTTACAGAAATTACTAGATGGCAAACTCCACCCCAAAGGGACAAGTTACAACCAAAATTACATAGGAAATAGATAACTACACAATAACAAAATCACAACCACACAAACTCTTGACTGTAACAAACAGCAAAAATGAGGGGACTTAACAGTCATTGGTCATTAATATCTCTCAACATCAATGGTCTCAATTCTCAAATAAAAAGACACAGACTGAGTGGATGCATAAAAAAGACACAACATTCTTCTTCATTCAAGAAACACATCTCATCCACAAGGACAGACATTACCTCAGGGTAAAAGGTTGGGAAAAAGCTATTCCAAGCTAATGGTCACAAGAAGCAAGCTGGTGTAGCCATCCTAATATCTAATAAAATAGACTTTCAACCAAAATTAATCAAAAGGGATGAGGAAGGACACTTCATACTCATCAAGGGTAAAATCAAACAAGACAACATCACAATCTGAACATCTATGCTCCAAATATAAGGTCACCCACATATGTAAAACAAATATTAACAAAGCTTAAACCACTCATTGATCCCTACATATTAATAGTGGGAGACTTCAACACCCCACTTTCAATGAAGGATAGGTCATTGAAACAGAAACAAAGCTGAGAAATAACCAATGTCATGAATAAAATGGATCTAAAAGATAATTACAGAATTTTTCACTTGAGCACAAAGGATTATACCTTCTTCTCAGCACCCCATGGAACCTTCTCCAAAAGCGATCACACAGTAAGTCACAAAGCAAACCTCAACAGATACAAGAAGATTAAAATAATACTTTGTATCCTACCAGATCACCATGGTCTAAGGCTGGACTTCAACAACCACAAAAATAACAAAAAGCCTACACACACATTGAAACTAAACAATTCTCTACTTAATGACACCAGAGTCAGGGAAGAAATAAAGAAATTAAAGACTTACTGAATTCAATGAAAATGAAGGAACAACATACCCAAATTTGTGGGACACATTGAAAGCAGTGTTAAGAGAAAAATTCTTAGCACTAAGTGTCTTTAAAAAGAAATTGGAAACATCGCACATAAGCAACTTAACGACACATCTGGAAGCCCTAGGGAAAAAATGCAGAAACACCCAAGAGGAGTAGACATCTGGAAATAATCAAACTCAGAGCTGAAATCAATAAATTATAAACAAAGAGAATGATTCAAAGAATCAACAAGTCCAGAAGCTGGTTCTTTGCGAAAATCAACAAGATAGACAAATCATTAGCCAAACTAACTAAAAGGCAGAGACACTATCCAAATCAACAAAATCAGAAATGAAAAGGGAGACATAACAACAGACACTGAAGAAATACAAAGAATCATAAGATCCTATTTTAAAGGTATATATGCCACAACATTTGAAAATCTAAGGGAAATGGGCAATTTTCTTGATCAATTCCACTTGCCAAAATTGAATGAAGATCAGATAAACAAATTAAGTAGCCCTATTTCTCCTATAGAAATAGAAGCAATCATTGATAGTCTCCCAACCAAAAAAACCTAAGGCCAGATGGTTTCAGTGCAGAATTCTACCAGACCATCAAAGAGGAGCTAATACTGGTACTATTCAAGCTACTCCAAATAATAGAAATTGATGAAACATCACCAAATTCTTTCTATAATGCCACAGTCACATTGATACCTAAATCTCACAAAGCCCTAACAAAGAAAGAGAATTGCAGACTAATTTTTCTTATGAACATAGACACAAAAGTACTCAATAAAATACTTGTAAAATGAACACAAGAAAATATCAAATATATCATTCTCCATGACCAGGTAGGCTTCATTCCAGGCATGCAGGGATGGTTTAATATATGGAAATCCATCAATGTGATCCACCATATAAACAAACTGAAAGAAGAAAAACCACATGATCATCTCCTTAGATGCAGAAAAAGCATTTGATAAAATCCAACACCCATTCATGTTTAAAGTTTTGGAGAGATCAGGAATACAAAGCACATACATAAACATAATAAAGACTAGATAAAACAAGCCAATAGCCAACATCAAATTAAATGGAGAGATACTCAAGGAAATTCCTCTTAAATTGGGGACCAGGCAAGGCTACCCACTATCTCCATATCTCTTCAATATAGCTCTTGAAGTTCTATCCTGAGCAACAAGACAACAAAAGGAGATCAGGGGGATCCAAATGGGAAAGGAGAAAGTCAAATTATCCCTATTTCCATATGATATGATAGTGTACATTAGTGACTCCCAAAATTCCACCACAGAACTCCTACAGCTGATAAACACCTTTAGCAAATTGGCTGGATACAAAATTAACTAAAAAATGGCAGTAGCATTCCTATATATAAGTGACAATCATGCAGAGGAAGAAATTAGGAAAACTACACCCTTCATGTTAGCCACAAGCAATATAAAATATCTAGGAGTTACTCTAACCAAGCAAGTGAAGGACTTATTTGAAAAAAACTTTAAATCTCAGAAGAAAGAGATTGAAAATGACATGAGAAGATGGAAAGATCTTCCTTGTTAGTGGATTAGGAGAATTACCATAGTAAAAATTGGCCATTTTACCAAAAGCAATTTATAGATTCAATGAAATCCCTATCAAAATACCTACTCATTATTTTTTTTACTTTTTAATTAATTTATTCATATTACATCTCAATTGTTATCCTATCTCTTTTATTCTCCCATTCCTCCCTCCCTCCCACTTTCACTCTATTCCCCTCCCCTATGTCTGCGACTGAGGGGGACCTCCTCCCTCTTTATATGATCATAGGTATCAAGTCTCTTCTTGATAGCCTGTTGTCTTTTCTCTGAGTGCCACCGAGCCTCCCCATCTAGGGGACATGGTCAAATATAGGGCATTAAAGTTCATGTGAAAGTATCTAGTCTTCAAACCCTGTGTAGAATGTCCAAGACATTCTGGCTAGATCTGGGGTAGAGGTTCGATGTTTATTGCATGTATTGTCCTTGTTTGGTGCCATAATTGAACAGAACCCCTAGGCCCAGATCTGACCATCATAATGTTCTTCTTGTAGGTTTCTAGGACAATTTGGATCCTTCTATTTCCTCATTCTCCCATGCCTCTCTCACTTAGAGTCCCAATAGGATGTCCTCAGCTCTATCCCAGTTTCCTGGTAAGTCAAGACTTTCATGTGACATGCCTCTTGGATTAGTGTCCAATTACAAGTAAATATATATCATTTGAGTCTTTCTGCTTCTGGGCAACTCACTCAGTATGATCATTTCTAGTTCCATCCATTTGTCCACAAATTTTGGGAATTCCTTGTTTTTAATATCTCAGTAGTATTACACAGTGTAAATGTACCACAGTTTCTTTATCCAGTCCTCTACTGAGGGACACTTAGGCTATTTCCAGGTTCTGGCTATTATGAATAAGGCTGCTATGAACATGGTTGAGCATATGTCCTTGTTGTGTGGTGGAGCATTTTCTGGGTATGTTCAAGGGAATGGAATATCTGGGTCTTGAGGAAGCCCTATCCACAGTTTTCTGAGATAGTGCCAAATAGATTTACAAATTGGTTGTATAATTTTGCATTCCCACTGGCAATGAAAGAGTGTTGCTCTTTCTCCATGTCCTCGCCATCATGTGGTGTCACTTGAATTTTTGATCTTAGCCATTCTGATGGGTGTAAGGTGGAATCTCAATGTCATTTTGATTTGCATTTCTCTGATGACTAAGGAGGTTGAGTATTTCTTTAAGTGTTTCTCAGCCATTCAATTTTCCTCTGTTGAGAATTCCCTGTTTAGATCTGAGCCCCATTTCTCTATTGGGTTATTTGGTTTGGTGGTGTTTAATTTCTTGAGTTCTTTATTTATTTTGGATATTAGACCTTTGTCAGGTGTAGGGTTGGTGAAGATCTTTTCCCAGTCTGTACTTTGTCATTTTGTTCTGTTAACAGTGTCTCCTACCTTACAGAAGCTTCTCAGACTCATGAGGTCCCATTTATTAATTGTTGATGTTAAGGCCTGGGCTGTTGGTGCTCTGTTCAGGAAGTTGTTTCCTGTGCCAATGTGTTCGAGGATCATCCCCACTTTTTCCTCTAACTGATTTAATGTCTCTTGTTTTATGTTGAGGTCTTTAACCCACTTGGACTTGAATTTTGTGCATGGTGACAAATAGGGGTCTAATTGCAATTTTATACATGTAGACATCCAGTTAGACCAGCACTATTTGTTGAAGATGCTATCGTCTTTCCATTAAATAGATTTGGCTTCTTTGTCAACAATCAAGTGACCAAATGTGTGTGGATTCATATCTGGGTCTTCGATTCGATTCCATTGATCCACCAGCCTATTGCTGTGCCAGTATCATGCTGTTTAATTACTGTTACTGTAGTACAAATTGAGAAGATGGCCATTTTTAAAAATTTTTTATTAATTTATTCTTGTTACATCTCAATGGTTGTCCCATCCCTCGTATCCTCCCATTCTTCCCTCCCTCCCATTTTCCCCTTATTCCCCTCCCCTATGACTGTTCCTGAGAGGGATTTCCTCCCTCTGTATATGCTCATAGGGTATCAAGTCTCTTCTTGGAGATGGCCATTTTTATTATGTTAATTCTCCCAATCCATGAACAAGGGAGATCCCTCCATCTTTTGATGTCAGGTTCAATCTTTTTCTTCAGAGACTTAAAGTTTTTGTCAAACAAGTCCTTCACTTGCATGGTAAGAGTTACTCCTAGATATTTTATATCGCTCTTAGCTATCGTGATGGGTGTAGTTTTCCTAATTTCTTCCTTTGCGTGTTTGTCATTTGTATATAGGAGGGCTACTAAATTTTTAGAGTTACTTTGTATAAAGCCAATTTTCTTAAGGTGTTTATCATCTGTAAGAGTTCCCTGGTGGAATTTTGGAGGTCAGATATTTGGCTCAGTTTTTACTTGGGTTTATATTTTTGTTGCTGTATTTTAAGAGGTTTTTTTTTATGTTTTGGATAATGGCCCTTTATATGATACATTTTGTATGAATATTCCCCCAGTCTTTGCCATGTTTTTATTATCTTCATAGTATTTATAAATTAAAGAATTGTTTTATTAGTTCATACAGTATTGTTTCATTATACGGTAGTTTCCAAACAAAATTTGGTGATTCTCCCATCTTTTTTCTCCCTTTCCCCTGCCTTCATAGTATTCTACCATCCCTCCACTTTCATGTTATATTGTCCTTTATTGCTCACTCCACCACTTCTTCAGCACGTCTTTTTTCTCCTCTCACCCTCTTATGGTTCCCTTTATAATTTCATAGCCTTTATTTATACTCAACCCCAATTACATTCACATATATAAACTTCATAAGCTAGGATTCACATGTGAGTCAGATTATACAATCTTGGCATTTCTGAGTCTGTGTCATTTTACTTAGTATGCTTTGCAGATTCTGATGGCTGTTCAGGGTTGCCAACTTGACTGCATCTGGAATTAACTAAAATTGAAATGGCTGGACACACCTGTGAGGGAATTTCTTTCTTAAGTCATTTGAAGTGAGTAGACAGACTACTAAAATGCATCTTTGAGTGGGAAGATCCATTTTTAATCTGGCCTACACCTTCTGCAAATTTCCCAGAAGATAAGGAGATAGGGGTGTTTACATGGTATGCCCAAGCTCCATTCCTAACACCACAAAAAAAGAATAAAAAATGTCTAAGAATCTAACTATTGATGAGCATTTGGAGCTGCCAAAACTCTCTTTTACTACAAATAGGAACATGAATTGTAAAAGTGCTCTGGGGTGCCATCAATAGTAATTCTTTTCTATAATAAATGTTTTTATCCTTTTTTTGAGACTGTAATATAATGGCAGCATTTCTCTATTCCTCTTTCTCTCCCATCTCACGTACCCCTCCTTGGTGTCTTTTTAATGCATGGCTTCCTTTTCATTAGTTGTTATTGCATATGTGTGAATATTTTATATAATTATATATTAATTCATATATATATATGTATATATATATATATATATATATTCCTAAATGTAACTCACTTGGTCTGTGTAATGTTGCTTGTATACAGTTTTCAGGGCTCACTTTTCGGTATTGGATGAGGAACTCATGTGCTATTCTGAGATTATTTCTCCCTCTCTCTGCTGGAAGCCTATCCTCATACTAAGTGACAGTGACAGTGTGAATATTGGAGGGAAACAACCATTATCTACCAAAGCAGCATACTCCCTAACAACAATGTAATCTAATACCCACAGATAAGTGTTGTCTTCACCACTCATCATGGAGACTTCTTCAACAATCTACAAGATAACTAGAAATCCCACTGGGTAGCAGCAGTGTTTCCTCTCCTTAGAGATTTGGAGACAATTGGTGTCTCTCATTCATTCCTGGTAAATATTCCCATATGTGCCAGCTCCAGGCTTTGTAGTTCAAATAGTGTGGCTCCAGGGCTAGATTTGATGCATACATAGAAACCTTCGGTTTCATTTCCAGTCCACAAGAGAAAGAATTTGAGTCCCTAGAAAGGGCTGTGATGTAAATTTGTCTGAAAGCAACAGTAGCTGCAGAACCTGAGAGCTCCATAGATACTGAGACCAGTTGAAAACAGTTTGGTAAGTGTTAAGTTGGATGACGACAGTTCAGGTGTGGGCTCTTCTGCTTACTCACTAAGTCCTACTTAGATGAATGACTTCACTTCTTTATATCTTAGTTTCCATAGTTGAAGAAATAGTTTCCTTTAAAAAAGTGAAAACCCGATGGGATGAGTGAACACTTTTAGCACAGTGCCTAAGCAGGGCACCAACAGTCAGTGCATGTAACTTTTGCTACTATTGTGGTCAGTATTGCTGTCATGGTCAAGGAGTTGTTTTATCATTGTCTACTTAGCTAATGAATGACAGAGGATTTACATGCAGGTCTGTCTTATAGCCTGAGTCTCCACTTTTGAAAGACAAATGATTTTATGTCTTGTTATCAGGGAAAAAGTTTAATAAGAATGAAATTAAAGTGGAATATCAAAGGGCAGTCCTTTTGTGTTTTTCTTGGATGTCAAAATATAGCCATTTTTGAGTGTTCCTTCGCCAAGTTTTTTTTCTCTTCCTCTGTAGATACATCTCAAAACTGTAACACTGAGAGTAGTGCTGGTCTAAATGACTTCACCTTCAGAACTCAAACATACTGACCAGACAACCCAGACAACACATTTTGACTCAAATGGCCCAGCCATCTGTGGTCAACCTGAATGTAATTTATGTTATTGTTCATCCTGTTCTCTGTCCATGATTGCCTCCCAATACAATGGGCTGTTCCGTGGCCTGGGTAGTTTATAATCTTCATCTTGTTGCTTCTACTTACTCTCAGCAGCTAGTTATTTCTTCAGATATCAAATTTCATTAAAAATTTTCAAAAGAACTTTTCCTGAATTCAAAATAGATGGTCCTGTCCCATGAAAGTCTTTTATTTTATTTTATTTTTTATTTTTATTAATTTATTCATATTACATCTTGATTGTTAGCCCTTCCCCTGTTTCCTCCCATTCCTCCCTCCCTCCAACTTCCCCCCTCTCCCTTTCCCTATGTCTGTGATTGAGGGAGACCTCTTCCCCCTATATATGCTCTTAGAATATCGAGTCTCTTCTTGGTAACTTGCTATTCTTCCTCTGAGTGCCGCCAGGCCTCCCCATCCAGGGGACATTGTCAGAAAAGGGGCACCAGTGTTCATGTGAGAGTCAGATCTCACTCTCTACTCAACGGTGGAGAATATCATGTTCGTCGGCTAGGTCTTGGTAGGGGTTCGAAGTTTACTGCCTATATTCTCCTTGGCTGGTGCTTTAGTTTGAGGAGGACCCCAGGACCCAGATCTGCCTGTCATAAAGTTCTTCTTGTAGGTTTCCAGGACCCTGTGGATCCTACTATTTCCCCATTCTTCCATGCTACTCTCGCCTAAAGTCTCAATAGGATGTCCTCTCTTCTGACCCACTTTCTTGGTAAGTAAAGTTTTTATTGGGATAGATGTGAGGACACCCTGTAGGTAAGAGAAATATAGAAGATGGAGAAATAGAGGAATCCAGAGTGTCCTAGAAACCTAAAAGAAGAACATCATGACAGGTGGATTAGGGCCCAGGAGTGTCTGCTAAAACTATTGTACTAACCAAGGACAATACAAGTAGTAAACATTGAACCCCTACTCTGATCTAGCTAATGGACAGGACATTATCCACAGTTATGTGGAGAGTGGGGACTGACTCTGACATGAACTCTGGTGCCCCATATTTGACCACCTCCCCTTGGTGGGGAGACCTGGTGGCACTCAAAGAAAGAATAAGCAATATACCAAGATAAGACTTGATAGCCTATGACCATATAGTGGGGGAGGAGGTCCCCCTCAGCCATAGACTTAGAGGAGGGGAATAGGGTGAAAATGGGAGGGAAGGAGGAATGGAAGGATGTAAGTGATGGGGTAACAATTGAGTTATAATCTGAATAAATTAAACTAATAAAATAGATGCTCCAACTATACCTTTGTAGTGGCATCAGCACAGTCCTCCTTCCAATGTTAATCCTAGTTTCTGACTATGTTTATTACCAGAGTCAAGTTACTCTATAATCACAGAGGCTGTGTTCACTGCTATTCTCATTAAATATTTTGTGTCCTTTCATATTTCCGACATTAGATAAAAAATAAACAAGTACCAGAAATGTTACAAACATGGTACCCTAGACCCACTGTGAAGTGTTTTTAGAGGATAGATCCAGGGCAGGGGAGATTGTTGTGTTGGTAAGTGTGAGGACTTAAGTTTGATGCCAAGAACCCATGTAAAACCAAACATGATAACATGCAGCTGTGATTTTCAGCACTCCTACAGGAAGATGGGGGTAGAGACAGGAGAATCCTCAGAATAGCACAGACCAGCTAGCTTTGTGTATGCAGCAATGAACAAGAGACCCTGTCTCAAGTGGAGTGGAAGGTGAGAACTCACACCACCAAGGGTTGTTCTCTGACTTCCAAATGTGTGTACAAATGTGCTTTTATGCACACACATGAACTTGCACAGACATACACAATGAGATAAATTATTTAAAAATGAAAATTATTAATTTTCATATCTTAAAATAAATATGATTAGTATTTACAAAATTATTTCCACAACTAGTTCATAACTGTTGGGAATGCACCTGCCTCAAGAGGTGAATAGTTACATATATCCTTATTAACTGTTCGCTTCTAGCTAGTTGTTTTACTTTTCTGTGTGTTTGCTAATCTGATAATGTTGAGGAAAGACACATTGAATATAGTTCGTGTGGACCAAATGATGAATCACTGGTACAGGGCCCACACATCCCAATCTTTGCATCTCCACTCCTATGTGTTGTCTGTAGCCTTTCACTTTTTCAATCTCTCTCTCACTCAGAAAATTAATCAGACTTGCCAACATCTGCTTCTTTCTCACAGACTTCTTAGGGGGGTCTAAGACATTCCAAGTATTCTCCAACTTTACAAGCACTCCATAGATCTTTTTTTTCTGTTTGTGCAGTGAGGTGGCTTTTTATTTCCAATTTATTTAAGGGTATTCTGGTATTTATAGACTAGAATCCAGATATAGCAGTTCTACAGAAAAGAAAGCTCAAGTTGAGCCCATCCCCATCCACTTCACCTTACCTAAAGGTCCTATATGTGTTTCTTTACAGCATCACTGCTTGCAGTCTTTCTGTTGCTGCTATTGTTGGCTACAGTGTCTCACCATGTGGCTCAGATTGGCCTCTAACATGCTATCATACTGCCTCAGGGATTACACACGCAGGCCATTCCTATCATCTTTCCTCAATCTCCAGAATACAAGGCTTACAGGCACATGCCATCACATATAGATACTACTTGCATGTATGCTTGTACGATCCATATGATCATTCTCTACATTGCAAGATAATGAGATTTTATGCCATAAATTGAACACCTTCTATGTAATCACTCACACATACTTACAGGTTTCTTACTGAAGGTTTGATCATATGTCCTTGTTTCTGCCCCTTTCTTCATCTCCACTCTTGGTACTCTTTTCCGATCATCTCAATTGAGCCACAGGTGGCTCTGTCTCCTCTAAATAGATGTGCACATTACCATAGATGTGCTTATCTATCTCTTTATTTAAGGTGCATCTGAAACTTTCCAATCTATTCTTTACCTAGCAGGCTTCATCTTATCCTTTCCTTCAAGAGTGAGTAATTAGCTAATCCTTAAACTTAAGGGGACTGACAATCACTTTGACATCTTGTTTTCTTTTCTTAAGGATGTATTTTTTTGAGTTCATGATAGCTCTGAGAAAAATATCAACCACAGGAGAAAAGGAACCCAGGTTAGGGATTGACACACAGTAAGTATTCAGTGAACATGGAGTGAATTATTTAGTCCTCATGGTCTCATTAGTGGACTATTCATAACAAATTCAAGAACATAAACTCTAAGTGAAAAGTGTCAAGGTTTTACCTTTGCCTGCATGCTCTATGAGACTCAGTTCCTTTTTTGATAAGTCAACTGCTATTGTTTGAATAGAGAATGTTCTCCAAAGTCCTGTGTGTTTTAGGCTTGGTGCTTGGTTAGTGTTAATGGTATATGGTGAAAATTGAAATATTGGGCTTAATGAGAACTTCCAGGTGCTGCAGCCTTTAGAGGGGAATGTGGGATTATTATGTCTTCCCTTCCTCCACTTTCATGTCACGTCCACAAATTGAGGCCCCATTATGAAGAGGTGAGCATTTCTGCACTACCATGTACTTTCTGACATGATGTGATACCATAGCCACAGGCCTAAACACCATGGAGCCATGGATCAAACCCCCAACATTTCTCTTCAGTTTATTTTTATAGGAGTGTTGATTATAATGCTATAGGAGCTAACATGGTGCATATGATCATGGCCAGATCAGAGGGTCCTTTTAGGACTCAGTGAGAGAACACATAGCCATCAATATTCTAATGTCATCTTGATTTTTATCTCTGTTTCCATCAAGGCAATATCATAATAAAGGTTTTGGTGTGCTGTTCTCCAACTATCCTTTAATTCCATTGAATTATGAAGACAAGAAACCACAGTAGTGTTTCTGAATTTCTCCTCCTGGGCCTCTCTGAGCATCAGGAGCAGCAACCTTTCCTCTTTGGCATCTTTTTGGTCATATACCTGGTCACCGTCATGGGGAATATGCTCATCACCCTGGCCATTGGCTTTGATCCACACCTCCACAGCCCTATGTACTTCTTCCTGTCCAACCTCTCCCTCACTGACCTGTGTCTATCATCTACCACAGTCCCCAGGATGCTAGTGAACATCCAAGCCCACAGGCCCAACATCCCCTATGCTGGATGCCTGTCTCAGGTCTATTTCTTCCTGTGGTTTATTGGACAAGATGTTTTCCTCCTGGCAGTGATGGCTTATGACAGGCTTGTAGCCATATGCTATCCCCTTCACTACACCTTGGTAATGAGTCCCAGATGCTGCATCCTGCTGGTGGCCATATCACTAATTCTTTCCCACTCATATGCTCTAACCCACACCACTCTCTTGGCTCAGTTATCCTTCTGCATGGACAACATCATTCCCCATTTCTTTTGCGAACTGCTTCCTCTATTGAAGCTTTCATGTTCCAACACTTATGCCAACCAATGTGTGCTTCTCTACTGGGGAGGGGCATTAACTATCTTGATTCCTTTGTTAATCATTGTTTCATATGTCCGCATTGTGGCAGCCATTGTAAGAATCCCATCGGCCAGTGGAAGATGGAAGACCTTCTCCACCTGTGGGTCCCATCTCTCAGCAGTTTGCCTGTTCTATGTTTCTGCTATTGGGGTGTATTTCATTCCATATGCTTCTGATTCAGCCAGCAAGGACAGGATTGCAGCAGTGATGTATGCTGTAGTGACCCCCATGCTGAATCCATTCATCTATAGCCTGAGAAACAAAGACATGATGAATGCCTTGAGAAGATTCCTGAGCAGAAGTGCACTGCAACCTCCACAGGGATAAACACAACTTTTGGAGAGTTCGGGGTAAATCAACTTACAGACTTTGTTTAATGTTGAAGTTCAAAGGTTGGATCTTGTACTTACTAACTTTACAATCCAAGGCAAACTTTTAAAAGTTCATTGAGGAATAATTCTCCCATTTAATAAAAAGGAGATAAAACCACAACCTCTATTGTAAATGTTCCTGATATTCATGTGTGCACATATACATGTATATTTATTAACTTTACTTCATGTATTTAGATATTCATTATCATCAGCAAAATTTCGCATGTTCTTCTGAGGTTAATTTTTCTTCTTTTTCATTACATAGAATAAAAAACAGGAGCTCTAGAGGTTAAATTACTTGTCTGAAATTATACAGCGAATTAATGACAAAAGCAGAGTATGAAAACAATGATTACGGTACACCTAAGCCATAATGATATCTATGTTTCCACTCTGTCACTTTTATTCTTTTTCTCTATTCCCTAACACTGTATGCATGCGTCAGTCTGATCAACCATGTTTCTCAATACTACCATGACTCTGATAGAGCAAGGCAAACACAAAGGTGTATAACTGGCCTGTTTACAGTTTCAAATGTTTTTCCAAGGGAACATACCCTATGCTTGAACATAGGTCTCTAATTAGCCATACTGGGTAACTTATAAACAAATCCATATGGTCAAAGACAAGAATTTCTTTTATTGAATACCTTCAGCATGATGCTAACAGTCTCTTTACATCTATTATAAACCATAACTTGCCAATTGTGTCACTGCATCTCCCATAGGGAACTCCACTAGAGGATTATCCTGACAGTAAGTAGATAACTCAAGAGACACTCTGGACTCACAGTACATTTTATGTCAAGTTCATCTCTACACAGTTTTCAGTATATTGAGATCTCACTAATGAACTCAGATTTTAAAATCGGATCTTAACATCCTCGATGTCCTGCTCAAGTAGGACACAGTAAAAGATTCAAAGATAACCTCTATATAGGACTGTGAATTTACAGGATGGGAAATGATAATATGAAATGAAACTGATTCTCCCTTGTGCCCTGAGCGTTCTGACTCCAACTCAGAGCTTCCAGTTGACTGTTGCTTTTTTGAGAGGGTTATTGCTGTAGTTTCCTGAACCTGAAATGTATTTGTTGCAATGTCTACTCTTGATAAACACATTTACACCTGAGGATGGGGCTGGGGCCACTGATAGTGGTAATTACTGATGATATTTTTGAAATTCAAACACTCTGAGCAGTTCTGTACTCATAACCCAAATGTTTTGTGCCTTTTTTTCAGGTGCCGAGAGTGCCAATGTGCAATGAAGTGTATGCCTATGAAATAAGCATTAAAGTCTAAGTTCTATTTAACTTACATTGTAGAAGAATCAAGGAAGCTATCTTTAGCATAGGATGTAAAGTGGCTGAGGAAGCTATCTTTATCTCAAAAGCATAGAGTTTATTGTTGATAGAAGGAAACACAAATGAATATTCTAGGGCCTTATACTTAATCAGGCAGTGAGTGCTCCAAGGAGGAGGTTTAAGTCCCGTGTTTCAGCATCAGCTTTATCATCATTGAACTATATGATAGCTGCATAATCACTTTTTTTTTTTAGAAAAATGAGCTCTGACTTCTGCATTTCTTTTTATTTTATGTGGATGCATCTTTTGCCTGAATTTATGTCTGTGTACTGTATGCATGCCTGGTGCCCATGGAGGTGAGAAGAGTGAATCAGAGTTACAGGCATTGTGGGCAATCACATGAATGCTGGGGATAAAACCTGGGTCTTCTTGAAGAGCAGTCAGTGTTCCTCACCACTGATCTATCTCTCCAGTCCTTGATTTCTGCATTTCATATATATATATATATATATAAACTTTTCACATTACATCCCAATTGTTACTCCCTCACTTTTATCATCTTTCCCCCCCCTCCTCCCTCTTGCGCACTATTCCCCTCCACTAGTCCTCTGAATGAGGAGGGTCCCTCCACACTCTCTCGCTTGCCACAACCTCTCAGGTATCATCAGGATAGCTGCATCTCTTTCCTCTGTGTGCCTCCAAGACTGCCTGCCAAAGCACAGTGATCAAAGTTGGGCACCAGAATGTATGTCAGAGGTTCATAGGCAGTCCTCCTCACCCCCCATGTAGAGAATAGCTGTCCATCAGCTACATCAGAACAGGGGAGTTTAGATCTTCTGCATGAATTGTTAGTGCATCAGTTTGTTCATGCCCCCTTGTCCAGATCTACCAGATTTAATGGTCTCCCTGTGGAGCACCTGACCCCTCTGAGAACTTCCATTCTGCCACTCCTCCATACAATTATCAGCACTCCACAGAGTTTGTCTTCTAGTCTCAGTATCTGTCTTGATACTGCTCTGGGTAGAATCTCTCAGAAGGCATCTGTGTTGGGCTAATATCCACTTATAAGTGAGTATATACCATGTGTGTCTTTCTGAGCATGCAAGTTTCAAGATATCGTTGTTTTTAATGGCTGAGGAATATTCCATTGTGTAAATGTGCCACAGTTTCTTTATCCACTCTTCAGCTGAGGGATGTATAAGTTTCTTACAGATTCTGGCTATTACAGATAAACCTGATCTGAACATAGTTGAGCAAATGTCCTTGGAGCATCTTTTGGGTATAAGCCCAGGAGTGGTATAGCTGAGTCTTGAGGTAGAACTATCCTAATTTTCTGTGAAGGAATCAGATTGATTTCCAAAGGGGTTGTACAAGTTTTTACTCCCACCAGCAATGGAAGAGTAATCATCTTTATATGCATCATCACCAGCATGTGCTGTCACTTGAGTTTTTGATCTTAGCCATTCAGATATGTATAAGATGGAATCTCAGAATAGTTTTGATTTGAATTTCCCTGATGACTGAGAATTTTGAGGATTTCTTTAAGTATTTCTCATTCATTTGATATTCATCTGTTGAGAATTCTCTGTTTAGCTCTGTACCCCATTTTTAATAGGATTATTTATTTGGTGGTGTTTAATTTCTTAAGTTACTTGTATATTTTTTATATTAGCCCTTTGTCAGATGTAGGATTGGTGAAGATCTTCTCACAGTCTGTAGAATTTCATTTTGTTCTGTTGACAGTGTCCTTTGCCTTACATAAGTTTTTCGGTTTCATGAGGTCCCATTTATTCTTTGTGAATCTTAGAGCTTGAGCTATTGGTGTTCTGTTCAGGAAGTTGTCTCCTGTGCCAAGAAGTTCAAGGTTCTTCCTCAATTTTTCTTCTGACAGACTTACTGTGCCTGCTTTCATGTTGAAGTCTTTAATCCACTTGGACTTTAGTTTTGTGCAAGGTGATAAATATCTATCTATTTGCATTTTTATACATGTAGACATCCAGTTAGATCAGCATCATTTGTTGAAGATGCTGTCCTTTTTCCACTGTATGGTTTTGGCTTCTTTGCCAAAACTCAAGTGTCCATAGCTGTGTGAGTTTATTTCTTACTCTTCAATTTGATTGATCAACCATCCTCTGTCTATACCAGTACCATATTTTTATTACTGTTGCTCTATAGTACAGCTTGATATCAGGGATCGAGGGTTGTCTGGAAGATCTCTTATTGTACAGGTCTGTTTTACCTATTCTTTGCTTTGTTGTTTTTCCACATGAAGTTGAGAATTGATAGTTCAAGGCCTGTCTGTAAAAAAAGTCTTGGATGCATTTTAATAAGGATTGCATTGGGTCTGTAGACTGTTTTGGTAAGATGGCCATTTTTACTATGTTGAGTCTCATGATCCACAACCATAGGGGTTTTTTCCCGCTTTTCATATCTTCTTCAATTTCTTTCTTCAGAGACTTGAAGTTTTTTTTAATATAAGTCTTTCATTTGCTTGGTTAGAGTTACATCAAAATGATTTATATTATTTGTGGCAATTGTGAAGGGTGTAGTTTCCTTAAATTCATTCTTAGCCCATTTGTTATTTGTATACAGGAGAGATACTATTTGTTGTTGTTGTTGTTTTTATTGAAATGACTTTGTATTCAGCCACTTGCTGAAGGTGTTTCTCAGCTGTAGGAGTTCCCTGTTAGAATTTTTGGGGTCGCTTATGTATACTATGATATCATCCATGAATACTGATGCTTTGATTCCTTCTCCAATTTGTACCCATTAATCTCCTTTAGTTGTCTTATTGCTCTAATAGGGCTTCAACTACTATATTGAAGAGATATGGAGAGAGTGTACATCCTTGTCCCCAATTCAGTGGAATTAATTTAGCTTTTTCTCCATTTAGTCCATAGGCTTGCTGTATATTGCCTTCCCTCTCTTTAAATATGTGCCTGTATCCCTAATCTCTCCAAGACTTTAAACATGAATGAGTGTTGGATTTGGTCAATTCTTTTTAAGCATCTAAGGAGATGATCATGTTTTTTTTTCTTTCAGTTTGTTTATATGGTGGATTACATTGATGGATTTCTGTACATTGAACCCCCACCCCCACCCTGCTTGCCTGGAATGAACCTACTTCTTCATAGAGGATTATATTTTCTTGAGTCTGATTTAAATATCTTTGCATCAGTGTTCATAACAGAAATTGATTTGAAATTCTCTTTCTTTGTTGGGTCTATGTGTGGCTTATGTACAAAGATGACTGTGGATTCATAGAATAAGTTTAGTAATGATCTTTCTGTTTCTATTTTGTGGAATAGTTTGAGAAGTATTGGTTTTAGTTCTTCTTTGAAGGAGTCACAGAATTCTACACTGAATTCATCTGGCCCTGGGCTTTTTTTTATGGTTGGAAGATTTGGATGATTGCTTCTATTTCTTTAGAGAATATAGGACAATTAATTTGTTTATCTGGTCTTGATCCAACTTTAGTAAGTGGCATGAAAGAAAAATGTTAAACTGACATTGTGAGGGATACCTAAATGGAGAAAAGTGAAACTAAGTCTTCTGTTCTGCCACCCAAGCCTGTCTAAATTCAGGCCACAGAACAGTTAATACATGAACACTTGACAGTGGTCACATAACTCCTTCTAATTTTCCCTGGCATCTTTTCAGCTGTATATCATCAAAATCTCGAGACTGTTGTCT
This sequence comes from Acomys percivali, assembly GCA_907169655.1. Taxonomy (NCBI): domain Eukaryota; kingdom Metazoa; phylum Chordata; class Mammalia; order Rodentia; family Muridae; genus Acomys; species Acomys percivali. The sequence goes on along the minus strand of OU015750.1, from coordinate 13,419,761 downwards.
TGTCTTGTTCATCAGACTGTTTGTTTTATGGTCATCATGTCAAATTTTGTTTCTATGTCTGTCAATTTGTTTAATTGTTTAAATATTGTTTTATCTTTTATATTCTGAGAAAAGGGCCAAACTTCACCTGCTGGCCATTTTTCTAACTCGTTTCAAAGATTTGCAAGAAAAGAGACAACAAAAACTGATACACTAGCTCTGTCCTTGGAACGAGGCATTTACAGCTGGGAGTTCCAGCTTAGATCAAACTGGAAACAAGCCCAAGGCTGCTGAAACACCTAGTGATGTGCTCTGAGCTCTGGCAAGGCCAAAATCCTTAGCATAGTGAGTACAGGGTCACTACCTACAATGGGGAGGAATATGTGGCTAAATAATAAGAATTAATGTGGTGGTTCCACTTAAAGATATCACATTGTTAATATTGTTAAAACTTGGTTTTATTTTATAAAAATTATGGTTATGCTCTATGACTTCATTCCTTAAAAAAGGAAACTATGACATATTATTAACTTATAAAAATAAAAGTATTTTATTAACAGCCTATGCACATTTACAACATGTGTTTAAAAAGAATCGATTGCTTATTGCTCCAGAAAAAATTCAGCATCAACTCAAGTAGTTGAATTAAAGCCTGTGACACCTCTATTTGGTATAATGGCTAATGGTTCTTTTAACTTATACACCGATAGTCAGTATATAGCTCAAACCTTACAGATTTTAGAAATGCTTCCCTATATTTAGACTAGTAATATTCAAATACAATTATTGTTCTCTCAAATACAGAGACATTTACATGCAATGACTCATCCTTGTCATATCAATTATATTCGAGCTCATTCTGAATTTCCTGGTCCTTTAGCAAAAGGAAATGATATGGCAGATCGAGCTACCAGGCAAGTTTATCTCACTCAGATTGAACTTGCTCAAAAATGTCATGCTTTGCACCATCAAAACAGTCAAAGTTTAAGAAAGTGGTTTCATATTACTCGAGAGGTTATTAGACAAATTTTTAAAGAATGTTCTACTTGCCCGCAGTTTCATCCTGTTCCTCAATATGGAATAAATCCTAGGGGGTTGCTTCCTAATCAATTATGGCAAATGGATGTTACTCATATAACAGAGTTTGGAAAATTAAAATATGTGCATGTTACTATAGATACTTATTCAGGATTTATAATGGCTACTGCACAAACAGGAGAAGCAAGTACACATGTTGTTTTTCATTGCCTGAAGTGTTTTTGCTGCACTTGCTATACTTGCTGCTATAAAACAGATAATGGGTGGGTCCAAGATGGCAGCATCAAACACTCAAGGTATCTGATCTGCAGAATGGAGACTAGGGACCTGACTGGGAGCTACAGACCATAAGACCGGAAGAGCCCTAGGTGAGAGGGGTCCACACAGTGCAGAGTACAGGTAGGGCAGGCCTTGGGCCATCCAACTGGCCCATGGAGAATGGGTACCCAGTCCACAGAGTCTGGGCCCATACCTATCTGAAAGTTGTAGCTGTGCTCTGTATCATGGACTTGGTATCTGGGACAGAACTGTGGGCAGGGAAGCACTGGAATCCGGTGCTACTGGCCTGGGGAAATCTTAGAAAAATGGGTGTATCTGACATCAGACACCCCTCCCCCCACCAGTCCACAGAAAGCCCCACAGGGCGGCGACCACCCAGGCACAATAGATAAAGTCCAGTGTGGCCCAACATGCAGTACCTGTGTGCCTTCTCTCTCCCTCTCTGACTGATCTCTGGACCACACAGAGACAGCATTAGTCACTGCTGTCCCAAGGTGAGCCAATAGTGTGGATCTGGGATAGATCCGACCTCAGATCATCCTGCCAGTTCATAGAGGAAAGCAGGGCCCATATGTGGGCCCAGATGTGGATGCATTCTCCAGTTAAAGCAGTACAGTATTTAGAATGATTGAGCTTGAGGGCAAGCAGGGAAGTAGAGAGCTTCCTTTTCCAATGTTCTTATGAGCCTCTTATGAGTTCTTATGAGTCCCATGTCCTCACCAGCAGAAGGTGTGGGTCAGATTAAAAGTGTATCTTCCCATTCAAAGATTCAGATTAATAGTCTGTCTTCCCACTTCAAATAACTCAAGAAAAAATTCTCTCATAGGTGTGTCCAGCCATTTGGGTTTTAGTTAATTCTAGATTCAGTCAAGTTGACAACCATGAACAGCCATCACAATCTGCAAAGTATATTAAGTAAAGTGACACAGACTCAGAAAGACTCTGTCTCACATGTGAATCCTAGCATATGAAGTTTATATGTATGAATGTAATTGGGGTTGAGTATAAATACAGGCTATGAAACTAAAAAGAGAACCATAAGAGGGTGAGAGGAGAAAAAAGAGGTGCTGAGGAAGTGGTGGAGCAAGCGATATAGGACAGCATATCATGAAACTGGGAAGGAGACTATGTGAGGGATGTGAGGGATGCAAAGAATGGTAGAATACTAAAAAGACAGGCGGATGGGAGAAAAAGGAGTGGGAGAATCAACAAAATTTTTTAGATACTACAGCATAATGAAATAATACTGTATGAACTAATTAAACTATTCTTTAATTTGTAAATAATATCAAGAGAATAAGAACAGAAGACTGGGGGTATACTTATAAAATTGTATCATATAAAAAGCCATTATCCAAAATATATAAAGAACTCTTAAAACTCAACAATAAAAAAGTAAACCCAAGTGAAAACTGAGGCAAAGATCTTAGCAGACATTTCACCAAAGAAGATATAAAAGTAGTTAATAAAAAATACGAAAAGAGTTTACACCTGGTGTCACCAAAGAAATACAAATTAGAGAAACAAAACACACAACAGTTAAAATAACTAAACAGAGTTGATCCAGGAAGTGTGTGTGGAGGGTGGTGCTTGAAATACATGGTAGGAAATTCTCAAACATTTAATTAAAAAAAAAATTCCCAGACATAAAAATGTACCCACAAACATTTATGCCTTTAGTAATCATTGAAGGTATGCCCTGGAGTTACTGAAATCAAGGTGAAACATTCTATGATTAGCCTCATCATATGAAAGAAGCCCTCATGGGTCTCCTGTCCCCTTGGAGTCAGCTCTGCTAACTATGCCTCAAATTCTGTTCCTCCAAGGAGCAATCACAGAACAAATGCCCCCTGAGAGATAATCACACTACAACTCTCATCCTAAGAAGAACCCCAGAATCAGATTTAGCAAAGCTGAAAACCTGAGACTCAAACCGGACTCCCACAATCAAGAGCCCTTGCCTCCGGAGTCAGGACATCTCTGTCTTTTGAGATGAGAGTTGAGGAAGTAGCATCATGCTGGGACCCAGAGGTTAGCTGGAAAACAAGTATTTGTGATCAGAGAAGGGAGATACATTACCCTTCTGAGCAGCTTGTTAGTCTGTCTTCATTTTCTGCTACCCTTCTAGCTAACCAGCCTTGGTCAGAGGAGAAGAGAGAAGTGGAATGCAAGTAGAGAAGCTGACTTGGGCATAATTTGCAGCTGTGCCAACATCAGCTCCTGGTGAAGGCTAGAAGCAAAGACTTTGGGTGTGGAGGAGAGCCAGAAGAGGCTGCTCACTCACCTTGGCACTTGGTGAAGTCTTGCACTTCTCTCTTCTCTCTTATAATTTCAAGCATGTCTTGAAAAATTCCTAAGATACAACTAAAACTTGAATCTGGTTTTTGTTTTGGGTCCATCTTTTACATTTAGGTTGTCTACAAAACAGGTTTTGGAGAAAGCAAAAAAAAAAAAACAAAAAACAAAAAAACAAAAAAACAAAAAAAAAAACAAACAACAACAACAACAAAACCAACCCAAACATAGCATTATAGATTCTCCTCATCCTACCCCTAAAACATGAACTAAAGACTTACTGAGTTGTCGTGATTTGGAGCTTTGAACTAGAATGTGTTAAGTAACAAAGCTTCTTGCATATAACTGGATCCAAATCTATGGAAAGAGTTAACAAAACCAACACTGTCTCCGAGTTCATTCTCCTGGGACTGTCTTCTCAGCCCGAAGACCAAAAGCCACTCTTTATTCTTTTCCTTACCATTTACCTGGTCACCATAGCAGGGAACCTGCTAATCATTCTGGTGATCCACTCTGACCCTCATCTCCAGACTCCCATGTATTTTTTCTTGAGTTTTCTGTCTTTAACAGACATTTGCTTCACAACAACCATTGTCCCGAAGATGCTGGTGAATTTTCTGTCGGAAAAAAAGACCATCACCTATGCTGGGTGTCTGACACAAATGTATTTTCTCTATGCCTTGGGCAACACAGATAGTTGTCTTCTGGCAGTAATGGCCTTTGATCGTTATGTGGCCATCTGTAACCCCTTTCACTATGTCACCATCATGAGCCATCATCGATGTGTCCTACTGGTGACCTTTTCTTGCTCAGTTCCTCACTTCCACTCACTTCTGCACACACTTTTACTTAATCATCTGACCTTCTGTGACTCCAATGTTATTCATCACTTCCTCTGTGACCTCAGTCCTCTGATAAAATTATCCTGCTCTCCCACATTTGTCAATGAGATTGTGATAGTGACTGAAGGAGCTTTTGTCCTGGTGACCCCCTTCCTATGCATTGCCTTCTCCTACATGAGAATCCTCATCACAGTTCTCAAGATTCCTTCTGCCGCTGGGAAACGCAAAGCCTTTTCCACCTGTGGTTCTCACCTCACTGTGGTGACCTTGTTTTATGGAAGCATCTTCTATGTGTACTTACAGCCTGTGTCAACTTACACTGTCAAGGACCACATAGCAACAATTGTCTACACAGTTTTGTCATCTCTGCTAAACCCTTTCATCTACAGCTTGAGGAACAAAGACTTGAAGCAGGGACTGAGGAAGCTCATGAGCAGAAGGAGCATCTAAGAAGCATCCTGTTGACAAACTCACAAGTCTGCTCCACTTGGACCTGGTTTGTTTGTGCTGTTCTCAATGAACAGGATCAGAGGCTAGCATTTTTAATGCATGTGCAGCAAAGCTATGGGAAACAGTTATATTCACTGATGTAACCCATGATGGCTATCACTTATCTGCACCCATGTAAGCATGATGTTCTTATTCTGTTTTTCTTTACCCCTTCATGTTATGTGTATCCTCATCTTCCAAAAACTGCTCTAAACTAATACTTTTCTTCAAAATTCCATATGACTCAAAACATCACTTTAAAATTACACAGTGTGTAGCAATCAAATGCTTTTGAAAACTGGAGATAAAGATGAAGAAAGAATGGGTAAGATGAAGAGAGTGATGATTACATTTTTGTTACTAATTTTTACTAATTTTTTCTCACTGAAATGTTTTTTGCATAAATATGATTTTTGTCTCTAATGTTTCTCTATTTTCTCTAAATTACATCACTTTGGCTTTAGCTCTTTTTAATTTTTTTATTCTTTATCATGTAATTAAAATTGCTAATAGAACAAGAAACAAGAACAACAGTTTGGAAATTACACATTCCACTTGAGTGAAATAGAAAACCATACATATAAAATGTGTCACTTATTCTAAAAATAATTCTACTCATAAAATTATAATGTAGCATTATCATCAGAAATGTATACTCACTAATATTGCTGTAAGTATCTACTTAATACAAAGATATAGGAAACAATATACTTGAAATATGTTGATTATTCTAGAAATTTCTACTTGTAGGATTATAGTGTAGCATTATCATCAGAAATGTATACTGACTGATATACTGCTATAAGTATATTTGGATATATTCAAAGATGTTCAGGAATCTCAGCTTCAAACAGAAAAAATGTCAGCAATTTAAATATTATCAATCAAGAAATAAAGATGTGATTGATTTCATAGAATACCATCATATTCTGCAAGTCTAAAGAAACAAATGTATTTTTATTGTTGCCTTGAAAAACTATTGAGGAGGATGACAAAGATATTGCCCAAAGCAGGGTGTGGCAGTGCACACCTTTAACACCAGTACCCAGAAGACAGAGACAGATGAGTCTCTGTGAGTTCGAGGCCATCCTAGGATACATACTGAGTTCAAAGCCAGCCACAGATATATACTGAGGCCCTGTCTCAAAAAAAGGGGAAAAAGATATGGACCAAAATAAAACTACACAGTGAGTAGTGCCTGGGTAAGAGGGGAAGAGTGGGAGGGGCAAAGTCAGCTACTTCTGCTTTCTTGTATTTGTTTATAATGTTTAAATTTATTCAAATAAAATCGGTTGTTCATGGAGTTTTTTGTGATTTGGGTTAGAAGGATATTGATTTTTTTGAAAAGTTCTTTATTTTTAAATATCTCATGTATACAGTGACATAAATCCATATCTACCCCTCATGTCCCTCCAACTTCCCCACACATATCCTTCTAGTATGCCGTACTTCAACCTAACATCTTTTGTTTTCTTTTTTAATAACACACTAAGTCGGCCGATACGTGCATGAGTATGAGGCCATTCACTAGATCATGGGAAACCTAGCAGTGGCCACAGCCTCAAAAACATGATTGCCCCGCCCCCAAGTAGCAGTCTCCAACAGCTCTACGGAAGGGGTGGAGCCTAGAGATCATCTACCTCACTCATGCCAGGGTTTTAAGTGGCTTGAGCTTGTGCAGGCAGCCACAGCTGCTATGAATTTATGACTACAATGGCTATATCCTAACCCCCAGAAGATGGCATTCCAGAGCATCACCCCCACTTCCTCCTGTCCTTATATTCTTTCTGCTTCCTCTTCCATGATGTTCCCTGAGCCTTTGGAGTGTGGCATGCTAATGTAGATGCCCCCAGTTAGGGCTGAGCACTCAGCCTTTTATTCTTTTTTTATTAATTTATTTTTTTATTAATTTATTCTTGTTACATCTCTATGGTTATCCCATCCCTTGTATCCTCCCATTCTCTCCTCCCTCCCATTTCCCCTTATTCCCCTCCCCTATGACTGTTCCTCAGAGGGATTACCTCCCTCTGTATATGCTCATAGGGTATCAAGTCTCTTCTCGGTGACCTGCTGTCCTTCCTCTGAGTGCCACTAGTTCTCCCCCGCCTTTTGGCACAATGAACAGCATATCTTTTATATACGTAACTGGTATGAAAAAATTCTGGGGGTGAGTTAACAAATGTCCACTCACACGAGATGATAAACCAATGACCAAAAAATGTAAGAAAAGTCTAAATTTGTGAACTGAAGGGATTCATTGGGCTTGCTTACAGGATTATAAATGAAAGTTCATATATAAGGGTTATTGGAAACCTGGAGTGCACTGCAGAATTTGAAGGCAGCTCAAAAGTTTTGGGAGTGTCATTTCCCGTTTTTTCAGTTGGCCTTTTTCAACTGGCCTAGACGCTTTTTGTTTCTTTAACACAATTTGGCTGATATTTTTCTCTCAGACAGCTCAGATTGTTGAAGAATATATCTCAGCAGTCTTTATTGCTTATATATTCTTGAGAAGAGAGTAGTAAATCTGATCAGTTTGAGGAACTTCCTGTATTTTTTTAGTTGTTTTGTTCTTGAGTTAAACTAGCTTCTGTTCTAGGGGAGTATTGGTACTAAAAGTTTGAAGAAACAGAAAAAGTTCTTGAGAGTCAAAATAAGACCATGATTTAATCCTATACTTGAATTTTTAAGGACTTGCTATGACTTAAGGAATGATTTGATCTTTATTTTTTTGTTTTGTTTTTCAACACAGGATATCTCTGCCTTGGTTGTCCTAGACTCACTTTGTAGACCAGGCTGGCCTCAAACTTACAGTGATCCACCTGCCTCTGTCTCCACAGCACTGGGATTAAAGGTGTGTGCAGCCAATGATTTGTTCTTATAGAAAATATATTACTTTGAAGGCTTACTTTGAAAATGTCTCCTTTTGTGACCATTTTTAAAATTGAAAATAGATTCTTCTCTAACTCAATACATCCCACCCACACTTTCACCTCCATCTACTCCTCCTAGCTAGCCCCACCCCCATCTTCTACAGATCTACTCCCCTGCATTTTCTCTTCAGAAAGAACAGGTATCCAAGAGATGATAGCTATACAGGACAAGACAAGATACAATAAGACAAAGCAAAAACTCTTATATTAAGTCCGAAGAAGGCAAGGTAATAGGAGGAAAAAATCTCAAGCTCAAGCAGAGTCAGAGATATGCAGGCCCTCTTAGCAAAGGCAGAAGCAAGAGAAGCTAGTGACTGCTACATTACAAAAATTTTAATGTGGAGCCAAGATGGCTCCATTGGTAAGAGTCCTTCTGCCTCTTATAAAAGACCAGAGTTTGTTTTCCAGCACTCATATTGGGAGGCTCACAACCACTTGGAACTTCCAATTCAGAGTCTGATGCCCTTGTTTGGTTTCCATGGGTACCTGAACTTATGTTTGTGGAATTTAAAATTACCAGTATATAAGATGGTCAAATCAATGGTGAAGGACTAAAAGTCACCAGCTGAAATATGTTCTCAAGTGCCTGCATATCTAAAAACGTTATTTGTCACATTAGCTTCAGGCAGATATCTTGGTAAGATATAATTATAGGTGTCAAATCTAGTCTTTGGAGTGTTTACTTCATTTTTTAATTTAAAGCTTTACTCAAAACTTAGCTTATTTCTTAGAGAGTTTATACACATATGCAATGTATTTAAATCAAACCTGTTCTGTACTACCCCAGTCCAAGTCCTCCCAGTTCACTGCAAGTCTCAACTTCATCTTATGTTTTTATAACTCACTGAGTCCAGACAATGAAGCCTATAAGTGCAAGAGTATATGACCATCCTCTGGAGCATTGGCAACCTCTCACAAACCACATCTGCAAAGGAAATGGACCCTTCTTCCTGCAGCCTTAATCTGCTAATAGCTTTTCAGCTAGAGATGGGGCTTAATGAGCTCCTCCCCCATCTTTACTGGCACCTGGACTGGTTGTATCTTGCAGGCAACAAGAGTCACTGTGTTATTGTGGGTTCAGTAGACACTGCCCAGAAGACACTGTTTTTTCTTTTAGATTTCTCACACTTCTGACTCTTACAATCTTTCCACCACCTTCTCTGATGATTCCCAAGCCTTGTCATGAAGAAGTGCAATACAGATGTCCCACTAGGGCTGAGCAATCATAGTTGTTCACTCTTTGCCCTGGGACCAGCTGTGACCACTGTAAAGGAAAATATCTCTGATGAGGGTTGATAGCAGCATCCATCTTACTTTATACTTACATATAAAGTAAGTATTTAGGAGGCATGTTTTGTGTTTTCTTTATCGTGTGTGTGTGTGTGTGTGTGTGTGTATGTGTAGTACAGGGAATGTGTTGAGGTAAGAAGACACCTTACTGAGGTGTTAGAGTTCAGTGTATCCCATAGATAATAGTCCTTTGTAAAATATCTGATAAGAAAAAAATTGGTTTTGGAGAAACAGGGCAGTTCTCTCCTTCCACCATGTAGAATCTGGGTATTGAACTCAAGTGTCAGGCTGGGTAGCAATTGTTACATGATCAGTCACCTCAGTAACCATCTTTAGGGTATTTAATATATAACCATATTATCCTAGTGCATAAGGAAAGAAACATGAGTCACTCTACTATGTGTCATAGATAGCTTTACATTGCATAGGACCTGGGAGATGAGGTCCTGACTCTGTTTTCACTACACCTGAGTCCAGAAGCCTAGTTATTGATCTTGACTGTGCCCTTTTCCATGGTGTCAATGTTTAACCAAAGGGCAGTAATACATTAGGAAAACAATTCTTAGACTTGACAGCAAGAGGAAACTACATGATTTAGAAAATAAAATCCAGATAAATGAAACTTCATCAAAAAAGTTTTAAGTGTTTTGTTGTGGCGTATCCTCCAAAAAGGACAGAAACTATACAGTGGGAGAAATATTTTCAAATCACATATTTGAAAAGTACTTGCATCTAAAGGACACACAGACCTCTTAGCATTTATCAACAAAATGATCCAATGGAAACATGTGCAAAATCATGAAAAGACATATAATCGAAGAAGATTTATGGATGACGAGAACCCCAAAAGATACAATTAGCCATCTGGGAAATACAAATTATAGCAATGAAACTTGACTACACACCCATCAGAATGGCCACAGTTTAAAAACAAAATGATGACCACACTAAATGCTCCTGCTTTGCCTAGAGGAATGACAAAGGAATATGCCACCTTGAAAACCACAAAAGCTAAGCATTCAAATGTTTGATGATTCAGAAATTACATTTATCACAAGATGAAAATCATGTTTTCATACAAATATGCACTCTTTGTGTGTATGTTTGGACCAAACCTAAGGCCTTGTGTTTGCTAGACAGTGTTCTACCATTGAGTTAAGTTACTAACCCAAAACATGCATATTTCATTCACATTGCATTTAGAGATTATTATGACATAGACACTCTCTGAGGACTTATAGGGATGTTTGAGAAACCAAGAATCTAGTACACTTATATTTAAATGTCCAAGTCAAATATGTTAGCCTCTTCTTTTGCTGGTAGTATTAGTTGGGTATTTGAATAGTTTCAATAAAAGTGGATCCTCAAATGTTTGAAAGCCCTATTCTCTATACATTTCATTGCAAATGAAAGGCATTCAGAAACAACATTGTTTTCTTTGGGGAGAAATTAAGATATTGCCCACAAATACATGAAAGGCAAAATAAATGAAAGAACTAAAGATCTTTATTCATATCAAATGTGTCTAGTGTATTTTTAATAAACAAGTGTTTCTGAATTGAATGAACAATTTAACTTCTAGAAAGACCTTCTTTTAGAGTACCCTTGAGGATGAGATCAGATATTCATTTTTTATTCTTTTATAATTCCACACATATATACAGTGAAATATGGTAATATACACTGCCCATTTTCATATCCAGCTCTCCTCATATTCCCTTTCTAACATTTAAAAAACTTACATGTATAGGTATTTTCCTGCATACATGTCTCTGTACTGCATGCATGCCTGTTACCTGAGAGGCCAAGAGAAAACACTGCATACTCTGGAAAAGGATTTACAAATGGTTGAAAGCAACTGGTTGTTACTGATAATTGAACCTGGGTCCTCTGGAAGAGCAGAAAATGCTCTTAACCACTGAGCTATGTCTCCAGGCCCCCCTTTGAATAGGGATAAACAGAGATGGCAGGGGAGAGCATCTGACAAATAAATGTTTTTCAACTGCACAAATATCCGACTATAAAGAAATGGTTTAAGGGAGGGTGAACTGTTCATGTAAAGAACCTAGCCCATTCCTTAGAGAATGACACTAAGTGGAAAAAAGTCAACACTCTAATTCACATACTATCTGATTCCATTTATAGCACAATCTTGAAATTAAGAAGAAAGTTGAGGATGAGAGCAAGAAAGAAATGGATGTGCTTATAAGTGGGCAATGTAAGAGAACCTAAAGATTGTATAAAGGTCTGTATCTTCATCCTTTACTGTAAATGTCAGTAAAATTGTTGTGATAATTATTTTTAAAGGCTATCTTTGGATGGAAACTTCCTAAACAGTAAACGATATCACTCTTATATTATTTCTTACAACTGCATGTATATATGTATATATCTTGTCATTAATTAAGCCTTCTGCCACCAGTACTTCGTTTTCCCTTTCCCGACCTCCTCCATATTCAAACCTTTCCACCCACAGTATTTCCATCTCCAGTTTCATTATACCTGTGTTTTGTCTTCCCCCTCCCTTAAGGCATCCACCTCTGGATGCCCATTTCTACTTTCCCAGCTTTCATATACAGAATGGAAAATTCAAAGCAAGAATCTTCACATGAGAAAAAACATACGTTTGTCTTTCTGAACCTGGATGACCTCAGTCAGCTTAATTTTTCCATACCTACTTATTTACTTGGAGATTTAATTTTTCTTTACAGCTGAGTAATATTCCATTGTATATATGTAGAAAAATTACTTATCCATTCATTAGTTGGTGCTTATTTTGGTTGATTTCATTTTCTAATTATGCACTGAGCTTCAGTGAACATGGATTTTAAATATCTTTGTAGTACTTATATAAAGTCTTTATATATATACCCAAGCATAATATTGTTGAATCACGTGATAGTTCTACTTTTAGATGTTTTGTCTTTTGAGAAACATCCAATGTGATTTTCCCTTCAGTCTACATTCCCACCAGCAGTGTTTATGACCTTCTCCCTTTGCCACATCTATGCCAGCACTTACTGTTTTTTGTATTCCTCATTTTGGACCCCCTGACTGTGATGAGATGGATGCACAAAAAGATAAATGGAAACGTGATCTTCCAAACCAAGAAAAATTTCAGTTAAAGAGGACTGTAACAGAACATGGCTGGTAGGAAGGGAGAAGGATGTTTTACTTGGGCTTTAGTTTAATTAGGAATAGGGAGCCTGAGAAGAGAAGAGGCTGGGAGGATTTCAGAAAGCAAACATGTGTGAAGAAACCTTATAAAAATTCATTGGTTTAAAAACCAATTAAAACATTACATATATGGGACTGGAGAGATGACTCAGAGGTTTAAAGCACTGACTGCTCTTCCAGAGGTCCTGAGTTCAATTTCCAGCATCTATATGGTGGCTCATAACCATCTGTAATGTGATCTGATGCCCTCTTCTGGCCTGCAGGTGTACATACAGGCAGAGCACTATATACATAATAAATAAATCTTTAAAAAATATATACATATATATGAAAATTCGAATGGAAGTAACCTGAATGAATGGACAATGAAAAGATAGATTACTAAGTGAAAATCTCAGGTATAAGATATCTCCCAATGAATTATTGATCAAGGAGTTTGGAGAGGCACATGAAAACAGCACAGGCTATTGCAATTACTCTCAATAGACTATCATAGCTAGGTTGTAAGACTTTATTTGTAAAGACAGTTTTCACTTTGAATAAAAGACATAGAGACACTAACTGAGCAGAAAATTGCCTCCTTGCTTGCTAGATGTAAGGGAATAAAAGGCACCAATGGTCTTATGCAGCTCTGAGCCATATATGCTACAACACTGACCTGCTAGTAATATTTACCTACTGGTATATGGTGACATAATGGTTATGGTGGCAGCAACCACTTTCTGATTGCGTATGAGACCTGCTTCACAGGAATTATTTCTTGTGTGGTACTGTAAACCTGGCCAAGAGCCTATGAGTGGGGAAATCACAAGCCTTGGGCATGAGTGGCAGCTACTGTTATTGTTTTGCTAAATGATCACATTCTAAACAGCCTTATCAATATTATAATTCGTGCTGCTATAAACTTCAGTCATAAAAGGTTCTTTTTGTAAGGTGTAGTAATCAATGCAGAGACTTAATAAGTTTTCAAAGTAGTGAATATGAATAACTTTGAGTACTCATATCTATATGGGTCAATTTTATTAATCTACCACTATCAGAAGCTCAGGGAACTTCATGGATAAGGACATAGAAAGAATGTTAGGAGTCAGTGAATGGAAAAAAAGCAGTAAAATACTGACTGCTTGACATGACACAGCTGTTTCCCACATCAGTTAACAGCAGCTGGGGTGCTTGCACATGATCAAGCCAGTCAAAATTCCAGTGTAGATGAAATAGGCTCCAGCCCCCAGAGTCCCTAAAGGATGAGCTTTTGGTAGCTGACAGATGTTGAGGAAGGCCATTGTTCTTTGGGTTCTGAGCACTGGTAGGCTGCTAATTTCCCAGTGGATTGCCAAACAGTATGCGCACACTGGTAATATTAATTGAACCAATGGACTTATTAATAACAAAACGTGAGAGAGGACATGAACCAGGAAAGGAGATGGGATCAAGCACTAAAAGAAATTGCAGGGATGGTGGTGGGTGGACATGAGCAATATGCATTATATGAATTCATAGAACTTTCAAATAATTAAAAAGTATTAAATTTTTAATTAATGTTGTGCTTTTATTTACTCAATAAAAATAGTGATAATGGTTATAAAATGTGCACTAAGAGGGAACTGAAATGGCACCAGAGAGGAGAGAATGGATGAAAAGAAAAGGAGAAATAAAAACAAAGTATGCCACAAAGTATGCCAGGTAGGAAGAAAGATAGGAAAAGTTTGAAATCAATGTCCAGTATACCATGACTACAAAGTTCTTTGAAATTTTAATGGAGTAATGGGCCATTACAGTAGAGAGACATCCTCATAAAATACTGATTTTAGATAATTTACACTAATTATTGGAATGAGGATAAGTAAAATATTAGAATGAAATAGTCTACATTTTCTCTTGAGATAAGTGTAATAATTGAATAATGAGTAATTATAAATACTGTAGAAAGTGTGAAATCAAAACCCAAGTACAGCAATTGATACTACTCTAGCCAGGAATCATTTTTCAAACCGCAATAAATGAGGTGTTGGTACTTTAAGTAACAACTCCAACCCCATCTAGATGGGTTAGAAAGAAGCACCCCTTGATTTTTAAACATACATTTAAAATATGTGTATTCAACAAACAAAGCTTTCATCTGAGAAGACTGGAGAATAGAAAAAAACTGAATCTAGTGGAAGAAATAGCAATAGTTAGAGCAGAAATCTATTAAACTGGAACAAGAGGTCACAGATAGGAGTAATGACACCAAAAGCTGATGCTTTGCACAGATGAACAAAACCCCCTTTTTGGAGTCAGGGTTTTGTTATGCAGGACAGGCTGCCTTTGAGTTGGGATCCTGCAGCTCCCAAGGGCTGGGATTTTAGGCATGAGCTACTACAACTCAATGCAAAAAACAAATAAACAATAAAACAATAAAACAATGTCTCTAGCAGAAAAGATAGACGGAGAAGACAGGTGAAGAAGAGGGGCAGGAGAGAGATGGGATAAGGAAAGGGGAGAAAGGAACAGAAATAAGAAGTAAGTAAGGAGCTTCAGTCCAGGACCATGGATAATGAAATATACAACAAAGGAACATTAAAGAAAAATCCTTGCGAATTTCCAAAATTTGTGGACAAATGGATTAAACTAGAAATGATCATAATCAGTGAGCTAACCCTGAAGCAGAGAGACTCAAATAGTATATACTCACTTATAACTGGACACTAGACCAAGGGGCATGCCTCATGAAAGTCTTCACTTACCAGGAAAGTGGGATAGAGGTGAGGACATCCTAAGGTGAGTGAAATATAGGAGGTAGGGAAATAGATGGACTCAGAGAGTCCTAGAAACCTACAAGAAGAACACTATGATGGGCGGATCTGGGCCCAGGGGTTTGCTCGATCTATGGCACCAACCAAGGACAATACGTGCAGTCATCATCAAACCCCTACCCAGACCTAGCCAAGGGACAGGTCATTCTCCACAGTTGAGTGGAGAGTAGAGTCTGACTTTCACATGATTTCTGGTGCCCCATATTTGGCCATGTCCCGTTGATGGGGAGGCCCGATGGCACTCAGAGGAAGGATAGCAGACTACCAAGAAGAAACGTGATAAACTAGCATCATATTCAAGGGGAGAAGGGCCCCTTCAGTCACAGATATAGGGAAGGGGAATGGAGTTAAAGCGGGAGGAGGGAGGAATGGGAGGATGCGCCAGATGGGATAGCAATTGAGATGTGCTATGAATTGTTTTATTTTTCAATTAAAAAATGATAAATAAAAAAAAAGAAAGGAAAAAGAAAAATCCTTGCTCACAAGTTTGTAGCTCAAATGAAATAGACCAATTGCTTGAAAGTCACAATCTGCTTAAATCCACACAAGAAAAAAAATTAAAAATCAGTAGATCTATGTCTATTAAATAAATAGTTCGACCCTCCCAAACAGGAGGCACCAAACCTCAACAGTTTCACCAAGAAATTATACCAAAATTTTAAGGGAAAACTGGTACCAGGTTTCCATAATCTCTCCTAGGAAATAGGAGCTGAGGGAGTATAAAGCCATTATCACCATAATATGAATAATTTGGAAAATATGGTATGAGAAAGGAAAACTGCTAACCAATAGCTCTCATTAAATTCGGTTTGAAATCTTCCATACATTCTGAAAATATTAAATACAACACTGAAACAAACAGAATTATATATCATGATAAAGTGATATTTAATCCAAGCTATATAAAGCTGCTTAGAATTAGAACAATTATTGGAAATTATCACATCAATAAGCTAAGGAAGAAAAAATCACACAATATATATAGAATGTATTAGACAAAATTCAATGCCCATCCATATGTTATTAATTAAAACTCAGCAAATAGGAAACACAGGGAAACCACCTCCATTGGATAAATAATATCTCTGAAAACCTTAAGAAAATGTCATAGTTAGTGGCCAGCAACTAACTGTTTTCTCATTAATACTAGAAACAGGCATAAAGGTTCCCGTTCACCATTATTGTTCAATGACATTCTAGAAATCCTATGTTATGGAAAATGATAAGAAAGGGAAATAAAACATGTATAGATTGGGATGAAAAAAAAACATAATTGTCTTTGCAGAAAAACTTAAAAATTGCTAAATAAACCCTCATAGAAACAGTATGAAATTATATAAAGATGTATAAAAGGTAATATACAGAAGTTCATTTATTCTTTTTACTATTTTTTGACATGTGTTGCTGTGTAGCTCGGGCTGGCTTTGAACTCACAATGGAGCTTTTGTTAATTCTTCATCCTTAGATTCCTGAGGACTAGAATTACAAGAAATTACTACCCTGCCTGGATGATTAATTTCTTTCTTATATACCAGGAATGAACAAATTTTTCAAAATTAAAAACGCATTTAAATTTACACTAACATCAACCCAAAATGACAAATGTGCACATAACAAACTATATAAAAAGCTTTCTATAAAAGCTTCACAATTAATGAAAAAGCAACCATGACTAAAGTCTGTGACTTTTGATAATCCTAATTTGCACCACAATGATTTTGGTATAATTATTGTTCTCAAAACTTTGAGTACACCTGGTTTTTTATAACTTTAAGAAACATTTAATGTAAAACTCCAGAGAATGAATCATGTATTTATGATTGGCACAAAACTGGTACATTGTACTTACTTAAGAAATTTTTTCTTTCAAAATATTCATTATGAAAGCAAAGAAAAAGAAACAGAAAGGACATACCATATGTATTACTTTGATATTTGTCTCTTATGGCCATAGCACAGTAGTATGTGTGTTCTCCTGAAACTTTCCTTGTCATGGTCACCACAGAGTTACAAAATAGAAGTCACAGGCCCTAGGCTCAAACCTACCTAAGTTTTGGCAAAATTGTTTCCATCCTAGCTTTTCGTTTCATGCCTCTCTCTCTCAAAAGCCCTGATGTGTTGAAAAATGGGTGGCAATGTAGATGTTTGTGTCCTGTCCCATTGTGCCATCACATGCTTGCCTCAATGACTCCAGGCTGGACAGCATACAACTCAGTTCCTCATGGTTGATATAATGGTTTTAAAGCCAAGGATCAGGGGTGATGTTCTGTTGTGAGCAACGGTTGTCCAAAAGACCGAGGTAAAAGGTCTCATTTCTCATCATAGCCTGAAGGAGGAAAATACCATTTTGTTCGGTTTTAATTCTTAATAACTTAAGCGATGGATCAAGCCTTAGATTTATAGTAAGAAGACTGCTTTTCCACCACCAAAAAGTTTTCCTAGAGCCTCTTTCATGTCTCTATTCCTCAAGCTGTAGATGAATGGGTTCAGCATGGGAATCACAATCATATAGAGAATGGCAGCCCTACTTTCCCTCTCTGTAGAGTGACTGGAAGGTGGAAGTAAATACACACCCATCAGAGATCCGTAGAAGAGCAGAACCACTGTAAGATGGGAACCACAGGTAGAGAAGGCTTTCCATCGCCCTCCAGGAGAAGGGATGCCCAACACAGCCCAGGAAATACGGACATAGGAGAAGACGATCAACATAAGAGGGATACTGAGAAACACTAAGCCCATGGTAATGATCATCAGCTCATTAATGTGGGTGTCAGAGCAGGCAAGTTTTAGCAGAGCACTAGGATCACAGTAGAAGTGGGGGATGGCCCTGTGGGCACAGAAAGCCACACGGGTCAACAGCAGTGTGTGCATCAGGGCGGGACAATTGGTCAGCACCCAGCACATACTCAGCATTAACACACAGAATTGTGGGCTCATGGCTGTGCTGTAATGGAGTGGCTGGCAGATGGCTACATAGCGGTCATAGGCCATCACAGCAAGAAGACAGTTGTCAAGGCCACCAAACATCAGGAGGAAATACAGCTGGGCAAGGCACTCAGAATAGGAGATGGTCTGACTCTGGGTATAAATGTTGACAAGCATTTTAGGGACTGAAGCAGAAGTGAAGCAAGCATCAGTTAAGGACAGATTGGCCAAGAAGAAGTACATAGGAGTGTGCAGGTGCAGGTCAGAGCTGATGACAAGGATGATGAGGAGGTTCCCCACCATAGTGACCAGGTACATGCCCAGGAAGACACTAAATAGAAGAGGCTGCTCCCCTGGCTGCTCAGAGAGTCCCAGAAGGAGGAAGTCTGAAGCACCAGATTGATTCACTCGGCTTGATTTTCCCATCCTACTCAGCTCTTGTCATCCATGTTCAAATGAAAATTCTCTGTGTGCTAATACTTAATCATTAGATCAGCTCATAGATATGACATTGTATCACCAGAACTACCTGGGATGGAGAGGCGAGATTCTGTGATCCTTGCCCATGAGTATCTCTGAGTATCACTGAAAAGAAAATAAACAATTAAAAACTAGTGAACACTCAAATGCAAATGTTGGTTTCTATGCTGCCACAGACTGCACAAAAGAGATCAGTTTGATTAGAAAAGTGAGCACAGGCTATTGGAAGGAGGTGGGAATTACGTACAGCCTTGTTGGGGATATTTGAGAAATACTTTAGCTTTGTGCATTAGGGAAGAGAAGGTGTAGATCATCATAACGCCCCCTCCTCTCCTAGTGCATACAACACACACACACACACACACACACACACACACACACACACACACGTACTGAACTTTCTGTGTTGACACTGAAAATTACTTTGAAGGGAAGATGAGCTGCTTCCTAATCCTAGGACTCAGCCTCATCCATTCAAAGCAATCCTGAGCTTTCCCCTAACTGGGAGCGCTGGCCATATTAGTGTCCTCCAAAATATCTTCCTTTGTTCCCACTCCCCTTTTTTGTATCTCCCTGTGACAATCTGCGGTTTGACACTGAAAGCCCCCTTTCTTCCCTCCCGTGGTTTCTCTGTCTCTGTCTCTGTCTCTGTCTCTGTCTCTGTCTCTGTCTGTCTCTCTCTCTCTCTCTCTCTCTCTCTCTCTCTCTCTCTCTCTACCTTTCTCTCTCATGCTTGGTTTTCACCAGAGGGGAGGAAAATAAAGGGTTTTAGATCTCTTTTCTGCCAGCAGCTTTGTCTGCCATCTGTGGATTTAGTGTAGGCTGGTGTTACACAGCCTTTGTAAGGATGATGGCCCTAGAAGATTCAAGATCTTTCAGTTCTCTGTTTAATCCATGATCCATAAAGAGTCTTATAATCTTAAGAAAAGACTTGGATTCCATACCCCTCAATATTTGCCTATTTAGGGGCAAGTGATGTGTGTGAATGACTCTCTCCCTGTGTGTGTGTGTGTTTGTGTGTGTGTTTGTGTGGGTGCGTGTGTGTGCATGCATGCATGCATTTAAAGATGTTTGAAGGTGACCCACAGGGTCCTGGAAACCTACAAGAAGAACTTTATGACAGGCAGATCTGGGTCCTGGGGTCCTCCTCAAACTAAGGCACCAGCCAAGGAGAATATAGGCAGTAAACTTCGAACCCCTACCAAGACCTAGCCTGCGAACATGATATTCTCCACTGTTGAGTGGAGAGTGAGATCTGACTCTCACACGAACTCTGGTGCCCCTTTTCTGACAATGTCCCCTGGATGGGGAGGCCTGACGGCACTCAGAGGAGGGATAGCAAGTTACCAAGAAGAGACTCGATATCTTAAGAGCATATATAGGGGGAGGAGGTCTCCCTCAATCACAGACATAGGGGAGGGGAGAGGGGGGAAGTTGGAGGGAGGGAGGAATGGGAGGAAACAGGGGAAGGGCTAACAATCGAGATGTAATACGAATAAATTAATAAATAAAATAAAATATTAAACAACAAAAAAAAGATGTTTGAAGGTGAATTTTATCCCTTCCAGGTTTCCTGGTTCTCACCTGTCACAGTGTGTATCAATATCAAGCATCGTCAAATTCTCAAGTTTCCTCCTTTAGCTGGAAATTTCTCAGTGAAGACCTGACAGAGACATTTTCTGACTTGGTCTATAAAGCTGACATCAATGGACTCTTGTGTTCTTTGAGAACACCTAGGGTGTATGACTGAATTTTCTTGGACCAAGAAAGGACATGGGTTTCTTGGGGCTATAAAGGTTCCTAACAGACAATCTTCCAAAGCACTTATTAAAGACAACCCAAGTGTCACTGTAGAATCTTCTCTCCAGCCAGCTCTCTGTGGGTCCGAAGGGACCTGGGGCATTCCTTTCCTCAAAGGCTCAGATGTCAGGTGCAGGTCTCTGGAGTGTAATTCTGAATCTCCTGCTGGCATGTTCTTTAGCTTGACTAGCTAGCCTGCCGGGACTCCTCTCTATGCACTGGACAACTCTCTCTAACCTTTGCCCTTGCTAACCCTCAAAACATCTGAAAGTCTTGAGTGAGGCAGCATACAGAAAGCATAGCAGCTATGTCAACTCACCTACAGCAACTGCTGGGAAAGCTGTGCCTGTCTTCCATATTTCTGTTAACTAGCCAGCTCTTCCTAAACAGTTCAGTATATGACCACAAGTAAGAAACAAAGCTGAGATGCTGGAACTACAGGATTCTGTGGAGGAGCCTTCAGGAGGAATAGCAAAACAGCTTTAGAAATCATGGAATGTGGCCCACTAGTTATCACAACCATGATAGGAGTGCCTCAGGAGGCAGAGCCCTAAAGACTACAGGTCCTGAGGACTTTATGTTGTCAATGGAGCATTGCTCTGCCTGTTGTCTGTGCGGTCACCATATCCCTAATTATATACATATTGTATGAAAACTCAAGGGCCTTCCAGCCCCTCACTGGGCAGTATCATTGACACTTTAACAATAATGGGGCTTGGCTATTTTCAGGCATTTCTGCTAGAGTAGATTAATAATTTACCCACCATTCTTGGAAAGAACTTAGAGATATAGATTGATAGAAATGACCATCATCCTTAAAAAGATTTTAGAAAAATAAGATTATTTAGTAAGGTTAGGTTAAGTTGTTTTTGTTAGTGGCTCTGATGTAGAAAATCTTAGGGAACAATTTAAAGTTCAGAAAAGTATACTATTAATAATTGAGCTGGGGACGTTTTGAGGTTAGGTAGCAAGAACCCAATTAGCACTGGCTGATGTGATTCTCTCACTGAAGCTGAGCTGCTGAGCAGGTGATTAATTTCTTGTACCCATTTTTGCCCTCAGATTCCTGGCATGGTTTAATAAAAGTTGTTAATGAGTAGATGTGCACCTTGAGGATTTAAAGTAGAGATAGCTGATTGTTTTTATATAAAAGTTTAGATTTGTGATTCTCTTAAGATTTTTATAAGAGTACTTTTTAAGATAATTGATTTTTTTCTTTGTAACTTA
This sequence comes from Acomys percivali, assembly GCA_907169655.1. Lineage (NCBI taxonomy): Eukaryota > Metazoa > Chordata > Mammalia > Rodentia > Muridae > Acomys > Acomys percivali. Next base: position 13,398,215 of record OU015750.1, on the reverse strand, counting down.
AAATTGCAGCCTGGCAGTGAAAAGAAAAAATGGCTGAAGAATTACTTTCCTTGCTTACACTTCGCTAATCTATAACTCATTGATTAGTACTAATGTTTGTCAGTTCTTGGGTATAATTTGTTTTTTATATTTGCTTCTCACCCATTATACATGAAACCTTTGCCTAGTGAGGGTATTGGGGAACATATTGTTCTATGTATATTCATTATAATTGCTCACTTAAAGAAAAATAGAATGTAACTACATGTGATTTTTTTTTTACTGATTGAAAGATTTAGTAGAAATATATAAGCTACGGGAGGAAAAAAATAAAGTTGTTGGAGCCTGTTGGGATTTGTTTCATCCATTCAATATGCATGTGTGTTATGTATTTAAAGTTGCTTGGAGCTTGCTCTTTGGCTCTTTGGAGTTCACTACATCTACCCAATGTGTGAATGTGTGTGTGTGTGTGTGTGTGTGTGTGTGTGTGTGTGCATCTATGAATGTATATGTGTGTATGAATGTATGTATATATGTATGTATGTATGCATGTGCATGTGTGAAATTGTTGAAGCTTGTTGGAACTTACTCATTGCAGCGTCTCTTTCTTCATACACTGTGTAAATTCATGATTTTATCCCTCCTTTTCCTTTCTTTTTTAATTTTTATTTTCTTTAATTCAAATAATTTATTCAAATTACATCTTGATTGTTATCCCCTCACTTGTATCTTCCCATTTACCCCTCCCTCCGTCTTTCATCCTATTACCCTCCCCTAGGGCTGTGACAGAAAGAGGCCTCCTCCCCCATCATATGATCATAGCCTATCAAGTCTCATCCTAGTAACCTGCTTACGATTCCTCTGAGTGCCACAGGCCTCCCTACCATGGGGAAGTAGTCAAACATGGGGCACCAGAGTTCATGTCAGAGTCAGTCCCCACTCTTCACACAACTGTGGACAATGTGCTGTCCATTGGCTAGATATGAATAGGGGTTCTAGGTTTACTGAGTGCATTGTCCTTGGTTGGTACAGTAGTTTGTGCAGGGCCCTGGGTCCAGATCTGCCAGCCTTGATGGTCTTGTAGGGTTCCAGAACCCTCTGAGTCCTTCTATTTCCCCATTCTCCCATACCCCTTTCTCTGGAGTCCCAATAGTGTCACGACCTCTCCAGTGGAGTCTGTGTGACAAATACTACTGCACAACCTGAGATGAAGACCCCTACTCAGGGAGAGCCTCCTGGAATGGGTCTGATGTTTCTGCCAGGAGTAGTTAATTGCAGCCTTCCTTTCTCTCATTGTGTTGGAATATCCTGTCTCTATTATTTTTCCTAACTTTACTCCTAAATTGGGACTTTTTAGGCATGATAACATTGCTATGAGACACCCTAACTTGGGCCTGAAGCCAGAGACCGTTCAGGCTTGGAGTTCACAGCCAACCTCTGCAGGTCTTCTCCACTTATTAAAGAAATATGGCTAATAATTATTCATTAGTTAGTAGTTTATATTGTGACTTACAAAGAAATAAAGTGTTTCAGAAATATCCAGAAAATGGTGCTCAGATATTAGAAAAGAGAAATAAGAAAAATTGTCTTGATTTCTAAACCCCCAGCACAAGGTGCTGGGCAAAAATTAATGAAAGAATGTTGACCCTTGACAAAGAGAGCATAAGCATACTGATACTAAGCCAATTACTTAAGAATGATGATGTATTTACTGTGTATTCTGTACCCTGTATTGTTTCATTTAACATTGTAATTCAAATTATGACAATACTATTACTTTGCATTCTGTACTTGTACTGTGTATGCCTAAAATGCTTCACTGATTTCCTTGAATCTACTCTATGGGGAAAATGTAGCCACAAAACACTCCCTGTTTCAAAAACTGTGTATAAAATTCTAGACTGCTTGCCTGCAAAATATACTCAGATTCAAACAGTATGCCTGGGTTTGTTTCTGTTTGTCACTCTGCCTATCTTTGTCCACCGATGCTTTGAGAACTCCTGTTCCCAAGGACCTATACCCAACTGAGACTGTTTATGTTACAGTAGGAAATTCCAGCATCTCAACCAATCCCCTGATGAGTGAACACTCTCAGAGGACATCCATGTTGGGCTGGTATCCAATTATAAATGACCATATATCATGTGTATCTTTCTGGGTCTGGGTTAACTCACTCAGGATGATCATTTCTAGTTCCATCCATTTGCCTGCAAATTTTAACATTTCCTTCATTTTCATAGCTGTGTAGTATTCCATACTGTAAATGTACCATAGTTTCTTTATCCATTCTTCCAATGAAGGACATCTATGTTGTTTCCAGGTTCTTTCTATTATGAATAGGGCTGCTATGAACATGATTGAGCATATGTCCTTGTTGTGTGGTGGAGCATCTTTTGAGTATATTTCAAGAAGTGAAATAAGTTGGTCTTGAGATAGCCCTATTCCCAATTTTCTGAAAAAGTGCCAGATTGATTTCCAAAGTGGTTGTATAAGTTTTCACTCCCAACAGCAATAAAGAAGTATTCCCTTTTCTCCACATCCTCACCAGCATGTACTATCACTTGATTTTTGATCTTATCCCCTCTGATGGGTGTAAGAAGGAATCTAGAAGTTGTTTCGAATAGCATTTCTCTGATGACTAAGGATGTTGAGCATTTCTTTAAGTCTTTTTTTGCCATTTGATATTCCTCTGTTGAGAATTCTCTGTGTAGCTCTGAACCCCATTTATTAATTGGGTTACTTGGTTTGGTGGGTATTTAATTTCTTGAGCTCTTTATATATTTTGGATTTTAGCCCTTTGTCAGATGTAGGATTGGTGAATATCTTTTCCCAGCCAGTCAGCTGTAGCTTTGTTCCATTGACAGTGTCCTCTGCCCTACAGAAGCTTCTCAGCCTCCTGAGGTCCCATTTATTAATTGGTGACCTTGTAGCCTGGGCTGTTGATGTTCTGTTCTAGAAGTTGTCTCCTGTGCCAATGTGTTCCAGACTCTTCCTCACTTTTTCTTCTAACTGATTTAATGTCTCTGGTTTTATGTTGAGGTCTTTGAGCCACGTGGACTTGAGTTTTGTGCATTGTGACAAATACAGGTCTAATTGCATTTTTCTACACATAGGCATCCATTTAGACCAGCACCATTTGTTGAAGATGCTATCCTTTTTCCATTGAATAGATTTGATTTTGGCTATTGGCTCTCTGTATATAGCCTTTATTATGTTAAGGTATGTATCTTGTATCCCTGATCTCTCAAAAGCTTTAAACATGAATAGGTGTTGGATTTTGTCGAATGGTTTTTCAGCATCTAAGGAGATGATCTTTCCTTCTTTTTTCTTTCAGTTTGTTTATATGGGAGATTACATTGATGGATTTCCATATATTGAACAATTCTTGCATACTTGGAATGTAACCTACTTGATCATGGTGAATGATATCTTTGATGTGTTCTTGGATTCAGTTTGTGAGTATTTTATTGAGTATTTTTGCATCAATGTTCATAAGAGAAATTGGTCTGAAATTCTCTTTCTTTGTTGGGTATTTGTGAGGTTTATTTATCAAGGTGACTGTGGCTTCATAGAATGAGTTTGGTAATGTTCCATCCATTTGTGGAGTAGTTTGAAGAGTATCAGTATTTGGTCTTCTTTGAAATTCTGGTAGAATAGCTTTTTTATTTTTGGTTGGGAGACTTTTGAAGACTGCATCTATTTCTGTAGAAGAAACAAGACTATTTAATTTTTTATTTGATCTTGATTTAACTTTTGCAAATGAATAAAATTGTTCATTTCCTTTAGATTCTCAAATGTTGTGGTGTATATGCCTTTGAAGTAGGACCTAATGATTCTTTCTATTTGTTCAGTGTCTGTTGTTTTGTTACCCTTTTCATTTCTGATTTTGTTGATTTGCATAGTGTCTCTCTGCCTTTTCATTTGTTTCACTAATGGTTTGTCTATCTTCTTGATTTTCTCAAAAAACCCGATCTTGCTTTTGTTGGTTCTTTGAATTGTTCTCTTTGTTTCTAATTTATTGATCTCTGCCCTGAGTTTGATTATTTTTATCCATCTACTCCTCTTGGGTGTTTCTGCTTTCTTCCCCCCTAAGGCTTCCAGATGTATCACAAAGTTCCCTATTTGAGTTGTATCAATTTCTTTATGAAGGCACTCAATGCTATGAACTTTCCTCTTAGCCCTTAGTTTTCAATGTGTACCATAAATTTCGGTATGTTGTCCCTTCATTTAAATTGAATTTTAGGAAGTCCTTAATTTCTTCCTTTGTTTCTTCCCTGACATGGATGTCATTGAGTAGAGAGTTGATCATTTCCATGTACGTGTAGGCTTTTTGTGATTCCTGTTGTTGTTGAAGTCCAGCTTTAGTCTATGGTGGTCTGAAAGGTATTATTTCAATCTTCTTGAATCTGTTGAGGCTTGCTTTGTGACCTACTATATGGTCAGTTTTGGAGACGGTTCCAGGAAGTGCTCATAAAAGATATAATCCTTGGTGTTTGGGTGAAAAGTTAAATATCTGTTAGATCCATTTGACCCATGACATCTGTTAGCATCATTCTTTCTAAGTTTAGTTTCTGTTGCTTTGATCTATCCTTTTGTGAAAGTTGGATGTTGAAGTCTCACACTATTAATGTATGGGGATTGGTGTGTGATTTAAGCTTTGTTAATATTTCTTTTACAAGTGTGGGTGTTCTTGTATTGGGGGAATAGATGTTCAGAATTGTGATGTCATCTTGGTTGAATTTTCCTTTGATGAGTATGAAATGTTATTCCTCGTCTCTTTTGATTAATTGTAGTTGAAAGTCTATTTATTATATATTAGAATGGCTACATCACCTTCCTTCTTGTGTCCATTTGCTTGGAATACCTTTTTCCAGCCTTTTACCATGAGGTAATGTCTATTATTGTGGCTGAGATGTGTTTCTTTAATGCAGAAGAATGTTGGGTCTTGTTTATGCATCCATTCTGGTAGTTTGTATCTCTTTATTGGAGACTTGAGACCATTGATGTTTAAATATATTAATGACCAATGACTGTTAAGTCCCTTGGTTTTGATGTTGGTTGCAGGAGAGTGTTTGTGTGGTTATATTTTGCTAAAGTGAAGTTATTTATTTCCTGTGTTATCTTGGTTGTAGTTTGTTACTTTGGGTTGGAGTTTTCCTTCTAGTAACTTCTGTAGGGCCAGATTTGTGGATAGGTACTATTTGAATTTGTCTTTGTCATGAAATAGCTTGTTTTCACCATCAGTGATTGTTGAAAGTTTTGATGGATATAGTAGTCTGGACTGGCATCTGTGGTCTCTTAGGATTTACATAACCTCTGTCCAGGCCCTTCTGGTTTTTATTGTCTCTGCTGAGAAGTCATGTGTAATTCTGTTAGGTTTGCCATTATGTTACTTGGCCTTTTTTCCTTGTCACCTTTAATATTTTTCTTTGTTCTGTACATTTTGTTTTGATTATTATGTGGTGGGAGGATTTTCTTTTCTGGTCTATTCTAATGGTGTTCTGTAGTCAGCTTGTATGTTTATATGCATCTCTTTCTTTAAGTTGGGGGAAAATTTCTTATATGATTTTGTCGAAAATATTTTCTTGGCCTTGGAGCTGGCACATTCTTTTTCCTCAATTCCTATTATCCTTAGGTTTCTTCTTCTCATGATGTCCTTGATTTCTTGGGTGTTCTGTGTCACGAATTTTTTAGATTTACCATTTTTTATGGTTGCATCAAGTTCTACAATAGTATCTTCTACACCTGAGATTCTTTCCTCCATCCCTCGAATTCTGTTAGTGAAGCTTACCTCTGCATTTCCTGTTTTCTTCTCTAAGTTCTCTTGTTCCCGGCTTTCTTCTGTCTGTACTTTTATCATTGGTTCCATTTTCATCTTTAGATCTTGAATGATTTTACTGATTTCCTTCATCTGATTTCCTTAATTTCTTATAGTGATTTCTTCATTTCCTCTTTATAGGCTTCTGTCATGGCTTCTTTAAGGTCCTCAATCTGTTTGGCTGCATCTTTTTGTATTTGCTTATTGATTTTATTTATTTCTTGCATTATTGTCTCCATTAGCAAGGATCTGAGGTCATTTTCTTGTGTTTCAGTTGTGTTTGAGTTCTCAGGGTCGAATTATTTGGGATAACTGGGTTTTGGAGATGCCATATTATTATTGCTTTTGTTGTTTGTATGTTTACACTGGCCTTTAGTTATTTTGTTATTTCTCACATTGGAAGGTAGCTTCTGGTGTCCTTCACTAGTCATTGAGAGTAGTTTATTGGTGAGTGTCTGTAGATCTAGACCCCTCGTCTGTGGGGATCAGGGAATCCTTCCTTGGATCAAGCAGGTGACTTGGTTGCAGGTCCTGGATACTTTTCTCCACACCATTGGCTCTCCACTGGGCCAGCAGGGGCTGGTGCTAGTGCTCAGCCCAAGGTTCAGTCTGTGATAGCATGTGTACTATCTTCCTTTGGCTGGGCTTTGAAGACTCTGACCTCGGCCACTGTGACCCTGGGACCTCTGTTCAGTCTGCCTGAGAGTGCAGGAGCTGCCTGCTGGCTTAAGCTTCCACCTGTTCTCACTCAGACTGTGGGATCTCAGTTCAGTGCCAGAGAGTGCAGTAACTGCCCTGTGGGGGAGAACATGTCCACAGTCGTCTACCTCCCACCCACACATGGACCCTGGGTCCCTCTGTGAACTGGTGAGGTGATCTGAAATCAGATCTATCCCAGATCCACACTCTGGGCTCTCCCCTTGGCCAGCAGACACTGATGCTGCTGTTTTGTAGCCCACAGCTCAGTCAGAGAGAATGCTTGTAGGTACTGCCTGTTAGGCTGCGCTGGGCTTTGGAGACCCAGCCTGCAGCCACAGGACTAAGGGTTTTCTATAGACTGGCAGAGGTGGCTGGGATCAGATCCACCCTTTCTCCTGGGTGCTGCTGGTGCTTCACCGCCCACTGTTCAGTCCAAGATACAGATTCTCAGATATATATCATAGCTGCAGTTCACAGGCAGATACACAGCTAATCTCTGGGCACTGGGCACCCATCCTCTGTAGATCAGTTGGATGGCCTGAGGTCAGAACCAGTTGTGCTCTTCACTGTATGGACACAGCTCATCTAGGGCTCTCCAGGACTTGTGGTCTGTAGCTTTCAGCCTGGTCCCTAGGCTCCGTCCTGCCCTCAGCACCATGCACAGTCATCACAGCCATCTTGGATTCTCTTAACTCACATTCACATATTTTCATATGCTGAAGTATCCCTGCATCTCTGGCATGAATCGTACTTGATCATGGTGGATAATATTTTTCGTGTGTTCTTGGACTCAGTTCTATGTTCTTAAAAAATTGGTCTATAGTTCTTATTTGTTGACTCTGTGTGGTTTAGGCATTAGGATGACTGTGGCCTCATAAAATGAAATTGGAAATGTTTCTTCTGTTTCTGTTTTGTGAAATAATTGAAAATGTATTGGTGTTAACTCTTCCTTGAAAGTCTGGTAGAATTCTGCACTAAACCCATCTAGTCCTGGGTTTGATTTTGTTATTATTATTGTTTGTTCAGTTTTGTTCTTTTGTTTGGGAGACTTTTCATGACTGCTTCTATTTCCTTAGATATTACAGGTCTATTGAAGTTGTTTTTCCAATCTTGATTTAACTTTTCAGGGTTTCTGCAACCCCGAATTAGTTCACAGTTGCACATCAGGGCTCTGAAATCAAATAGCCTTGGGAAAAGTATTCTAGAAGGCACATTGAAAGTTCAATGATTTCCTAAACTTTGGATCATACCTTATGGAATTCTAAAAAAAATCACCATTTCACTACCTTTTTTTGGTGGAGTAGGGACATAATTTACAGTTTCAAGATTTGTAAAGTAAATTTGTAAAGTAAAAAATTTAATGTTAGTACATAGGAGAATAAACCATCACTTCTAGTGACACCAATGCTATACTAACTTGATCAGTTATAGAACAGAGGGGAGATGTAGATAATTATGAATGTTTGCATGAACAAGCCTCATGGGAACTCTGTCCCCTGACTCCTTTTATGTTTAGATGTCCAAATCAGAGACTGCTCAGTCTCTTCCAGGAATCAGTCCGATGAGCTTACATTTCTTTCTCTATGAGCAATGGTTTCAAACTGAAAATATATGGTGCTTTAACCTTCCTGAAGACCTGTTTCAGGTGTGACTTAGGCACTATGGTCATCTCCAGGGCTCAGCTCAGACCCTCTCCTCTCTTGCTCTCTTTCTTTTATCCAGTGAATATAGCTGTGACTACTGCAGTCTTAGGTTCAGACATGGCCCTGACTTGTCTTTGCAATCCTTCATGAACCCCTTGACTACTTACTTAGAACATTAATAATTAAATTATTAAATTATAATTTTAATTTAAATTTAAGTTTGTAATTTATGGTCATTTGCTATTTGTTTTTATTAATCATAACTCTAACACCACCCTTATCTCACACAGTCTATCAGGAAAAAAATCTGAGCTTTCTCCTTGGTGTTAAGCATTTTTATTGCTTTCTTTCCATTGTCCATGGTAGAAGCAAAAAATAGCTCAGGCTAGTGCTACTCTGTCTATCATCTTTGAGTCAACTATTATATATTTTGATTGACAAAGTAAGAGAAGAAACTGCAGTGGTAAGTAAAATTGCTTAAACATGGATTTCAGAAACAGAGGCTTCCCCAAGTCTCCAAAAGCACCTCATCAGTGTTTCTAAAAATCTATATAGTGGACCAAGATAGGAAAGAGGTTTTCTTCCAGGTTGTCAAACACAAAAAGCCAAAACACTATAATATAATATTTATATAATTCCTGACTGTTTCATGGTTCTTCTTGCTTTAGGTAGATTATTGTATATATGTGCAATAATATGTAAAAAAGAAAAATAATTTTAAAAAGAAAAATCTAAATAGTTTTCTATGGCCACAAATAGAAAATGATGATGAGTTTTTTTTCAGAGAAAGGAAGAAGCAAAGCATACCAGTACCAAGAGCTTGAATAGAGTAACAAAGGGAGAAGCGAAACTGGGATTTTGGTATATTTGAAGAATTTGAGGGTGATCTGTTCCTACACTAACTACCTTGTGCCATAGACACAATCACCTCCACATAGCAACAGACCCACTAATGCATTATCAACTGGCACAGCTAACATAAGATACATGGTTCATTCCTAAAATGACATACAATTCAATGGAAATGAATGCACTTTCCTGCTTAAGAAAGGTCTTTGCTAGCTTATACACCATTATCTTGTTGGGGTTACCATCCATTGTGTCTTAAGAGAGTCTCTCTCACTTAGGTACAGGATTATGTGTTAAACACTGGACTTTAGTCTTTATGTGGCATGATGTTCCTCATCATAAGATTGAGAAGGGAAAGAAAAAGCTTTTAGCCCTTTCTGATCTCTCAAGAAGATAGTTAATTCTGAAGTGTTATTAAGGTCAGTCAGTATAGGATGTAGGAGAGGAATATGTATGCATTTCTAGCTATTTCTCTTGCAAACATAGGAAATATTGACTTCAAAAATGAATAATATTTAAACACCTCTGTCGATTTTTCATGTAAGTTTTTTTTAGGTCTAGACTCATACTAATGAAAATCAATTCTGACTTACTAGAGCACAAATTTGAGAGTATAATACAATATAGTCTCCTAATGCATAGTGAAAACCTTCCTTCACCTTAAATTTTAGCCAAAGCTTATTTATCCATGACTCAAACATATGTATTGAACTAAATAAACATATTGTAACACAGAAGCATAAGAATACTTGAGAAAGATTTAGTTTTCAATGATAGTATCATACAGAGTATAAATTCAATCGGTCTCAATAGAGGATGAAATTGTGTATATTAAGTTTTTTATTAATTAATAAAACATTTCTATTGAAATATATAATGAAGTTGAACAGAGAATAAAACTATAAAAATTTTTACACATATATTTATATTATTACACATAAATAAAATAAACTTCATAGAGGAAAAGGAACCATGAAACAATCAGGAATTATATAAATGTTACATTCATAGTGTTTTGGCTATTTGTATTTGGCAACCTTGAAGAAAGCATCTTTCCTATCTTGGTGAGTCTAAAATTTTGAATGCAAATCAATATCTATCATATCTCAACTCTATCAATTTAAAACATCTATCTAGACCTAAAAATATCTTAACCCCTAAACAGCTAGTCTACTGCTAAAGGCCATGCATCTCTGTGCTAGTTGATCTTTTAGGTTCACACAGCTCTTGATCTTCACCTTTTTTTTTCTACTAAAGTTGAGGAGGCAAAATATTAAGATCCAGTGACCCAAAAGCTTTTAAGCTAGGAATCCTGGTAGAATAACTATAACTTGGATAATTGATAATTACTTTCTTTGCGTTAGTTAATGACTATGGGTCTAATGCTATTTGTATTTATGAATGGTGCATGCTTGTGTAAACCACTCCTACACCTCACACCCTTACCCAATGTAGTATTATAGGTAAGAGTGCCAATCTCTGTGCTTTAGTGTCAGTTAAGTATAAAGAGAAAGTCTGTGTTAGTGCTTAACAGTGGCTGGCACTTAACAAGTTGCTAGTAAATGTTACCTAAAGAAAAGCTGATGTCAAGGGCAAAGTTCATATGCAGGATTTGATATCTCATGTTGGAACAAGTGGTAAACCTTAAGTGGACAGGGATTATTCAAATAGATACCCTTCAGTTCAGAATTAAGCACTATGTATGTACAAGCCTGAGAGTGTGTGTGTGTGTGTGTGTGTGTTGAATCATTTCCCCCAAAGAATGTATAATTATCCTACCTCAGCATATTCACAAATACACCATACTGCACTAATGGAAATGACAGTAGCTGTAAACCTAGGCTAAGGCTTGTTAATACTGTAGATAGCAGGCCTTGAAGAGCATGCTGTGTACACAATATCTAATTTAGAGACGATTATCATGAGAGTCCTAAGAAAGACACAAACATGTAAGAAGTGGTGTCATGTTGCAAGTACAGAGAGTGAATTTAAATACAAATATAGGTGTTGGAAACTTTAGAGTCAACCCTACATTCTGACTATCTTTTCTGACCTCCAGATGATGTACACTCATGGAAAACCAATCCAGTGTCTCTGAGTTTTTCCTACGAGGAATACCAGGGTTTCCAGAACATCAACAGCTGCTCTATGGACTTTTCCTGTGTATGTATCTTATAGCTTTGACTGGGAATGCTCTCATCATCCTGGCCATTGGCTCTGATCCACACCTCCACACTCCTATGTACTTCTTTTTGGCCAACCTGTCCTTTGCTGACATGGGTTTAATATCCACTACAGTGACCAAGGTGCTGTTTAATATTCAGACTCAGCACCGTACCATCTCCTATACAGGTTGTCTCACCCAGATGTACTTCTTCATGATGTTTGGTGATCTGGACAGCTTCTTCCTGGCTGTGATGGCCTATGACCGCTATGCGGCCATTTGCCGCCCTCTCCACTATTCCACAATCATGAGTGCCCGAGTCTGTGCCCTGATGCTTGCCCTGTGCTGGGTCCTCACCAATGTAGTTGCCTTGACTCACACTCTCCTCATGGCTCGACTGTCCTTCTGTGTTGTTGGGGAAATAGCTCACTTTTTCTGTGACCTTACTTCTGTCCTGAAGCTATCATGCTCTGACACTTATGTCAATGAGTTAGTGCTTTCTACCTTTGGAGGCACAGTACTTGTGGTCCCTTTTGTAATCATTGTCATCTCCTATGTTCACATTGTATTTGCCGTTCTGAGGGTTCGAATTCCTGCTGGGAGTTCAAAGGCCTTTTCTACCTGTGGTTCCCACCTTTGTGTGGTGTGTGTTTTCTATGGAACACTCTTCAGTGTCTATTTGTTCCCTCCCTCTGTTGAGTCCACAGAGAAGGACGTTGCAGCTGCTGCAGTGTACACAGTGGTGACTCCCATGTTGAACCCCTTCATCTATAGCCTGAGGAACAAGGACATGAAGGGAGCCCTAAAGAGGCTTCTCTGTCATAGAAGAATTTTTTCTTCCTAGGTATAGCAAGAGCAGTATTTAATGAAAAGTCTGCGGTAGAGTTAGATAAGAGGCTTTCAGTTTGAGAAGTCAACTGCTAGCCAAGAGACTATTTTCCCATATATTCAGCCTCACTGAACTTTATGGATAATATATTCTTTCTGAGTTGCTGGTATTGTGTTTTTAATCTTTGTTTGTTTTTAGGTAGAATCTTTTCTATACAACCCAGTAGGCTTTGTATAATACATAACTCATAGTAGCCTGAAAGTCATAGTTATCCACCACAGCCTTCTAAGTTTTGAGATTACAGGCATGTACTATTCCAACTAACTCAATACTTTCTATTTAATGAGGGAGGTGACTAAGTAAAGGACACCATGAAGTATATTTTTTAGTAATACTGTGGCAAATAGGAAATAGTAGGTATTCAAAAACAATGGGCATTGTTGTCATCACTCCTCATGCCTCTCTCAACTCCAAAGTAACACTTTTCTTTGAAATTCATTTAGTATTTGTTTAGCCTGGAGTTAAGTGCTGCCTCTCAGCACTGAGTGGATAAAAATCCATGCTTTCTTGACATTTCATTCTAGGTTACGGGTCCACAGATTAATGGATGTTAAAAATTACCCGTCATTTTTATAGGAGTAAGTGAAGGTCAGGAGAGAAGTATAGGATGTTAGTTACATTCCAGGAGATGCAGAGTAGAGGGAGGACTGTCCAACAAAAGAAATTCAATGTTTAGGCTTCTGTGCTGGTCACCCAGTTTTCAATGATCTGCCAAGGGTTCAGTGAGGATGATATTCCACTGCTGGTCAAAACTGTTCAGTGCTACAGATTCCTAGGACTACTGGGTGAGAACACCAAAAGGCCCTTCCTGTGCTTGTTTGTGGATTTGTCTCTGTATCAAGAATGTATGCCAATAGTATAAAATAATTTACACAAAGAAAATTATATTTTAAGACATATGTCTCTGAGGATCTTAGAAATGCTAGGAGGTTTTAAAGATATGGACCATATAATTTTGTTGTTATATTTAGTGGGCCACTGCTTACTGTTCACCTATGTACTCTTCTTATTGCAGTGTCTACTTCCAAACTTGTTTGTAAATGAAGAGCTTTGGATCAGCAGATGTTAAATTAATTTAGTTGTTTGTTTCTTCTACATGGGGAGTGCATTAACATCACAGTTATACACACTTGGTGATCCCCTTTCAAGACAATTTTTAAGAATTGTCATTCCCCTTGGCTTTAATACAACTCAGAATATAAAGAACTAGCTGTGTTATTTAGCAGTCTTTTCCAATATAGACTTAGATGAGTTTTCTTTTCAACCTTAGGAGTCTACTGAAATCAAAGAATGCAAAACACTTATCCCTTGAATAAAAGGTTTTTTAAAGGCTTTACTCTTTGTCAGGGTGTAAAATGTTTCAGCAACTCCCACTCCTATGGGAGATCAAGGCAGCCCCAGGGATTTGTCAACACTGCAGTTGCTTTTGGTCTTAGCTTCCTCGTCACTCCATAAGAAAAGATTTCAAGATGGCCCTTTTTGAAATATTACCAAATCATAACGAAAGTTCTCTAAAAGCATCATTACTTTGCTCAACACTGACCAACCTCTGTTTACATACTGGCTTCCTAAATGAGGAGTGAAAACCAAGACCCAAACCTTTAGCATTCTTAGAGAGCTTGCTTTATACTGAGTCCTGAGATCTGTAGGCACAGATTCTGAATCAGTGTTTCTGGGATGGAGTCCCAAGACTTTGCATTTCCCAAAGTGCCCCATGACCCTAAAGAATGTTGATGCTGCAGAACAGTGTTCTTCTTCTTCAGGTTGACTCCTAGTCCACTCATAGTGTAGTATACGCCTTAAATCATTTGGGATTGAATATATTTCCCACAAACCCAAAACCAAGTACAGGAGCTAAAAGTATGATGACTTTTATTCTCTCCAGTATAACTGTGTCAGTAAGGACCTCTGTCAGTTAAAAGAATATAGATGATTACCAAGGGACACTGCAGACCATCACTATTCACCATTCTAAGACTTTAGATTCGGCTCAATCAAAATAATAGCACTAGGTTTGAAGTTCTAAATTTTTATCATGATATTATATAAATAACCATCCTATGAAAGTCAGTCTGCACATTCAATGTAGTATTATAAAAGATGAAAGGGGAACAATGAAAGAAAAGGGATTAAATGGGATGGAGATAGGAAGGCAAGGTAGAGGAGGGCATACACTGAGTGATAACTAACATAAAAATTATTCAAACTTACTATGATAGAAGCTTACAAAAATGCATACATGTGCATGTATAAAGGAAATTTAGATGTGGTTATCTAATAACCAGACAGTAATATCCTCTGAGACACTGCAGGCTTACAGATAAGGATTCTAGTGACAGGAATGGTTTACCTCTTTTGGAGTCGTTCTGTGAGGTTTCATGGACCTTTAAACTTTATAGGCTATTATTAATGCTCTTCTTTGCTCTCTAGAACTTGACAACAGAGATCTTATTGCTAAAGACACCACATATTTGAAGTCATGGGGAAAAGATCAAGATGATATTCACTTGGAAGCATCATTCCTACTGGGTAGCTTTCATAGTGCTAGGAGGTTCTATGCATACTACCAGAGGGCAAAAGTAACCATTAATCTTAGATAGGTATGAACCCTGTGAGCTACAATAAGGAGTGACCTGGCAAGACATTGTCCATTGTTGCAATAGTGGCAAGAATGCCATTGGAGGAGCCAATCACTTTTAAAAATTGGGTTTAAAGTTTGTTCCACAAATTGAAATCCATACCCAACACTATTATCAGGGCCATACTCCTAGGGGAAAATCTACTTATTATTACTCTGCTAAATGGGCACAGTATTAAAATTACCCCTAATATCTTTATGAGTTATTGTTATAGCCATAAATTAATGTACCTCTAGCCTCATTAAAGTATCTTAAATTTTTGAAGTAGATGGTGATGAACACACAGACTTACAGCTGGTCAAGGTGTAAAAAATATGAAGCTGTAGAATTCTTAGCCATAAATGAGACATATACATCATTCCTATTACCCAGAGATCAACTGTAGAAGAGAGAAGGAAAGATCATAAGAGCCAGGGAAGATGCATATGTGAATGCAAAGGGGTTTTGATGGCATCTCCAAGACTTACATAAACTCAATCTAGACCAAATTCAAGTTTTGAGGCTGGAGGTGATCATGCCATTCCACTTCTAACTACAGAGTTATTGGTACTGGCTGCTAGACAGAAAAAGTCAGATTTCTTTCAAGATATGGGCCCTGAGAGGTTACTCACACTGCAGGAGATAGTCTTGCATCCATGTGCATATAGACAGCAGAAGATGGACTCAGTAGGTTTAGGAGAAAAAAATAAGACATTAATTTAGGAGAGAAATGTAGTGGGATGATAGGCAAGACATTGGAGAAGATGGAATGAAAGGTAGATATGATCAAAACCCATTATACATGCATAAAATACTCAAATTAAAAATTGGTTTTTTTATAACACAAAAAAGAATTTTATTTTAAAACAATTTTTTGTTATACATATAATTTCTATCATTTATTAAAGACAAAAGGAAATTTACATGCCAATGAGATAGATATGCTTCTTGGTTTAATACAATATGAAACACACTAATTTGACACTTACATACTTATGTAGTATGGTAGAAAATAACTCTTTGTTTTCTGTAATTAGACCATTATATTATCTATAAGAATAGAAAATTATATATAACAAATGCTGCAATTTATAGCAAGCTTTTGTCTGACTATAAACACTATCTTGT
>OU015750.1:13328675-13347428 GCA_907169655.1 Acomys percivali | reverse complement strand
TCTTTGAGTAATCAAATATTTACTGAGCACTCATTCCATGATAAGCCTATGATTGGGAATTTAGTATATGGAGATATGTGAATACATAAGTCTTTGTGAGAAATGAAAGATATTATTGAGTTGAGATTACAGCCCTGTTGAAAAGCTTCTTCAAAGCCTCCTTCATGTCTCTGTTCCTTATGCTATAGATAAAGGGGTTTAGCAATGGAGTCACCACTGTGTACATCACAGAAGCAACTATGTCCTTGTCACTGGAAGTGCTGGATGAAGGTATAAGATAAAGGCCAATGATTGCACCATAATACAAAGCCACTACACAAAGGTGGGAGCCACATGTGGACAATGCTTTGCAGATCCCTTTGGTAGATGAAAGTTTTAGGATGGTGGTCCCAATGCGGCCGTAAGAGATCAAGATACATATTAGTGGCAGAGTAATGACTGTTGTGCCTGCTGTAAAAATGACCAGCTCATTGAGGGAGATGTCTGAGCATGAGAGTTTCAGCAAGGCATCCAGGTCACAGAAGAAATGAGGAATGGTGTTGTCGACACAGAAAGACAACTGAGCCAGGAGGAGGGTGTGAGACAGAGCGTTGGCACAGGACAATATCCAGGACAGAGCTACCAGTAAGATACACAGCTCATCTCTCATGATAGGGGTGTAGTGGAGGGGATGACAAATGGCCACATACCGATCATATGCCATTGAAGTGAGGAGGAAGTTGTCCAGAGTAGTGAATAATATAAAAAAATACATCTGTGTTATACACTCTGCATAGGGAATGGATGGATCCTGAGTCTGCATGTTCCTCAGCATCTTGGGTACAGTGACAGATGAGAAAGAGATATCCGCAAAGGCCAAGTGGCTGAGAAAGAAGTACATGGGGGTGTGGAGGTGAGGGTCCATCCTGATGAGCAGGATAATGAGCAGGTTCCCCAGCACTGTGGTCAGATACATGGCCAGGAACAGGGCATAGAACATGGCTTGGTCCTCTGGCAGGATGGGGAGCCCCAGGAGGATGAACTCTGACGAACTGCTCTTGTTATCCCTCCTCATGTTATTCTTCTCTCTGCTGTGAACAACAGGACATTTAAAGAAGAGGGAACAAACAGATATTGATTCACATAAGGGACATAAAATAGGATTCATTTTCATAGTGAGTATGTTAGGCTGATATTACTCAATCATTTAAAGTGTTTTGCACAGGAAATGAGAGAATTCACCAACAAAGAAGAGATTTAACAAGTGGCATCACCGGCATTCATCATCGTCTGAAAACAAGGCAAGAGAGATCACGTGATAACTTGCAGCTGTATGCAGTCAGGAAAGAACTTCAACTGTTTTAGGAGAGAGATTTGCACCTTCAAATTGTAGTGTGCACTTTTGAAATGTGACTGAATTTGCATTACTAGTTAAAGTCTAAGATGGAAATTTCAAAGTGTTCAATAACGAAGATGTAAATAAATTTGGGTCAAAAATAAATTGCTGGAGGTACGGCACACTGGTAGATCACTCATTCTGCAAGCACAAAGCCTTAGGTTCAATCTCATCACTGCAAAAACAAATGGCCTCTGCAGACAATAAGTTGCCAAAGTTTCTGTTATTTATGAATTTTGTGAGAAAGCAGACATAGCTATTATCTATGACATCAAGTAGAAATATTATCGGTGGCTGTTATACATTTATTGACAGTTATCCTACTTGCCAGAAATTTTAGATCATTTCTAATCATCTCCTGATTCAGTGACCTCTCTTGGCCTCATGAAAATACATAACCCAATATAGAAAGAGGACTTTGTTTCTTTTGTTTCTAATCAAGAGATTGCCAAAACCAGAATCACTTGTTCCTTTTTAGCTTCCTCATTTTGGGCTTCTAGCATCAGGAGCCATCCATTGACTGAGCAACCCAGTCAGGGCCCCAGGATCCCTAGTCATCAGTATCAAGTATCCTTTTAAAAAATCTATCTGTGGCCTTCCCTGAAGCCTATTGTAGTCCATTGGAAATACTCTATAGCATAAGTTACCAATGCTCGGGTATGTAGGAAAAAGAGTTGAAGACCTATGTTTTGATTGTTTTTAAGAGCTCATTTAAAGCCCAAATTAATGCTGAATGCCTGCTCCACACACTCAAAGAGTGAGCAAGTTGGGCTGTCAGGATCTCATTGCAGTTCTCATGCACAGGAAAAGCTGGACCAGCTTACGAGATTAGTGTCTCTGACAACTCATGTTTTCCTTTAGTCTTCTTTCTGGTTTGAGCATCCTCCAATCCCACATCAGCACACTATGTACTCTTGCCCCTGATTGAAGAGTAGTCAAATTACCATGATGAGAATCCTAAATGGTCAAGAAGACAAGAATACCTAGTCTGAGTTCCCAAGATGTCACTGCTCACAAGTATTTTGAATCTGCAGTGATGTGGGGTCTGAAGGATGAAGCACTGAGGCTGTGCACACCATTGTATGCTAGGACAACATTGCAAAGAGGAAAAGAGAGAAAATGAGAAGACTGGCCACCAGGATTCAATGCAGTTTATCACTACAGTGGGTTCTATATGTAACTGTTAAATTTATGGAAGAGTCATTCTTAAATTTTTTTATTATCATTTTGAATTTAATTACAAAAGAAGATTCGCTTATGACATTTTCATACATACTTCATTTTGGTTGATCTCTCACTTCTCATACCCTTCTTGCTCTTCATACATGACTAACCTATTCCATTCCCAGTATTATTCATCCTTCTTTAAAATTAATAGGTTATTAAGTAAGTATTTAAAATAGAAAGAATGTGTTTTGATGAGCATGCAATGGCTAAGTTAAAAACTGAGAAACTAAATATAATATGAAATTAAGACATCAGTTAAAAAGAAATTTTGATATGAAATATGTCAAAGTGTTGGTATTAATGATAGCTTGATAGTTGATTGTTTATAGTCACTATTTGCTTCTAACTTCAGAAAATTATAATTTTTCCAAAATGTAATCAAAATATACTGTATGAAATTCTCCAATAACACTTAAAAACAGAAAAATATTTCCCATTTTTCTCTGTAAGTGCTTTTTATTTGTATTAGTTAAAAATATTTTCTTCACTCTAAAAAATTGTCTAGAGTACCTTTATGAATCGATAAGTGTCATACTGTTCTAAGGAAAGGAGGCAGAAAATTATTAATGGACTCTAACAAAAAGTTGGAGAATGAGGACAGTGTTTACTAAGTTGAGCTTTCTAACTAGATATATTCTTTATATACTTTCAGTGCCATCTTAAATCTGGACTAGTGACTCAATAGCTACTCTAAATAATCATATACCATGCTACCTACAAAACATAAATGATGATATAAGGCCACAGATAGGCTGTGTAATCAACTATCTCACTCACTCTTCCTCAATACCTAAGCCTTTGGGGTGAAATTTGAGAGAGTTATTGGCTAGTGATGACCGATACATCCCTATCTCTAGGAACTAGGAATAAAAATTTACTTCATCAAGAGCACAGACACTTATTGAGGACCTGGACACACACATACACACACACACACACACACACACACACACACCTGATATGAAATTCATGTTTAGCCTACCCAGCTCTCAGAAACTTCTTGGCTCACCTCTAGGAGATCCAGTGCACCCTCATGGTCCAAACCTCTCAGGGACAGAGAAAAGTCTTGAACCTGTATCTTAACCTTCTAAATTCATGGGCTTTAGAAACACAGGTGTCAAGACTCCACTCTCTACACCACAGAGAAGACACAATGGACTGGAAACCAAGCTTTCAGCTAGAAAAAGCTGTTAAAGATGTACTGACTTCCCAATTTCCTTCTGGCTCCCTCCAGAACAGAAGCCCTAGGGCAGTAGTCTCTAAAGTTGGATATCCAGGAGAATCACCTAGGGAGCTTGTTAAAGAGTGCAGCTCCAGAGACACTTATTCATGATCTTTGAGGTCAGGTCATTCTCAGCCATGTGTTTCTAAGGGCAGACTTTGAGAAAACTGTCCAAGGACTAGTGCCACCTTGCCTGTAAATGTGACCAATTTCCTGGTAGGTAAAGTTTTTCATGGGGGCATACTCCTTGCACTAGTGTCTCGATATAAGTGAGAATATACCATTTGACTCTTTTTGCTTCTGGGTGAACTCATTCATTATGATAATTTCTAGTTCAATCCATTTGTCCACAAATTTCCGGAAATTCCTTGTTTTTAATAGCTGAGTAGTATTCCATAGTGTAAATATACCACAGTTTCTTTATCCATTCTTCTACTGAGGGACACGTAGGCTGTCTTCAACAAATGGTGCTGGTCTAACTGGATGTCTACATGTATAAAAATGCAATTAGGCCCCTATTTGTCACCATGCACAAAAATCAAGTCCAAGTGAATTAAAGACCTCAACATAAAACCAGAGACATTAACCCAATTAGAGGAAAAAGTAGGGAAGCGTCTGGAACACATAGGTACAAGAGACAACTTCCTGAATAGAACACCAACAGCCCAGGCCTTAACATCAACAAA
Organism: Acomys percivali; assembly: GCA_907169655.1. Lineage (NCBI taxonomy): Eukaryota > Metazoa > Chordata > Mammalia > Rodentia > Muridae > Acomys > Acomys percivali. The sequence continues at coordinate 13,342,918 of OU015750.1, read as the reverse complement.
TAATAAATGGGACCTCATGAGGCTGAGAAGCTTCTGTAAGGCAGGTGACACTGTCAAGAGAACAAAGCGACAGCCTTCAGAATGGGAAAAGATCTTCACCAACCCTACATCTGACAAAGGTCTAATATCCAAAATAAGTAAAGAACTCAAGAAATTAAACACCACCAAACCAAACAACCCAATAGAGAAATGGGGCTCAGAACTAAACAGAGAATTCACAACAGAGGAATATCAAATGGCTGAGAAACACTTAAAGAAATGCTCGACCTCCTTAGTCATCAGAGAAATGCAAATCAAAATGACACTGATATTCCATCTTACACCCATCAGAGTGGCTAAGATCAATAACTCAACTGACACCACATGTTGGCGAGGATGTGGAGAGATAGGAACACTCCTTCATTGCTGGTGGGAATGCAAACTAGTACAACCACTTTGGAAATCGATCTGGCACTTTCTCAGAAAAATGGGAATAGGGCTTCCTCAAGACCCAACTGTTCCACTCCCTGGAATATACCCAGAAGATGCACTACCACACAACAGGGGCATATGCTCAACTATGTTCATAGCTGCCTTATTCATAATAGCAGAACCTGGAAACAACCTAAATGTCCCTCAGTAGAAGAATGGATAAAGAAACTGTGTATATTTACATTATGGAATACTACTCAGCTATTAAAAACAAGGAATTTCCGAAATTTGTTTACTACTTGTAATGTCCTTGGTTAGTGGAATACTTTGAACAGATACCCATGGGCACTGATCCACCCATTATAAGGTTCTTCTTATAGGTTTCTAAGATCCCCTGGATCCTTCTATTTCCCCATCTCCTAGATTTCTCCTACTAAGAGTCCCAGTGTGATGTCCTCACATCTATCCCAATCTCCTTTTAGTGAAGACTTTCATAGGACATCATTTTTGGGTTAGTGCGCAATTATAACTGAGTATATAGTAGATGATTCTTTCTGCTTCTGGGTTAACTCAATCAGTATGACTGTTTCTAGTGCCATCCATTTGTAAAAAATTTCTGGATTTCCTGGTTAATAGGTGATTAGTATTCCATAGTGTAAATAAACCACAGTTTCTTTATCTATTCTTCTACTGGGGGGCATTTAGGCTGTTTCTAGGTTCTGGCTATTATGAATAAGGCTGCTAAGAACATGGTTGAGCAAATGTCCTTGTGTGGTGGAGCATTTACTGGGTATATTCCAAGGAGTGGAATAGCTGGGTCTTGAGGAAGCCCTATTCCCAGTGTTCTGAGAAAGCACCAAATAGATTTACAAAGTGGTTATACAAGTTTGCATTCACACCAGCAGTGAAGGAGTGTTCCTTTTTGTCTACATCCTCACCAGCATGTGGCATCATTTGAATTTTTGGGTTTTTTTTTAAATTTTACTAATTTATTCTTGTTATATCTCTATGGTTATCCCATCCCTTGTATCCTCTCATTCTTATCTCCCTCCCATTTTCCCCTTATTCCCCTCCCTTATGACTGTTCCTGAGGGGGATTACCACCCCTTGTATATGCTCATAGGGTATCAAGTATCTTCTCGGTGACCTGCTGTCATTCCTCTGAGTGCCACCAGGTCTCCCCCTCCAGGGGACATGGTCAAATGTGAGGCACCAGAGTACTTGAGAAAGTCGTATCCCACTCTCCACTCAAGTGTGGAGACTGTTCTGACCATTGGCTAGATCTGGGTAGGGGTTTAAAGTTTACCGCCTGTATTGTCCTTGGCTGTTGTCTTAGTTTGAGCGGGACCCCTTGGCCCAAATCTGCCTATCATAATGTTCTACTTGTAGGTTTCTAGGACCCACTGGATCCTTCTACATTGCTATTCTCACATGGTTCCTCATCTAGGGTCCCAATAGGATGTCCTCCCTCTCTGTCCCAGTCTCCTGGTAAGTGAAGGCTTTCATGGGACATGCCCCTTGTGCTAGTATGCAGATATAAGTGAGTATATACCATTTGAGTCTTTTTGCTTCTGGGTTAACTCACTCATTATGATCATTTCTAGCTCAATCCATTTATCCACAAATTTCGGGAATTCCTTGCTTTTAATAGCTGAGTAGTGTTCCATGGTGTATATGTACCACAGTTACTTTATCCATTCTTCTACAGAGGAACACTTAGGCTGTTTCCATGATCTGGCTATTATGAATAAGGCTGCTAGGAACATGGTTGAGCAAATTTTCTTGTTCTGTGCTGGAGCATCTTCTGAGTATGTTACAAGGAGTGGAATAGCTGGGTATTTTTTCTGAGATAACACCAGATAGACTTCCAAAGTGGCTGTATGAGTTTGCATTCCCACCAGCAATGATGGAGTGTTCCTCTCTCCCCACATCCTCTCCAGCATGTGGTGTCGCTTGAGTTATTGATCTTAGCCATTCTGATGGATGTAAGATGGAATCTCAGAGTTGTTTTGATTTGCATTTCCCTGATGACTAAGGAGGTTGAGCATTTCTTTAAGTGTTTCTCAGCCATTTGACATTCTTCTGTTGTGAATTCTCTGTTTAATTCCAAGCCCCATTTCGCTATTGGGTTATGTTTGGTGGTGTTTAATTTCTTGAGTTCTTTTTATATTTTGGATATTAGACCTTTGTCAGATGTAGGGTTGGTGAAGATCTTTTCCCAGTCTGTAGGCTGTCGCTTTGTTCTCTTGACGGTGTCTCCAGCCTTACAGAAGCTTCTCAGCCTCATGAGGTCCCATTAATTAAATGTTGACATTAAGGCTTGGGCCGTTGGTGTTCTGTTCAGGTTGTTGTCTCCTGTGCCAATATGTTCCAGGCTCTTCCCCACTTTTTTTTCTAACTGACTTAGTTTCTCTGGTTTTATGTTGAGGTCTTTAATCCACTTGGATTTGAGTTTTGTGCAAGGTGACAAATATGGGTCCAGTTGCATTTTTTTACACATAGACATCCAGTTAGAGCAGCACCATTTGTTGAAGATGCTATCCTTTTTCCATTGAATGGATTTGGCTTCTTTGTCAAAAATCCAGTGACATATGTGTGTGGATTCATATCTGGGTCTTAAATTCGATTCCAATGATCAATCAGCCTGTTGCTGTGAAAGTATCATGCTGTTTTAATTACTATTGCTTGATAGTACAATTTGAGATCAGGTATGGAGATTCCTCTGGAACACCTTTTATTGTACAAGATCGTTTTTGCTATTCTGGCTTTCTTGTTTTTCCATATGAAGTTCAGAATTGAACTTTCAATGTCTTTAAAAAATTGTGTAGGTATTTTGATAGGGATTGCATTGATTCTATAGATTGCTTTTGGTAGGATGGCCATTTTTACTATGTTAATTCTCCCGATCCATGAGCAAGGAAGATCCTTCCATCTTCTCATGTCATCTTCAATCTCTTTTTTCAGAGTTTTGAAATTTTTTTCAAACAAGTCCTTCACTTGCTTAGTTAGAGTAACTCCTAGATATTTTATATTGCTTGTAGCTAATGTGAAGGGTGTGGCTTTCCTAATTTCTTCCTCTGCAAGCTTGTCATTTGTGTATAGGAAGGCTACAAACTTTTTTGAGTTAATTTTGTATCCAGCCAAATTGCTGAAAGTGTTTATCAGCTGTAGGAGTTCTCTGGTGGAATTTTGAGGGTCACTTATGTACACTATCATATCATCTGCAAATAGGGATAGTTTGACTTCCTCCTTTCCCATTTGGATACCCTTGATCTCCCTTTGTTGTCTTATTGCTCTGGCTAGAACTTAGAGTACTATATTGAAGAGATATGGAGAGAGTGGGCAGCCTTGCCTTGTTCCCGATTTTAGAGGAATTTCCTTGAGTATCTCTTCATTTACTTTGATTTTGGCTATTGGCTTGCTGTAAATAGCCTTTATTATGTTGAGGAAAGTGCCTTGTATCCACGATCTCTCTAAAACTTTAACCATGAATGGGTGTTGGATTTTATCAAATGCTTTCTCTGCATCTAAAGAGATGATCATGTGGTTTTTTATTTTCAGTTTGTTTATATGGTGGATTACATTGATTGATTTCCCTATATTAAACCATCCCTGAATGCCTGGAATGAAGCCTACTTGGTCATGATGAATGATTTCTATGATGTGTTCTTGTATTCGTTTTGCAAGTATTTTATTTAGTATTTTTGCATCGATGTTCATAAGAGAAATTGGTCTGAAATTCTCTTTCTTTTTTGAGTCTTTGTGAGGTTTAAGTATCAACGTGACTATGGCCTCATAGAATGAATTTGATAATGTTCCATCCAATTCTATGTTTTGGAGTAAGTTGAAGAGTATCGGTATTAGCTCGCCCTTGAAGGTCTGGTAGAATTCTGCACTGAAACCATATGGCCCTGGGCTTTTTTTGGTTGGGAGACTATCAATGATTGCTTCTATTTCTGTAGGGGAAATGGGACTATTTAGCTTGTTTATCTGTTCTTCACTCAACTTTGGCAAGTGAAATTGATCAAGAAAGTCATCCATTTCCCTTAGAGTTTCAAATTTTGTGGCATGTATGCCTTCAAAATAGGATCTTATGATTCTTTGTATTTCTTCAGTGTTTGTTGTTATGTCTCCATTTTCATTTCTGATTTTGTTGATTTCAATACTGTCTCTCTGCCTTTTAGTTAGTTTGGCTAACGCTCTGTCTATCTTGTTGATTTTCTCAAAGAACCAGCTCTTGGTTTTGTTGATTCTTTGGACTGTTTTCTTAGTTTCTAATTTGTTAATTTCAGCCCTGAGTTTGATTATTTCCAGATGTCTACTCCTTTTGGGTGTTTCTGCTTCTTTTTTTCCTAGGGCTTCCAGCTGTTTTCTTAAGTTGCTTATGTGCAATGTTTCCAATTTCTTTTTAAAGGCACTTAGTGCTATGAATTTTCCTCTTAACACTGCTTTCAATGTATCCCACAAATTTGGGTATGTTGTTCCCTCATTTTCATTGAATTTCATAAACTCCTTGATTTCTTTCTTTATTTCTTCCCTGACCCAGGTGTCATTTTGCAGAGAGTTGTTTAGTTTACACATGCGTGTAGGCTTTTTGTTGTTTCTGTTGTTGTTGAATTGCAGCCTAAGAGCATGGTGATCTGATAGGATACAAGGTATTATTTCAATCCTCTTGTATTTGTTGAGGCCTGCTTTGTGACCTACGATGTGATCAATTTTGGAGAATGTTCCATGGGGTGCAGAGAAGAAGGTATATTCTTTCTTGTTTGGGTGAAAGGTTCTATAGATATCTGCTAGATCCATTTGACCCATGGCATTGGTTAATGATGTTATTTCTCGGCTTAGTTTCTGTTCAATGACTTATCCCACTGTGAGAGTGGGGTGTTGAAGTCTCCCACTATTATTGTATCGGTATTGATGTGAGGTTTAAGTTTTTTTAGCAGATCTTTTACAAATGTGGGTGCCCTTTTATTGGGAGCATAGTAGTTCAGAATTGTGATGTCATCTTGATTGACTTTACCTTTGATGAGTATGAAGTGTCCTTCTGCATCCCTGTTGATTAATTTTGGTTTAAAGTCTATTTTGTTTGATATTAAAATGGCTACGCCTGCTTGCTTCTTGTGACCATTTGCTTGGAATATTTTTTTCCAACCTTTTACCCTGAGGTAATGCCTATCGTTATAGGTGAGATGTGTTTCTTGAATACAGAAGAATGTTGGATCTTGTTTATGCACCCATCCAGTTAGTCTGTGTCTTTTTATTGGAGAATTGAGACCATTGATGTTGAGAGATATTAATGACCAGTGACTGTTAAGAGTCTTAATTTTGATGTTGTTTCCAATCGAGTGTTTGTGTAGTTGTGTTTTTGCCATGGTATAGTTACCTATTTCCTGAGTAGTTTTGGCTGTAGCTTGACCCTTTGGGATGTAGTTTTCCTTCTAGTACCTTCTGTAAAGCTGGGTTTGTGGATAGGTACTGTTTGAATTTGTTTTTGTCATGGAATATTTTGTTTTCTCCATCAATGTTTATTGATAGTTTTGCTGGGTAAAGTAGTCTGGCCTGGCATCTGTGCTCTCTTAGGGTTTGCAGGATCTCTGTCCAGGCTCTTCTGGCTTTTATGGTCTCTGCTGAGAAGTCGGGTGTAATTCTGATAGGTTTGTCATTAAATGTTATTTGGCCTTTTTCCCTTGCGTCTTTTAATATTTTTTTCTTTGTTCTGTATGTTTTGTGTTTTGATTATTATGTGACGGGCTGTTTTCCTTTTCTGGTCAATTCTATTTCATGTTCTGTAGGCCTCTTGTATGTTTATAGGCATCTTTTTCTTTAGATTGGGGAAATTTTCTTCTATGATTTCGTTGAGAATAGTTTCTGGGCCTTGGAGTCTGATATCTTCTTTTTCTTCAATGCCTATTATCCTCAGATTTCTTCTTTTCATGGTGTCCTGAATTTCTTGGATGTTTTGTGTCAGGAGTTTTCCAGATTTGGCATTTTCTTTAATGGTTGCTTCAAGATCTGTGATGGTATCTTCTAGACCTGAGATTCGTTCTTCCGTCTCTTGGATTCTGTTAGAAAAGCTCACGTCTGTGTTGCTCGCCTTCTTCTCTGAGGTCTCACATTCTTGTTTTTCTTCTGTCTGTGTGCTTATCATTGAATCCATTTTCGTCTTCAGATCTTGAACTGATTTTTTTTTATTTCTTTCACCTGATTTTTTGTATATTCCTGAGTTTCTTCCATTGCCTCTTTATAGGTCTTCAGATCTTCAACTGTTTTATTTATTTCTTCCATATGTTTATTTGCATTTTCCTGAAATTTTTCCAGTTCCACTCTTTGTGCTTCTTTTATGTCTCTCAGCTGTTTGGCTGCTTCTTCCTGTATTTGATTATGAATTTTATTTGTTTCCTCCATTAATATGCTCATTATTAAGGTTTTGAGGTCATTTTCTTTTATTTCCATTTTATTTGAGTTCTCTGGGTTGTTTTCTTTGGGATAGCTGGAAACTGGAGACGTCATGTTGTTTTGGGGTTTTTTGAGTATGCTTTTACGCTGTCCTTTAGACATCTTGCCATCTTTGATTTTGTTGGGTAGCTTCCGGAGTTGGGTGTAGGGCGTCTGATGATAGATTCACTTGTTTTCTCACGATTTTCATAGGCTGGAAGCTCTGATGCTTCACTTGTGTGGATGGCAGGAAGTTAGCCCTGTCGTTTTGGGCTCTCACAGCCAATGATCTTCAGCTCCCCTATGCTGTGGGTTCTGCAATCGTTCTGGGTCTCTGGATGAGTGTTGTGTCAGGCCAAGGTTTCCACCGTCTTCTGGGTTCCCGACCAAGTCCAGCCAGGGACACTGGGCCCGAACCACCCGCCAAGGTCAGCTAGAATCTCAGGGCCTGAACCGTCTGCCGAGCTCAGCTAGAAATTTTGGGCTCAAAATGCACACAGGGTCCAGGCAGAAGTTTTGGGCTGGGACTGCACATCAAGCTCAGCTAGGGGCTTTGGCCAAAGTGCGTGCTGTGGTCAGTTATTGACTCAGGCCTGAACAGTCCACCCAGCTCAGCCAGGAATTCTGGATTCAAATTGCACACTGTATCCAACCAGAGTCTTAGAGCCGGGACTGTGCCAAAAGCTCTACTAGAGTCTCTGGGCCCAATCTGTCTGCCAAGCACGGTTAGGGACTCTGGCCCTAAACTGCACACCGAGCTCCACCCAAGTCTCTGGGGCAGAATTGTGCACTGAGATCAGCCAGGGAGTATGGACCCACACTGCACACTGAATTCAGCCCGGTACTCCGGGCCTATTCTGCGTGGATAATGCAGCCAGAGTCTTGGGGCTGCCGAGCCTGTGTGCACTGCTCAGCTAGAATCTCTGGGCCTAATCTGCCCATCAAGTCCAGCTAGGGCCTCTAGGCTGAATCTGCGTGCTGACCTCAGCCTGCGTCAGCGCCCCAAAACTGCCCTCTGAGGAGAGCTAGTTTCTTGAGCAGAACTGCTCGTTGATGTGAGTTAGCGCCTCTGGTGGGACTGAGCTCTCCGCCCAGCCGGCGTCACAGCAGGTGAGCTGCGGCTGCGCTGAGATGCTGCCTCCAGTGGGACTGAGCGCTCCGCCCAGCCTGCGTCACAGCAGGTGAACTGCTGCTGTGCTGAGATGGTGCCTTTGGTGGACCTGAGCGCTCCGCCCAGCCTGTGTCACAGCATGTGAGCTGTGGCTGCGCTGAGTTGGTGCCGTCAGTGGACCTGAGCCCTCCACCCAGCTTGCATCACCGCAGGTGAACTGGGGCTGCGCCAAGCTGGCGCCCCCGGTGGACCTGAGCACCACCTAATCTGCATCACAGCAGGGGAGCCGTGGCTGCACTGAGCTGTTGCCCTGGGCAGAATTGCTTGCTGTGCTGAGCCAGCGTCTCCACAGCACTGCACCCTGAGCTGTACCCAGGACTCTGGGGCCGAACTGTGTGCCGAATCCAGTTTGTGTCACACTGTACCACGCTACCCAAATCCTGTCTGTAGTCCCCTCTCCTGCAGCAACTCTCACCAGCCTCCACACTAACTGCCTCCACTGGAAGGCTCTGAGCTGCAAACCTCAGCCACTGCCACTGGTGCCGCTGGTGTCACCGCTGCTGCTCTGATCTGAGAAAACCCGCACTCCTCCCGTGTGCAGGGTCACGCAGGCCCTCCGCACCCTGGTACCCCCAACCGTGGAGCACTCCTGCCATCGTGGTGTCAGGACCCCGGTGCTCCTGGCTCAGAAATCTGCGCAATTCCCCAAATTGTTCACTGGAGCCTTCAATCATGGCCCACACTGCTCGCTGCCATCTTGGATCCATTTGAATTTTTGATCTTAGCCATTCTTATGGGTGTAAGATGGAATCTCAGAGTTGTTTTGATTGCATTTCTCTGATGACTAAAGATGTTCAGCATTTCTTTAGCTGTTTCTTAGCCATTTAATATTTCTCTGTTAAGAATTCTCTGTTTAGTTCTGAGCCCCACTCTCTCAATTGGGTTATTTGGTTTGGTGGTGCTTGATTTCTTGAGTTCTTTATATATTTTGTATATTAGACCTTTGTCAAATGTAGGGTTGGTGAAGATCTTTTTCCAGTCTGTAGGCTGTCATTTTGTTCTACTGAGAGTATCTCCTGCCTTATAGAAGCTTCTCAGCCTCATGAGATCCCATTTATTATTGACCTTAAGACCTGAGCTGTTGGTGTTCTGTTCAGGAAGTTGTCTCCTGTGTCAATGTGTTCCAGGATCTTCCCCACTTTTTCTTTTAACATGTTTAGAGTCTCTGGTTTTATGTTTAGGTCTTTGATCTACTTGGACATGAGTTTTGTGCATGGTAACAAATATGGGTCTAAATGCGTTTTCTACATGTAGACACCCAGTTAGACCAGCACCATTTGTTGAAGATGCTATCATTTTTCCATTTAATAGATTTGGTTTCTTTGTCAACATTCAAATGACCATATGTGTGGGCGTTCATTTCTGGGTCTTCGATTCAATTCCATTGATCAACCAGACTATTGCTGTGCCAGTACCATGCTGCTTTAATTACTGTTGCTCTATAGTACAGCATGAGATCAAGAATGGAGATTCCTCCTGAGGATCTTTTATTGTATAGGACTGTTTTAGCTATTCTGGTTTGGGTTTTGTTTTTCCATATGAAGTTGAGAATTGATCTTTCAATGTCTTTTAAAAATTGTGTGAGTATTTTGATAGGGATTGCATTGAATCTGTAAATTGCTTTTGGTAAGATGGCCATTTTTATTTTGGTAAGTCTTCCAGTCAATAAACAAGGGAGATCATTCCATCTTCTCATGTCATCTTATGGGTATATTCCAAGGAGTGGAATAGCTGGGTCTTGAGGAAGCCCTATTCCCAGTTTTCTGAGATAGCACCAGGCAGATTTCCAAAGTGACTGTACTAGTTTGCATTACTACCAGCAATGAAGGAGTGTTCCTCTTTCTCCACATCCTCGCCATCATGTAGTGTCACTTGAATTTTTTATTTTAGCCATTCTGAAGCAATTTACAGATTCAATGCAATCCCTATCAAAAGATCTACATAATTTTTAAAGACATTGAAAGATCAATTATCAAATTCATATGGAAAAACAAAAAAAAAACAGAAAAGCAAAAACAGTCTTATATAACAAAAGATCCTCTAGAGGAATCTTCATTCCTGATCTCAAGCTGTACTATAGAGCAACAGTAATTAAAACTGCATTGTACTGGCACAGCAATAGGATGGTGGATCAATGGAATCGAATCAAAGACCCAGAAATGAATCAACACACATATGGTCACTTGATTTTTGAAAAAGAAGCCAAATTATTCAATGGAAAAAGGTTAGCATCTTCAACAAATGGTGCTGGTCTAACTGGGTGTCTACAGGTAGAAAAATGCAATTGGACCCATATTTGTCACCATGAACAAAACTCAAGTCCAAGTGGATTAAAGACCTCAACATAAAACCAGAGACACTAAATTGGTTAGAAGAAAAAGTGAGGAGGATCCTGGAACACATTGACACAGGAGACAACTTCCTGAACAGAACAACAACAGCCCAGGTCTTAAGGTCAACAATTAATAAATGGGTCCTCATGAGGCTGAGAAGCTTCTGTAAGGCAGGAGATACTCTCAGTAGAACAAAGTGACAGCCTACAGACTGGGGAAAGGTCTTCACCAAACCTACATCTGACAAAGGTCTAATATCCAAAATATAAAGAACTCAAGAAGTTAAACATCACCAAACCAAATCGAATTGAGAGATGGAGCTCAGAATTAAACAGAAAATTCCTAACATAGGAATATCAAATGGCTGAGAAACACTTAAAGAAATGTTCAACATCTTTAGTCATCAGAGAAATGCAATCAAAACAACTCTGAGATTCCATCTTACACCCATCAGAATGGCTAAGATAAAAAATTCATGCCCTTAGGATTCTTGAACATACTAGACTATAGAATCTCTGATAGCTCAATTTTGCATTAAAAAGCTTGAGAACTTCTATGCACTCATATATGTGTTTTGATAAATTCCATCCTCCACCCTCTCTTCATCAATTCCTTTTTTTAAACCCCAAAGTCTTGGATAGTTTTATATCAACTTGACACTGGCTAGAGTCCTCTGAAAAGAGAGAACATCAACTGAGAAAAAACGCCTCCATAACATCCACCTGTAAGGAATTTTCTCTCTTTTTTCAGTCTTTCAAACAATGGCTTTTATTAATTATTCATATAAACGAAGTGGCCCAAACACCAAACAAGACTGAGCCTCAGCCTTTTTCTGAGTGCCTGCCCTGATTAAGTGAAAGGAAGATGGCTTATTCAGAAAAAAGTTGCATATTATAAAAAAAATTAGGTCAGTTGAGCCTTTCATTATTTTAGTGTGCTATGAGGAGACAGAATGAGTGAAAAGTGTTTTTGTCAGCAAGCCTTGGCCTTCAGCATCTCATTATGAATTACCAAGAGTTCTTAACAGAGTAACACACTGCTGTTCAGGTGGATTCAGCTAATGAAGACCCCAGGTTCAGTAAGGTCTTGCAACTGGGTAATTTATCAACAGCTGCTGTAAGGCATTTTCTTAGTGATTGGCAAGAGAGGGCCCAACCCATTGTAGGTGTGTCATCGCTGGGCTGGTGGCCCAGAGTTCTATAAGAAAGTAGGCTGAGCAAGGCATGGGAACATGACAAACATTCCTCCATGGCCTCTGCATCAGCTCCTGATTAGATTCCTTTCCATGCTTCCTTCAGTGATAAACAGTGCTGTGGAAGTGTGGGCCAGATAAACACTTTGCTCCCCACGTTTCTTTGGCATGGTGTTTCATCACAGCAACACTCTAACTAATAGTAACCAATAGAAACCCTATCTAAGACACCCATCGACATTTCCTGCCAGTTCTTTATTCCCTCTCTTCCCCTGCCTCTCTCTCTTCCCGTGGAATCCACTTAGTGATGCCAGCTTGTGAGTGGATATAGGGGCCACCTACTGGATCATAAATGGCTTCTTTGATTGACTAAATTCTAGACTAAAGCTGACTCCTCAGTTCCTGAAAGCCATCAATTGCCAATAGCTCCTCAGCAAGAGGTGAGAATCCATACCCACTTCTTCCATCTGTTCTAGGATTTGTCTGGATTGGTCTTGCACATGTCTTGTAAATGCTGTCTTAGCTTCTAGACTTCATACATGACCCTGCCATGTTGTGACTGAAAATGTTTTCCCTGTGGCCTTCTGCTACCTTTGGTTCTTACGATCTTTGCATTATTACTTCTTCTTCTATGATCTTTGAGCCTTTGGAAGAAAGAGAATGTAGAAGGAATAATTATTCTTTCTATATTAATTAATACAAGAAATTCTCACAGCAGCAGTTTTCATTAACCAGAGAGTTTCCCAAAGATTGACATAGAAAGACTGATTTATTATTAAGCTGTAGGTACTATACTGGGTAGATTCTGAGCTATTCTATTCTTAGTACATGTAAAACCCACATAAAAGTCAACAATTTTTCTGTTGCTTTTACTTATCAGATTTGGACAGCTTCCTGGACAACATTTTAGAAAACTACTGATCCAATTTAGACCATCATTTCAGTATCCTACTAAGCCTGGAATCTCTCAACATTTAGAAACTGAACTACAAATGCAATCATTAGATTGCTTAACCATTCTCTCCAATTTTGGGTCCCCATTTCAAGGTATTTTTTGCCCCAGTTGAACCTGAAGAAACCTTAAGAGAATGATGCCCTTGTCCCTCAAAGTGGGAGGGGGTGTGTGGGGAGTTGTATAGGTTGCTGTTTGCTTGCTTGATATACAAATTGTTGTTCTCAGTGGGAGGTGGTCATAAGTCATTATTGGTCTTATACAAAGAAAAACCAAGACCTAGCCAATGAACATGATATTCTCCACCGTTGAGTGGAGGGTGAGATCTGACTCTCACACAAACTCTGGTGCCCCTTTTCTGACCACGTCCTCTGGATGGGGAGGCCTGGCGGCACTCAGAGGAAGGATAGCAAGTTACCAAGAAAAGACTCGATATTCTTTTTTTTTTTTTTATGCTGCAGTCTCCTCTCCCGCTATACTTTATTAGGAAAACAACAGTCTATGTACAGAACAGGGCTGTGTCCAGTGAGCTCAAAGTGGCTGTTGTCATCATGGGGTACTGAGAAGGGCCCTGAGGATGCGTGCACCAGGGTTACAGCCATTACGCAATGCTGCTTTTAGCTGCTACTCAATTCCTTCTTGCTTGTCCTTGATGGCCACCCGGAACCGTTCCTCCAGAAGGGACAGCTCACTGATGAGGTCCGTGATGGCGTTGGTGAAGGCCTCCTGGGGACTGTAGTCTGGTGTGGTCTGCACACGGATGATGATCTTGTGCTCCAAGGGGTGAGGGACTTTGTAGCCAGCAAACAGCACCTGTGGGTCCTTCAGCAGCTGCGATTTAATAATGTTCCCCAGAGTGTGGTCTTCTTTGTTGATGGTGAACAAGCAAGCATTGGGCACCTTAGTGTCTTTGTTAATGGTGATTTTCTTCTCGCCCTCGAAGAGCAAGAACGACTCGAAGGCCGGAGGGGTGTTGATCCTACCGCCGCCTTCTCCCCCCTAGACTGCAACCCGCAGGCGCCTTCCACACACAAGACTCGATATTCTAAGAGCATATATAGGGGGAGGAGGTCTCCCTCAATCACAGACATGGGGGAGGGGAGAAGGGCGAAGTGGGAGGGAGGGAAGAATGGGAGGAAACAGGGGAAGGGCTAACAATCGAGATATAATATGAATAAATTAATTTAAAAAAAGAAAAAAAAGAGAAACGCAGGAATGCCTCTCTTTGCCTTTGCTTTGCATACATAGGGAAGGAGATGGGAGCTGAAAGGGAAGAAAGGGAGATTTAGGAACATAGAGGGAGGATAGAACAAAAGCTAGATGATTGAACCTACTCTTTAATTCAAGGCCTTAATTGTTACTTATAAGGAAGGTTATATCTAAGTCATTGCCATAAAATTTAGTATACTGATACAAAACATGAGCAAATCAAATACTTGGCAGATTTTAACACAGGAATATATATTCTAAGTCTAACAGATAGATATGACTCTATCGATATATGTAGTAAATTAGTTGAATAAGGTCTTCAAAAGCCTCAGACACACACAGAATATGACATTTAAAGTTGTTCTTACAATCATAAATTTCTTCGACAACAAGACAAGTTGACTCCTGACAACACCCAGCCAACCTCAAAGAAGATGATGAGCATAAAAAAACCTCCTTATGGAGGTGGCTTCAAAGGTGACAAAACAACCATTGGGCAAAATGTCCTTGTTCCTGCCACAAACAGAATCTGCCTAAAAA
>OU015750.1:13294413-13323599 GCA_907169655.1 Acomys percivali | reverse complement strand
TTAGATCCAGCTCAACTACCTGATTGGTTGTCCAATTCAAAGTGGTCGGCCTTGAAATCACATACACACAAGCAACACAAATGGATTCAGCAGGTTGTGTTTGAATATTTATTGTCCATATATGTAATCATCATAACCAAAGAAAAAGAAGCCATTAATTTGAGTGGGCTTGTCCTCTGTGCCACACCATGGAGATACAGACCTACCAGCACAGGTACCTCAGACCCATATGAGGTGCCTTCAATTCCTTGGCCCAGCAGAGGATTAGTGCCACCCAGGCTTGGGGACTTCCATCAGCCTCACCAAGCCCCGGTAGGCTCCAGGTAGCAGACAAGTCGGTCACCTTCTTAATGGACATGGAGACTGCCTTCTCTGTTTTGAGCTCTCACTCAGCTCCTATAGTTCTGTCACTGATTTCTGTTACTGGGGTGGACAGAATCCCTTCATTTCCACTTAAGATTCTGCTACTTCCTTACATTCTTGCAGGATGACTCTTCTCATTTTTTTCTGGTCATGCCCAACTGTCCAACACTTTTACTTGGCTGAGATATTCTCAACCTCTCCCTGGTCCCCCTCATAATCTCTTCTGACTCCAATCCTCTTCTCCTGCTTGCTTCACAGATCCTGACCCCAGATTGTCCTGTCCCTAACCTACCGGATCCTGTTGACCTCCAAGTATGGGAAAACTCTACCCTAGTGATTGCTACCCACCACCAACCAATCCTAGCATTCCTTAATGACCCCTCTCCTTCCCTTCCAGACCCCAGTTGCCCATTTCTGAAACACATCACGTGTTCTCAAGGCCATCATTACCCACCTCCTATCTCTGGGGATTCTGATTCCTATTCACTCACCTTGCAATGCTCCCATTCTCTTGGAGTGTAAGCCCTTCATTGCCCACCCCATAGTTCGAGACCTCTGCCTCATTAATGAGAGAATCATCCCAATTCACCACAGTTATCAACCCCTACACCCTCTTCTCTAACATTCCTCCTACAACATCCCTCTTTACCTCCTAGACCTAAAGGATGCTCTCTTTACTGTCCCCTTACACCTTGACTCATATTTTCTCTTTGCTTTCACCTGGGTGGGACCCTAATATATGGATTTCAAGGCAGTTCAGAGCTACAAGTCTCCCTCAGAGCTGTCAGGATAGTCCTACATTTCCTTGGCCAGGACTTGGCCCAAGCCCTCTCCTCCTTTGATCTTAATCCTAGTACACTTCTCTAATTAATAGATGACCTCTTTCTTTGCAGCCCCTCTCTATATCTATTCTAGAGTGCCACTTATTTACTTCTAAAATATATTGGCTCCCTGGGATACCATGTCTCTCCATCTAAGGTTCAGCTGTGCTTTCCCATTGTTATATACTTGGGTGTTCAACTTAGCCATGACTCTAAGACCCTTATTTCTAACCAGGTTGTGGCTATGGGGGACCTATAGACCCAAACTATGGTGAATAAGATTCTTTTATTTTGGGGTATGGTAGGGTTCTTCAGACATTGGATTCCCAATTTTGCTATTATGGCTAAGGCACTATACAAGGCAGCCAAGGAAACCTCCTATGGGCCTCTCATAAGGCTATAGCTCATTGCCATTTTTTATACTCCAGGATGCTCTTGTAACAGCCCCAGATTTGGCTCTTCCAGACTTTCTTTGGCCCTGCCATCTCTTTATTGATGAGATGCTTGGGGTTGCATCAGGGGTCCTGGCCCTACATGTTGGGTCCTCTCATCAAACTGTCACTTTTTGTCTAAACAATTGGATTCTATTGTATGCTAATAGCAGCCACTATTTTAGGCCCTAGTGGTGGCAGCTGAACTCAGCTGAGAGGCCCTCAATGTCGCCCCACTTTAGCCTATTTCTGTATACTCTACTCCCTACCTTTTCAATCCCCTCAGTCATTTTTCTCTCTCCCCTTGGACCGTCATGGGTGCAGACTTTTCATCTGTTATTCCTGGAAAATTCTCAGGTTACTTTGGTTCCTATCCTGGATCTAAACCCAGCAACTCTCCTTCCTGTTTCATTCTCCTCTAATACCACTTCCCACTTGTCTAGAAGTTGGGGAGCCCCTACATTCACTCTTATTCAGCCTCTTAGAACAACCTCTCATATTTCCACAACTCATCCCCATTTTTGTTTGTTTTTTGAGCAGGGTTTATCTGTGTAGCCTTGGCTGTCCTGGACTCACTTTGTAGACCAGGCTAGCCTCAAACTCACAGAGATATGCCTGCCTCTGCATGGTGTGTGCCACCATGCCTGGCTTCCAAAACTCTCCACAACTCACCCTTTTGTGGCTGGATATTCCATTATAGATAACTTAGGAACCCTCTAAGTGGCATACATAGTGGTCAACTTGGCTGAAATGATTGAAAGAAACTGCCTCTTAATGAGAACCTCTTTAAAAAGGTTGAACTAGTTGCTCTAATGAGGACATTCCTTATTGTCAAAGGGTGAGTTAACATTTACACTGATTTAAAGTATGCCTTTCTAATAGCTCTATCCTACAGAAGGGTAGGGGTTTCCTTACCACCAAGGGCACTCACGTTGTCAATGGTTTCCTTATAGCCATGCTCTGTGACCCTCCAACTCCCAGCAGAGGTGGCTGTAATTCACTGCCAGGGGCACCAGACCTCCACAGACCCAGTGGCTCTGGGAAATTCCAGGGCTCACTCAGTGCCGCAAGGGTTTGGCTTCCAGCTGCTCCAGACCCTCTGGGCACATAATTTTCCTAATATCCTCTGACAAAAATCAGTACTAGCTGGAGAAAAGAAACAAGCTCCCTGGAAAGGAAGCCACACAGGCAAAAGATGGATGACTTTACCTAAACAATTGCCTTATTCTTCCCCAGAATCCAGTGTGTTCCATGATCTCTGACATCCACCAGAGCCTACCCATCATCCCTAAAGCTGTATTCCAATTTCTAGAGACTTTTTTGATCCAACTGACCTTCTAGCCCATATTTTACCGGCTCATGCTTCCTGTCTGATGTGTGCCAAGACCACCCCTTAGGGGCCTCTCCAGATACATAAGCCTGTGCACCAGCTCCAAGGACACCAAATGGTCAAAGACTGGCAAATTGACTTCACATACATGCCCAGTTGCAAGAAATTCTTCTATCTCCTAAGTCAATAGAAACACAGTGGGTGGGACCCTACTTTCTCATCCCTACCACCCCCTTGGCAACTGTCCCATCCCATGGAACATGTCAAACCAGAGAACACCTGAAAGAGGGGGTGTGAATGGAGAGAGATAGGACAGAGACACACAGAGATGAAGGCCAAGATGAGATGTCTTATCAAGGCCTACCATTTATTATACATAAGGTGAAGTTTTTATAGTAATCACACAGCTACCTGTATGGACTCCATCCTGTCCTGCCCCTCCACGCAGGCTGAAAAGAAAGCACTCTCCAGATAAGCTCTGAGCCTGAGCTCCTTTGAGTCTCTCAGTGATAGGTAATCCAAAGATCTAGGTGCAGCCAAACTCCTCCAGCAGCATAAGCAACACAAAAGATTCTCTCAGAAGATATCAGCAGCTCTGAAACCTAGTGTGGCAGCACAGTAGCTGTTACTCAGCTAACCATAAGCTGAAATCTAATTTTTGGCTCCCCACAGGCAGACAAATTCCTAGTATATCTTAGCCAGGGCTTTTTTTAGGAGACTATCAATGATTACTTCTATTTCTATAGGGGAAATGGTACTATTTGGCTTGTTTATGTGTTCTTGTTTCAATTTTGGCAAGTGGAATCATTCAATAAAATCGTTCATTTCCTTTAGATTTTCAAATTTTGTGGCATATATGCCTTTGAAGTGGGATCATATAATTCTTTGTATTTCTTCAGTGTCTGTTGTTATGTCTCCCTTTTCATTTCTGATTTTTTAATTTTGATAATGTCTCTCTGCCTTTTAGTTAGTTTGGCTAACAGGTTGTCTATCTTGTAGATTTTCTCAAAGAACCAACTTCTGGTTTTATTGATTCTTTGGATTGTTCTCTTTACTTCTAATTAATTGATTTCAGCCCTGAGTTTGATTATTTCCTCACATCTACTCCTTTTGGGTGTTTCTGCTTCTTTTTTCCCTAGGGCTACCAGCTATGTCATTAAGTTGCTTATGTAGGATGTTTCCAATTTCTTTATAAACGCACTTAGTGCTATGAATTTTCCTCTTAGCACTGCTTTTAGTGTATCCCACAAATTTTGGTATGTTGTTCCATCATTTTCATTGAATTTCAGGAAGTACTCAATTTCTTTCTTTATTTCTTCCATGACTCAGGTATCATTAAGTTGAGAGTTGTTTAGTTTCCATGTGTGTGTAGGCTTTTTGTTATTTCTGTTGTTGTTGAAGTGCAGCCTAAGACTATGCTGAGCTGATAGGATACAAGGTATTATTTCAATCTGCTTGTATCTGATGATGCTTACTTTGTGACCTACTATGTCATCAATTTAGGAGAAGGTTCCATGGGGTGCTGAGAAGAAGCTATACTCCTTTGTGTTTCAGTGAAAAGTTCTGTAATTATCTTTTAGATCCATTTTAACATGATGTTGGTTAAAGATATTATTTCTCAGCTTAGTTTCTGTTTAGATGACCTATCCATCAGTGAGAGTTAGGTGTTGAAGTTTCCCACTATTATTGTGTGGGGATCGATGTGTTTTTAAGCTTTGTTAATAGGTCTTTTACAAATGTGGGTGCCCTTGTATTGGGAGCATAGATGTTCGGAATTGTGATGTCATCTTGGTAGACATTACCTTAATGAGCATGAAATGTCCTTCCTTGTACCTTTTGATTAATTTTGGTTGAAAGTCTATTTTATTAGATATTAAAATGGCTACACAAGCTTGCTATTTGTGACTATTTGCTTGAAATATTTTCCCCAGACTTTTACCCTGAAGTAATGTCTATCCTTAGATGCAAGATGTATTTCTTGAATGCAAAAGAATGTTGGAATTCCAAGATGGCGCCGACCAATAATCCACGTATCTGATCTACTCTGAGGAGACCAGGGACATAAATGGAGCAACAGATTGCTGGACTTTGAGAACTGTAGGTGAGTGGGGCCCCAAGGGCCACAGACCAAACAGGGAGCCTACCCCCCTGGGACAAGCAACATCCCGGAAGTGCTAAACACACTCCCCAAACTCTGGAATGGAATCCACGTGCAAACTGCAGCCTGCATATAAAGCACAGACTCGCTGTTTGGGGAGGGGATTTTCCGGAGTCCTCAGCCAGAGGAGTCTCAGTGAAGAGGGTGAATCTGCCCTAGGATTCCTCCTTACACACCACCCCAAACTGTGGAAGTCACCTGTGTAGGCCGAGTGGAAACACAGGCAGCGGGACCCAACAGAGACAGCTAAAGTGGGACTGCAGCTCGCTGGCCATCCGGGGTCCAACCTAACACTGATCACAGCAGACTGAGCTTGCAAACAGCGGCAGTGAGAAATCAGCTTGGACTGCTTCCACAGACCTATCGGGAGATGTGGGTCTTGCCTAGAGCGATAGCTGAGCATCAGAGCCCAGCCAGAAGACCTGGTTCCATGGGCTTCAACCAGAGCTCTGCAACCCTATTGTTCCTACCCAGCCACAAGGCACTTGCCCTGCCTCCCTGAATGAGAGAGCCTAGCCAGGGCTCCTGACCCAAGCAAGGCAGGCACTCTCACATTATCGGGAGATGAGACATGGGTGGGACGTGTTTGCAGTGTCTAATTGCTGACCTAGAGTGTTAGTGGAGCATCATAGCCCGGCGGGAAGATCTGGTTCCTCGGATGACCGCCAGAGCTCTGCAACCCTATTGGTCCCAGCCGCAAGGCACTGGCCCTGCACTCCCAGAACAAGAGAGCCTAGCTGGGGCTCCTGGCCTGAGCAAGGCATGCACTCTCACATTATCAGGAGACAAAACGTGGTTCTTGCTTGCAGTGTCTAATGCTGACCAAGAGCGACCTTGGTCCCTTCAGGCATATAGTTCTGGGAGAGGTTGGACACCTCTACAGGATATAAAGACAGAGCTAAAAGACAGCTACACCCCCAGAAGATCTGATCTACCTGGAGTCTTGACTACAAAGCCACAGGAAGGCCAGGCAGCTAGGATCAACCTACACAACCAGAACGTTTGTGTGCGGACCTTAGTCTAGGTCCCAAAACTGCTGATCTGAATTACAACAATAAAGTCCAAACAGATATCTACTTTGGCTGACTCAGCCTGGAGCCCACGATGCAGAGGAAAATCACCAGGAGTGAAACCGGATCACCTACTTTTTCCACGGAAATACTCCCTGATCCACACAGGCAAGAGCACCTGACCTGTAATCAGTCATCAATTAACCACTCTGAACCAGTGAAGAAAACTATAAAATACCTTCCAACAACAGAGCCATCAAAATGACAAGAGGACAGCGAAAGAACACTAACAAAAACCAAA
This sequence comes from Acomys percivali, assembly GCA_907169655.1. Lineage (NCBI taxonomy): Eukaryota > Metazoa > Chordata > Mammalia > Rodentia > Muridae > Acomys > Acomys percivali. The sequence goes on along the minus strand of OU015750.1, from coordinate 13,317,185 downwards.
ACAGTTTGGCATCTCCGGATCCCAACATTCCCAATGAAAACAACCTGGAGAACCTAACAGCAACGGATCGTCAAGAAAATGACCTCAAGTCCTTAGTAAAGAAGATGATAATGGAAGAAACAAATAAAATCTGTAAACAAACGCAGGAGGAGGCAAACAAGAGGGCTGAAGAGTTAAAAGGGTCATATAAAGAGGCACTTGAAGAATTTCAGAAAAATATAAATAACCAAATGAAGGAAATCATTAAAACAGTCCAAGACGTGAAGATTAAAATGGAAGCTATGATACAGGAACACACAGAAGAAAAATGTGATCAAGAGGCATCAGAGAAGAAAGCAAGCATCTCAGAGGTGGCCTTATCTAACAGATTGCAAGAAATGGAAGAACGAATATCGGGACTTGAAGATACAATCGCAGAACTGGAAACAACCATCCAGGGAAATGCTAAATCTGAAAAGTTCCTGACACAGAACATTCAATAAATAAAAGACAACATGAAAAGACGAAATTTGAGAATAATAGGGATTGAACAAGGCAACCGACTCCACAGCCCAGAAAATATCTTTAATAGAATAAAAGAAGAAAATTTGCGCAATTTGAAGAAGGAGATGCAGATAGCATACAAAGGGCCTACAGAACACCAAATAGAATAGATCTGAAAAGAAAATCTTCCTGCCACATAATAATAACAACACAAAATATACAGAACAAGGAAAAAATATTAAAGGCGGCAAGAGAAAAAGGCCGAGTAAAATATGAAGGCAAACCTATCAGAATTACTTCTGACTTCTCAGCAGAGACCATGAAAGCCAGAAGGGACTGGACAGAGGTTCTGCAAACCCTAAGAGAACACAGATACCAGGCAAGACTACTGTATCCAGCGAAATTATCAATAACCATTGATGGAGAAGACAAGATATTCCATGACAAAAACAAATTCAAACAGTACCTAGCCACAAATCCAGCTTTACAGAAGTTACTAGAAGGAAAACTACACCCCAATTGGTCAAATTACAACCAAAACTACATAGAAAATAGGTAACTATACCATTGCAAAATAACAACCTCACAAAATCTTGACTGTTACAAATACCAAAAATGAAGGGACTTATCAAGCACTGTTCATTAATATCTCTCAACGTCAATGATCTCAATTCTCCAATAAAAAGACACAGACTAACGGAGTGGATGCATAAACATGACACAACATTCTTCTGCATTCAAGAAACACATCTCAACCACAAGGATAGACATTGCCTCAGAGTAAAAGGTTGGGGGAAAATATTCCAAGCAAATGGTCCCAAGAAACACGCTGGTGTAGCCATTCTAATATCTAATAAAATAGACTTTCAACCAAAATTAATCAAAAGAGATCAGGATGGACACTTCGTACTCGTCAAAGGTAAAGTCAACCAAGAAGACCACGATTTTGAACATCTATGCTCCAAATACAAGGGCTCCCACATTTGTAAAAGAGTTATTAACAAAGCTTGCCCCACTCGTCGATACCCACACATTAATAGTGGGAGACTTCAACACCCCACTTTCACTCAAGGATAGGTCTTTGATTCAAAAACTAAGCCGGGAAATAACCTCATTAACCAATGTCATGAATCAAAGGGATCTAACAGATATCTACAGAACTTTCCACCCAAATGCAAAGGAGTATACCTTTTTCTCAACACCCCATGGAACGTTCTCTAAAATTGATCACATAGTTGGTCATGAAGCAAACTTCAACAAATACAAGAAGATTGAAATACTACCTTGTATCTTATCAGATCACCATGGTCTAAGGCTGGACTTCAACAACAACAGAAATAACAAAGCATACTAACACGTGGAAACTAAACAACTTTCTACTTAATGACACATGGGTCATGGAAGAAATAAGGGAAGAAATAAAAGACTTCCTGAAATTCAATGAAAATGATGGAACAACATACCAAAATTTGTGGGACACACTGAAAGAAGTGCTAAGAGGAAAATTCATAGCACTAAGTGCCTTTAAAAAGAAAATGGAATCATCCCATATAAACAACTTAACAACACATCTGGAAGCTCTAGAAAAAAAAAGAAGCAGAAACACCCAAGAGGAGTAGATGCCTAGAAATAATCAAACTCAGGGCTGAAATCAATAAATTATAAACAAAGAGAACAATCCAAAGAATCAACAAAAACAAGAGCTGGTTCTTTGAGAAAATTAACAAGATAGACAAACCGTTAGCCAATCTAACTAAATAACAGGGAAACACTATCCAAATTAACAAACTCAGAAATGAAAAGGGAGACATAACAACAGACACCGAAGAAATACAAAGAATCGTAAAAACCTACTTTAAAGGCATTTATGCCACAAGATTCGAAAATTTAAGGGAAATGCACAAATTTCTCGAACTATTCCATTTACTAAAATTGAACCAAGACCAGATAAACAAATTAAATAGCCCTATTTCGCCTATAGAAATAGAAGCAACCATTGATAGTCTCCCAACCAAAAAAAAAAAGCCCAGGGCCAGATGGTTTCAGTTCAGGATTCTACCAGTCCTTCAAAGAGGAACTAATACCAATACTATTCAAGCTATTCTGAAAGATAGAAATGGACGGAATATTACCAAATTCCTTCTATGAGGCCACAGTCACATTGATACTTAAACCTCACAAAGACCCAATAAGAAAAGAGAATTCAGACCAATTTCTCTTATGAACATTGATGCAAAAATACTCAACAAAATACTTGCAAAGTGAATACAACAGCATATCAATGACATCATTCACCATAACCATGTAGGATTCATTCCAGGCATGCAGGGATGGTTTAACATATGGAAATCAATCAATGTAATCCATCATATAAACAAACTGAAAGAGAAAAACCACATGATCATCTCTTTAGATGCAGAAAAAGCATTTGACAAAATCCAACACCAATTTATGTTTAAAGTTCTGGAGAGATCAGGAATACAAGGCACTTATCTAAACATAATAAAGGCTATAAACAGCAAGCCAACAGCCAACATTAAATTAAATGGAGAGATACTCAAGGAAATCCTTCTAAAATCGCGAACCAGACAAGGCTGCCCTCTGTCCCCATATCTCTTCAATATAGTTCTTGAAGTTCTAGCCAGAGCAATAAGACATTAAAAGGAGATCAACGGAATCCAAATGGGAAAGGAAGAAGTCAAATTATCCCTCTTTGCAGATAATATGATAGTGTATATAAGTGACCCCCAAAATTCCACCACAGAACTCCTACAGTTGATAAACACCTTTAGCAAATTGGCAGGATACAAAATAAACTCAAAAAAGTCAGTAGCTTTCCTGTATACAAATGACAAACAGGCAGAGGAAGAAATTAGGAAAACTACTCCCTTCACGATAGCCACAAACAATATAAAATATTTAGGAGTAACTCTAACCAAGCAAGTGAAGGACTTATTTGAAAAAAAACTTCAAACCTCTGAAGAATGAGATTGAAGATGACATCAGAAGATGGAGGGATTTACCTTGTTCATGGATCGGGAGACTCAACATAGTAAAAATGGCCATCTTACCAAAAGCAATTTACAGATTCAACGCAATCCCTATCAAATTACCTACAAAATGTTTGGAAGATATTGAAAGATCAATTCTCAAATTCATAAGGAGAAATAAAAAACCCAGAATAGCAAAAACAATCCTATACAATAAAAGATCCTCTGGAGAAATCTCCATACCTGATCTCAAGCTGTACTACAGAGCAACAGTAATGAAAACAGCATGGTACTGGCAAAGCAATAGGCTGGTGGATCAATGGAATCGAATTGAAGACCCAGAGATGAATCCACACACATTTGCTCACTTGATTTTTGACAAAGAAGCCAAATCTGTTCAATGGAAAAAAGGATAGCATCTTCAACAAATGGTGCTGGTCTAACTGGATGTCTACATGTAAATAAATGCAATTAGACCCTTATTTGTCACCATACACAAAGCTCAAGTCAAAGTGGATTAAAGACCTCAACTTAAAACCAGAGACATTAATTCAGTTAGAGGAAAAAGTGGGGAAGAGCCCGGGACACATAGGCACAGGAAACAACTTCCTGAACAGTACACCAATAGCACAGGCCTTAATGTCAACAATTAATAAATGGGACCTCATGAGGCTGAGAAGCTTCTGTAAGGCAGGAGACACTGTCAGTAGAACAAAGTGACAGCCTACAGACTGGGAAAAGATCTTCACCAATCCTTCATCTGACAAAGGTTTAATATCTAAAATACATAAAGAACTCAAGAAATTAAACACCACAAAACCAAACAACCCAATTGCGAAATGGGGCTTGGAACTTAACAGAGAATTCTCAACAGAGGAATATCAAATGGCTGAGAAACACTTAAAGAAATGCTCATCCTCGTTAGTCATCAGAGAAATGCAAATCAAAACGACACTGAGATTCCATTTTACACCCATCAGAATGGCTAAGATCAAAAACTCAAATGACACCACACGTTGGCGAGCATATGGAGAGAGAGGAACACTCCTTCATTGCTGGTGGGAATGCAAACTAGTACAACCACTTTGGAAAGTTATCTGGTGCTTTCTCAGAAAAATGGGAATAGGGCTTCCTTAAGACCCAGCTATCCCACTCCTGGGAATATACCCAGAAAATGCCCTACCACACAACAGGGACATATGCTTAATCATGTTCATAGCTGCTTTATACATAATAGCCAGAAGATGGAAACAGCCTAAGTGTCCCTCAGTAGAAGAATGGACTAAGAAACTGGTACATTTACACTATGAAATACTACTCATCAATTAAAAACAAGGAATTCCCGAAATTTGTGGACAAATGGATTGATCTAGAAATTATCATGATGAGTGAGTTCACCCAGAAGTAAAAAGAGACAAACGGTACATACTCACTTATATCAAAACACTAGTCCAAGGGATACGTACCTTGAAAAACTTTACTTACCAAGATAGTGGGTCAGAGGACAGGACATACAATTGAGACTTTAGGCGAGAGTAGCATGGAAGAATGGGGAAATAGTAGGACCCACAGGGTCCTGGAAACCTACAAGAAGAACTTTATGACAGGCCAATCTGGGTCCTGGGGTCCTCCTCAAACTAAGTCACCAGCCAAGGAGAATATAGGCAGTAAACTTCGAACCCCTACCAAGACCTAGCTGACAAACAGGATATTCTCCACCGTTGAGTGGAGAGTGAGATCTGACTCTCACATGAACTCTGGTGCCCCTTTTCTGACAATGTCCCCTGGATGGGGAGGCCTGGCGGCACTCAGAGGAAGGATAGCAAGTTACCAGCAAAGACTCAATATCCTAAGAGCATATATAGGGGGAGGAGGTCTCCCTTAATCACAGACATAGGGGAGGGGAGAAGGTGGGAAGTGGGAGGGAGGGAAGAATGGGAGGAAACATTGAAAGGGCTAACAATCGAGATGTAATATGAATAAATTAATTTTAAAAAGAATGTTGGATCTTGTTTTTGCATCCATTCAGTTAGTCTGTATCTTTTTATTGGAGAATTGAGACCATTGATGTTGAGAGATATTAATGGTCAGTTACTGTTAAGACCCTTAATTTTGATGTTAGTTTCAGTAAAGAGTTTGTGTGGTTGTGTTTTTGTGATGGTGTAGTTATCTATTTCTTTTGTAGTTTGGTTGTAACTTGTCTCTTTGAGGTGGAGTTCTCCTTCTAGTAACTTCTGTAAAGCTGGATTTGTGGATAGGTACTGTGTGAATGTGTTTTTTCCTGGAATATTTTGTTTTCTCTGTTACTGGTTATTGATAGTTTCACTGGGTATAGTAGTCTGGCCTGCCATCTGTGGTCTCTTAGGGTTTCCAGGACCTCTATCCAGGCCCTTCTGGCTTTTATGGTCTCTGATGAGAAATCAGGTGTGATTCTGAAAGGTGTGCCATTAAATGTTACTTGGTCCTTTTCCCTTGCAGCTTTTAATATTTTTTTCTTTGTCCTCTATATTTTGTGTTTTGATGATTATGTGATGGGAAGTTTTTCTTTTCTGGTCTATTTTATTTGGTGTTCTGTGGGCCTCTTGTATGTTTATAAGCATCTTTAAATTGGGTAAATTTTCTTCTATGATTTTGTTGAAAATATTTCCTGAGCCTTGGAGTCTGGTATCTTCTCTTTGCTAAATGGCTATTATCCTTAGATTTCTTCTTTTCACGGTGTCCTTGATATCTTAGATGTTTTGAATCAGGAATTTCCAAGACTTAACCTTTTCTTTAATGGTTGCTTCAGGATCCACAATTGTATCTTCTAGACCCGTGATTCATTCCTCTATCTCTTGGATTATGTTAGAAAAGCTTGCCTCTGTGTGGCTTGCCTTCCTCTCTGAGCTCTCTTGTTCCCGTTTTTCCTCTGTCTGTGTCTTTATCACTGTATCCATTTTCCTCTTCAGATCTTGAACTGTTTTATTGAGTTCTTTCAAATAATTGTTTATATATTCCTGAGTTTCTTCCATTGCTTCTTTATAGCCTTCAGAGCTTGGACAGTTTTATTGATTTCCTTCATCTGGGTTTTGTATTTTCATGAATCTTTTCTAGTGCCTCTCTATAGGCCTCTTTTTTGTCTTCCACCTGTTTGGCTCCATCTTCCTGCATCTGATTATGAATGCTATTAGTTTCCTCCATTATCATCATCATTACTAAGGATTTGAGGTCATTTCTTGTACTTCAGTTGTGTTTGATTTCTCTGGGTTGCTTTCTTTGAGATACCTGAGATCTGTAGATGCCATATTGTTTTGGATTTGTTGTTGTTGTTGTTGTTGTTGTTTATGATTTTACTCTGGCCTTTAGTCATCTTACTGTCTGTGTTTTTGGGAGGTAGCTTCTGATGTTGTGTGGAGGAAATTTAAGGACAGATTTACCCATTTTCTCAAGATTTCCCTAGGCCAGGAGCTCTAATGCTTCACTGGCCTGGATGGCAGAAGGCCAGACCCTTAGTGTGTGTCTCTCCCACCCAATGATCCCCAGCTACCCTTTACCATCTGTCCCAGAAGTGTCTTGGGTCTCAGAATTTATGCTGAGTCCAGCAAAAGTGTCCACAGCCTTCTGGACCCCCACATGGCACTAAGGCTCTCCAGGAACTGGCATGGAATGGGAAGAGAGGGTCTGAGGACCACTCCACTCCCTGTCTCCCAGAGATTTCCCTAGTCCCACAGCTCTGATGCTCCAGTGGTCTGTAGTTCCCAGTAGCACCTCAGGACCCAAACCTATCACTGAGTCTGGTTAACATCATGGGGCCCATCCATGCCCTTTGTCCAGTTAGCATCTCTGGACCCAAACCCAAACCATGTGTTGAGTCCAGTTTGGGTCTCAGGGCTCAAACCATGCACTGAGTCCCATTTCTGTCTGGGGGCCCATACTGCATGCTGAGTCTGGTTAGCATCTGGGGACCCAAGCCAAAACTGCAGGCAAAGTCCAGTTAGGGTCTTGGGGCCCAAACTGTGCACTGAGTCCAGGTAGAGTCTTGGAACTAAGACTGAATCTTTTTTCTCACAGAAATTCTGACCAGACACCATGCTCATCAACTCTGCCAGTGGGTTCCCTGTCAGCCACTCCCAGCTGCCAACCTCAGCTGCTGCCACTGCAGCTGAGATGGTCTGCTCTCCAGAGAGTCCATGCTCTTCTCATGTTCAGGGGTGTGCAGGTTTTCTGTAGTTCATTCCTTTCAAACTGTGCAGTGCTCCCGCTGTAATGTGGTGGGGAGCTTGTTGTTCCTGGTTAAGAAATCAGTCCAATTCTCTGACTTGATTCCTCTGGCTTCTAAACAGGGTCCACATCACTTGCCACCATCTTGGAATTCTCATATTATCCCTTTTAGAAAGAAACAACTAGAAATTATCCAAGACTCTATCAGGTGGCAAATGTTAATAAGATTATTTTCAGTTCATATTATGGAATAATGTGGGCTAAGAAAAGAATAAGTTAATGATATATATATCAACTGTCTTCGTTAGGTCTTCTATTGCTGTGAGGAGACACCATGACCATGGCAACTCATATAAAAGAAAACATTTAATTGGAGCTCGCTTACAGGTTCAGAGGTTTAGTCCACTATTATGGTGAGAAGCATGGTGGCATGCAGGCAGACATGGTGCTGGAGGAGTAGGAGAGAATTCTAGTTGTCATTGTAGCTCAAAGGGTTCACAAATAGGTAACACTGAAGATTTCTTTACTTTCTTGTAGCATGCATACCATATTCCAACACTATGAAAGCTAGTACAATTAGGAAGTGTGGATGAAGCTTCCAATTGAGTGCCAAGTTGAGTTTTGATGTTTTATGACCAAAATATGTGGCCTTCAGCAATAGGGTCTTACTAACAGCAATGGCAGTAGCCTTTGAAGTTTAGGGGTCTATAGGACTTCACAAGACAAAAACTTTAAATAAAAGAGGTAATATATTGAATAATTAGCAAAAGTGAAGTGTCTGCACCAGAAGAATAAAAAGCCCTTAAAGAAAATAACCTGATGATGCAACTCCAGGAATAAAAACAAGAACAAATCAAATCTCAGATTAGGAGAAAGAAAAACATAGCATGGGTTAAGCAGAAATAAATGAAATAGACATTGCAAAGAAAATATAAAATATCAAGATGAAAATTGTGTTTTTAAAAGTTTAAACCTATGTGATGAGCATTTTGGTAGAATAACCCCCAAGAAAGAGAGGTGATAAATAAATGAAATTAGAGATGAAAAAGGAGACATTTCAAATAATGCTATAGAAATTAAAAATAGTATCAGGAAATATTATGAATGGATTGTCAATTAGAAAACCTAAAAAAAAAAACCTAAAAGATATGGGTGAATAGAAGATTTACAATTTTTTGTGTGTTCTGATTTGTTCCATTTACAAAAATGAGTGTACTTTATTATTAAATAACAGAGGTTTTTAGGCCAAGATATGGACAGGTCTTTGAAGGATAGGATAAACCTGGTTTAGAAGAGAATATATAAACCTAGGTATCTGAAAGTAGTAAATTCAATTCTTAGTTCACAGAATCATCAATTTAAAATTTCATGAACGTAGGAAAAGAGGAACATGTAATGAGACCCTTCAGTCTAAGAAAGACATTACATCAACTCCAGGCAGGCCAAATGTAGCATTATCTTCAGGACAAAGGATGATCTTCTCTGATTATAGGACCCAGAGCATATTCAAAGTCTAAATCTTTTCAAATAATTGTTTCATTTAAATATTAGTTCAGAGGGCAAGAGCGAAGGCTCAAACTTTGAGAACATTGATTTCTCTTCAGGGGACTTGGGTTTGCTTCCCAACACCAGTATATATGGCATCTCACAACAATCTGTAACATCAGTCCCAGGGATCCAATGTCCTCTTCCTGCCTTCACCATCACCAGGGATGCACATGGTGCACAGATATACATGCAGGCAAAACTCTCATGTACATAAAATAAAATTTGGAAAATCAATTTAAACTATAGATTTAACATAAAAGATATTAATAATATTTATAATATTCATGAGTATTTACAGGTTTTTATCTGGAAACATAAGTGCATGTTATTGGCATTCTATCAGGTGTTGAAGGAATGAAGCTGAAGATGCATTGTATAGAGTAGGGATCAGTTTTCTAAGGGATGAGAATGAAAATACATTAAATGATTATTCAATAGTGTTATGATAAATAAACAATGAAGTGCAACTTACTTGGATCAGTCTTGGGCAAGAGAGCAACATTTTATAAAACCATTTCTTTTTTCCAGGGGCCAGAGTCATGATGAGATATTGGGTTTTTTAACCTTTAAAAATCAGACATTGGGAGGTAGGTGTGGTGGCACACTCCTTAAATCCAAACACTCACAAGGCAGAGGCAGGTGGATCTCTGTGAATTCAAGGCCATCCTGGTCTACAGAATGAGTCCAGGATAGCCATAGACTATAAGAGAAACCCTGTCTCAAAAAACCAAAAAATTAAAAATTCAGACAGTGAAGGTAAAGTGTTTATAGTATTTTTGAAATAATATGGGTGTTGGGAGGCTCAGTAATTAATAGTATGCACCATTCTTGCAGAGGACCTGAGTTCCATTCCCAGTGCCACTCCAGATAGTGCACTGGGAATATGCACCTGAGACTCCAGCTTTGAAGGATCTGAGGGATCTGACACCCAATTCTGGCTTTTGTGGGCTCCTGCATTCATAGGCACATTATTCCCCACATTTAATAAAACAATACAACTTTTCAAAAATAAGTAACCTGGATTCAGAAGCAGCTTTACATATGACACTCTACAGCCTACTTTATTGTGAACTTTGAACATTTTTCCCAATGCAAATGTATAAGAAAACAAACTTTTGGAATGGTCAAATTGCTAATGGCTGCCTTGGGGTTATTACTGTTGCTCCTCAAAGGTGAACTCCCTTCTGTCTGCTGCAGTGAGAGATTTCTTCCCCAGAGAAGCAGAGGAAATGCAGTAATTATAGCCTGTCCATGTCAGATTTGAAGCTGAGGGTGGTGGGGTTGCCCCTTGCAGCGTCTTCATTGTTTACATTAAAGTCACTATATTAGGAACTGAAAACATGAGGGAATGGTGTAACTATAGTGTCTGTGTTTGATTATAGACTTATTCAAGTACAGTAAAACCTGGAATCTTAGAGATGACCCTTTTCACCATGCTACATGCCTTTTAGGGACAAATGGGAGAATCAGCACACACTTTGTGCATGAAGGTAGGTGTGTTCGCTAAAGGTTCTTGTCAGGGCAACCGCAGTATTTACATTACCTTACTATGTTTGTGTTTGGATGTGCAGATGTGAATGTGTCTTGTATGTACTACTGATTTCTGACATCTCCTCTTGCACAAACCAGAACATAGTAGTTACATCTACTGACAACAGCTCATCTTGAACTAGTATGCACTAAAATAATGAAAGGATAGGGTCATATCAAAATTCTACATGAAATAATTTCACTTAAACAAACTGATCTTTATATGTACCTTCTCAGTGGATGGCAGGAAAGCTTTGTCTTGTTTTCCCTTAACCCTCACAGTCTGACTTTAAAACAGGCATTTTGTACCTAACTCCTGAAACATCATATTCAGGTTAAAATCTATACCATTAAAAAAAATAAAGTGTTTAGACTACTTTGTTACTTATTTAAATCTCTTTTTTGTTTGCTTTGTTCTTTCTTTTTCTTTTTTAAACCATGTCAAAATGATTTATTAGTAAAAATCTTTGGATGACATATTCCTTTGTTCAAACTACAGTGTTACATACAACTAGCTATGTGACTTTATTTTCTCTTCGTATTACATTCTCCAACTATAAAGTGTTAATAATTATGTTGTAAACTTATCCTCATGAGAATGCTGTCAGGAATAAAGAAACTGACACAGGTACCAAGTTTAGAACAGTTTGCTTTATCACCAGTAATAATGAAAAACCATTTAACAGACAAGTATTGTGTTCACAGAAAGATGGTTTCTGTATAGCCCTGGCCGGGAATGTGCTCTGTAGATCAGGCTGGCCTCAAATTCAGAGACCTGCCTGCTTCTGCCTCCTGAGTTCTGTGATTAAAAGTTTGTGCACCTGGCTCTTAAATCACTCATTTAAAAATTTAAATTCTCTGAGGACTTCATACACCAGTACTGTATTTGACATTGTTTTTATTTTGTATATGTGCTTATATATGTATATATATATATATATATATGTATGTATGTATGCATGCATATGAACACATATGTAAATGCAGCCTGCTGCTCTTATCTATAAAGTTGTGTTTAGAGAAGTGGTAGTAGTAGCTTCCCCTCTACGATCCATGATCTCAGCAGCCACAGGCAGTTGGTTAAGTTTATGGTACCAGATGTGAATTAATTCCCATGAATCTTCAGTCCAATTAGACAGCTGTGGTAACCCTCAAGACATAAGTGCCTTTGAGGAATCCTGCTGTTCTGATAACTGTGTTTTACAGGCCTCACATCTGGGTAGAATTATTCCTTGCTTTTTCCCTTGGAAGCTTGTGTAGCTTGTTCCATACTATAAGAATTAGTCCTCGGGGGCACATTCAGTTCTGATTGATTGCTCCAATTCTGTGTCCAAAGTGTGTGGTGTCTTCAGCAATAGTGTCTTCCCTTCAGGTTCTGTGAGACAACCAACAGCAATAGCCTGTATTTTGGAGGAGAGGTTTCTTCAACTCTGTTGAATAACTCAAATGAAGCTTTCCATGCCTGGCTCTGAGGCTTTGTTCACTACCCTATGGCTTTGGAGTAGGGGAGCTATTGTTACCCCAAGTGACTTAACTTCCTTTGATATATACACACACCACACCACACACACACACACACACACACGCATGCATGGCTAACTTTGTCTATGAGGATAAGTATTTAGATTACGGTTGGAAACTATACTGGTTTTGGATAATTCAGGGTAGGTTCTTCCCTGAGGTCTATGACCTCCCCAAACAAATAGTGGATACTGAGAGAGGGAAAATCAGTTTTCTTCAGTGGTAAGAACCCCTGACAAGTTATTAGTCTTAGGTGGTCAGTCTTAAACATATGTGCATATAAGCATCTTAATGGACTCAGTAGGCTGTGTGGATGATGTGTGTGGGTGTGGGTGTGTATACACTCATTGTATGTATGAGGAAATTTTAGAGGAAATAGGAACACAGAGGTAGTTGAAGGAAGGAGGGAATAAAAGTAATGGAAATACAAGGGCACATGTATGGAATTCTCACAAAATAAAAAGTTGAAATAAAAAAGGAAACTGATTTTTGGGGAGAGGGTCACATTAGCTTTTTCTTAAAAGAGTCATGTTAAATCATGAGCAAACAATCCTACACTATGGCTCTTGAATCTTTTTCTTTGTTTCTTTGTTATTTTGTTTGGTTGCTTTTTGAGAGATACTTTCTCTGTGTAGCCCTAGCTGTCCTGGAAATCACTCTGTAGGTCATACTGGCCTCGAACTCAGAAAAGCACCTGCCTCTGCCTCCCAAGAGCTGGGATTAAAGGTGTGTCCCACCACACTTGGCTGCTCCTGAATCTTATTTATCCATCCATTCTGGATGAACTCCTGGAACCTAAAGTGATCTAATGATTTTCCTGTGTATTGGGTTTCTAGTCAGAAAATGATTTTTTTTTTAAATTTAGATAATCACTAGCCTATTGTAGTAACAGGAAATGTGAGATATGAAGTTAAATGCATAGTGATTATTTTAAAATGCTATTTTCTGGTGTAAGAGTTACAACAACTCATTCTTTTCTATTTCAATGTTTTTTCTTCTCCAGCAGAAGAAAGAAAAAAGAGCATGAGGAGAGATAATGAGAACAGTGTGTCTGAGTTCATCCTCCTGGGGCTCCCCATCCGGCCAGAGGACCCAGCCATGTACTCTGCCCTGTTCCTAGCCATGTAACTGACCACAGTGCTGGGGAACCTGCTCATCATCCTGCTCATCAGGATGGACTCTCACCTCCACACCCCCATGTACTTCTTCCTCAGCCAGTTGGCTTTCTCAGACATCTCCTTCTCATCAGTCACAGCTCCAAAGATGCTCAGGAATATGCTGACACACAGTCAGTCCATCTCATATGCTGCATGCATTTTCCAGGTATATTTTGTTTCTATTTTTTGGTAGCATTGACAGCTTCCTTCTGACCTCCATGGCCTATGACAGGTATGTGGCCATCTGCCACCCTCTGCACTACACTAGAATCATGAATCAGTACCTCTGTGTCCTGCTAGTAGTTGTATCCTGGGTCTTGTCTAATGCTTGTAGCCTTGTGCACACCCTCCTCTTGGCTCGCATATCTCACTTTAGAGACAACACCATCCCCCACTACTTCTGTGACCCTCTGTTTAGCTGAAGCTGTCTAGCTCAGACACCAGTCAATGAGCTGTCCATCCTTCCTCTAAGCACTGTGCCATTCATATACATCTTGGTCTCCTATGGCCAAACTGGGGCCACTAACTTGAGAAATCCCTCCATCAAGGGAATCTACAAAGCCTTGTCCACATGTGGCTCTCACCTCTGTGTAGTTTCTCTGTACTATGGAGCCATTATTGGGCTATACCTTGTCCCCTCATCTAATAACACTAATGACAAGGATGCCATTGTGGCTGTGATGTATAGTCTGGACACACTGATACTGATACCCTTTATCTATAGTCTGAGGAATAGGGATATGAAAGGAGCATTGGGAAGTATCCTCAGATGGATAACAAAATGACGTGTCTTCTGCTTCTTATTAACTGCCTAAGACTCCTCCTTGATTGGTACATTTAATATTTTCCTTTTCAATGAGTATATTTTGGGATGTTTTAATCTGACATTCTTGCTAATATCTTGAATGTTACTCTTACCTTGTTTAATTTTCTTGATCATTGGAAAGGGCTTTTCAAAGATAGATACACAAAAGGCCTTTCTGTGTTTTCCCTTGCACACAATATCTTTCCACAAAGAGTTTAAAATTTTAATGTCACAACTTTTGTTTTCATTTGAATAGATTGTAGCTTTTGGAGCAAAGTCTTTTTTCTTTTTCAAAAGAAGAAAAATATCTTGGATAGGGTTTTTTGTTCATTTTTTGAGAAGAAATATCTCTCTAAGTGGCTCCAGATGTTCTAGAATTTTCTATGTAGAGCAGGGTTGCCTTGAACCTATAGAGATCTGCCTGCCTCTGCCCTTTAGTACTGGAATTAAAGGCATGAAGAACCACCATGTCCAGCTTTGATCTTATTTTTTCTGTTTAATTTAGCAATATTTCAAATTTTCTGCTGTTAATAAGCTTAATTAGATACTTCGCTCAGATACACCATCAATGAACTGTTATGTTCACTGCACATGTGAGTACTTGATATTCACATGTCTTCTGGACTTGTGTTGGAGTCATCATCACATGGTTTTTTCCTTTAAGTTTGTTTATATGGTGGATTATATTGATTAATTTCCATATATTAAACCATCCCTGCATGCCTGGAATGAAGTCTACTTGGTCATGGTGAATGATATCTTTGATACACTCTTGTATTCATTTTGTGAGTATTTTATTGCATATTTTTGCATCTATGTTCATAAGAGAAATTGGTCTGAAATTCTCTTTTTTTGTTGGGTCTCTGTGGGGCTTATGTATCAACATAACTATGGCCTCAGAGAAAGAATTTGGTAATGTTCCATCCATTTCTATCTTTTGGAGTAGCTATTTTTAGTCAACTCCTCTTGAATCAGCACAAAGATTCTTCATGAAAGTTTATTAGAGACTGTATGAGGCTTTAAATGGCCTGTTTTGACAACTGCCTAAATATACCCTTACCTTTCCTACTTGTTTTTTGGTCATGCAGAAAAAGAAACTCTAAGACACTATCAATAGAGAATAACATTTTATTGAGTTTTAATTAGTATGTAAATCATTACATTTTTAAATGAAATTTTGAAACTTAACCTGTTTTTGTTGACTCGCCTTCCTCACTCTTGAGCATTCTATCCCCCCATTTTGTACCTTTCTATTACATACCCTCCATTCTAAGGGGAAGGGAGGACGAGAGAATAAAGTGGAAGATGGGAAGGTGTGACTGGCTGCAATAGGGATGTAAAGTGAATAAATGTTGGCAGTTGAGACAAAAAGAGTTAACTTCATTATTTGTTCCTTTTTAGCATATATACATAGAATAAATCCCTCTATACTTTCACTATCATGTCTTAAATTGGTGAATTTAGGGCAGAGCCTAGCCTGTCAGTACTTCCAGTCTTAGGCTTTAACCTTAAAACCCCAAGATCATTTTTTTCAATCCAAGCCAGAAGGAAATACATCTTTTAAGTGTCCACTACTAGTAGCAACTTAGCCCAGAATATCAAGGAAAGATTGATGGTCCCCACAACTGCTAGGATCACTGTATCACAGTGACTCCTCATCTTCTCACATCATCCCCGACCAGCAGCTCTCTGATGAGATGGGAGGGTTTCAAGTGCACAGGTCCTGAGGTCTGAAACTGGGTAGGTTGGTTTTTTTTTTGGTTTGGTTTGGTTTTTGTTTTTATTTGTCCTGATCAGGGCACTTCCAGAAGTTCCTTTCCTTTATCTTAAAGGCTCTGTTGACCCATTTGATCTCCTTTTAAACCAATTTTTCAACTACCATTTGTGAGACTAGCTTTGTCCTGAAGAGTTCTTCTGAGGCTTTGGGGTCCTCTCTGATCATTGGGAGGATTATACCAAGAATACAAAAGGCCTTGGCAGTCTGGAAGCTCTTTTGTGTTTTACATTTTGTAGACCTCTTTCTGTGTCTGATGTACAACTGGGAAGCTTACATTGCATAGGCAGCAAGGTACACTATTGTAATTTGTGTAAGCATGGAAGACCTTGAGTTTGCACTATCCTAGGAAGAACTCTGGCTAACCAAATTTTGTAAACTAATGATTATCTGAAAGTGTATTCCCAATAAATAAAATTGGATTTTGTATCACTTTGTCTGAAGCAGCATGAGCCAAAGCTTAATCTGCACCTAGAATTACTGAAAATACTAGGCTAGAGAATCTCTGATAGATCAATTTTGCATTAAAAAGCTTATTTTATGATAAAATTGGGGTTTTTTGTAGCTTGAGAACTCCTATGCACCCATATATGTGTTTTGATAAATTCCACCCTCCACCCTCTCTTCACCAATTCCTTTTTTATAACCCCAACGTCTTGGCTAGTTTTATATCAACTTTACACAGAGTCATCTGAAAAGAGAGAACATCAACTGAGAAAAAACGCCTCCGTTAACATCCACCTGTAAGGAATTTTCTTAGTGACTGGCAAGAGAGGGCCCAGCCCATTGTAGGTGGGTCATCCCTGGGATGGTAGTCCTGGATTCTATAAGAAAGTAGGCTGAGTAAGGCATGGGAACATGAGAAGCCCTCCTCCATGGCCTCTGCATCAGCTCCTGTCTCCAGATTACAACACTGACTGAGTTCCTTTCTAAGCTTCCTTCAGTGATAAACAGTGATGTGGAAGTGTAAGCCAAATGACCACTTTCCTCCCCAAGTTTCTTTGGTCATGGTGTTTCATCACAGCAACACTCTAACTAATAGTAACCAATAGAAACTCTATCTAAGACACCTACCAACATTCCCTTCCAAATTCTTTATTTCCTCCCTCTCTCCCCTTTCTCTTTCTTCCCATGGAGTCCACTTAGTGATGCCAGCTTGTGCATGGGTATAGAGGCCACCTACTGGATCATACACAGCTTCTATAATGGACCAAATTCTTGATTAAAGGTGACTCCTCAACTCCTGAAAGCCATCAATTGCCAATAGCTCCTCAGCTAGGGGTGAGCACTCATGCCTGCTTCTCCTATATATGCTAGGATTTTGTCTGGATTGGTCTTGCACATTTCTTGTAAATGCTGTCTTAGCTTCTGTGACTTCATACATGACCTTGCCATGTTTGTGCCTGAAAAACATTTTCCCTGTGGCCTTCCACTACCTTTGGTTCTTATGGTCTTTGCATTATTTCTTCCTCTATGATCTTTGAGCCTTTGGAAGAAAGAGAATGTAGAAGGAATAATTATTCATTCTATATTAATTAATAGGAAATTATCACAGCAGCAATTTTCACTAACCAGCTAGTTTCCCAGTGATTGACATAGAAAGACTGATTCATTATTAAGCTATAGGTACTACGCTGGGCAGATTCTGAGCTCTTTTAATCTTAGTACCTGTAAAACAAATATAAAAGATAATCATTTGCCAATCTTATGATTCTCAGGCAGCTTCTGCTCCATCAGTCCGTCTTCACAGCCACATGCTTATTGTGAGCAGATTACATCTTCATGGGAGAGCTCATTGTACAATCCTCAGATTCCTGACCCTTAACATTTTTGGTTTACAAATTCATCAACTTGTATTCATCTGTAGCTACAGAAGAGGAACATATCCACACCAAGGAAAATACAAGAGAATGACATTAAGGGCAAAAATTAGGAAAGGAAAAAAAATCCCCATTTCTGCATGACATGATTCTATATTTGATTGAGATCTAGCAAAGACCCTTGGCTGGGTCTCACTCAAAGGTTCATGTTGAAGGCTTAGTCCCAGAGTGGCAGTGCTGCAAGGTGAGAAAAACTTTAAGAAGAAGGTTTTGTGGCAAGGGTGTCTGTTGGACTTACTATTGCTTCTTGCTAATGATACAAACGGGCCTTACTTCCATGCACTCCCAACATGACACATTTCTTCAGCACAGGCAGGAAACAATGGAGACAATTGATCATGGAATGGAACCTGTAAAATTGGGATAAAATAGTCTTGGACTCCACAAGTTTATTGTGTCAGATATTTTGTGGTAGTGGTGAGTCCATGACTAATATAATATGCTTGATGTAGAAGACACATGTTTTGGTGACTCTGAGTAGCTCAGTGCCTCCTCTACTCCTTGGCCTTTTCTGCCTTGGCCCCACTGCAGGATCATCCCCAAGGACTGGCAGGAATTAAAGATAATTATTCTGCTTCATTCTTTTCCTAACCAGGAGCCCTTGGAATCTCCTTGGGACTTTTGGTATCTTGCTCATATTCAGGAGCTTAAGGTTAGACAGAGAAAAGTCAGAAGGTCTGAGATAACATAAGATGTCCGTTGATCTTTTTGTTCTTGGCAGCCTTAATGAAACCCAAGGACTCAGAGAAGTGGGTTATCAGGTGCCTGAGCAAACCAAGGGCTGGGAGAGATCACTGGGAGCTGGGAGCTCTTGGAGGGCAAGGTGTGTCTTTGTGTCTCTGTGTCTTGGCATATGTACTTCCTTCCACCACTTCTCTCTCTCTCTCTCTCTCTCTCTCTGTGTGTGTGTGTGTGTGTGTGTGTGTTATGTAATTGACTAGTTTACCCCTCTCTAGATCCAGAACACACAGTTCTGAATTACCCCATGAGAGTAGTCCATTTATTTCTGTTTGGGAGTCTCCAAATCAGTCCATTTGGTCTAAAATACTTCCCATGCTCTCATTCTGTTTCCTCCTTCATTTTCATCTATGTGCAGACACAGTCAAATAGAGGAAACTGAAAGGTCTGAAGACAAAATATGTATGCAGCAACCTGAAATCATGTTCTGTATTTTCTTGTTTTTACACCTCTGGGCATGTGTAAGCTTGTATTTTGTGAATTATGCTTGATATACGATTGCATGTCCTTGAGAGTAGAGTGTGTGGGGTGTGTGGGTGGGTGTGTGTGTGTGTGTGTTTGCGTGCATGCATGAGTGTGTGTTGCCATTTTGATCATTTCAAGGTAATGTTTATTTTTGTGCCTGTGAGTAAAAAGGTATCAGAGATCCGCTGACTAAACACCTTCATGTATGTCAGTGGCAACAAGATTCATTATTCTAAGTGGGCTGTGTACATGTGTGCACTGTGTAGTTTTTGTCTTCCTAACATTTGAGGTATATCTATGTAATTGGTATATTTGTGTATGACTTTCCATGATGTATTTGACTTTATATTTTGGTTTCCTTTGTGTGTGTGTGTGTGTGTGTGTGTGCGCGCGCGTCTGTATGTGTCTGTGTTTCATTCCTCTGATATGTGATTTTTCTGTATTGTTGAATGTAATGTGTTGATTTTTAAGTGACCGTGTGTGACTAGTTATGCATTTTGTTGTTATGCCTCTGTGGGTGCCAGCCTCCCCCAAGACAACTGTAGCTAGTGAGAAACCACAAATCATCAACACAAGTGTCTGCATTAGTGTGTGCACTCACTGTGCATTTCTGTTTCATTCATGTGGTCTCAGAGGCTTTGATTAGTCCCTAGAAAGTCAAATATCTTTGGTGGCATTTCAACAGTTGTGATTCTCCACTGGGCAGAAAGGCTCATATGTGTTTCATTATCATGAACTCATTATAAGGGTTTAGTTTAGAAACAGATTCCTCATTACTCAAGGACAGTGACCATCTCAACTTTTAGAAGTATTTTGTGAGCTAAGTGAGCCAGTGTATATAAAGTACTCAGTGCCATGTTTGGTTTATTGTAGTCAGTAAAAAGAAATTATTATTGTTTTTCCCAAGATTCAACCTCTAGGTGGTAGAGGCTCATTAGTTCACTACTATCAGGGGGAAAACAATAGAAACGAGAGGAAACTGACCTATTCAGACTCGCTGTCACACCTCAAGTTGCAGGCTGAGTGCCTCCTGCAAGATCTTGCCTATATTCATGTTCAGGGTTCGTGAGTGTTTTCCTCTGGCTTTCTGAGGTGATAATGACTCTATTAGTGAGGAACCAGGCCTCTGCATTGGCATCAGCTCACCATCTTCTTTGGGGACTATGTCCAGTAATAACCTGTGCGTTGTTGAGGTGCAAGTTCCTGCAGGATGACTCACTACAATGCCCTGTCCAAGTCATGTATCCTTTCACAATATCTTGGTCTAAGGTCAAGTTCATTGAATTTGTTTATTTGTTTTTCTCTCCCTCAACCCTATCTCTCTGTGTATGTATATGTGTGTGAATGCATGAATGCCACAGAACAGGTATGGAGGTCAGGGGGAGACTTGGACTTGGTTCTCCCCTCTCACCACATGAGTTCCAGGGGTCAAACTCAGACCATCAGGTTTGGTGGAAAGAACCTTTATCCACTAAATCAGAGGTTCTCCATCTTCCTAATGCTGCAACTCACACAGTTCCTTGTGTTGTGGTGACACCCAGTCATAAAATTATTTTTGTTGCTACTTCATAACTATAATTTGCTACTGTTATGAATCATAACATAATTTTTTTGGACATAGAGGTTTGCCAAAGGCGCCCAAACCAGAGGTTGAGAACTACTGCAACAGTCTTACTGGCCCCAAATGTATACTTAGTGCTTTGAAAAAAGTTAAAAAGTAGAAATATTTTGTAAACTACACTATGTATAAAATAAAATTTCACTTTTTTGTAGGACTTTTGAAAATAGTAGTGGACACTGTATAGCATCCTTGGATATTTGGGTGAGTGATGATTATGATTCTATTAAGAGCAGGGACCTAAGCATACATCATGAATTTACCTGGTACCTTTGCTTGGAGACTTAGACACTCTGGCTTTATTTCCTCACTTTTAAAATGGGTAAGATGGGTCTAGGCCCTGTGGTCCTCTGCAAACTATGGCAACAGCCAAGGAAAATATAGGCAGTAAACTTCGAACCCCTACCCAGACTAGCCGATGGACAGGACATTCTCCACCGTTGAGTGGAGAAGGAGATCTGACTTTCACACAAACTCTGGTGCCACATATTGGACCATGTCCCTTGGATGGAGACTCCTGGTGGCACTCAGAGGAAGGATAATAGGTCACCAAGGAGAGACTTGATACTCTATGAGCATATACAGGGGGAGGAGGTCCCCCTCAGTCACAGACATAGGGGAGGGAAGTAGGGGGGGAAGCGGGAGGAAGGGAGGAATGGGAGGATACAAGGAATGGGTTAACAACTGAGATGTAATATGAATAAATTAATATAAAATAAAATAAATGTATTCATGTAACAGCAACATGTTAAAAAAATAAAAAATAAATAAAATAAAAATAAACAAAAAATAAAATGGGTAAGATAATATGTGTTCATAATTAGACAATTGTGAAGATCGAATTGGAAAATGTGTGCAAAACACTGAGATTAGTATTCGATGCTAAATTAATGCTGTCTTAGAGATCATTCTCAACCACTTTTGATGACAGGTAATTTGGAAGAACTCAGAACAGTGAAGGCTTTAATATTTCTACTTTAACTTAAGGTGTTTTATGGCTATATTAAAATTGCAGGTTTGAAGTTTTACAGTATTTTTTCTTATGTTTTCCCAGGAGGAGCTATGTTGTGTTGTAGAAAAAAAAGTTAATAAGTAATTTTTAGTAGCTTGGAAAAACAACAAACAAACAAACACAATCCATGTAAACAATGGATGCTCGTTTCTTACTGTCCGTTTCTCATTTCAGAGTAAGGTACTGAGACTTGATATGGGTTAATATGAAGACACAGTCTCCTACACAGGGACCTGGCTGTATGATCACTGCTACTGTTCATGTTTTACATCAGTGTGTGATGGAGGTGAATACTCTTTCTAAGCAAACATGTATTAAGCAAAGTGCTGGTGACCTTAGTTTCTTTGAAAAGACATTCTTTAATGTGAAGGTGTGATATATCATTGGAGTTAGAATAGGACATGTTAAAGAAAATGACAGAAGCATCAGGGAAGATAAAAAGAGTAAATGAGGGAGTAATTGGTGGGTTAGGGGAGTATGAAGATGAACATGACACAAGACATACTTAAATGGAAATATCTTCATGAAATTCATTATGTTACAATGAGTATTTGTCCATAAACATTTAGAAAAAAGGAATACATTTCTATTTCAAAAGAAGCAAAAAAATCCTCCAAAATATAAATTTAAATGAGCCAACATGCACATGAGATGTTCTGGGTAGCATTTGAGTGCCAGAAGTTTTATTATTTTAGTACAGATAAGGAGGTGGCATTTAATATCAAATGGGTACTGCCAAAGAAGTTCATTTTAAATAGAAAGTAAGCAGAAACTAAATTGTAAAAAAAATCTTCAGTATTTTTTGCAGATTCCTTGCTTTTAAATCCAAGAAGAAGAATCATACAGAAAAGATCACTGCAATAATGTGATGGCCATGCTCATGGGCGTGTCATCTTTTTCTACTTCCCAAGAGCAGCATGAGGATGGAGAACCAGAGCAGTGTGTCTGAGTTCCTCCTCCGGGGGATCCCCATCAGACCAGAGCAGTGGGGCATCTTCTTCACCCTGTTCCTGGCCATGTACCTGACCACAGTGCTGGGGAACCTGCTCAT